>CM066045.1:162462974-163663800 GCA_033557465.1 Ichthyophis bannanicus
ATATCCCTGTAGGTCTCATCTGTGTACCTCTCTGTCTTCCTTATGTCCTCCAAGTCTGCTACTCTAGCCTCCAGAGATCAGACTTGTTCCCTGAGAGCAAAGAACTCCTTGCACCTAGTGCACACATAAGACCCCTCACCAACTGAGAGAAAATCATATATGTGACACTCGATGCAAAAGACTGGAAAACCCTCATCTTGCTGCTGGACTGCTGTCTGCATCTTAGTTTTAAGGTTGTGTTTAGGTATTTAAGTTCTTTACTTACTAAGGGTTGCTAGGGATACTTATACTAATAAAACTATACCTAATATGTTTAATGTAGTTTGTTCACCTGAAGCTTAATTAATCAATTGCAGACCATTGTTCCTATACCTCAACCAGAGTTAGACAAGGAGCAGTACTCTTTATTTCCTGGTGCCAACGAAGACCAGTTCCTTCTGTCCAATTCTCAGTCTAAGGGAGGTCTACAAGTGCTTGAGCGTGTCTTGCTTCTGAATGGAAACCTTGAGATCGGTGATTTTTAGCTATGAGAAAAACGGGAGTTCCTTGTCTCATTGTATTTGGCTGAGGCATACTTTCATATTCCCATCCAAGAGGATCATCAGAAATTCCTGTGGTTTGTGGCTCTCGGAAAGCATTTTCCATTTTGGGCAATGCCTTTTGGGTGTAATGTGGTGCTCTCTGCCTTGATGAAGATGTCTGTTGAACCCTTGCAGGAAGCTTCTCTGAAAGATGTCACTCTGAAGACTATTTCTGGTAGCATTTGTTCGGCCAGGAGGATCTCTGAGCTCCAGGCGTTGTTGTGTCGGTCACCTTTCCTTGTCATGACTAAAAAAAGATGGTGATTTGGCTTATTTCCTCTTTCTTGCCATAGGTCACATCCCTTTTTCATGTCAGTCAGGTGATTTCTTGTCCAGTTTTCTGTGCTCTGGATGAGCCAGGATCCGCAGAGGATTTGCTCTATCTGGATGTCTATTAGATGTGGAAGAGAACTTGTAAGTTCTGCAGCTCTGATCATCTCTTCGTGCTGTTGACCATGGTAGGGGCAGGCGACATCTGGCATTGATCGCCCATGGGGGAAAGGAAACCATTGTGGCAGTATACATTGGTCAGGAGCATGCATTTCCAGAGGCCCCATTTTATGAGGGTGCAGGCTTTTTCCTGAACATATGTAGTTTGATTCCTCCTCAGATCTGTAAGGCGGCCCTTGGTCGTCTTTGCTTTCTTTTACTAAGCATTACTGAGTGGATATTCAGGCTAGACAGGATGAGGTATTTGGAGCAAAGGTTTTTGAGTTAGGTTTGGAAGGGACCTGCCCATGTTAGGTAGTGCTTAAGTGCATCCCATGCATCTTAACTGGTCTGGAAGGATGATGAGGAAGAAAGAATGAGACCTTATTTGTTATTTTTTTTCCTTGAGTTGCACCAGACCAGTCCAGAAATCTTCCATCTCAAAATTGGCCTGCAGAAAGTAGTTTGGTTAATAGAAGAATCGTTAGCTCGGATAGAGTTTGAGTTGCTGGTCTCTGGAATTTCTCTAGAATTTTTGTTTTTTTGATTTGCCAGTCTAGCCAGATATGTTCCTAGTTGTAGTTGTCCCTCTTGTTGGTGATGAGAATTTTGTTAGTCATTGCTTTTTTATAGAAAATACTGGCTGCCTGTGGGTTGCACAGGACCCTATAAAGGGTGACATCGTCAAACCAGTGATTCTCAGTCTCTGTCTGCTGATAGAGGAGCATAAAACCACACATCTGGACTGTGCTGGAGGAACAAGGAAAGAAAATTAGCAGGTAAAGTTTGATTTCTCCCTTTATTTTAATTAGTGTTTTTCAGCAGTTCTTCACCACAGCGGTAGTGGCACCAACTATAAAACAGCCGGGCCTGCTTCAGTTAAGGAGCAGGGTTCTAGTCAACCAGTCAGTATACTTTTAGCCAGCAAGAAAGCAATTTATAAAGGGATTCTAGGGGGAGCCCCATATAAATAAATAAACTAGCAATCAAGTTTTAAAGCATACAGTTTCCTAATACCTAAGAAATGCATTTTTTTTGCTTATGCAATCACAAAATATTAAAATGCAGGTGGAAAATGGTTCTTCATCTATGAAAGGATAGCATTAAATTTGGACTGGGTAATATTATTGTCATGTTTTATGGATGTTTCTCATTGCATTATGGGAACTGTGTTGTGGTAGGGCTATTGGAGTTCTACAAAAGGCATTGAAACCTGTGATTTTGCAGTTAGAGTTACTAATATGCACTCCTGCATTAGCATATACTAATGCTGTTAGTGCATGTTATTAGTAACTAGATCCCATTACATAAAATGGGACCTGCAGTGTGCTAACATGGTAGCACATATTAGAAACGCTAGCTGTTGTTTTGTTCTTTTATTTCCAGTGTTTGTTTGTTTCTAAAATGTTCAAGTGTGTTTGCTTTGTCTTTAGCAGATGATGCAAAACCTCCCATGCCTCCCATGCTGGAACCGACAGGATCTGCACCTTCCCTTTTCAACCTTGACCCTGACCAGGACCCTCCAACTCTAAAGCCCATTAGTGAAAGCAGGCTACCGAACCGCTTGCAGAAGCGCCTGAAATCAGACAGTGAGCTTTTTGACAAGAAGGTGCTGCAGCGGGGCAGTCATGCCTTTCAACGCTTGCTGAGCGATGGTGGTTTCAATGGACTAGCCCTCCAGGCTGTAGATACTGGCACTGGCCCTCCCTTTGGCGGTGTGGGCAGGCGCACTTCTGTCCTTTTTAAAAAAGCTAAGAATGGAGTGAAGTTGCAGAAGAACCTGGACTGCCATTTGGACAACGGGGAAGACCATGCCCAGCTGTCCCTTTTGAATGTAGAGGGCAAGTCCCAAACACGGAAGCGCCCCCATAGTGGAAGCGGTAGTGACAGCGATGGGGAAAAATCGCCCAGGCAATCAGCAGATTCAGGTGACTTCTGAAAACATTGACAGGAAACATTCGCTTGCAGAGTAGATGTAATCAGAAAGTTGTCTTGGACAAGCCTTTGTCTTGGTGTTGCATGCAAAATGTTTTTATTCTTTTGCTATCTAGGTTGGTTATTTTGTTTCATTGTTTTTTGTTTTGCTTTGCTTTCTGGTAGTATCTTTGTTCTGACAAGCTTTGGCTGTTGTATTTAATGAAAAGCAACAGTGTCACCAACTTGTATATTAATCCTTATTTTCTGATGGGGATCCTTGGAGAAACGTTGTCAGTTACTTTAAGAACATGATTCTACCAAATTGGGTCTTCCAACCCAATATGTGGGATACCCCAAACCAGTTGGGTTTTCAGGATATCTGCAATGAATATGTATGAGAGAGGTTTGTATGCAGTGGATGTAAATATGTCTCGTGTGTATTCTTTGTGAATATCCCGAAAACCAAACTGGATGAGTGTGTTCCAAGGACTGGGTCGAGAACCAGCAAATAAATAATGTTACAGGTAAATCAAGGATGGAAAAATACATTTACAAAAATTTTAGGAGCCAGAAGACAAATTTTTTTTTTCTTTACAGTTTACAAATTTAGAGGGACTTTATTTTACTTTGATTTAAAACATTTATATTTTATTATTTATTAATTTATTTTAAAAAATTTAGTTAATGTTTATGCAATTGTTATGTGTTTTAGCTTTAATTTAAAACATAGTATATGATGACAGATAAAGACCAATATGGTCCATCTAGTCTGCCCAGTCAAGTGGCTAGAGTAGGTGTACCTCACCCCCCCCCCCCCCCCCACACACACTCTTTGCAGGTCACCCCCTTCTATGCCTTTGTTTAGGGTTATACCAGCTGCTCCATGCAGGTCACCTCTCTCTATTTATTGAGGTATAAGAAATAGTTACGTTTATTTTGATTTTATCCTCTTGCTATAAAGGGATCCACTGTGTCTGTCCCATGCCATTTTGAATTCTGTCACTGTATTTGCCCCCACCACTTTCATCAGGAGGGCATTCTAAGCATCCCCTCTAGTTTTACAGCTTCCCCTTCTTTGAAAAAGGTTTGTTTGTTCATTAATACCCTTTAATATCATGGACTACCCAAAGAACAACAGTCAATAATAGAGAAAATCAAACCCAAGCTTTCTTTAGAAGCTCAGATGACAAGACTTTGACTTTCATACTTGGGACACATCATGTGGAGAGAGAGATCATTAGAGAGAGACATCATGCTTGGCAAGGTAGAAGGTCAACACAAAAGAGGAAGGCCAGCAATAAGATGGATCAATACAATAACAGCAGTTCCTTATCGTTCCTCCAGTTCAGTCCTCTACCTCTGGGTTGTCAATCTCCTCCTGCAGCTAGGAGACTGGTATGTCAGAACAGTGACATCACTGGATATAGCCTGCTGCACTCCCACTCGCATCCCAGTATAACCAGTCTCCTTGCAGCAGGAGGAATTGACGAGCCTTAGGGAGAGGCTTTTTGGAGGAATAGATAAAGAGCAATAAGGGTTTAGCGTAGTTAATGGTCGGATTTAGGTATTAGGCTGCTGTGGCTTTAAAAAAAAAAAAAAAAAAGAAAGAACAAGAAACACAGCAGTACAGGCCTGTATTCAGGCTGTTTCTTACAGGAGGAAGGGAGGCTTTCTTACCCCCTGCCAGAGTCAGGTCTGGGTTTTCTCTTCCTCGGGGGTTCTGACTCAGGCCAGTACGAGTCCTCTCCCCTCGGGCCCGGAAGCCTCACCTCCCTGACTATACGGGGGTGAATCCTTCCCTGAGACGGTGCACACACTTCTGAGGTATCTGTGTCCCGCGGCTGCATCGCTGCGGTGATACACTTCTCTGTCGGGGCCCGGGGTTCCTGCTATCTGCAACGCTCTGTGCAGATGTCCTGTCCGGTGCGGTAAGTGTTTTCGCCGACATCCGGCAGCTCAATTAGCCAGGCCGTTCAGTTTAGCCGGCGCTGAGGAGCGTCGGGATTTTGGCGCTTTTTTGTTTTGCTGTGCGGCGGCCATTTTTGAGTCCGCATTGCAGCCGCGTGGCGGCTGTTTTCCTTTCTGTTAGCGATTTTCTTTGAGTTTGTTTGTTTCCCTTTGCTTTCGTTTATTTTTCGTTGCGGGTGCCTTTTGATTTTCTTTTGATTTCCTTTGTTATTTTGCTCCCTCGCTCGGCCCTTCGCGATCGCGGGGGGGGGGGGGGGGTTTGAGGGCAGTGCTTCTGTTGGCACTTTCTCTTCTTCAGGCAGCATATATACTCGAAGGCCTGGTGGGTGCTTCTGATAGCTTTGTTCTGTGCAGGACAGTTTGTTTCCTGGGAGCAGTTACCTATTAGTCTCTGCTGATGGCTACCAGGCCTCAGTGCCTCGTCTGTGGCACTCGAAGGGGCACAGTCGCCGACACAGGTGTGTGCAGGGGTTGTGCCGCCCTCTCATCCTCTGTGGAGATGCAGCTGGAGACCCCTGAGATAGCTGAGGCGCAGGTCACGCCGGTGGTGGTAGAGCCTGCCCCGGCGCACCTTTTGACGCCAGAGGTGGGGTCGGAGGAGGTAGCAGGTCCCTCTGGGGGACCTCTCTCAGATCAGGAGTCCGGCATCGGGGTCTTTAGTCCGGAGTTTGTGCTCCTGATGCATAAAGCGTTCTGCTTGCGGCAGCAAGGTAAGAGACCGCGTTCGGGGTCACCGGTGGCTCCTCCTCCGCCGTTGCTGGCGGAGGGGGGATTGGGCGCGGACCCCCCAGTCCCGAAACGGGCAAAGATGGCCAAGCCCGGGGACAGGGCCTGGCAGGAGGCGGATGATCCCGAATGGGACCCTGATGAGGGGTCCCAGGACCTAGAAGAAGGTGAGATTCCACAGCCCGAGGACCAGGCTAAGATCATTCGGGTGTTACGCAGGGACGAGTTGCCTGCCTTGATTGCGGAAACATTGCAAATCTTGAATCTCACGCCGCAAGCAGCACCGGAGGAGGACGTGGAGGATCCTGTTATCCAGGCGGTTCGGCAGACACAGGTGGTCTTCCCGCTGCACCGTGTGGTGGAGAAGATGATTCAAGATGAATGGGACAAGCCGGAAGCGGGTCTGCGGGGCATTCGGACACTTTCTCGCTTATATCCCTTGGCGGATGCTTCTAAGGAGAAGTTCCGAACGCCGCACATAGACGCGGTGGTCTCCGCTGTTACGAAAAAGACCACGATTCCGGTGGAAGGCAGTGCGGCCTTGAAGGATGCACAGGACCGTAGGATTGATGGCCTTTTAAAGCAGGTTTTTGAAGCGGATTCTATTTCGCTTCAGGCCTCCGTTTGCGGAGCTTGGGTGGCCCGGGCGTGTTTGCGCTGGGCGCAAAGACTTCGCCAATCGTCGCACGTCGCTCCAGAGGAGCTAAAGGAGCTGGATCGCTTGGAGTCCGGGGCAGCTTTCCTCGCCGATGTCCACTATGATCTGATTAGGGCGCTAGCCAATAGCACGGGTTCCGTGGTGGCTGCGCGACGGTCCTTGTGGCTTCGCAATTGGGCGGCGGACGGTTCTTCCAAGTCCCGCCTCAGCAAGCTTCCTTTTAAGGGTGGGTTGCTGTTTGGTGAGGATTTGGATAAGTTGGTGAAGGATCTCGGTGAGTCCAAGGCGGGTCACCTGCCGGAGGACAAGCCGAAGCCGCCCAAGCCCGGCCAAAGCGGTCGTGGTCAGTTTCGGGACTTTCGGAAATTCCGCTCGGCCCGTACCAGTGCTTTTCAGCGCGGGAGGTTCTCTGCCAGAGGCCAGGGCTTTCGTGGGTTTCGGGGAGCGAACAGAGGCTTCTCTGGTAACCCGGGGTCCGCCACGCGGAAGCCCCAATGAAGCGAGGCGGGTCTCGGCGGGGGAACCTCTCATAGGCGGGAGGCTTCGGGAGTTTCTCCCCGCTGGACCCTCATCACTTCCGATCAGTGGGTGTTAGAGATCATTCAGTTCGGATACGCCCTGGAGTTTGCGCGGCCCGTTCGGGATTCCTTTGTGCTGTCTCCTTGCAGGGGTCCCCAGAAAACGGTGGCCGTTCGCGAAACCTTGCAACGGCTGATGCGGTTGGGCGCCGTGGTGCAGGTCCCCAGAGCCGAATACGGCATGGGTCGCTACTCCATTTATTTCGTGGTGCCCAAGAAGGACGGCAAGCTGCGGCCCATTCTCGACTTGAAAGGCGTGAATCGATGCTTAAGGGTGCCACACTTTCGGATGGAAACGCTGCGCTCCGTCATAGTGGCGGTGCGGCAAGGCGAGTTCTTGACGTCTCTCGATCTCTCGGAAGCGTATTTGCACATTCCCATTCGAGAGGCTCACCAGCGTTTTTTGCGATTCGCCCTTCCTTGGGGGCATTATCAGTTTCAGGCGTTGCCGTTCGGCTTGGCAACGGCGCCGCGGACGTTCACCAAGATTATGGTGGTGGTGGCGGCGGCGTTGTGCAAGGAAGGGATCCTGGTCCATCCTTATCTGGACGATTGGTTGATCCGGGCCAAGTCCGCGGAGGAAAGCCGCCGGGTAACGGACCGCGTAGTTCGGTTCTTGCAAGACCTGGGTTGGGTGATCAACCCGACCAAAAGCCGGCTGCAGCCGTCTCAGGACCTCGAATACTTGGGTGTCCGGTTCGACACGAAGGAGGGCCGCGTGTTTCTCCCGCGCCTGAGGGCCGAGGGCTTGCAGGCCCTTGTGCGGCGCTTTCTGTCGGTGTCGGCGCCATCAGCGTGGGATTATCTACGGGTGTTGGGCACCATGGCAGCGACCCTGGAAGCCGTGCCATGGGCTCGATTTCATATGCGTCCTCTTCAGAGGGCTTTGCTCCGTCGTTGGTCGCATCAGCGGGATTCCTTGAACAAGCGTCTTCTTTGCCCGAGCAAGGTGCGGCACTCTTTTCGTTGGTGGCTGTGCCCATCGTCCCTGGCGGCCGGTCAGCCACTGGAACAACCGGAATGGATTCCGCTGCTGACGGATGCCAGTCTGAGGGGCTGGGGAGCCCACTGTGGGGTCCAATTTGCGCAGGGGCTTTGGACTCCCCTGGAAGCCTCGTGGGCGATAAACCGTTTGGAGCTTCGGGCGGTGTTTCGGGGTCTTCAGGCGTTCGAAGGGTCCGTGCACGGTCAGCCGGTGCGTGTTCTGTCCGACAACTCGGCGACGGTAGCGTACATCAACCGGCAGGGCGGCACCGGAAGTGCCGCGATGGAGGCGGAGGCCGACGAGTTGTTCGCGTGGGTGGAGCCTCGCTTGACCGCGTTCTCGGCGGCGCACATTGCCGGCAAGGACAATGTCACCGCGGACTTCCTCAGCAGAGTTCAGGTGGATGCCGGGGAGTGGGAGCTTCATCCCGAGATTTTCCGGCGGATAGTTCGACGCTGGGGAACTCCGCTCATGGATCTCATGGCGACCTTTCAGTCGGCCAAAGTCGGCCGTTTCTTCAGCAGGCGTCGGGAGCGCATGTCGGAGGGCATCGACGCTTTGCTCCGTCAGTGGCCGTCGAACGGGCTTCTCTATGTGTTTCCACCCTGGGCGCTGATAGGCCGAGTGCTCCAGAAGATCGAGGCACATGCCGGAAGGGTGCTATTGGTGGCACCCGATTGGCCGCGGCGTCCTTGGTACGCCGATCTCATCCGTCTCCTGGACGGAGATCCTTGGCAATTGCCGTCGAGGGCGGATCTCTTACTTCAGGGGCCTCTGGTCATGCCGCAAGTGGCTCGGTTCTCGCTTACGGTTTGGCCCTTGAGAGGGCTAAGTTCCTGAAGAAAGGTTATTCGTCGGCGGTGGTCGCGACTTTACTGAAGGCGCGGAAACATTCCACTTCCCTTACTTATGTGCGTGTCTGGCGTATCTTTGAAGATTGGTGTATGTCTCGCCAGGTTCGGCCGGGCTCGGCTTCCGTGCCGAGGATATTGGAATTTCTTCAGAACGGCTTTGAGAAAGGGCTCGCGGCTAGTTCCTTGCGGGTGCAACTGGCAGCCCTTTCCTGTTATCGTGGCAAGGTCAATGGCGTACCGTTAGGGTCCCATCCTGACGTGGGTCGTTTTCTCCAGGCCACTTCTCGGTTGCGCCCGGTTCGTCGAGTGCATGTACCGCTGTGGGACTTGAATCTCGTTCTCACGGCGCTGTCCGAGTCCCCCTTTGAGCCCCTGCGTCGGGCGTCGTTGAAGGATTTGACTTTGAAGGCGGTGTTTCTGGTGGCTATTCTGCGCGAAGAGTTTCCGAACTGCAGGCTTTATCGTGCCGAGAGCCTTTCTTATCTTTTTCCAAGGAAAAGGTGGTGTTGCGGCCGGTTCCGTCCTTTTTGCCGAAGGTGGTGTCCCCCTTTCATATGAACCAGGCCATATGTTTGCCCGTTCTGGGGGCCTTGGGAGATAACGCCTCGGATCGTGGTCTTCGGCGGCTGGACGTGAAGAGAGTATTACGTCGGTATCTGACAGTCACAGAGCCGTTCCGGAAGTCGGAGTGCTTGTTTGTTCTCTTCGGCGGCGTGCGCAAAGGGGAGGCGGCAGCTAAGGCCTCCATCGCCCGTTGGCTTCGGGAAGCGATTGTGTCCGCTTACTTGCTTCAAGGGCGTATTGCGCCCGTGGGGCTCAGAGCGCATTCTACTAGGGCGCAGGCGACGTCTTGGGCGGAGCATGCCTTGCTTCCGCCGGCGGACATTTGCAGAGCTGCCACTTGGTCCACACTGCACACGTTCAGCAAGCATTACCATCTGGATGTGGCAGCTGCCTCGGATGCTCGTTTCGGCGCGGCGGTTTTATCTGCCGGCTGGAAGGGTCCCTCCCATTAATCACTGCTCTGGTACATCCCAGAGGTAGAGGACTGAACTGGAGGAACGATAAGGAAATGATAATTACACTTACCTGGTAATTGTAGTTCCTTGAGTTACGACAGTTCAGTCCTCCTTCCCGCCCGGATGTGTCAGGGGATTCTCAGTTAGTGGCAGGCGGCAGATATTTACAGGTGAGTCTGCATTTTATTTTGTGCCTTGTTTCCTTCTCGATGACGGGGCAGGTCGTATGAAAGCCTTGTCGGGGGGGGGAGTACATAGTCTTCAGAGGTATTGGTTTTTATGATTAGCTACTTATTTGTTGCTCCTTTGAGTCTGCTTTGTTATAGTTCACACTGGGATGCGAGTGAGAGTGCAGCAGGCTATATCCAGTGATGTCATTGTTCTGACATACCAGTCTCCTAGCTGCAGGAGGAGATTGACAACCCAGAGGTAGAGGACTGAACTGTCGTAACTCAAGGAACTACAATTACCAGGTAAGTGTAATTATCATCTATGGGTGTCACTCTGTCAGCAATGAGCCGCCTGACTGAAGACCGAACACAGTTTAGTACAACTATCCAGAGGGTCGCCATGAGTCAACACCGACTCAACAGCACTTAACAACAACAACAAGTATTTAAATATCTGTATCATATCTCCCCTGTCCCTCCTTTCCTCTAGGGTAAATATATATCTCCAGGAACAAGCAGGAATGAGTCTTCACATATGGGTATCGTCGGTACCGACGGAGCCTGCGCGGGAACGCTCCCCAGCGTCCAATCAGAAAGCCTTTGGGAGCATCCCACAGCGTCTGCGTGCTGCCTTCCCGCCTTTCCCAACTGTCTCTCCTCAGTTCTTCTTTTTCCGCGGAGCCAGCAGGTCGTGTTCCTGTCACCGCAGAAGAATTTCTTTATTTTTCTTTATTTCTTTTGTGTCGCGTCTGCCTTCTTCGACACTCTACCGGTACCGCCGGTCTTTCTTTTCTTCTTTTAAAAAAAAAAAAAACAAAAACAAATAACTTTTTTCCTTTTCTTTTTTCTTCAGATACACTTGCGTTTTGGGCCTTAGGCCCCAAACATTTTTTCCTTAACATGGAAAAGCTTGCCTCAGGATTTAAGAAGTGCAAAAAATGTGGCGGTACCATTTCCGTCACCGACACCCATGACTGTTGTCTAAAATGTTTAGGTCCTGACCATTCCATCACAGATTGTATGTCCTGTTCTATGATGTCTAAAAGAGGTCGGCAGAACCGAGCTGCCAAGCTCAGTACCCTGTTTCCCTCTGATGCGGCTTCGGTGGCATCGACGTCTTCCAGGGCTGCTTCTTCCTCACATGGATCTCAGGTAACTAAACATAAATCCAGCCGGTCCTTGAAGGGTAGATCTCCTTCTAAGCATCGAGATGCCTCTGGCGTTGCCCTCGAGGATTCTGCACCAGCAAAATTACCCCGGCGGGAGGCTTCGGCCTCTAAAGCATCATCATCGGGGTTCAAGGATGATCTCGATGGCATGGCCTCGACAGATCACCTGGTGCCATGCTCTGGGGTACCAGTGGCTTCCCCCGGTACCGACTTCCAAGCATTGGCGGCGTCGATGGATCAGAGGATTCTGTCCATAGAACGCAGTCTGGCGGCTTTCCTTGTGGCATCGACGCCCCTGGTACCGCAACAGACTACTTCACCGGTACCGGCTCTAGCATTGCCATTGGTACCGATCCCGGGTCCGGTGGCATCGACATCGGCTTTGGTGTCCGCTATGCCGGTACTCTGTCCTCTGAAGCCCTCCGGTACCGATACCCCGGTACCGGTTATTCCCGATACCGATCCCGGTCGGTACGGGTATCGGGCTTTGCAAGAGCATCCGGACAGATGATACTTCGATTCCTCTGAAGACTCTGAGGATTCTGAAGAGTCTGTCGATGCCGTGATGCTTCTTCCACAGGAGGAGTCCTCTCCTAAACGAAGGATGTCTCCTCCAGAGGACTTGTCTTTTCAAGACTTCATCAGGGAGGTGGCTCGGGGCCTGTCCATCACGTGGCCCCTGAGACAGAACCCAGAGCCAAGGAGTTAGATATTTTACAATATCCTAAAACTCCTAAGGAGGCAGCTACCTTGCCTGTTCATGAGATTTTGTATGATCTCATGTTGAGGATGTGGGAAGCACCTCTTACCACTTCTCCTCATTCTCGCAGGTTAGATACCATGTATCGTGTCCCTCCTTGTCCTGGTTTCCATAAAACTCAGCTTCCTCACCGCTCTATTGTGGTTGAGTCTGCTATGAGAAAGATTAGAAGTGCCAAAAGACATGCCTCTAATCCTCCAGGACGTGAATGTAGAACCCTGGATGCTTTTGGACGTAGAGTCGTCTAAGCTTCCATGCTTGCTGCGAGAATTAATTCCTATAGTCTTTACATGGGAATGTTCCTAAAAGAAGTCACTGATCATTTGCAGACTTTAAGTCCTTTCATTTCTGAAGATAAAAGACAGGACTTTCTCACTTGGCTCAAACATGCCCAAGATATCTCCAAATTCTCCAACCGTGCAGCTTTCGACTCCTTTGAATGTGTAAGCAGAGCCTCAGCTATTGCCATAGGTGCACGTAGAATTGCTTGGCTTCAAGCATCTGATTTGGAGATCTGGGTACAAGATGAATTGGGAAATATCCCTTGTACAGGTGAAAACCTGTTTGGTAAAGATTGGCAAGCAAAGGCCAATCAGATGGATGCTGAAAATTCTGCCTTGGATGGACTATCCAAGCCTACAGCTGCTCCTGTTAAGAAAAGGTTGTTCAAGAAAGCACCTTTTTCTAAAAAGGTAAGATTGTATCCTGCTTATGGTCAGCGAGCATCTTCTGCAGCTCAGTTCCCTACCAAACGTCAGCAATCATCCAAACAGAACAAAGCAAAGGCTGCTAGGCCTCCTCCAGCCCAGCAACCTCAGCCCCCTCAGGGCCTTTGACTTTCCGCTAGAGAACTTAGCTTTCCTGGCTCTGGAAGGACCAGAGCCCTCCACCATTCCAGGAAGGTTATGCCATTTTGCTCCCAGGTGGGGACAAATTACAGCAGAGCATTGGACACTCTCCATCATAAAAGAGGGGTACAAACTTCATTTTTCAAGCTTGCCCCCTCACACAAGAGTGCACCAGTTCAATTCTCCAACCTCCCTCCTCAACCTGTTGGGGCAGGAGATTGCCACCCTTCTCGCCCAGGGGGCAATAGAGGAAGTGCCTCTTCATCAACAGGGCACAGGTTTCTACTCCCCCTATTTTCTTATTCCAAAGAAAACAGGGGGCTACAGACCCATCTTAGATCTCAGAGAATTGAACAGATTCCTAGTCAAGGAAAAATTCAAAATGATTTCTCTGGGAACTCTGCTGCCATACCTTCAGAGTCAGGATTGGCTTTGTTCTCTAGATCTCAAGGATGCGTACACCCATGTTCTCATCCATCCAACTCACAGAAGGTTCCTTCGGTTCCTTTTTCAAGAGAAGCACTATCAATACAGAGTGCTCCCTTTTTGTCTGGCCTCTGCACCAAGGGTATTCACAAAATGCATGGCAGTGGTAGCTGCATTTCTGCGCATTCTGGGAATATTCGTCTTCTCTTATTTGGACAACTGGCTCATTCGAGCTCCCACTCAGTCAGAGGCCAAGAGTTCTCTAGCCTGCACAATGCGTATCCTTCAGTATTTAGAGCTGATAATAAACATCCCAAAATCCAATTTAACCCCTACTCAGTCCCTGGAGTTTATAGGGGCGTTGCTGGATACCACAAGGGCAAGGGCCTATCTCCCCCAGGCCCGTTGCCTTCGCTTGGTGCAGTTAGCATCTCAAGCAGAGTTGAAGCCCCACTTAACTGCTCGAGAGATGTTACAGTTACTAGGCCACATGGCATCCACCGTGCATGTGGTACCATATGCTCGCCTTCACATGAGGGCAGCTCAGTGGACTTTATCCACCCAATGGACCTAGGCATTAGACTGCCTGTCAGACAAAATAGCAAACACAAGTCGCCTCATTTTGTCCCTCCAGTGGTGGAAGTCTCCTCAAAACCTGTTGCTGGGGGTCCCCCTTTCAGCAGTCTCTACCCCAAGCAACTCTCACAACAGATGCTTCTCCAATGGGGTGGGGAGCTCATCTGCAAGACCTCTCCACCCAGGGCATCTGGTCCCCACAGGAGAGTTGTCTACATATCAATCTCTTGGAACTCAGAGCAATCTTCCTTGCTCTGCGGGTGTTCCACACCCTGCTCAGCTACAAGACAGTCCTTATCCACATGGACAATCAGGTAGCCATGTTCTATGTGAACAAGCAGGGCGGAACTGACTCTCTGTCGCTTTGCAACGAAGCTTTGCGACTGTGGGCCCTTGCCAGAGAGCATCAGATTCATCTTCTGGCAGTTTATCTTCCAGGCGTTCAAAACTCTTGGGCAGACAGGCTCAGTCGAGTTCTGCTTCCACACGAGTGGTCCCTACATGTGGACCAGGTGGCCAGGATTTTTCAGATTTGGGGAACCCTGGACATAGACCTCTTTGCAAGTCCATGGAATGCCAAACTTCCCCGGTTCTGTTCCAGAACTCCAGCTCAGGGAGCTCAGGCAAGGGATGCTTTCCTCCTTCACTGGGGTCAAGACTTCCTGTATGCCTTTCCACCCATTCCCCTAATTCCCAAAACCCTGTTCAAGCTTCAGAGAGACAGAGGCCACATGATTCTCATAGCTCCACATTGGCCACTGCAAGTGTGGTACCCTCTGCTTCTACATCTCTCTCAAGCTCCCTTCCTGGAGTTAGGGTCTGCTCCAGATCTCCTATCTCAAGAGGACGGAAAGTTATGGCATCCCAATCCCCAGTCTCTGCATCTCAGGGCTTGGTTGCTGAAGGCCTAGATCTCCAAGATCTTCATCTTTCTCAACAGGTGAAAGATGTTCTTTATGCTTCCAGAAAACCTTCCACTAGACGTTCTTATGCTTTCAAGTGGAAGAGGTTTACTATCTGGTGCTTTGAGAAGGGTCTTAACCCCCTTGCCATACCTCTGGAATCTTTGCTGGAGTATCTCCTCCATCTGTCTAATGCAGGCCTTAAGATAAATTCAGTAAGGGTCCATTTGAGTGCTATTGCAGCTTCCCTTAAGCCTCTAAATGGACAACCTATTTCCTCTCATCCTCTTGTAGCAAGGTTCATGAGAGGCCTCCTTTTAACAAAGCCTCCCATTAGACCACCTCCGGTGGCATGGGACTTGAACCTGGTTCTTGGTCAGCTTATGAAGCAGCCTTTTGAACCTTTGGCTATCCCCTCCTTGAAATACCTTTCTTGGAAGGTTATCTTTCTCATTGCAATCACATCAGCACGTCGTATTAGTGAATTGCAAGCACTCGTAGCTAATCCACCTTATACAAGGTTCCATCATGACAAGGTAGTCCTTAGGACTCATCCACACTTTATGTCTAAGGTGGTCTCGCCTTTTCACCTCAACCAGGAGGTCTACTTACCTGTCTTTTTTCCAGGACCTCATGCATCAAGTGCAGAGAGGAATCTTCATACCCTGGACTGTAAGAGAGCTCTGGCTTTTTACTTACAGAGGACACAGCAACATAGAAAGTCCTCTCAGCTCTTTGTTGCCTTTGATCCTTCTCATTTGGGACTACCAGTCTCCAAGAGAACACTATCTAACTGGATTGCCCAGTGTATTTCTTTCGCCTATCAGAGTAAGAACCTTTCTCTGGAGGGCCATGTCACAGCTCACAATGTGAGAGCAATGGCAGCCTCAATGGCTCATCTGAACTCTGTGTCTATTGACGACATCTGTCGAGCAGCCACTTGGGCCTCGGTTCATACCTTCACAGCCCATTACTGCTTGGACAAGGACTCCCGCCGGGATGCCTTGTTTGGTCAGGCTGTTCTTCAACACCTGTTCCATACTTAATCAACTCCTACCCACCATCCCTGATAGGATGCCAGAGATCCATGGGGGGAAGTGGAGCCCTGTCCCAGGGACACACAACTTCTGGGGTCTCTCCCTGGCATCTAAAGCTAGGGAGTCCCCATATGTGAAGACTCATTCCTGCTTGTTCCTGGAGATAGCACAGTTACTTACCTGTAACAGGTGATCTCTGGGAACAGCAGGAATAAGTCTTCACAACCCACCCACCTCCCCTAGGAGTTGTATCTCTCTATCTATCTTTCCTTTCCCTCTCTCTCTGTCTCAGCTTTAAAACTCAACTGAGGAGAGACAGTTGGGAAAAGCGGGAAGGCAGCACGCAGATGCTGTGGGATGCTCCCAAAGGCTTTCTGATTGGACGCTGGGGAGCGCTCCGTCGGTACCGACGATACCCATATGTGAAGACTTATTCCTGCTGTTCCCAGAGGTCACCTGTTA
This sequence comes from Ichthyophis bannanicus, assembly GCA_033557465.1. Classification (NCBI taxonomy): domain Eukaryota; kingdom Metazoa; phylum Chordata; class Amphibia; order Gymnophiona; family Ichthyophiidae; genus Ichthyophis; species Ichthyophis bannanicus. The sequence continues at coordinate 162,479,040 of CM066045.1, forward strand.
CAGGTAAGTAACTGTGCTTTAGGGCTTAAAGTCTCTTCTCATACGTCTTCTGGCGCAGGCTCCAAATCATTTTGGTCATCTTCCTCTGAACCATTTCAAATCATTTTATATCCTGTGAGATATGGTCTCCAAAACTGAACACAATACTCCAAGTGAAGCCTCACTAATGACTTGTACAGGGACATTAATACCTCTTTCCTTCTACTGGTTATTCCTCTGTATGCAACCCAGCATTCTTTTGACTTTGGCCACTGCCTTGTCACATTGTTTCACCACCTTGAGAGCCTCAGACACTATCACTCCGAAGTCCTTCTCCTGCTCTGTGCACACCAACCTCTCGTCCTCTATCACATACAGTTCCCTTGGATTTCTGCATCCCAAGTGTATGACTCTGCACGTCTTCACATTAAATCTTAACTGCCAAGCATTAGACCATTCTTCCAGCTTTTGTAGGTCTAATGCTTGGTAGTTAACTTTTATATTCTGCTTTTATCTAAAAATATCAAGCTCAAAGTTTATTGTAACCATAAAATAATCATTACATGAGCAAAGTATCTACACATACGTAGGAAACATCATAGTTAAAACAAATTGCAGCCATAAAATATATGTTGCATAAACAAATAAAATATATAAAAATAATAATTACAAATGTTAAGTTAAAAACCATCTTAGCAGTCTATTCATAATGATAAGAAAGATAAAACCTAAAATCAATCTATCCATAATAGGGTTTAACTTTTCTTTCTACTTGATGTGATTTTTTTCCCTTAGATTATATTGCTCTCTGAATCTCTCTTTTTTGGCTCATTTTAGGATGGGGGGGTGGTATTTTACATTTTTCTTGTTATTGTGGGTTTTATAGTTTCCTTTTATCTATTTCCTTCACCTAGCTTCATCCTCTTCTAATTTTTTTTTAACTTTCCTTCCATTATTCCCTCATTGACTCTGTCTCCTGACGTTCTCTGCTGCCTCTACCTCTGCTGCTTCCAGTGCGTCTGCTCTGCTGAGCTACAGTAGCACATTATTCTGAGTTCAGTCAGGCAGGCACCAGGCATGAAAATTTGGGATTTTTCCACCTCTGAGCTAAGTAGTTTAAAGATCTGTTGAAAATCTTTGATTGGCATCCTTATTAATATGCATGTCCTCCGTAAGCGGAGCACATTATGGAGAGATGCTGTGACAGAAATAACTTTGTCACAGGTTACTAGCCGTGACGGTCAGTTCTTGTTTGCTCTTCAAAGTCACAGAAAGTGTAAGTGCTATTTAAATTTTCAAATCAATTAAAAATGAAATTAAGATGCATTAAAAAACAAATCTGTTTTATCTTTTGAAACCAGTGAACTGGAAAGCAAAAATCAGCTGTGGATAGTAGAGTTAATATTTTGTATATTGCTGCTTTTCTATTCCGTTTAGTGTCTTCTCACCCCTGAGCCTTCCATGTGACATTGTTTCTGTGAGCTCTGTTAATTTGACTGAACGAGAAAAAGAGACACTTTTAGATTTGGATTTTAGTAGCATAGCTCAAAGTGATCAATGTATATGGAGTTCCAGAGCAGCATAGATGGGGAAATTACAGGCCATAGTGTTATCAGACACCAGCATACACCATCAAAATGAAACCAGATAAAGCTGTCATTTTGTGTGAACATGTAGTCTCTCTGGTTGTATGTTTTACTTTTCTTTCATGTATTCTGTTTACTAATTAAAATCACTTTGGTGCTGCATACGTCTTGTAGCGCTATACAAATGCTCAATAGTAGTAGTTTTAGTAATAGTAAAATAGGTGTTTTTTCTGCCTGGCTTATTCTTCTTTCTGTGCCTCCTCTGCAGGAGTGACCAATGGCTTTGGCAAGCATGCGGAGAGCTGGTCAGATTCAGAATGCAGCTCTGGCCTCAGCAATGGGCCAGTGTTTGACAACTGCAGGTGAGAACTACCTAGCACAATTGATCTATTAAATAGACATTATTTATTATTAATTAATTATTTAGCTTTCACCTTTCCATTATTCCAATCAGCCTCTCATTTCCTCCTTTCTAAATCCCTATACCTCCTTTTAGAAATGCTTAGTCACTTTTTTATAATATAAAGTATCATAGTGACACAAGCAGGGAGTAATTTTATAAAGCATTTTCCATGTCTAAAGCCTGTTTTCTCCATGGATAAGTCCTCACTTATGGGTGATGTTGCTGACTGAGCCCCACATGGGACCCTTCTCAACTCCTTCTAGAAGCTTTTAAAAAGCTCTTTGCACATGTACAACCATTGCCACCTGCTGCCTTTGTTCCGGAACATTTTTGTCTCATTTTTTCCACACATTTTTTAGATTGGCATGTGTTACTGTCCTATATAATTATTTTCATTGTGCACATAGTACATTTTATTATTCTTTTACCTGCTTGCTGCCGTGTTACTTCTTCTACCCGTTAGTTTTCTTTAGTCAACTTTTCAGCCATTTTTCCTTTGTTTTCCTTCAGTGCTCCATAGGCCACATTTAAGTCTGAGGTGTACCCAGTCGGAGTCATATCCTGCTGGAGGGCCAGGGGTTCAGTTCCCACATAGGGACAAGCAATCTCAGGCCGGAGAGACTGGAGTCTCTAATCCCATGGCTACTCCTTGTGGCCTTGGGCAAGTCACTTAACCCTCCATTGCCTCAGGTACGCTTAGATTGTGACCCTTCAGGGACAAGGGAATAAAAAGTGTCTGTTAGCTTAAGTTTGTAAACCACTCTGATACACAGGGTAAAGGGTGGTATATCAAGTGGCTAAACCATAGACCATATTCTTTTTATTTTATACTCTTCAAAACTGAGCTGTTGATTTTACTGTGACTATTTTTCCATCCGATATGTCCCAGAAATGCATCCAGTGCTGCAGTATCATGTCCATCATGGACTCCCATAAATGGTGCCTGTAGTTTCTAGGACCTGACCATAGCCCCTCTTTATGTCATTTGTGTTTGCAGATGACAAAACAAGCGTTGAAGGGCCGTGAGGAAAAGCACAGTCAACTTTTTGGTGCTAAGAAGACCAGCCCTTCGTCAGTGGTGGCATCAGTAGGACTCAGGAGCTGCATTGGAGCCTGACAGTGCATCAGCATCAAGAGTTCCTCCAGCTTGCTCAGAGCCGAGCTCCAGTAGGGAGGCTGGGATCAGTCCCCTACTTGACCACACCTTGAGGACTTTGAAGACATCAAAAACCTCCAATGTCTAGCATTGGTGGAGGCTTTGTTGCATTGGTATCTGGGTTCATCGGAATGCGATGGCAAGAGCATTGTGGAAATAGAGCAGTGTATGAACCTCGAAGCATCTCCAGTGTGAGGACAGCTCATCCTCCATGCCTTTGAAGAGGCCATGCCAGACAAAGGGTCTGTGATCAGCCTGCTGATACTCCTTGATCAATTCCAATGACATTGACTGAGTCTGCTTTCTCTCAGCAGCCCTCAAAGAGCGCTTGGCTAAGAGAATGAAGTTCATGATGATGCTTTTTATAAGGTAGCTGACAGCTCAGATGGTTTTGAAGCAGCAGCAGCAGCATCAAGCCCATTCTCAAAACTCTGTTTGCTTGTGGGTGATGACCGATATTGGTATCCAACACATCAGAGCAAATGATCCCTGAAACATCAGAGCCCATCAGTGTGCTGACTCTCCCAGAGGAGATGCAACACCCATGCGATGTGGAAGTCAGTCCATGCAAAGACTCAAGACATCCATGGAATACCTTTCTGAGCCTAAGTCTGAGCACTCTTGGGTGACTGACTATGATTCTGAACACCTTTTCACATCAGGAATGACCAAGTCTTTTCCTGAGGATATGTCCTTTTATGGGTTTTTCAGGCAAATAGCTGATGCCATTCCATTTAAGTTGGACATAGAGGAGGAACCCAGGGCCAAAGAGTTGGAAATTCATCAGTATCCTGATGTCCCTAAGGAAGCGTTTACAGTGCCCATGCACCACATCCTTCAGAGGCAGCAGATGAGAATGTGGGAGACAACCCCATGCCTCCTATCAGCAAGAAGATTGACTTGGTTTTGAGTCCAAAAGCTTCTTGATTCAAGAAGCTTCAGCTTCCACACCAATCTCGTCATTAGATCTGCTCTCAAAAGGTCAGAAGTTCCAAGTCACATTCTTCAGTGTCCCTGGGGAGAGAGGCTAGGATCCCGGATTCTTTTGGGAGGAAATTTTATCAGAACATCATGCTTATGTCTTGTTTGGCATCCTACAAGCTCTTCATGGGCATACCCTTGTGGGACACCATGCACAGCAGGAGTTTGTGGAATTTCTCCCTCCAAAGAAGGTCTCTCAATTCTCTTCCCTAGTGAGACAAGGGAAGGAGTACGGAAAATATATGGTCCAAGCAATCTATGATATTTTCAATAAGGCATTGAGAGCCTCTGCAATGAGTATTGGTCCTTGGAGACTCTCATAGTTTCAGGCCTCAGACTTACAGCCCAATGTACAGGAGCAATTCGCTAATGTACCATGTTGTGAAAATAATTTCTTTGGAGACAAGCTTCAGGAGGCTGCTACTGTGATTAAGCACAATAGTGATACCTTCTGAATCCTCTCCAAGCCCACTGCCAACCCATCCTCCTCTTTCAGGAAGTTCCAGAGTGCAGGTTAGAGGATATCATATTATTTGCACAGACGTATATATATCCATCTCCTCCTTGCTCTTCCCATTGAGAGCAGACTGATCACTCCCATCCCAGGCAAGCAGGGATGGAGTTTTGATTGGCTCCTCGAGAACATAACCGATCTTACCAGTACCAGAGTTGGACACCCTTCCTGTCAGAGGGAGGCTTACCGTCTTTGCAGACCGCTGACCCCTAGTAACCTCCAACAGCTGGGTACTGAAAAAAATCCGCTTGGGCTATCAATTTTATCTATGTCTATTCAATTTGTCTTCATATTCTCCCCCAAACTGAACAAAATCCACCACCCCTCCCATAAAGAATCAAACAGCCCAGGAACAAATGGAGCACAGTGGGCTCTGGTAGGTTGCAACCTGTAACACAGAGACACCCTATACATCAAGAAATATCCCTTCATAATGCCTTCTCTGCCTTGGATAATGAGGGTACCCTTAAATGAGAGAGTCAATGCCCAATCTACTGATAATGCACCAAATATGAAGAAAAAAATCACAAAACAGAAAACTGCTATTACTTGGAGATTCCATCATCAGAGGCACCAATTTGGGAACACAGTTCAAAGGAGAGAAGATGGTCAAATGCCTCCCAGGCTCTTCAGCCAGCAGGAATATAAACCAAATTGTTGGTATAGTTAGTGCAGAAAGTGAGCACTCCAAAATTGATGATGTCATCCACTTGGGTACAAATGACCTTGCTAGAAACAGTGCCTTTGCAGTTCAAAGGGACTTTCAAACTTTGGGAGAGAAACTCAAGCCCATTGTTAAAACTAGAGCAATCTCCAGGAACAAGCAGGAATGTAGTCTTCACATATGGGTATCATCGGTACCGACGGAGCCCGCGCGGGAACGCTCCCCAGCGTCCAATAGGAAAGCCTTTGGGAGCATCCCACAGCGCATGCGTGCTGCCTTCCCACCTCTGTACCTCTCTAACCTTCAGTTCTTCATTTTCAGCTAAGCCAACAGGACGTGGTACCCTGTCACTGCAGAAAATGTACCTTTATTTCTTGTTTTTGTGGTCGTGTCTGCCTTCATTCGACGCCTACTGGTACCGCCGGTTCTCCTCTTCTTCTTTCCTTAAAAAAAAACAACAACTTGTATTTCTTCAGGGATCTTTCCCTGCTTCTGGTTCTAGGCACCATTTTGGGCACTAGGCCCATTTTTCTTCAAGCATGGAGAAAGCAGCTAGTGGTTTCAAAAATCCTCAAAATGTGGCGGTACCATTTCCGTCACCGACACCCATGATTGGTGTCTAAAATGTTTGGGTCCTGAACATTGTCCAACGGAGTGTCTCTCCTGCACGAGGATGACCAAAAGGGGCCTGCAGAATAGAGCTGCAAAACTCGGTACCCTTTTTGCCGCCGACACGATGTCAGTTGCATCGACGTCTTCCAGGGCTTCATCTTCCTCCCATGGATCTCAGGTAACCAAATTGAAGTCTTCTAAGACTAACCAGTCCTCGAAGGATAAATCTCCTTCCAAGTATCGAGATGCCACAGGTGTTTTCCTCAAGGATACTTCACCGGCAAAACAGCCCCGGCGGGAGTCTTCGGGCTCCAAAGCACTAACGGGGCTCCATGTTGTTCCAGAGGCCTCCACCTCTGCGGAACTACTGGTGCCATGTTCTGGGTTCGTAGCCGCTTCCACCGGTAACGGCACCCAGGCATCGACAGGAGCGATGGATCACAAAATCCTCACTATCGAATGCAGTCTAGTGGCCCTCTTAGCGGCTTCGGTACCGCTAAGACCGCAACAGACTGTTCAACGTGCATCAGTACTGACATCGGTACCGGTACCTACATTACCTGCTTCGACAGGACTGCTTTCAACCATGCCGATCTCCGATATCGGGGATCAGAAACTGAGACATTTCGGTACTGACTTCGAGCGGTACCGATACCATGCGTTACAGGAGCGCCCGGTGCTTGAGTCTTCCGATTCCGATGACTCTGACGATTCTACCGCTACCAGAGTGAATCTATTAGAAGATTCAGTTCCTTCTCCTCAACGCTGAATGTCTCCTCCAGAGGATATGTCCTTCCAGGATTTCATACGTGATTTAGCAAAGGGTCTTGCAATCACTGTGATTCCAGAAAAGGAACCTAGGGCAGAAGAATTAAGAATTCTACAATACCCTGTGGCTCCCAAGGAAGCAGCTATGCTTCCCATTCACAAGATCTTACATGATCTAATGTTGAGAATGTGGGAAACTCCTTTAACAATATCTTCGCATTCACGACGCCTTGACACTATGTACCGCATGCCAAGCTGTCCTGGTTTTCAAAAAACTCAGTTACCACACCATTCAATGGTAGTGGAATCGGCCGTGCGAAGGATCAAGAGTGCTAAAACACATTCTTCTAATCCTCCAGGCCATGAATCCAGGACTCTCGATGCCTTTGGCCGTCGATGCTTTCAATCCTCCATGCTAGGAGCCAGGATCAATTCCTACATTCTTTATATAGGAATGTTCCTGGAAGACGTCACAAAAGAGAGCTCCTTAGTCCTTGTGTTTCGGAGGAAAAAAGAGCAGACTACCTTATTCTGGTCAAGCATGCCCAGAATGTCTCAAAATTCATGAACCGTGCTACCTTTGATTGCTTTGAATGTATTAGCAGAACCTCTGCTATATCCATAGGGGCACGTCGTATTGCTTGGCTTCAAGCATCAGACTTAATGGGTGCAAGAAAAGCTGGGAAACATTCCTTGCACAGGAGAAAATCTCTTTGGCAAGGACTGGCAGGACAAGGCTAATCAGCTTGAATCTGACAATACTACTTTAAACAGATTGTCAAAGTCTATAGCCAACCCAGCAAAGAAGAAAATATTCAAAAAAACCTTTTTCAGTAAGAAAAAGAAGCCTTACCAATCTTACACCCATCAAACTCACTGTCCGCTCCATGTTCCCCAGAAGGGGCAACAACAGAACAGACAGCAAAGAAAGCCGCAAGCTCAAAAAGCTCAACTGGTTCAACAGACCCAGCCCCCTCAGGGTCTTTGTCTAGAGAACTTAGTCATTCTGCCCCTAAAAGGTCCAGAACCCTTGACCATTCCAGGAACACTATGTTTATTTGCCCCAAAAGATGGCAACAAATAACATCAGAAAATTGGACTCTGTCCATTTTACAACTGGGGTACAAGCTTCATTTTCTCAACTTGCCCCCACCTACAATAATAAAACAGTTCAATTCTCAGGGCCCTGCCACCAACCTTTTGTGGCAGGAGGTCACATCACTTCTAGCTCAAGGAGCAATCGAAGAAGTACCCATTCCCCAACAGGGGACAGGGTTTTACTCCACCTACTTTCTTATTCCAAAGAAGACAGTGGGACACAGACCTATATTAGACCTCAGAGACTTAAACAAATATTTGTTCCAAGAAAATTTCAAAATGATCTCCCTCGGAACACTTTTACCATACCTCCAAAGTCAGGACTGGCTATGTTCTCTAGATCTAAGAGATGCGTACACGTATATTCTCATCCACTCAGATCACAGGAAGTTCCTTCGATTCCTGGTCCAAGGAAGACACTTCCAGTACAGAGTTCTTCCCTTCGGACTAGCTTCTGCTCCAAGAGTCTTCACAAAATGCATGGCAGTGGTAGCAGCATTTATGAGGACTCTGGGAATATTCGTTTTCTCTTACTTAGATTGGCTCATTCGAGCATCGACAGCTCCAGAGGCCAGCTTCGCTCTCTCTCGAGCAATGAGAATTATTCAATACTTGGGGCTGGTCATAAACCTCCCAAAATCTCATCTCACCCTCTCTCAATCTCTAGAATTCATAGGGGCTCGTCTAGACACACTGCAGTCAAGGGCTTTCCTGCCCCAGCCACGTTGTCTACGTATAATACAACTGGCATCTCAAACCTCTATGAAGGTATTCCTTATTGCTCGGGAGATGCTTTAACTGCTGGGACACATGGCATCCACTGTCCATGTGGTTCCCTATGCTCGCCTCCACATGCGAGCAGCCCAGTGGACCCTTTCCTCTCAGTGGTCACAAGCCTCGGGTCGACTAACAGACAAAATCAGAACTACCACACATCTGATTTCGTCCCTGCAATGGTGGCAATCCCTGGATAAACTCCTTGTAGGCTCTCCTTTCCAGCAGCCTCCATGCCAAACCACTCTGATGACAGATGCGTCCAAGATGGGTTGGGGAGCCCACTTGCACGATCTCTCCAGTCAGGGTCTTTGGACTTCACAGGAGGTTTCCCTTCACATAAACCTCCTAGAGCTGATAGCCATTTTCAGTGCTATTCAAGTCTTTCAGGGCCATCTCAGCAACAAAACAGTTCTGGTCCAAACTGACAATCAGGTAGCTATGTTCTATGTGAACAAGCAAGGCGGAACAGGCTCTCTGTCACTATGCAACGAAGCTTTGCGAATATGGGCCCTTGCCAGAGAGTTACAAATTCACTTGCTTGCGGTATACCTTCCGGGCATTCAAAACTTGTGGGCAGACAAACTCAGTCGAATACTGCTGCCACACGAGTGGTCCCTCCACTCACCAGCTTGCTTGAGTGTTTCGAATCTGGGGAACACCAGATATAGACCTCTTTGCAAGTCCACAGAATGCCAAACTTCCCCGATTCTGTTCCAGAATTCCGGCTCAAAACTGTCAGGCAAGAGATGCTTTCCTACTCCACTGGGGACAGGACTTCCTCTATGCCTTCCCACCCATTCCCCTCATTCCCAAGACTTTATTCAAACTTCAGAGAGACAGAGGTCGGATGATACTCATAGCTCCACGTTGGCCACGGCAAACGTGGTATCCTCTTTTGTGTCTCTCTCAAACCACTCCTCTGGAGTTAGGGAATGCTCCAGATCTCCTGTCGCAGGAAGACAGATCTTTACTGCATCCCATTCCCCAGTCCTTACATCTCAGGGCCTGGTTACTGAAAGCCTAGAATTCCAGGATGTTAACCTTTCTCAACAAGTAAAGGATATCCTCCTGGCTTCCAGAAAACACTCCACAAGATGTTCCTATGCTTTCAAGTGGAAAATGTTCTCTATCTGGTGTTCACAAAAGGGACTTAACCCCCTTTTAGTACCTGTAGAGTTGCTACTAGAGTATCTTCTACAATTATCAACTTCTGGTCTGAAGGCAAATTCAGTTAGGGTCCATCTTAGTGCTATTGCTGCTTTTCATAAACCTTTCGATGGATAAACATGCAATGAAGCTACAGGGTAAACTATTTAAGACTAATAAAAGAAAATATTTTTTCACTCAACGTGTAATCAAACTCTGGAATTTGTTACCGGAGGATGTAGTAAAGGCTGTTAGTGTAGCTGGGTTTAAAAAAGGTTTGGACAAGTTCCTGGAGGAAAGGTCCATAAACCATTATAAAGAAGTGACCGAAGATATCAATGCTTGACCCAGTACAAGCATTGTGGAACTTGTGTCTCTTGGGGAAACTGCTAGGTACATATGACCTAGATTGGCCACTGTTGGAAACAGAATACTGGGCTTGATGGACCTTGGTCTGACCCAGTATGGCATATCTTATGTTATGTTCTTAAACTATTTCCTCTCATCCACGTATATCAAGATTTATGAGAGGCCTACTTTTAACAAAACCTCCCATTAAACCACCACCGGTGGCATGGGATCTAAATCTTGTTCTTGGTCAGCTTATGAAACTGCCCTTTGAACTTTTAGCCACTTCAGACCTAAAGTTTCTTTCATGGAAAGTTATTTTCCTAATTGCCATCACTTCTGCAAGATGCATTAGTGAACTACAGGCGTTAGTAGCTAACCCTCCTTATACAAGGTTTCACCATCATAAAGTAGTCCTCAGGACTCATCCTCGCTTTCTGCCAAAGGTGGTTTCGCCTTTTCATTTAAACCAGTCGATTTATCTTCCTATATTCTTCCCTAGGCCTCATGCCTCCAGTGCGTAAAGGAATCTTCACATATTGGATTGTAAAAGAGCCTTGGCTTTTTATCTCCAAAGAACTAAGCCACATAGAAAATCTTCTCAGGTTTTTGTGGCTTTTGACTCTAGTCATTTGGGACTTCCAGTTTCTAAAAGAACTCTGTCAAATTGGATTGCAGATTGCATATCCTATACATATCAGAGTAAGGGACTTTCTCTCGAAGGCCATGTCATGGCTCACAATGTGAGAGCAATGGCAACCTCAACGGCTAACCTTCGTTCTGTCTCTATTGATGACATAAGAACATAAGATATGCCATACTGGGTCAGACCAAGGTCCATCAAGCCCAGTATCCTGTTTCCAACAGTGGCCAATCTAGGTCATACGTATCTAGCAGTTTCCCCAAAAGACACAGGTTCCACAATGCTTGTACTGGGTCAAGTATTGATATCCTGGGTCCCTTCTTAATAATGGTTTATGGACCTTTCCTCCAGGAACTTGTCCAAACCTTTTTTAAACTCAGCTACATTAACAGCCTTTACTACATCCTCCGGTAACAAATTCCAGAGTTTGATTACACGTTGAGTGAAAAAATATTTTCTCTTATTCGTCTTAAATAGTTTACCCTGTAGCTTCGTTGCATGTCCCCTAGTCTTTCTATATTCTGATAATGTAAACAATCGATCTACGTTTACCCGTTCCACTCCGTTCATTAATTTATAGACTTCTATCATATCTCCCCTCAGCCGTCTCTTTCCCAGGTTAAAGAGCCCTAACCTTTTTAGCCTTTCTTCATAGGAGTATCCTTCCATCCCCTTTACCATTTTGGTGGCTCTTCTCTGAACCTTTTCTAATAACGCTATATCCTTTTTAAGATACGGCGACCAGAATTGCACACAATATTCAAGGTGCGGTCTCACCATGGAACGGTATAGAGACATTATAATATCTTTTGTTTTATTTTCCATTCCTTTCCTTATGATACCTAGCATTCTATTCGCTCTCTTGGCCGCCGCTGCACACTGGGCCGAGGGTTTTAACATGTTATCCACAATGACGCCTAAATCTTTTTCCTGGGTGGTGGTTCCTAATGTGGAATCTTGCATCATGTAACCATAGTTTGGGTTGTTCTTCCCTAGGTGCATAACTTTGCATTTGTCCACATTAAATTTCATCTGCCATTTTGATGCCCAGTCTTCCAATTTATCAAGATCCTCTTGCAATTTTCCACAATCCTCTTGGGTTTTAACAACTTTAAAGTTTTGTGTCATCTGCAAATTTGATAACCTCACTCGTTATTCCACTTTCCAGGTCATTTATGAATATGTCAAAAAGCAGCGGACCCAGCACAGATCCCTGGGGTACACCACTATTCAACTTTCTCCATTGGGAAAATTGGCCATTTAGCCCAACCCTCTGCTTTCTATCTTTTAACCAGTTCCTGATCCACAGTAGTACACTGCCTCCTATCCCATGACTCTTTAGTTTTGCCAAAAGTCTCTGATGAGGGACCTTGTCAAAGGCTTTCTGAAAGTCCAGATACACTATATCAACCGACTCACCTTTGTTCACCTGTTTATTCACACTTTCAAAAAAACATAACAGATTAGTAAGACAATATCTTCCTTGTCTAAAGCCATGTTGGCTGTCTCCCATTAGGCCATGACTATCTACATGCTGAGTAATTTTATTCTTTATGATGGTTTCTACCATTTTTCCCGGTACTGACGTGAGGCTCACCGGTCTGTAGTTTCCCGGATCACCCCTGGAACCCTTTTTAAAAATTGGTGTTACATTGGCGATCCTCCAATCTTCAGGTATTAGAGATGAGTTTAATGATAGTTCACAGATTACTAATAGCAGGTCTGCAATCTCATATTTCAGTTCTTTCAACACCCTTGGATGTATACCATCCGGCCCAGGTGATTTGCTACTCTTCAGTTTATCTAATAGTTGTAATACATCTTCCCGATGTATCGATATTTCCTTCAATTCTTCTGAACCTTTAAATACCACTTCAGTCATGGGTAACATCCCTAGATCTTCCTCAGTAAAGACCGAAGCAAAGAATTCATTCAGTCTCTCCGCTATCGCCTTGTTGCCTCTTAGTGCTCCTTTAACTCCTTTATCATCTAATGGACCAGCTGACTCTCTCACAGGTTTTTTGCTACGAATGTACTTGAAAAAATCTTTGTTTTGCTTTTTTGCTTCTGCAGCAAGCTTCTTCTCAAATTCTCCTTTTGCCTGCTTTATCAATGCCTTGCATTTGACCTGCCAGTGCTTGTGCTGTTTCCAGGTTTCGTCGTTTGGCTCTTTTTTCCATTTCCTGAAAGATGCTTTTTTGGCAACAACAGCCTCTCTGACCTCACCTTTAAACCATGCTGGCAGTTTTTTGGACTTCCTTCCACTTTTCTTAAAGCGTGGAATACAGCTGGTCTGGGCTTTCAAGATAGTATTTTTCAACAACACCCAAGCTTGATGTAAGTCTTTAACCTTTGCAACTGCTCCTTTTAGTTTTTTCTTTCCTCATTTTATCATAGTCTCCCTTTCGAAAGTTAAAAGGTAGTACTGTGGATTTCCTTACTATCCCTCCTCCACTAATTAAATCAAAGGTGATCATGCTATGATCACTTTTGCCAAGTGGCCCCAACACCCTTATCTCTTGCACTAGATCTGGTGTTCCACTAAGTACTAGGTCTGATATGGCTTCCCCTCTGGTCGGTTCATGAACCAGCTGCTCCAAGAAGCAGTCATTTATGTCATCTAGGAACTTGGACTTTGGTACATACCTTCACAGCCAACTATTGCTTAGACAAGGACTCCCATCAGGATGCCTCATTTGGCCAGGCTGTTCTACAACATCTCTTCTATACTTAATACAACTCCTACCCACCATCCATAGTTTGGATGCCTAAGGTCCATGGGAGGAAGCATGACCTATCTCACCTGGGTTCGCAGCTAGCTGGGGTCACCCCTTGGCATCTTTCAGCTGGGAAGTCCCCATATGTGAAGACTACATTCCTGCTTGTTCCTGGAGATAGCGTAGTTACTCACCTGTAACAGGTGATCTCCGGGAACAATAGGAATTTAGTCTTCACAACCCACCCACCTCCCCTAGGAGTTGTCTCTATCTCTCTCTACTTCTCTCCTTTGGTCTCAGCTATAAACTCAACTGAAGTGAGAGAGGTACAGAGGTGGGAAGGCAGCACGCATGCGCTGTGGGATGCTCCCAAAGGCTTTCCTATTGGACGCTGGGGAGCGTTCTCGCGCGAGCTCCGTCGGTACCGACGATACCCATATGTGAAGACTATATTCCTGTTGTTCCCGGAGATCACCTGTTACAGGTGAGTAACTATGCTTTTGAAGTTCTACCTGTTCTTGGTAAGGGGGCAGAAAGGCTGCATAGCATAAACAACTTTAATACATGGCTCCAAACCTGGTGCAAACAAGGATTTAGATATATAGGCGACTGGGGAAACAGGTGAATCAACAAGAGACTATACTATGCTGATGGACTACATCTCTCTGTCGCATGGAAAAGGATCCTAAGTGAAAAATTTCAGGTAGTATGTGGACAGGCATTTAAACTAGGTAAAGGGGGTGACGGATGAAGAAGGACAAGTTCAAGACGTCACTCCCAGCAAAAGCATAATAACATTGGAAACAGCCACATTTTTGAATCTTACATCAGTGGGAAGAGGCGTGTAGAACAAAACCCATGCAAAATACAGGCAAGCCATCCAACAAATGCTGGAAAGCAATGAGCACAAATGCTCAAAGCTTATCCAACAAAATTCCTGACCTGGAAGCCCTAATAGTGGAAATGGACTTGGACATTGTGGCTATTACAGAAACATGGTTTAATGAGTCGCATGAATGTGATATAACCATAGCTGGCTATAATCTATTTAGAGGAGGTAGGGAGGGTAGAAAAGGAGGAGGAGTAGCTCTATATGTCAAAAGTAATATTAAAGCTGCTGAAATGCAGGGGACGTGGGGAAAGGAAGAAACGCTATGGATTGTGTTGGAAAGAGGAGATGGGACTGTCATCCATACTGGTGTAGTCTACAGGCCTCCAACTCAAACCGAAGAAATAGATAGTGAATTGATTATTGATATTGCAAAGATGGCCACAGAGGGGGAAGTGATCCTATTGGGTGACTTTAATCTACCCAATGTGAATTGGAATATTCCTTCTGCAAATCTGGAAAGAAATAAAAAAATTGTGGATACCTTCCAAGATGCATTACTTAGACAAATGGTGATGGAACCGAACAGGGAAAGCTTGATGCTGAATTTAGTGCTCACCAACGGAGATAGCGTGTTGAATGTCCAGGTGGGTGCCCATGTGAGCAGCAATGATTATCACACAGTGTGGTTTGAGATAAAAGCCATGGTGGAGTCCAATCACAGCAAGCTCAAAGTCCTAGACTTCAAAAACACTGACTTCAGTAAAATGGCCAAGTGCTTGAAGGAGGAGTTGGCAGGGTGGGAGGGGATAAGGGAAGTGGAATTGTAATGGGCTAAACTAAGGAGGCAATAAAAGGGGCGACAGATACATATGTAAGGAAAGTAAATATAAACAAGAGGAAAAGGAAGCCTATTTGGTTCTCCAAAGAAGTGACTGCACAAATAAAGGCAAAAAACACAGCTTTCACAAAATTCAAAAGTTCACAAACAGAGGAACACAGAAAAGAATACAGGATCAAACTAAAAGAGACAAAAAGAGAAATAAGGATAGCTGAATCAGAGGTGGAAGAAAAGATGGCTAAAGATGTGAAGTGTGGCGACAAAATATTTTTTCAGTTATATTTGGGAGAGTCGGAAAATCAGAAGTGGAATTGCAGGACTCAAAAGTGCTGGGAATGGATTTGTGGACAGTGACATTGAAAAGGGAAAAGGCTAAACAAATATTTCTCTGTTTTTACTAAAGAAAATCCTGGAGAAGGACTACCTTTGATTGACAGGTATACAGATGGGAATGGAGTAGATACCACACCATTCACAGAAGATGATGTGTTGGAACAGCTTGCAAAACTGAGAGTGGACAAAGCCATGGGATACTGAAAGAGCTCAGAGAGGTTCTTGCAGGGCCATTAAAGGATGTTTTTAATAGATCCTTGGAGACAGGAGAGGTTCCACAGGATTGGAGACGGGCTGATGTGGTACCTCTTCAGAAGGGTGGTAATAGGGAAGAGGTGACAAACTACAGGCCAGTAAGCCTTACCTCGGTGGTGAGAAAAGTAATGGAGGTGCTCCTGAAAGAGCGAATAGTTGACTTTCTTAAAACCAACGGGTTGCATGATCCAAGGTAACATGGTTTTACCAAAAGAAAATCTTGCCAAACAAATTTGATTGAGTTCTTTGATTCGGTAACTAGAGAATTAGATCAAGGGTATGCGATGGATGTGAACTACCTAGATTTCAGCAAAGCCTTTGATACTGTGCCTACTTGGCCCAGAAAGCCTTAGTTTTCCTTCTCCAAGGCTTGTCAATCTGGAAACCCATACATCTGGGCCAATCTCTTACTTTGATTTTGCAGGATGATGGAAGACTTCTGTATCCCAAAGTCAAGTCCCTAGCCCTCACAGCTTGGATGTTGAAAGGTTAGAGTTCAACTCTTTAAACCTGCCAATGTCCGCTTGGCTTCTAGGAGAGGTTTCACTTAGGAGATCTTAGTGGCTTCAAATGACGGAGGTTTGCCATTTGGTGTGAGGGGAAGGCCCTAAATCCCTTCTGATGTTCCACAGAAAACTGATTGATTGAATGCTTTCTACACCTCTTGCAGTCTTGTCTCCAGACCAACTCTATAAGGATACACCTCAGTGCGATTGGTGTTTTTCTTCCACCATGTAGAAGGGAAGTGCATCTCTCTACAGGAGTGGTTCTCAACCCAGTCCTGAAAACACACCTAGCCAGGTAAGTTTCCAAGTTAACCACAATGAATATGCATGAGATAATATTTGCATGCATTCTCTCCATTGTATGTAAATTTCGGTTATGCATATTCATTGTGTTTATCCTGAAAACCTTACTGGCTAGGTCTGTCCTAAGGACTGGGTTGAGAATACCTTCTCTACAGCTTTTAGTTATTTGCTTCATGTGTGGCTTGCTTCTATTAAAGTTTCTCCTAAGGCCATCCGCAATGTCTTGGGATCTCAATATGGTTTTAATTCAACTGATGAAAGCTCCCTTTGAGCCGCTGGATACTTGTGGAATGAAGTTCCTGACTTGGAAGATCCTATTTTGGTGACTGCTATTTCAGCATGCAGAATTAGTGAGCTCTAGGCTTTAATAGCAGATCCACCCTACACTAAGTTTTTTTCACAATAGAGTGGTGCCATATACTCATTCTGAAAGTGCTGTCAGCCTTCCACCTTAATCAGTCAATCCTCCTGATAACATTTTTTTCCAAGACCCCTTACTCACAAAGGGGAAAGTGTGCTGCACATGTTGGACTACAAGACAGCCTTGGCCTTCTACTTGGAATAGACTAAAGCCCTTAGAAAGTCTACCCAGCTTTTTATTTCTTTTGACTGTAACAAAGTGGAGGCTGCCATGAACAAATACAAGCTTTTTTATTTGGTTAGTGGACTGCATTTTTTTAAATTGTTATGTTTATTTCAAAGTTTTCCTTCATTACACATCAGCCCACTGAAACGTGAGTAGCAACCATAACATTCATGACAGCATAATTCCCCTATCTCTCCCCCTCATCTCCCCGCCAGGAAGGTATCAGTTCTTTGCCAAAAAGTCCCAAAGTGGCTTCCAACCGGCCTTGAACCGATTGCTGTTAGCCACTCCATCAACACCACTCTCCACAGCATTTGGGACCAGTCCTACAAGCTTGGGGCTCCCAGTTTCTTCCAGTTCCAGGCTATGTCACAGCAAGCCACAATCACACGGGCCTTTATCAGCCTATCCCATTTATGGCAAAGACCCTCTGGTCAGATGCCCAGCAAGTAAAACTGTAGGTACATCTTCATATCCAGCCCAAAAATATTTTGAAGCTACCCCCGAAATTGTTCCCAATATCCAGTTATTACAGGACAAGACCACCAAATATGAGGGGTCCCCATTCCCCCTCCAACAGCAATCAAATACATTCAGAAAACTTTTATGCATTCGCTCTGCAGTGTAGTATCAGTGCATCAGTATTTTATAAGAATTTCCTCTAATAAAAATAGATATATCCGATTTTGTAACCCCCATACACACACGCTTTACCATTCCTTGTCGTCCAAAGAATACCTCAAGGCCCTCTCCCAAGCTTTCATATAGGAAAGTTTATGCACGCCCCCCGATTGTAAGCTTTGATATAACAGCCTTATGATCCCCCAAGACCGGTGATATCCCATCCATAAAGACTCTACATAATTATACCCAGTCTCATAATATTTCTGTTGGTCTCGATGCTTGAGATAATGCAAAACCTGTATATAAACAAACATGACGTTCATCTGCAAAGAATATTTATCTCTCAGCTTAGCAAAGGATTGCACCTCCCCCACAGTCTATTAGCTTAGCAACAGTATCAATACCTAATCTCTCCCAGCACCAAAATTTCCCTTCCCTCCCAGGCCCAAAATCCAGGGGCCAATGCTGAGATGAGAACTCTGCATCCGGGCCCATCTTTTGCCACCTTCTATTCCATTAATCCCACAAATGTAGGTAAGGGTTTTCAGTCCACCGCCCTCGCAGTAGGGATTTAGCCATCCAGGGCGGGTAAGCTGATTTATACTGGGGGAGGGGACCAATGCTGCCCAATAAGCCAGAAGCATTTACTCGCCCCCTCCTCTCTTCAATTTATTACCTGTCTCATTTAGTCTGCCAAATAGTATTGCATATATACGGGACTCCCAGCCCCTCTTTTTTTTTTTGTGGCATAAAGCACCCTCCGCGCTATCCTAGGAAGTGTATGCCTCCAAATAAAGCCAAATATATTCCTTTGCAACCACCTTATTCTCCATGAACAAGCAGGAAATAAGTCCTCATGTATGGGTGATGTAATCGACTGAGCCCTGCACAGGAACGGTCCCCAGCTTCCAAAGGAAGTTTTTGGGAGGCACACTGTGCATGCGTGCCTGCCTCCCCACCTGCCACGGTGCCATCTGCTCCAGTCTTCTTTTTCCACAGAGCCCCTAGAAAGTGTTCCTGTGTACCAGAAAAAAAGTTTTCTTTCTTGGCCCTCATGGGCCAGTTTTTTCCTGCCTTTCTTATAGCCTGTCATCAGTCTCGTTGGTCCCAACCGACTTGCATAATTTTTTTCTGTTTTCTTGAGCTTTTTGTCCCCTCCGGGAATTTTCTTCCCACCTGTGGCAACTATTGAGTTTAGTTTGACCGCAGCAGTATTCCTTATCGTTCCTCCAGTTTAGTCCTCCACCTCTGGGTAGTGCACCTCCTCCTGCAGCTTGGAGACTGGGCATGTCAAAGTTGTGACATCACCGGATACAGCCTGCTGGTATCTCCCATCAGCCCCAGTGTGTCCAGTCTCCATGCAGCAGGAAGACGTAGTGAGCCTAGATGCTGGGCCCACTGGAACAATAGATAAGGGGCAGTTTAGTCAGGGGCTAGAAACAAGGTTTTTAAACTTTCAATTCTAATTAGCTAATTTTCAATTAACTATCAATTCAATTTCAGAATTTTTATTTGATTCATTTAATTTAAGTTTCTTTACTGGGTGATACTGGGGAGAGCTCCTCGGAGGACGCCTGCGCTCATGCGCTTCGGAGGAGCGTCTGATCGCCGGCTTAAGAAAGAGCCCTTATTTCGGCAGGGCTGCCCTCGCCGCGGACGTCGCTCGCAGCAGCGCTGAGCGACGTCACAGCTGTAAGGGCTGTGCTGTTTTCACGGTAAGGTCAGTTTGCTTCTTCGTTCGACGGCGCAGTGCAGGGGAACAGAAGTTTGCTTTGGCGCTGAAGCTTCAGTTATTCTTTTGGCGCTAAAAGCTTCTGACACGATGTGCGGCCATTTTGTGCACGCATTTCCACTGTGTGTCGGCTAAGCACGGCGGTTCGCATTGCGGAGCGCGCCAGGACTCGGTCTTGAGCCAAGTGCCTTAATTTACTTTAATTTAGTTTAGTTTACTTTGATTTACTTTAATTTAGTTACTTCATATGTGTTTTCTTAATTTCATTTCGGGGGGTCTCTTTTTCAGTATAATGGGGATTTCCTGTGAGAATACTTCTTGTGCTTCAGTTTGCATTTTCCCTGGGGAGGAAAAAAAAGCAATTGAACAGGGTCAGCAGTGTCATTGGCGGTGTTCCCTGAGCGTGTCGATGCTGCAAGGAAGCCGCGCCTGGCGGCAGCGCTTTTAATTCTGTTGGTCCCTTATGGAAGAGGGCCTGTATTTATTTATTTAGGGTCATTATGTGTTGGCCTTTCAATGGCTAAATAGGAAGGCCTTGGTCTCTAGGATTTGCCTTAGTGGCAGAGCACTTGCAGATATAAATGACCGGGAGCCGCGGCTGTTAGGCGCGGCAGTGGAGATGACAGGTGCCTTTTTCCCATGCGTGGGCCATGGTGCGGATAGGCCGCGCTTTATGACAGCGTTTTTATTTTCTTTTAGCCACTTAGGGCAGATTTTGCTTATTTATTTATTTTCGTTAAATTGCTAAGTTTAAAGGCTAAGTTTGAAGTGTGTAAAGAGGTTACTGTCCGTGTCTTTCGGCTCCACATGGACAGCAGACAAGTTTAGCATCAGTTTGGCTTATCTAAGAGCTTGCCTGCAAACTATCTAATTTTGGCCATTCAGTGGGAACTGAGGTCATTTTTGGTTTTCAACTTCTAAACGCTATAAGCCAGAATCGTTTCTACTTCTTTAGGGGTAGAGGACTGGGAATGCTCAGCAAATTGGGTCCCTATTTGCTTGGCTCGAACCAGGTCAATGGCCTTGAATAAGTTGGCGATTCTGTGGGGGCGCTGCGTGCCTTCCACATAAATACTTGCATTGATTCACGCAGTCTACAAGTAGGACTGTAATTTCTTCCATGTGCAGACACATTTTTTGACTTTCCTTGTATAGACTAGGCATATTTTGCCGATGCCGGATCATTCGCAAGGGGGAGATTTGGGGACATGTAGAGGAAGCTAGTAGATAGGAGTATAGGATTTAAAAAAAAACAAAAACAAAACACTTTCTTGATGATTTCCAGCCTTCTTTTCAGATGTTCTGCATATAGCTGCTCTATGATGTCTGCTAAGCTGCCAAGCAATCTCTCCCCCAAGCGGGCTCGCAGGAGCTTTAATGCCAAATTTCAGATCTCAAAAAGAAAAAAAAAAAAAAGCACTGATGATGGGGCTAAGCGTGGCGCCGGAAGATTCGAGTGATAGACAGTCAGGAGGAAGAGGCTCCTGTCCTACCTTCGGCTCAGTTGCTGGCAGCAAATGATGGGACAGAGGACCCACAACCAATTTAGACATTGACGCTACCATGACTGTCTTCTGCTCCGCCAGCTTGGCATTTCTCGGGCCGCATCCTTTCAGCATCTCCTACGACAAACCTCAGGATAAACTCCTAGAAGGTATCAAGGGGGCGTACGCCTTTGGTTGTGCGCTCCTACGGGCATACGACTGCACCATAAATGGCTGTCACGTCAGTTGCTATGATGTAAAGTTAAAAAAAAAACCCCAAAACAGCCTGTGCAAGAAGGCCCTCTCGGCGGTAGCTGTCCGTGCGTCAGGGCAGCACCGTGGATCGCAGGGCGGCCAAGCACAGCGGCAGAGGTCTCCGTGGGGGGGGGGGGGGATAGCGTCATTCCCTGGGGTTACTTGCAAGCGGCGTCGAGTAGGAGCAAATGTTGCGGCACTTTTAGTGTCGGGGCTGTGGAGTTTTTCCAGCCAGTGCTTGGCCAGGTCTGATACTGCTTGGCTGTTCAACGCATACACAGTGCGGATCCTGGGGGAACCGAGTCTCCAACGTTCTTTTTGTACCTTCGGATTTTAGTTCAATTTAAATTAATGGCAACTGGGTGCTCGTTGTTGTCTTCTTGTCTGGGTCAGTATCTCTGCCCTAGCAGTGGCGCTGGATAATGGTAACGCGGGAGCAGTTCCCTTGTTGGAGAAATGTCTAGGTTTGCCATTAATCTATGGTGAAGGTCCAGAGAAACTGGTTTCTGTGTTCCCTTATGTTTGCGGGGACAATAATTTGTTACCAGGAAAAAAAAAAAGGAATAGTCATTCGTTAATTGGGTTTCCATTTGGGGTCTTCCTGGATTCCCTTGATTGCAATTTGTTGCTCCGAGGTATCCGGTACCTTCGCTTCAAATTTCTATGGACATTTGAACTGCGATGCCGAGGTGTCAAATTGTTAATCGACAAGTAAAATCCCTGCGGTCTTTCTATTTTGTATAAGTGGCATGTTGTCCATCAAAGTTTCAGCTAAGATTTATTTTTCCTTCTTCCTGGTTCTTGCGAAATAGCATTTGCACTATCAGACCCCAATGTGCTAGACATCTCTGACATCAGGCTAATGCATTGTGCCTGGCTACTCCATTACAAATACGCTTAAGACCAGCTTTCTAAGGCAAATATTTCTCTTCTCAGCTACTCTGGTGGCAGAGCGTATTACTCATAGCATTGGATACTTGTTGGTTAAAAAAAAAAAAAATATTTCTTTACTTGTGAATGAGGACATTGGTTTAACTGGAGTGCTGTGCACCGAGACGCAGAAGTCTGGGATTGGATTGCTGGACCAATGTCTCCTCCTCTGTCAGGGGTTTCTGCAGAGGTACACTTCACAACTCCTGGAGAGAAGGAATCTCGCTCAACACTCAACAGCAAGGTTTCGTGGCCAGACATTGGCGGAATCTGTAGGGAGCTGTAACTGATGATTAGTGCCAGTGTAATAGCTGGGAAGAAGATACAGATCAGGTGAGACCCCAAGCTAATTGCAAATGAGGTCTTACAGGCTCATCATCCGATGAAGACCAGTGCCGGTTGCGCTGGATGCTCCAGGAATTGAAGGGAAATGGCAGGTCCATGGAATAACACCTCTTTCTGGTATAGCAATACCACTGCACATCAGAGCTTCTCATCTGTCTGTGTTCCGTGAATAGGTCAACGGAAAACCCTGGCGGTTCGCGTTACGTTAGATCGCCCTTTACAAATGGGAGCAGTCATTCCGGTGGCGGTGGCAGACTACCACGTGGGTCCATGCTCCATTTAGCTCGTGGTACCATAGAAAGATGAAGTCTTGAGCCCTATATTATATCTAAAAGGGGTCGAGCAGTGTCTTCGGGTACCGCATTTCAGAATGGAATTGTTGCAGTCGGTCATTGTGGCGGTGCGCGGGGAGAGTACTTGACTTCCCTTGACCTTACGGAGGCGTACTTGCATATTCCCATCAGAGCGGCTCAGCAAAGTTTTGAGGTTCGCTCTGCCTTGGGGACACTATTAATTCCAGGCATTCCCTGCGGTCTGGTGACAGCGCCGCAAATGTTTACTAAGATTATGGTGGTGGTAGCGGCGGCGTTACGCAAGGAAGGGATTCTCGTTCTTACATGTCTCGACGCTTGCTTAATTCGAGCCATGTCCGAGGCCAAGACCGTTCATGTTACAGACACAGTGGTAAAGTTTTGCAGAGTCTCGGCTGGGTGGTCGACCCGACTAAAAGCCGCGTAGTACCCTCCCAGGGGCTAGAGTATCTGGGGGGACGGTTCAACACGCAGGGAGGACAGGTGTTTCTACCGGACTGGCGAGTTCAAGTAATTTGGTAATTGGTGCGCAAGTTCAGGGCCATTCCGGTTCTCTCAGCGTGGATATATCAGCGCGTGCTGGGAACAATGGCGGCGACCCTGGAAGCAGTGCCTTGGGGCCAGATTTCTTATGCAGCCTTTGCAGAGAGCGCGGCTTCGCATCAGTCTGATTTGTTGAACAAACGGTTCCCGGGTTACTTCAAGGTCAGGCAGTCTCTTCGGTGGGGTCGGAGTCCGAGCTCGCTGTAAGCCGGAATGTCTCTGAAGCAGCCGGAGTGGCTTCCATTATTGTCGGACGCAGTACGTAATGGCTTCAGACTTTAATGGTATCAGAACGATTTTTCGTGTTGTTTGGCGGTCCTCATAAAGGGGAAAGCGGCGGCCAAAGCATCTTTTTCCAGAGGGGTCCAGGAAGCTATGGCGTCAGCATATATGTTGCAGGGCCGTCAGGCACCAGAAGGTTGCGGGCTCATTCTACTAGAGCGCAAGCGACGTCATGAGCGGTACGTGACTTGCTCTCGTCAGTGGAAATTTGCAGAACGGCTACTTGGTCTTCTTTTCATATGTTCAGTTGGCACTGTCGCTTGGACGTTATGACAGCACATGAGGCCTGCTTCGGGTTGGCGGTGTTGCGATCCGGGTGAAAAGGTCCCTCCCAGTGATTACTGCTCTGATACATCCCAGAGGTGGAGGACTAAACTGGAGGAACAATAAGGAAATGGAAATTACACTTACCTGGTAATTGTTGTTCCTTTAGTGACTCCAGTTTAGTCCTCATTCCCGTCCAGGGGGTGATCAGTTATGTGGTTCTTTTCAGATGGAGAGGAGTTTCCGTCTCATGGAATGGAGAAATCCTTTCAGTCTCTGGATTGCAGTGAGTATTGGTCGATGACCTTTTCTACTTTCCCTTCTCTGATTCGGCTTAAGGGGTGGAACAGGGAGAGTAAAAGCCTAGGAGCAACGTGAACGTGCAAAAAAAAAAAAGAAGAGAAAGTCCCTCTTGTTGAGGGATTGGTAGTTTAGTTCACTTATTGTGGTTGTTTCAGTTAAAGTTATGTTATGGCTACTTATTTGTTGCTCCTTTGAGTCTGCTTTGTTAATAGTACACTGGGGCTGATGGGAGATACCAGCAGGCTATATACGGTGATGTCACGACTTTGACATACCCAGTCTCCAAGCTGCAGGAAGAGGTGCACTACCCAGAGGTGGAGGACTAAACCGGAGTCACTAAAGGAACAACAATTATCAGGTGAGTGTAATTTCCATTTTTTCAACATGTCTAAGCCAGCCAGTGGCTTCAAGAAAGGACCATTTCAGTCACTGACTGTCAATATTGGTGCTTACAGTGTCTTGGACCCGATCATCACCTGCAGAAGACGCGAAAGGGGTTCAAGGGTCGGGAAAAAACAGGAGTCCCTCTAAGGCTTGTCGGATTCAACATCCTCAGCCCTGACACAGATGTTAATGCCTTCCAAGGTTTCTGCTGAGGCTTTCATGGGGAGGGAAGTCTATGCCCAGTCGGAACCAGGGGGCTCAAGCAAAGAGAGGAGACTGTCTAGTGATATCCTATCGACATTGAATGGGGAGCACTGGGATAAGGTCCGGATGCATAGTCATTGCAGCTCTTCTCAACACAACGCAGAGAGCGATGGCCAGGAACAGCGACCAAGCTTCCCTAGCAGGAGGAGTCGACCCCCATTGCCTAGGACAGCAGCCTGTTGTCTCTTGATGTACCAATCATCGTGCAGTCCCTACCTGAGGTATCAATGCTGGTGACTGCAATCATGGCACTGACCCCTTTGGAGGTGGTGGTGTTGGAAGAACTCCTCCAAACCCTCGAAGTTCACTTGGTGGCGGTTCTAGCCTTGCGGAACACAGGCTTTGCAGCTCTGGTATCATTGTCACCGCACTCTATCCAGCCCTTCCTGAAGACCCATGCGGTGCCCGCCAAGGCAAGCGCATCGGATGGGAGGTTGGAATCGACACAATTTCCGATGGCCATCTCTATGTCCAGTGTGTCTGAGGCACCCAAATTCGCACGCAGGGTGGTACGGATCTCACAGATGCCTGTCCTATCCCCAGTCGCAGAGCCAGCAGCAGGAAGAGACCCAACATTACATCAACTTCCTTTTGGAATCCAATTCAGAGTGGGAGACAGAGGAGGAATCGATAGCGTCAGACCTTCAGTTCCCTGTCCGATCTGTCGCCTCCTCCCAATCAGTGTAAGTTGCCTCCGGAGGACATTTCCTTTCAGGACTTTGTCAAGGACATGGCCAAGGCCATCCCCTTCTCCCTAGAATTGGAGGAAGAACCGAGGGTGGAAGAGCTAGAGCTTCTCCAGTACCCCTTGGCCCCCAGGGAGGCGGTGATGGTACCCATGCACCACGTCCTGCAATGGCTGCTACTCCGGCTATGGGTAACCCCTCTCACAGTTCCATTCATCAGCCGGAGGCCAAATTCCCTGCATCGGGTCCAGAAGGCCCCAGGCTTCAAGAAGCCTCAACTACTGCAGGGCTCTATTGTGGTAGAGTATGCCCAAAGCAGGTTAAGAGCACCAGGACCCATTTGTCTGTGCCCTCGGGTTGGGAGGCTCGAACCCTGGACTCCGGTAGAAAATGCTGTCAGGGTTCCATGCTGTACCAGACCTATATTAGTATGTTCCTGAAAGACATCATGCTGGACCTGGTGGAATTTACCACCCATGTCCCCACTAACCACCTTGAGGCTTTTCTGGCCCTGGTGGGCCATGGCAAAGATTGCTTTAAATTCATGGTGCTTGGCACCTATAATGCTTTTGAGTCCACCAGCAGAGTAGTGGCGGTGAACATCTACGCCTGCTGGCTGGCATGGCTGCAGTCCTCTGACCTGTAACAGTGGGTCCAGGACAATTTAGCCAATGTCTCCTGCAGGGGTGAGAACCTCTTTGGGAAGTCTTTAGAGGAAAAGGCAGAGTAACTCGAGAAGGAGCATATGTGACCCCTCTCTAGGCTCTCAAAGACCGTGGATCCTTCTACCTGCGCCTTTGCCGGTATTACCTGGCCCAGCAGAAGGCACAGGCCCCCTCCCCCTGCAGAGGGAGAAAGCTCTGAAGGCTCGACTTGCCCCACAGCCCAAGCCAGGGGTGAACTTTTGACTGGTTCCTCAGGAGCATAGTCATCCAGCCGCTGTCCACCAGGGTACCCCCTCAGATAGGGGGATGGTTTGTCCACTTCGCCCACAGGTGGCCCCTCGTCACCTCAGACGCCTGGATGTTGCATAGTAACATAGTTTCTCCAGGACCAAGCAGGAAGTCAGTCCTCACATATGGGTGGCGTCGACGGAGCCCTCATGCGGAGCATTTCCCAAGCTTTCAAAGAAAGCCTTTGGGAATGCAGCGCGCATGCGCGGTCCCCTTCCCGCCCAAGGGTGCCATCTTGCTCAGTCTTCTTTTTTCCGCGGAGCTCGACGGACGTGTGTCTTAGTCACCCGGTTAAAAGTTGATTTTTCCTTCAAAGATTCGTGGTTTTTTGCCGGTTCGACGCCAGTTCCCCTTCCCACCTGGGCACAGTACACCGGTATCGAGCCCAGAGCTGTTATTTCGATTTTTGTCCTTCAAGACTAGCGTTCGCACTCTTTTTTTCTTTTTCGCTGGCAGCCCGGTCTTTTGACCTTGCAGGGGCCCTTTTTCCCCCGATGGCTGCCAGCAGGTACAAGAAGTGTGATTGGTGTAAGAAACTGATGTCTCTCACCGGCACACACGACTGCTGCCTCCGGTGCCTCGGGCCCGATCATGACCCGCTGATCTGTGGCCCATGCGGCAAAATGTCCTCAAAGGCGTTGAGGAGCAGTCAGCATCAGCGAGAAAGGATCTTCTCTGACTCCGCGTCCGGCCGGGCCCGGACTTCGTCAGAGGCCTCGATGTCTCGGGTGTCCGACCCCAAGCATCGTTGGGGCTCCTCTGAGCGGGGGTCTCCCTCATGGGAACACAAAAGGAAGAAGAAACCTGCAAGGGCAGCGTCGGTGGACGCTCTTGGTCCCTCGAGGGCCAGGTCGCATAGCCCCGACGGCCGTCCCGGGTTCTCGGAGCCGGAGAGGCCTGCCAAATTGCCTCGTGTGGAGCCGGAGTCCCCGAGTCACGTGAGTGCTGTAGTCCTCATGGACTCTCCTCCGGGGGAGCCGACGTCGGCCCCGACGCCGTCGGGGGCTGCTGAGTCTCCTAAGCTCGGACTCAGGTTGACGGCCTTGGAGAGCAGCTTGGCTGCCTTCATGGAACAGCAGCGGGTGCTGATCGCCGGTCAACCCGGTGCATCTGCCCCGACCACCAGAACCTCGACGTCCAAGTCGACCCCGGAGACCAAGCCGATCCTCGAGTCCCTGCAGTCTCGCATCGATCCTCGGCCAAGGTCTCCCTCGGCTTCCCGTACGGGGCCGAGGCCATCGACGCCGGTACCCTCAGCATCGGGGCGGATGGCATCGGTGCCCACCCGGCCGGAGCCGCTCGATTCCTCCTCGGAGGGGTCAGGGTGGGAGACGGAGGACGAGGAGTCCCCAGACACTTTTCGGACCCGGTGCATCCCATCAGACTCACTGGAGTCAGAGCCTCGGAGAAGGTCCCCCCCCCGGAGGATACCCGGTTCTCGGACTTCGAGAGGGATAGGGCCAAGGCCTTGGCCTTCCCCGCGGATCCCGAGGAGGAGCCTCGAACTGAAGAGCTCGAGGCCCTCCAGTATGACTCTCCCCCGAAGGAGGCCTTTACTGTACCGGTTCCTCCGATGCTGGAACGGCTGCTCTTCCGCATGTGAGAGGCACCGACCTCGGTGCTGGTTCTTAGCAAATGGGTCGATTCCATTTATCGAGTCCGTAAGAGCCCTGGGTTCCAGAAGGCACAGCTACCACACCACTCCATGGTTGTGGAATCGGCCATGCATCATCTGAAGACTCAGAAGATGCACTCCTCGGTGTGTCCCCCCCGGCAGGTAGGCCCGGAACCTGGATGCCCTCGGTAGAAAGTGCTTCCAGGGCTCTGTGCTGGCTTGCCGTGTCCAGACTTACCAGCTGTACATGGGCATGTACCTCTGAGACCTGGCAAAGGAGATTGCCGGGTTCTCTGCTGGCCTCTCCGAGGAACCTTTGCAGAGGTTCAAAGCTTTGTCATCGGGGATTCGAGAGTGCTCGAAGTTTATATCTCGAGCAGCCTATGATGTCTTCGGCCCGAGTAGCAGCGGCCGGCATCGGTGCACGCCGTCAGGCCTGGCTACAGTCATCGTACCTTGAGCCATGGGTCCAGGACAAGTTGGTCGATATCCCTTGCCGGGGTGAGAACCTCTTTGGCAAACCCATGGCTGAAAAGGCTGCAGAAATCGAGACACAGACTCTCACCAGGACAAGGCTGTCCAGGAAGACTTCTGCCCCTTCTCAGAAGAAGAAGGGCTCGGGGAAAAAGCCTTTTTACACGAGGAAGGCTACTGCCTACAAATCCTACCCTCAATTTCAGGCCTCTACAGCTCCCCATCAGGGTCAGCAGGCCAAGGGGCAGGGACATGGGCCCCGTAGGCAGAAAACCCCCAAGCCATCAGCTCCGGCTCCTGCACAGCAGGGAGCGGGGTTTTGACTCCCACTGCATAGCCTCTCCTCCTCAGCTGGCTCCTCTCAGCACAAGAGGCCGCCTGACACTGTACGCCCACAGGTGGACAGCCATAACAGGGGATACCTGGGTACTGAGCATAGTCCAAAAGGGCTATTTGCCTCCACTTCAACCATTTACCCCCCTCCTATTTTCCAGGGGAGCCTCCAAGACTCCCTCTTCACAGGAACCTCCTCCCTCAGGAGTTGGCAAGTCTTCTAAGGGAGCAGGCGGTGGAACCGGTGCCTCACCACCTGAGAGGCCAAGGCTTCTATTTACGGTACTTTCTAGTACCAAAAAGGACAGGAGGCCTCAGGCCCATCCTAGACTTGCGAAATCTCAACAAGTTCCTGGAGAGGGAAAAGTTCAAGATGCTTACCCTTGGAATACTGCTGCACTACCTCCAGCAGGGAGATTGGCTATGCTCCTTAGACCTGAAAGATGCTTATACTCACATCCTCATTCATCCAGACCACAGACAATATCTCAGATTTGTAGTGGGAGGAAATCATTATCTCCAGGAACAAGCAGGAATGAGTCTTCACATATGGGTTCGTCAGTACCGACGGAGCCTGCGCGGGAACGCTCCCCAGCTTCCCAAAAAGGAAAGCTTTTGGGAGCATCCCACAGCGCCTGCGCGCTGCCTTCCCGCCTTTCCTAACCGCCTCTCTCCAGTTCTTCTTTTCCGCGGAGCCAGCAGGTCGTGTTCCTGTCACCGCTGAAGAAGTTCTTTATTTTATTTTATTTCTTTGGTCGCGCGTCTGCCTTCTTCGACGTCGGACCGGTACCGCCGGTCTTTTCTTTCTTTTTCTTAAAAAAAAAAAAAAAAGAATACTTTCCGTTCCATTTTTTCTTCGTTGGGCCTTAGGCCTAACAAAGAATTCCTCATGGAAAAGCCCGCCTCCGGGTTTAAAAAATGCACTAAGTGCAGCGGTACCATCTCTGTTACTGACACCCATGACTGGTGTCTTAAATGTTTGGGTCCTGACCATTCCATCACGGATTGTCCGTCCTGCTCCATGATGTCTAAAAGAGGTTTACAGAACCGAGCAGCCAAGCTCAGTACACTGTTTCCCTCTGATGCAGCTTCGGTGGCATCGACGTCTTCCAGGGCTTCTTCTTCCTCCTATGGATCTCAGGTAACCAAACATAAGTCCAGCTGGTCCTCCAAGGGTAGATCTCCCTCTAAGCATTGAGATGCCTCCGGGCTTGCCCTCGAGTATCCTGCACCGGCAAAAGCACCCCGGCGTGAAGCTCCGGCTTCCAAAGCTGCTCCTATGGGGTCACAGGTTGACATCGATGGCACGGCCTCGACCGATCACCTGTTGCAATGTTCTGGGGTACCGGTGGAATCCACCGGTACCGATCTCCAGACATTCATGGCGTCGATGGATCAGAATGTTCTGACCATGCAGCGTGCCATTACGGCATTCATACAAGCTGCGACGCCGCTGGTACCGCAACAAGCCTTGTTGTCGGTACCGGCTTGACACCGGCTCCGATATCGGGTCCGGTGCCGGTACCAGTTGCATCGACATCGGCTTCGGTGTCGACTGCAGCGGTACCCTGTCCGATGATGCCTATCGGTACCGATCCGGTACCGCTGACTCCCGATGTTGATACCACCCGGTATGCGTATCGGGCTGTACAAGAGCATCCAGACAGGCGATACTTCGATTCCTCCGAAGACTCTGATGCATCGGAGGCCTCTGTCGAAGCATCAGTACTTCTTCCTCAGGAGCCTTCTTCTCCAAAAAGAAGAATGTCCCCTCCAGAAGACTTGTCTTTTCAAGAATTCATAAGGGAAGTGGCCAAGGGGCTTTCTATCTCAGTAGCCCCTGAGACAGAGCCTAGAGCCAAAAAATTGGATATTTTGCAATATCCCAAGGCTCCTAAAGAAGCAGCCACTTTGCCATTCATGAGATCCTTTATGACCACATGATAGGCATATGGGAGACTCCTCTCACCATCTCTTCTCATTCTTGTAGGTTGGATACCATGTATCGTGTCCCTCCTTGTCCTGGATTTCATAAAACTCAGCTTCCTCACCATTCTATTGTGGTGGAGTCTGCTATGAAAAAGTTAAAGAGTGCAAAGAGGCACTCATCTGCTCCTCCAGGAAGAGAATGTAGAACCTTAGATGCTTTTGGCAGGAAATTTTTCAAGCCAGTATGCTTGTTGCCAGAATCAACTCCTATAGTCTCTATATGGGGATGTTTCTGAAGGAAGTTACAGATAATCTGCAAACTTTCATCCCTTTTCTTCCAGAAGATAAAAGGGAAGACTTTTTTACCTGGCTTAAGCATGCCCAGGATGTTTCCAAATTTTCTAACCGTGCAGCCTTTGACTCTTTTGAGGGGGCCAGCAGAGCCTCGGCCATTGCCATAGGTGCACGCAGAATTGCTTGGTTACAAGCTTCTGATTTGGAACCCTGGGTCCAAGATGGATTAGGAAATCTTCCTTGTACAGGTGAAAACCTGTTTGGCAAAGATTGGCAAGCAAAGGCCAGTCAGATGGATGCAGAAAATTCTGCTTTGGATAGGCTTTCAAAGGCTACCTCTAATCCTGTCTAGAAGAGTTTGTTCAAAAAGACATATTTTCCCAAGAAGGGAAGATATTATCCTGCTTATTTATTTATTTATTTTTTTATTTATTTACATTTTCTTATATACCGCGCTATTCTGCATCAGTGCGGTTTACATTGAACAAACTGAAATTACATTGAACAGGGCATTATAACTTGGAGATAACTATTTTACAGGGAACATAGGCTATGGAGGGTTAAGTGGCTTGCCCAAGACCACAAGGAGCACCTGTGGGACTAGAAACCCCAGTCCTTCCGGCCCAAGGTTGCTGTCCTCTAGTGGGATTTGAACCCCCGACCTTCCGGCCTGAAGTACCTTGCCCCAACCACTAGGCCACTCCTCCACTCTGCTTATGGTCAGCAGACATCTTCTGCAGGTCATTTTGCTGCAAAGCGTCAACAACCTAAACAGGCCAAGTCTAAGGCTGCAAGGCCTACTGTAGCCCAACAGCCTCAGCCTCCTCAGGGCCTTTGACTTGCACCTAGAGAACTTAGCCTTTCTGGCTCTAAAAGAACCAGAGCCTCTCACCATTCCAGGAAGGTTAGCTCACTTTGCTCCCAGATGGGAGCAAATCACAGCAGAGCAGTGGACCCTTTCCATCATAAGGGAAGGGTACAAACTTCATTTCTTAAACCTTCCTCCTTACACCATGGTGAGACAGTTCAATTCTCCAACATCTCGACCTTCTGGGCCAAGAGATTTCCACCCTTCTTGCCCAAGGGGCAATAGAAGAAGTACCTCTTCTTCAACAGGGCTCAGGGTTCTACTCCCCCTACTTTCTAATTCCAAAGAAAACAGGGGGTTACAGACCCATATTAGATCTCAGAGAATTGAGCAAATTCCTATGCAAGGAGAAATTCAAGATGATTTCTCTGGGTACTCTCCTTCCATTCCTTCAGAGTCAGGATTGGCTTTGTTCTCTAGATCTCAAGGATGCGTATACCCATATACTCATCCATCCAGCACACAGAAGGTTCCTTTGGTTCCTTTATCAGGGAAAGCACTATCAATACAGGGTGCTTCCCTTTGGTCTGGCCTCTGCTCCAAGAGTGTTCACAAAATGCATGGCAGTAATAGCTGCATTTCTACGCACTCTAGGAATATTCGTATTCCCATATCTGGACGACTGGCTCATCCAAACTCCATCCCAGTCAGAGGCCCAGACTTCCCTAGCCTGCACAATGCCTGTCCTGCAGTATCTGGGACTGGTTATAAACATTCCAAAGTCCCAACTCACCCCTACTCAGTCTCTAGAGTTCATAGGGGCCTTGCTGGATACCACAACTGCAAGGGCCTATCTTCCCCAGGCCCGTTGCCTACGCTTAGTGCAGTTAGCCTCTCAGATTCAGTTAAAAACCCACCTAACTGCTCGAGAGATGTTACAACTGCTAGGCCACATGGCATCCACGGTGCATGTGGTCCCTTATGCTCGCCTTCACATGAGGGCAGCTCAATGGACTTTGTCCACCCAGTGGACCCTGGCATCTGGAAGTCTGTCAGACAAAACAGCAACCTCCA
The DNA here is from genome assembly GCA_033557465.1 of Ichthyophis bannanicus. Taxonomy (NCBI): domain Eukaryota; kingdom Metazoa; phylum Chordata; class Amphibia; order Gymnophiona; family Ichthyophiidae; genus Ichthyophis; species Ichthyophis bannanicus. The sequence goes on from CM066045.1 coordinate 162,511,972, forward strand.
GACGCCTCTTTTGGTCTCTCCAGTGGTGGAAGTCCACTCAAAATCTGTTGCTGGGGTCCCCCTTCCAACAATTGTTACCTCAAGCAATCCTTACAACAGATGCCTCTCCAAAGGGTTGGGGAGCTCATCTTCAAGACCTCTCCACCCAGGGCATTTGGTCTCCACAGGAGACCTCCCTACATATCAACTTCTTAGAGCTCAGAGCAATCTTCTTGGCTCTCAGAGTCTTCCATACCCTGCTCAGCTACAGCACAGTCCTCATTCACACGGACAACCAAGTAGCCATGTTCTATGTGAACAAGCAGGGAGGAACTGCCTCTCTGTCGCTTTGCAACGAAGCTCTGAGATTGTGGGCCTTCGCCAGAGAGCATCAAATTCATCTTCTGGCAGTATACCTTCCAGGAGTTCAAAACTCTTGGGCAGACAGACTCAGTCGAGTTCTGCTTCCACACGAATGGTCCCTTCATATGGACCAGATAGAATCTTTCGAATTTGGGGAACCCCGGACATAGACCTCTTTGCAAGTCCGTGGAATGCCAAACTTCCCCGATTCTGTTCCAGAATTCCGTGTCAGGGAGTTCAGGCCAGGGATGCCTTCCTTCTTCATTGGGGTCAAGACTTCCTGTACGCCTTTCCACCCATTCCCCTAATTCCCAAGACCCTGTTCAAGCTTCAGAGAGATCGAGGGACTATGATCCTCATAGCTCCACGTTGGCCACGCCAAGTGTGGTACCCTCTACTTCTGCATCTCTCTCAAGCTCCCTCCCTGGACTTGGGGTCTGCTCCAGATCTCCTGTCTCAGGAGGGGGGAACGTTGTGGCACTCAAACCCCCAATCTCTCCATCTCAGGGCTTGGTTGCTGAAGGCTTAGACCTTCAAGATTGGCATCTTTCTCAACAAGTAAGGGATATCCTTCATGCTTCCAGAAAACCTTCTACTAGACGTTCCTATGCTTTTAAATGGAAAAGGTTTACCATTTGGTGTGTTGAGAAGGGTATTAACCCTCTAGCTATACCTTTGAATTCTTTACTAGAGTATCTCCTGCATCTTTCCCATGCAGGCCTCAAGACGAATTCAGTAAGGGTCCATTTGAGTGCTATTGCAGCATCCCTCAAGCCTCTCAATGGACAACCTGTCTCCTCTCATCCTCTTATTGCAAGATTCATGAGAGGCCTTCTTTTAACTAAACCTCCCATTAGACCACCTCCAGTGACATGGGACTTGAATCTGGTTCTTGGTCAGCTCATGAAGCCACCCTTTGAACCCTTAGCCACTACCTCCTTGAAATTTCTTTCCTGGAAGGTTATCTTTCTTATTGCAGTCACCTCAGCTCGCCGCATCAGTGAACTGCAGGCCTTAGTGGCTAATCCACCTTATACAAGGTTCCATCATGATAAGGTAGTCCTTAGGACCAATCCATACTTTATGCCTAAAGTGGTCTCACCTTTTCATCTTAATCAAGAGGTGTATTTACCTGTCTTTTTTCCAGGTCCTCATGCATCGAGTGCAGAGAGGAATCTTCATACCCTGGATTGTAAGAGAGCTCTTGCTTTTTACTTACAAAGGACACAGCAACATAGAAAGTCTTCTCAACTCTTTGTTGCTTTTGATCCCTCTCATTTGGGACTTCCAGTCTCTAAGAGGACACTGTCCAATTGGATTGCTCAGTGTATTTCTTTCGCCTACCAGAGTAAGAACCTGTCTCTGGAGGGCCATGTCACAGCTCATAATGTGAGGGCCATGGCCACCTCTATGGCTCATCTAAATTCTGTGTCTATCGACCAGATCTGTCGAGCAGCCACCTGGGCCTCGGTTCATACCTTCACAGCCCATCACTGTTTGGACAAGGACTCCCGCCGGGATGCCTTGTTTAGGTCAGGCTGTTCTCAAAAACCTGTTCCATGCTTAATCAACTCCTACCCTCCATCCCTGGTTGGATGCCTGAGATCCATGGGAGGAGGTAGAGCCCTTCTCAGGGTCTCACAACCTTGGGGATCTCCCGGGCATCTCTAGCTGGGGAGTCCCCATATGTGAAGACTCATTCCTGCTTGTTCCTGGAGATAGCACAGTTACTTACCTGTAACAGGTGATCTCTGGGAACAGCAGGAATAAGTCTTCACAACCCACCCACCTCCCCTAGGAGTTGTATCTCTCTATCTATCTTTCCTTTCCTCTCTCTCTTTGTCTCAGCTGTAAAACTCGAACTGGAGAGAGGCGGTTAGGAAAGGCGGGAAGGCAGCGCGCAGGCGCTGTGGGATGCTCCCAAAAGCTTTCCTTTTTGGGAAGCTGGGGAGCGTTCCCGCGCAGGCTCCGTCGGTACCAACGTACCCATATGTGAAGACTTATTCCTGCTGTTCCCAGAGATCACTTGTTACAGGTAAGTAACTGCTTTCAGTACAGAGTACTTCCATTTGGCCTAACCTCCGCACCCAGGTTTTTCACCAAATGACTGGCGGTGGTGGCAGCCTATCTCAGAAACCAGGGCATCTTTGTCTTTCCATACCTGGACGACTGGCTCATCAGGGGTCAGTCTCCATAGGAGGCCAGACAAGCCACTCTTCGCACTGTCTCTCTTCTCCAGCACCTAGGCTTCGTCATAAACTTCGCAAAGTCCACTATGCTCCCCTCATAGGACGTAGAGTTCATAGGGGCAAGGTTGGATACTCTACAAGCAATGGCTTATTTGCCTGGGAACAGGGCTCACAGACTGATGGCTCTGGCACAGCAGTTTCGCAGTGGATCTCTGGTCTCGGCCAGACATTTCCTGAGGCTTTTGGGCCACATGGCATCCACAGTCCATGTAACTCCAAATGCTCGTCTGCATATGCGGCCTGCTCATTGGTGCCTCAGAGCTCAATGGATACAGGCCACAGGAGACTTAAGGGACAGAGTGAGAGTGTCCCAACTACTAGCGGCCTCCCTACAGTGGTGGCTGCATCTCCCGAACCTGATCAAAGGGGTGCCCTTCCAAGCACCACCACATGCACAGGTGCTGACGACCGATGCTTCTCTTCAAGGTTGGGGTGCACATTGCCAGGGGGCATGCACTCAGGGCCTCTGGTCCCCTTGGGAGGCCACACAGCAGATCAATCTGTTGGAGTTGCGAGCTATTCGATTATCTCTGCAAACCTTTTCTCATGTCCTCTCTCACCAGTCTGTCTTGATTCAGACGGACAACCAAGTAGCAAAGTTCTGTGTGAACAAACAAGGAGGCACAGGGTCCAGGCTTCAGTGTCAGGAAGCACAGGCCCTGTGCACCTTTGCAGTCAAGCACGGCATGTTTCTCAAGGCAGTTTATCTACCTGGCCAAGAAAATTACCTGGCAGACAGGTTGAGCAGGATTCTACAGCCTCACGAATGGCATTTGAATCCCCTAGTGGTCCAGCAGATCTTCCTAAAATGGGGTCTTCCAACCATCGATCTCTTTGCCAGTCCACTGAACCGTCAGCTGCCCAGGTTCTGTTCCAGACAACCGCATCCTCTGCGGATAGCAGCAGATGCCTTCCTAATCTCTTGGTCTACGGGCCTGCTGTACGCGTTTCCTCCAATGCCTCTAGTGGCCCGAACCCTATTCAAGGTTCTTTGGGACAGGGCCTCGCTGATCCTGGTAGCCCCCAGATGGCAGAGGCAACCGTGGTTTCCACTCCTTCTGCAATTGGCGGTGGACACTCCACTCCCTCTGGGGGTGCAACCCGATCTCCTGTCTCAGGATCAGAGATCTCTCCTGCATCCCAACCTCCAGTCCCTCCATTTGATGGCCTGGCTGCTGAAAGGGTAGTTCTAGCCCCCTTACGTCTACCTAGGTATGTGGAGGAGGTGGTTTTGGCCTCTAGGAGACAATCCACCCGGAAATCTTATGCCCTCAAGTGGCGTAGGTTCTCCACCTGGTGTGCTCAGCGCCAAGAAGATCCCTTTTCGTGCTTGGTACCAGTGGTGCTGCAGTATCTGCTTCACCTGTCGAACCTAGGCCTTAAATCCAACTCTGTTCGGGTCCACCTCAGTGCTCTGTCAGCGCACCACTCGCCAGTGGAGGGCCAGTCTCTGTCGGTCCGCCCATAAGTGGCCCGTTTCCTTAGAGGCCTGCTTTTACTCAAGCCTCCAATTCATCCACCAGCCCCTGAGTGGGATTTGAATGTGGTCTTGCAACAACTTACTGGCCCACCGTTTGAGCCGATGGCTACCTGTCATTTACGCTTCCTTTCCTGGAAGGCGTTGTTCTTGGTGGCTCTTACCTCGGCCAGGCGTGTGAGTGAACTACAGGCTCTGGTTTCTGATAGACCGTACACACGGTTCTATAGGAACAGGGTGGTCTTACGGACTCATCCTAAGTTCCTTCCAAAGGTTGTCTCCTCTTTCCACCTCAATCAGGAGGTGGTTCTTCCGACCTTCTTTCCCAGGCCGCATGCCAGCCGGGCTGAGATGGTCTTGCATACCCTGGACTGTAGGAAGGCGTTGTCTTTCTACATTGACCGTACGCAGGGGCATCGAAGGGCTGTTCAGCTCTTCGTATCTTTTAACCCTAATAAGCTGGGGTTACCTGTCTCCAAGCGTACCCTGTCCATTTGGGTAGCAGACTGTATCGCCTGGGCATACAGGGCAGCCGGCCTCTCCTTGCAAGGTCGAGTCACGGCCCACCGTGTCAGGGCGAAGGCTGCGTCAGTAGCTCATCTCCGCTCTGTTCCGTTGGCAGAGATCTGTCGGGCCGCAACTTGGTCTTCAAGCTAGACTTTTGTGGCCCACTACTGCCTCGAGAGGGAGTCCCGCAGGAACAGTGCTTTCGGACAGGCGGTACTCCGTAATCTCTTTGAGGTTTAGGCAACTCCTACCCTCCGGCCCTTGTGTTGGGCTACTGTTCAGGGGCGTTCTCAGAGAAGATTCTTATCACGCATGCTGAGGCTCTAGAGGGAGCTTATTTTTCAGCTTTGGGGTTCTCAGTAGCCTAGAGCTGGGGAGTCCCATATGTGAGGACTGACTTCCTGCTTGGTCCTGGAGAAAGCATAGTTACTCACCTGTAACAGGTGTTCTCCAGGAGCAGCAGGAATCAGTCCTCACAACCCTCCCTCCTTCCCTTGGATTTGCAGTCCTATATATTTCATTTTGGTTTTTTGCTGTCTTTTAGCTATGTCATCAGACTGAGCAAGATGGCACCCTTGGGTGGGAAGGGGACCGCGTATCCGCGCTGCATTCCCAAAGGCTTTCTTTGAAAGCTGGGGAAATGCTCCGCACGAGGGCTCCGTCGACGCTGACATCACCCATATGTGAGGACTGATTCCTGCTGCTCCTGGAGAACACCTGTTACAGGTGAGTAACTACGCTAAATAACAGCAGATAAAGACCAGCATGGTCCATCCAATCTGCCCAGCAATATGGTAAGAGTAGGTGCACCTGTTGCTCTGTGCAGGCCACCCCTCCCCATGTCTTTGTTTAGGGGTGAACCCACCACTCCAAGTAGGGCACCCCTATTTGTTGAGAAGTTAGATGGTTCCGTTTATTTTGTTTTTATCCTGTTGCTGTAAAGGGATCCGCTGTGCTTGTCCCATGCCGTTTTGAATTCCGTCACCGTGTTTGCCCCCACCACTTCCATCGGGAGAGCATTCCAAGCATCCACCACCCTTTCAGTGAAAAAATATTTCCTGAAATTGCCTTTCAATTTTCCACCTTGCAGCTTCATCTTATGCCCTCTAGTTTTACACCTTCCCCGTCTTTCGAAGAGGTTTATTTGTTTATTGTTTCTCTTTAAGTATTTAAAGGTCTGAATCATATCTCCCCTATCCCTCCTGTCCTCCAAAGTGTACATATTTAGGTCTTCAAGTCTCTTCTCATAAGGTTTCTTACACAGGCTCCAAATCATTTTGGTCGCCTTCCTCTGAACAGTTTCCAGTCTTTTTACATCTTTTGCAAGATATGGTCTCCAAAACTGAATAAAGTATTCCAAGTGAGGCCTCACCAGCGACCTGTACAGTGGCATAAATACCTCTTCCTTTCTGCTGGTAATCCCTCTTTGTATGCAGCCCAACATCCTCCTGGCTTTTGCCACCGCCTTGTCGCACTGTTTTGCCACCTTGAGATCATCAGAGATAATTACACCAAGGTCTTTCTCCTGATCCATGCACACCAACCTCTCGCCCCCTATCGCGTACATTTCCCTTGGATTTCTGCTACCTAAGTGCATGACACTGCACTTTTCGCATTAAATCGTAATTACCAAGCATTAGACCATTCTTCCAGCTTTTGTAGATCTTTCCTCATGTTATTCACTCCCTCGGGGGAGTCTACTCTTGCAAATTTTTGTGTCATCTGCAAAAAGACAGACTTTTCCGTTCAGTCCTTCAGCAATATCACTCACAAATACATTGAACAGTGCCGGGTCCAGGACCAAACTTTGGGGCACCCCACTAATCACCTTCCTTTCATCCGAGTGAGCTCCATGTACCATCACCTTCTGGCATCTGTCAGTCAACCAATTTCTAATCCAGTTTACCTTCTTGGGACCCATCCCCAAGCTACTGAGTTTATTGACAAGCCTCCTATGAGGAACAGTATCAAAGGCTTTGCTGAAATCCAGGTAGATGACATCCATCGCATGCCCCTGATCTAGTTCCTTGGTCACCCAGTCAAAGAACTCAATCAGATTTGTTTGAGAAGAACGTCCTTCAGTAAAACCATGTTGCCTCAGATCTTGCAACGTGTTGGTTTTGAGAAAGTTCACTATTCGCTCTTTCAGGAGCACCTCCATTACTTTTCCCGCCACCGAGGTAAGGCTCACGGGTCTGTAGTTTGACACTTCTTCCCTGTAACCACTTTTGTGTAGAGGTACAACATCAGCCATTCTCCAGTCCTGAGGAACCTCTCCTGTTTCCAAGGATCTGTTGAATACATCCTTTAACGGCCCTGCAAGAACCTCTCTGAGCTCTTTCAGTATCCCGGGATGTATCCCATCCGGTCCCATGGCTTTGTCCACTTTCAGTTTAGCAAGTTGTTCCAACACCTCATCTTCTGTGAATGGTGTGGTATCTACTTCATTCCCGTTTTTATATTTGGGAGTCACAGCTGGTCCATCTCCAGGATTTTCTTTAGTAAAAACAGAGCAGAAGTATTTGTTTAGCAGATCCTCCAAAGTGGATATTGTCTGCCTCTTGCCGAGTTGCTGCCTCCATATGCCCCAGGGGAATACCCCATGGACCTGTCACACAGGAGCCTGCTACACGAAGAAGTCTCTGCTCTGTTAACCATTCTGGCCATTGAGCCAGTCTCCCTGGCTCAGGTCTGATGGGGCTTCTAATCCAGATACTTCTTGGGTCCCAAGAAGACCGGTGAGTTCAGGCCAATCCTTGACCTGTGAAATCTCAAACGGTTCCAGGTGCGCGAGAAATTCAAGATGGTCTCCTTGAATATGCTGCTCTTGTACCTTCTACAGGACGATTGGCTATGCTCCTTAGATCTAAAGAATGTGTACACACATCCCAATCCACCTGAATCACTGACAATATCTATGATTAGTGCTGGGAGACCAGCACTATCAATACCGAGTACTTCCCTTCGGATGGCCTTAGCTCCATGGGTATTCACGAAGTGCTTAGCGGTTGTGGATGCCTACCTCTGGATCATAGGGGGTCTTCGCCTTCCCGTACCTGTACGATTGGCTCATCAAAGGTCCCATGCCGGACGATGTCCAGCAGTCTGCCAACCTCACCATTCAGGTGCTCAAGCGGCTGAGCTTTGCGATCAACTACCCAAAGTCCCATCTCCAGTCCAAGCAGCAACTGGAGTTCATTGGAGCCCTCCTCGATACCATTTGGGCGCGGGCCTTACTACCGGAAGACTGCATGCAGCAGCTGGTAGCAGTGGTGGGTGAGGTGCAGTGTCAGCACAACACAGTGGCCTGAGGGATTGTTGAGGGTCCTCGGTTACATGGCTGCCACGATACATGTCACCCCTCGGGCACATCTTTTCATGCAGCAGGCCCAATGGACCTTCAGCAGTGATGAGCCACCTTTGGGACAGAATAATGGTCATTGCACCTTTGGTGTGATCCCTCGACTGATGGCTCAAGCCAGGGAATCTGCTCAAAGGCCTCCTGTTCCATATGGCGGTCCTCTGCAAGACGTTCACAATGGACGCGTCCAAGCTCGGTTGGGGAGCTCACCTGGAAGACCTGTGCACACAGAAACTGTGATCCAAACAAGAGAGCCTGCTCCAGATCAACTTTCTTGAGCTTCGGGCGATAACCAAGGCCCTCTGAGCCTTCTAAGCTCACCTGGCCAAGCAGGTGGTCCTGGTCCAAATGGACAACCGAGTATCGATGTTCTACATGAACAAGCAGGGGTCATGGGTTTGTATCTCCTCTGTTGGAAGGCGTTTCGGTTGTGGAAATTTGCCCTGCTCCATGGCATGGACCTGAGAGCAACCTATCTGCCCAGTGAGCTCAATGTCCTAGCGGATCAGCTCAGCCTTCAGCCACACGAGTGGACCTGCAACAGGGCAATGGTGGCCTAGATCTTTCAGGAGTGGGGCACCCCCAAGATGGATCTCTTTGTCATGGCACACAATGCCCAAGTGGGCAAGTTCTGCTCCTGGAGGCAAGCCAGCAACTGCTTGGCCTCGGATGCCTTACTTAAGAACATAAGATCATAAGATATGCCATACTGAGTCAGACCAAGGTCCATCAAGCCCAGTATCCTGTTTCCAACAGTGGCCAATCTAAGTCATAAGTACCTAGCACTTTCCCCAAAAGACACAGGTTCCACAATGCTTGTATTGGGTCAAGCAGTGATATCCTGGGTCCCTTTTAATAATGGTTTATGGACCTTTTCTCCAGGAACTTGTCCAAACCTTTTTTAAACCCAGTTACACTAACAACTTTTACTACATCCTCCATTAACAAATTCCAGAGTTTGATTACACGTTGAGTGAAAAAATATTTTCTCTTATTAATCTTAAATAGGTTACCCTGTAGCTTCATTGCATGTCCCCTAGTCTTTCTCTATACTGATGACGTAAACAATCGATCTACGTTTACCCGTTTCACTCCATTCATTAATTTATAGACCTTTATCATATCTCCCCTCAGCCGTCTCTTTTCCAGGTTAAAGAGCCCTAACCTTTTTAGCCTCTCTTCATAGGGGTATCCTTCCATCCACTTTACTATTTTGGTAGCTCTTCTCTGTACCTTTTCTTATAATGCTATATCCTTTTTAAGATATGATGACCAGAATTGCACACAATAGTCAAGGTGCAGTCGCACCATGGAACAATACAGAGGCATTATAATATCCTTTGTTTTATTTTCCATTCCTTTCCTTATGATACCTAGCATTCAGTTTGCTCTCTTGGCTGCCAATGCACACTGGACGGAAGGTTTTAACATGTTATCCGTGATGACGCCTAAATCTTTTTCCTGGGTGGTAGTTCCTAATGTGGAACCTTGCATGGTGTAACCATAGTTTGGGTTGTTCTTTCTTAGGTGCAGAACTTTGCACTTGTTCACATTAAATTTCATCTACCATTTGGATGCCCAGTCTTCCAATTTATCAAGATCCTCTTGCAATTTTCCACAATCCTCATGGGTTTTAACAACTTTAAATAGTTTTGTGTCATCTGCAAATTTGATAACCTCACTCGTTATTCCCATTTCCAGGTCATTTATGGATATGTTAAAAAGCAGCGGACCCAGCACAGATCCCTGGGGTGGAACAGCCACTTATAGCAGATTTTCTCCTTGTCCAGTGATCTTTAATGCTCTGTAGTGCTGCAAGGTGACTGGGGCCAGGTCTTGATAAATTTCAAGCTCACAGTTCTCCCACTTGAAACGGCCCTTTTTACTCATTATTTGTTCCATTTGCCCAAAGTGAGAGAAACAGGCCACTATATTGCGTGGCCTATATCCTGAGGGAGAGCCCAGCGCCTGATGAGCGCACTCCAAGCCAGCTTCTCCAATGGAGTTTCCCCTCCCTCCCTCTTGGAGGAGAAATCGGCAAATGTCTTTTACCATCTGGCCAGCATGCCTATATTTTTCCACCTCCAGCACTCCATGAATGTGGATATGGCACCGTCTTGATCTATTTTCAAGATCGACTCGTTGCCCCAGCCTCCACACATCACCTTTTATCCACCAGAGCCTCACGGAGCTCCTCTTTAACTGAGGCCACATTGCAGCTAAGCTCCTGAAGCTAACGCCAGATATCACCATAGGTACATTGGTCATTGGCGTTCTTACTTTTGTCCTCTGTGTCAGTACAGGATGCTATGTTGGCCCACTCTTCGCACAAGCTTGTTTACACCTTGCAGACATACAGAGACTTGAATATTTTTAGTTTTTTTTGTGTGGACATTGTACTGACCTCTCCACCACTCAGGCTGAGATTCACCTCTGAAATCGCATAGGAGGTATGCTAAAATTTGCACTTTAATTCTAGGCTGCCATCCCCCACTGGTGACATCACGCCCTCTCATCACAGACTGCATTTCTTTTTTACAGAAAACATTTATTTATTTATTCTCACATTTTACAGAAATGACTTCCAACATAGTTTTTCGCACACCCCAATTCAGAGTTGTTCAGTACAGCATCCCATCTCCTTTCTCAGAAAAGCTTTGCAGAGTATTCACATCCATTTTTTACCATGTTGTCTGTTCTTCTTAATTCGGGTTTTCCCCATTATCCCATACTATCATGCTTCTGATTTGTCTTATAGTAGGTTGTGCTTTTTTCCTCTACCCTCACCCTCCCCTCCCTCTTTGTTCCCGTTAATCTCCTTTTGGGTCTACTGCCACTTGCTACTGTTCGGCTGCTTAGGATGTCATCTGCCTATATGGCCATTTTTCCCTAAGCTTTTTAACTCTGTGTCCACCTTGTGGAGGTGGTACCTCATCTGATCTGCTAGCTATCTGCTGGTCTCTCTTCTACTTATCCATTTAGGTAATTAGGGTGTAGAATATTTTACCTTTATCTTGTCCCTTGAGTTCACCTGCCCATGCCTCATATGGTGCCCAAATCTTTGAAAACTTTGCTCCCTGTTGTTTCCTTAGTGCTATAATTTCTGACATCTTGTATATTACCTTAGTTTTGTTACCATCTGTTCTCTATTGGCATTACTTTTTCCTTCCAGTGCCTGGCCGGTTCCATTGTTGCTGCGATTGTACACATTAGCCCCAGGCAAGCCTTCTTCTCTTTCATCTCCTTTGGCATCTCATTTAATAGGAAGAAGCCTGGGTTCAACTGTAGGTCCTAGGCTGTGATATTCCTTATCAGCCCCTTGACCATTTCCAAAAAACTTGGAGCAGCCCACCACATATGTAGGAAATTGCCATGCATTCCGCACCCCTTCCAATATTCCCCGGTCCCTCTCCCTGCGGACTGCATTTCTTTCGCTAATGCACAAGCAAGTCTGATGCTTGAGGGTCATTTTTCACAGTTCATAATGAGCAAGCCATGGCTTCATCAGTGACTCACTTGAGGTCAGCCTCCATGGAAGAGATCTGCAGGGCTGCGACCTGGCCCTTAATCCACAGATTCACATATCATTACTGTTTGGAGAGGGACTCCTGATGCAACAGTAGTTTTGGTCAATCTGTCCTTCAGAATCTATTCAAGGTTTAGAATCCAACTCCTTTCCCTCTTAGACCCTCTTTTTTCTTTTCAGGCTGCCTCTTAAAAATAATAAAAATAAAAATGCTGAAAAGGCCTACTGCCAACAAAAACAATTTCTCAGTTTCTGTCAACTCATTGTGACATTAGTAGTTCCCTTTTTTCTTTGGAGGCAGCCTGTAGCTAGGGATTTCAATAAGTGGGGACTTATCCTGCTTGTCCATGGAGAAAACAAAGTTCCTGATCGGTCCTCCAGTTTAGTCCTCCACAATCGGGTAGTGCACCTCCTCCTGCAGCCTGGAGACTGGACCAATCAAATCTTCTGTAGTATATATGCAGACGGAGCTCCCAGAAGCCCCCAGTGTGTCCAGTCTCCTTGCAGCTTGAGGACGTGTGTGCCCTTCCTGGGCACACTTAGTGACACTTGGGGGAGCAACACTAGTTAGTCTTTTTGGGGGTTTGCTTTATCCCTTTCTTTCATTACTTTTTCTTTCCTAGGTAGCTGTCTCTTTAATTTGTTTAAAAAAAAAAAAAAAAACATAGTCACAGGGGGCCTCCCGGGGTGAGAAGCCAGTCCTGCATTGGGCTCCTGCCTTCCTCCCGGTGAATTTGGACAGCCACGGTTGAGCTCTCCCCTAGGCTGTACGGGGAAGAGCCATACCTGTTCCAGCATTGCATGTACTTCAGAGCTGCTGGCTGTATCCTGTGCTGATTTGCAGAGCTGGTAGGAATTTCCCTTCATTTCCTTCATCGGGTACTGCAGCTCCCTTCCGTTGCTGTTTTCAACGGGTCTGTCTGCTCCCCGGCGTCCCGATTTCCTACTGTTGGCTTAGATTTCGTTTTTTCTCTCTCTGTGCCCTTAATTTGAGTCCGTTTCTTTTATTTGCAATTTACTTTGTATTTTCGCGCCATTTTTTACCGCGGGTGCTCAAGTGCGGCGGCCATTTTGAAGCTCTAAAGGGACTTCTCAGAGCCACTTTTTAACACTTGTGCACGGGTTCCCCTGGCTTTTTGGGGTTTTTTTAAGCTGGCGATTTTGCTCAGGGCACTCCTAGGATTCTAGGGAGTATCTTTAATTTGTAAAAAAAAAAAAAAAAAAAAAAAGGTCCAGTGCTTATTTTCATCGGGTTAGTCCCTTTGGAGTGGGCTTTCCCTATTTCTGCTCCCTTCTCTTCCGCTTGCTGGGAGGTTATCAGCAGATGGCTACCAAGCCGCAGTGCGTGATTTGCGGGTCACGCAGGGGTGCGGTGTCTGACTCTGGCATCTGCAGGGGCTGTGCCTCAGCTTCTTCAGACCTGGAACATTCACTTGAACTGAAGGAGCTGCCTCTCCCTGGTGACGCTTCTCTAGCGGGGGAGAGTGTCCCTTCATCGGGCGTTCACCCGTCTGGCTCGATACCGCCGTCCAACGGGTCTGTCCCTGAGTTGCAGCATGCGGCTCTAGCAGCGCCACCTGTGGATTTCTCCCCAGATTTTGTTCTCCTTATGCATCAGGCTTTCCGCTTGAGCCGGTCCGGTCAGCTGCCGGAGGCGTGGCCCGCGTCCTTCCCTCCTTGCTCCTCAGGGGAGGCTCAGCGCTCTTCTCAGCCGGCCGCCAAGAGGCTCAAATTTGTGGACCTGGATCAGGGCACCCTTTGTTTCCCTGATGCTGAGACTGACGAGTTGGAGGACGGGGAGATCCCGGAGCCGGAAGATCAGGCTCGGATTATTCGCGTGTTTCGTAGAGACGAGCTAGTCCCTTTGATCACGGAGTCCCTTCAGACCCTTAACCTAGCTGTGGCTCGGCCTCTGGAAGATGAGGGTCTAGAAGACCCTCTCATTCAGGCGGTCAGGGACGCCCAGGTGGTGTTCCCTGTACACCGGGTTGTTGAGCAAATGATCCAATCTGAGTGGGATCAACCAGAATCCGGTTTGAAGGGTGTTCGGACCATGAATCGTCTTTACCCCTTGGCCGACAAGGACAAGGACTTGTTCAAGTCTCCGCGGGTGGATGCTGCGGTATCGGCGGTGACTAAGAAAACCACCATCCCGGTTGAGGGCGCCGCGGCCTTAAAGGATGCTCAGGATAAGAAGGTGGATAATTTGTTGAAGCAAGCATTCGATACCAACGCCTTGTCCCTACAAGCCTCCATTTGTTGGGCGTGGGTTGCTCGGGCTTGTTTACGTTGGTCCCAGCGTCTGCGCTCGGGCTCCGGCCTGGATCAGCAGGGGTTGCTGGAAGTTACCCGCATGGAGTCCGGGTCGGCTTACCTGGCGGATCTACTTTATGATTTGATCCGTTCCTTGGCTAATAGTATGGCCTCCGTGGTGGCGGCGGCGCGTCGATCCAGCTGGTTACGCAACTGGGCGGCCGACGGATCTTCCAAGTCTCGCCTCAGTAAGCTGCCCTTCAAGGGCAGGCTGTTGTTTGGTGAGGCGCTAGACAAGTTGGTAAAAGATCTAGGTGAATCTAAAGGTGGTAGGCTGCCGGAAGATAAGCCTAAACTCAATAGATCGTCGCCCTCGGCGCGCGGTCAGTTTCGGGACTTTCACAGGTTTCGTTCTTCCCGACTGTGGACTTCTCAGCGCGGTCGCTTTGGGGCCCGTTCTCAGGGGTTTCGTGGTTTCAGAGGAGCAGGACGAGGCTTCTCCGGAGCCGCCTCTTCCTCGTCCTCTTCCTTTAATCGCAAGCCACAATGAAGCGAGGCGGGCTCTGGAGGGAAGCCCGGTTATCGGCGGTCGTTTGCGCGATTTTCTTCCTTCTTGGGCCCAGATTACGTCAGATCAGTGGGTGTTACAGATTATCGAAGAGGGTTATGCGCTGGAGTTTGCCTCCCCGCTTCAAGATTCATTTGTTATGTCACCCAGCAAGGGAGAGCAAAAGACGCGGGACATCCGCGTAACTCTGAATCGGCTACTCTCCCTGGGGGCGGTAGTTCCCGTCCCTCCTTTGGAAAGAGGCGCCGGTCGTTACTCCATCTATTTTGTGGTCCCCAAAAAGGGCGGTTCCCTTCGTCCAATCTTAGATCTCAAAGGCGTGAATCGCGCTCTCAAGGTGCCGCACTTCCGGATGGAGACCCTGCGGTCAGTCATTGTCGCAGTACGTCAAGGAGAGTTTCTGACGTCCCTCGATCTTTCCGAGGCCTATCTGCACATTCCCATCCGGCCGTCTCATCAACGGTTTCTCCGCTTCGCATTTCCATGGGGCCACTTCCAGTTTCGGGCCATGCCGTTTGGTCTCGCCACGGCTCCCCGCACCTTCACAAAGGTGATGGTAGTGGTCGCGGCGGCCTTGCGCAAAGAGGGCATCTTAGTCCACCCGTATCTCGACGACTGGTTGATTCGAGCGAAGTCCAACCAAGAGTGTGTGCAAGTCACAAACAGGGTGGTGACTCTCTTGCGATCTCTCGGCTGGGTAGTGAACGAACGCAAGAGCTGTCTGTGCCCGACTCGGGAGCTCGAATATCTGGGAGTACGCTTCGACACGGCGCGGGGCTTGGTGTGTCTGCCGGAGCGCCATGTTCTGGCTTTGCGGAGTCTCGTCCGCCTATTCCGGGGGATGCCCGCTCCATCCGCGTGGTGGTACCTTCGGCTCCTCGGCACGATGGCAGCGTCCCTGGAGGTGGTGCCTTGGGCGCGCTTCCATATGCGTCCGCTCCAGAGCGCTCTCCTGCGTCGTTGGTCCAACCAGTTCGACTCGTTGAACATGAGATTACCTTGCCCGAAACCGGTTCGCCGTTCGCTCCGGTGGTGGCTCTCCTCCGAGAACCTGAGGCGGGGGATTCCCCTGGAGCCTCCGCTTTGGGTTCCCTTCACGACGGATGCCAGCCTGTCCGGCTGGGGTGCCCACTGCGAAACCCGTTTCACGCAGGGGGAATGGTCTCCCCTGGAGGCCTCCTGGTCGATCATCCGGCTCGAGTTACGGGCGGTGCGGCTAGCCCTCTTAGCCCTCGAAGCCCTGGTCCTCGGTCGACCTGTGCGGATTCTCTCGGACAATGCGACCACAGTAGCTTACATCAGTCGCCAAGGGGGCACCGGCAGCGTAGCCCTGGAATCGGAGGCGACGGCTTTGTTCAATTGGGTGCAGACTCGTCTTCCAGCGATCTCGGCAGCGCATATTGCAGGCACAGACAATGTTCAGGCCGATTTTCTCAGCAGGGTGCGGGTAGACCCCGGAGAGTGGGAGCTAAACCCGCAGGTTTACGCGCAAATAGTTCATCGGTGGGGTCCGCCCATCATGGATCTCATGGCGACGTTTCAGTCGGCCAAGACGGGGCGCTTCTTCAGCAGGCGACGAGAACGCATGTCCGAGGGACTCGATGCTCTCATTCAGCCGTGGCCAACGTCCGGTCTTCTTTATGTGTTTCCTCCATGAGCTCTGATCGGCCGGGTCGTTCAACGCATCGAGGGCCACCGGGGTCGAGTGTTGCTCGTGGCCCCGGATTGGCCCAGGAGACCCTGGTATGCCGACCTGGTCAGGCTGCGCGATGGCGTTCCTTGGCTCTTGCCCGCGTTGCCGGACCTTCTTCTTCAGGGGCCCTTGCGGATGCCCCAAGTGGGTCGATTCTCGCTTACGGTTTGGCCATTGAGAGGGCTCGGCTAAAAAAGAAGGGTTACTCCCCTGCGGTGATTGCCACCCTCCTGCGGGCGCGGAAAACGTCCACCTCTCTTACTTATGTTAGAGTTTGGAGAATCTTTGAAGACTGGTGCTCCCGGCGAGTGGTCCGTGCAGCGACGGTTTCCGTGCCCGTCGTTTTAAGTTTTCTCCAAGATGGTTTTGATAAGGGTCTTGCTGCTAGCTCCCTGAAAGTCCAGTTGGCGGCTGTCGCTTGTTATCGAGGTAAAGTTTTGAGCCGTCCCCTCGGGTCTCATCCAGACGTCCGTCGCTTTCTTACGGCGGTTTTTTCATTTGCGGCCTTCCCGCAGGATCTTCGTTCCTCCGTGGGACTTGAATCTCGTGCTGCGAGCCCTAGTTCGCGAACCTTTTGAGCCCCTCCGTAGGGCGTCTCTGAAAGATCTCACGCTGAAGACCGTCTTTCTTGTGGCCATCTGCTCAGCGAGGCGTATTTCCGATCTCCAAGCGCTGTCCTGCAGGGAACCCTTTTTGTCCTTTTCCCAGGATCGGGTGGTTCTCCGTCCGGTTCCTTCCTTTTTGCCTAAGGTGGTTTCTCCTTTTCATATGAATCAGGCAGTGTTCCTTCCGGTACTGCCTTCTGGTTCCGCCAAGGCTGTGGACAAGGGGCTTCACTGTCTAGATGTGGGTCGCGTGCTTCGTCGTTACTTGAAGGTTACCGAATCTTTTCGAAAGACCGACCACTTGTTCGTGCTCTTCGGAGGTGCTCGGAAGGGGGAGGCGGCGGCTAAAGCCTCCATTGCCAGATGGCTCAAAGACGCAATCGCCTCCGCGTATCTGTTGCAGCAGCGGCCGATTCCGGAGGGGATCCAAGCCCACTCCACAAGGGCTCAGGCGACCTCTTGGGCGGAATATAGCCTAGTTCCACCAGCGGACATCTGTAAGGCGGCCACTTGGTCGTCGTTACATGCTTTCAGTAAACACTATCGGTTGGATGTGTTAGCCGCTCGGGATTCCTGTTTTGGTTCGGCGGTTCTGCGCGCCGGATGGCAAGGTCCCGCCCGGTGTTAACTGCTCTGTTACATCCCGATTGTGGAGGACTAAACTGGAGGACCGATCAGGAAATGAAAATTACACTAACCTGGTAATTGTAGTTCCTGGAGGGTCCAGTTTAGTCCTCCTTCCCTCCCGAGTATCAGGTTGTTTAGTGCGGCGCGCTTTTCCGAACGGGTTGGTCCTAAGACGACTTCCTCTTTTCCGTTCTGCCGCGCTCTTCTGAGTGCTATTCCTTCTATTTGACTTTCAGTCAGTTCTCTTGCGATCTTGGCTGTGGACTGTCCTTTTGATACCGGGGCGTCGCTAGGGGCGCGATGCAGTGTTCTGGCTTCCTCGTTTGGGGAGGGGGCTGATATTTTATTGCGGGAAAAGATTTTATTCTTTAGTCTACATTTTTTTCTCTTAGTATAATGTGTTGCTTCGTTAAGTTTGCTTTGTTACTAGTTCACTGGGGGCTTCTGGGAGCTCCGTCTGCATATATACTACAGAAGATTTGATTGGTCCAGGCTGCAGGAGGAGGTGCACTACCCGATTGTGGAGGACTAAACTGGACCCTCCAGGAACTACAATTACCAGGTTAGTGTAATTTTCATTTACTCACCTATAGCAGGTGTTCTCCATGGACAACAGGATAAATCCTCACAACCCACAGTCCTCCTCTTGGAGGAGTTTGGTTAAGCTAGGCCCTATGTGACTGAAGTCTCAGGCGTGATTGCAGAAGGTGGGAAGGGGCATGCATATGCAAAGAGCTTTTTAATAGCTTCTAGAAGAATCTGAGCAGGTTCCCTCATGAGGCTCCATCGGTGATTTATTACTCATAAGTGAGAACTTATCCTGCTGCCCACAGAGAATGCCTGCTATAGATGAGTAACTTTGTTTTACATGTGGAAAAGCGTTTTTATGAAATTGTGCACCTGCATACTGGTAAAAAAAAATACAGACATGGAAAGCATGCAAACAGAAATTCCAGAGGTGGAGCAGATACTACGGTGTATCAAAAACTCAGTAAAGATAAAGATAAAATATGTGTGTACACACATAGCATAAATGCACCTTTTTGTAGCAGGTGTTAATTATGCATTGCCATTTGTGTGTTCCTGGGGCAGGTGTTCTGGTTGCCTATTCTATAAAAGCACATAGCCACCTATTTTGCCTTTATAAAATTTTAAAAAAAATAATTTTTTTTTTAAAAGGAGCAGTTTCTCACAATACAAAAATACAATACAAACTCCCAAAGTAAATAAAAAAAAAAAAATATATATATATTATATGGACCTCTGAATGGAAGAGTAACCTAATGGTTAGGGCACTGACTTGGTAACCAAGAGACCAGGGTTTGATTCCCACTAGCACTCCTTGTGGCCTTGGGCCAGTCACTTAATCTTCCATTGCTTCAGAAGAAAGGCCTGGCAATCTACTTCAGGTTACGCTGCCAAGAAAACCCAGGAGCTGCTTGGCATCAGGAGTCCGCATTGACTCTAAGGCACATGTTGCATACAGACCTCAAATCGGTAAGCCATTTAATCTTGGACAAGCCAGCCAGAGCAGCATTTAACTCATCATCGGTCCAAGAGAAATTAATAAGAGTAAATTTAGAGTAGGTAAAGTTCATATAGACTCCTGCATTATTCCAATTACAGTTTACTATTTCAAAAAGACAGTTTCCAGTAATAAACACCCCATCACTTCTTCCAGTAAATATCATTCAATTCAGTTTGTCATAATACCACTCAAAAATAAAAACTTAATTTCCAAATCATCCTGCTAGACCAGTCCAAACAAGTGGGTTAATTCCCCCTGCCAGCAAATGATGGAGACAGAGAAAAACCCAGAGTGACATCAGCCTTGGTAGTTAACCCTGTGGGGTGGCCTCTTGTCTTGGTAGCAGCTCTACTGGTTAGCTCAATCCAGCTTTCTTGTGTTTTAAGTAAGTAAGTATATATATATGTGTGTGTGTATCTGTGTATATGTGTATATATATATATATATATATTATAACATCACTTTAAGTGTAGTTTAGCAGAGTATGACTACAGCAGCAACTACCAAGTTGGCTGAAGATCTTCAGGCTTTGGGACAGTGAGTTGTTGTGGGCTCTCACTCCTTCCCTCCCCCTCTCACCGGTGGACTTAGCTCTCCAGATTGGTGAAAGGGGCTCAGCCAACAATGCGGTCTTTACAGGGGCCCTTTACCAGCGTGTTCCCTTACTCTTGCTGTGCCTGCCTACCCTTCCAGCATTTTTTTCCAGCAGTGGTGAGTTGTGTTTGCGTCTGCTATGGCTGTGACTGCTGAGAGTTAGCCAGGAGAGAGTCATCACTCAACCAGAATTTCTGCCTCCCTTCAAGCCTCGAACAAAGTTTTGGTGGTGGGAAACGCCTGCTTCTTCTCGCACCACAAGGTGGGAAACACCATTTTCTCCGGGTCCAAGCAGGAAGTCGGTCCTCTCCTCACATACGGGTGACATCACTGATGGAGCCTGCGCAGGAACACTTCCCAGCTTCCATAAGAAGCTTTTGGAAGGTGCTCCAAGCATTCGTGCCGATCTTCCCACCTGAAAGAACCATCTTTACCTCGGTCTTCTTTTTTCCGCGGAGCCCTCCAGATGTTATCTGTGTCCCAGAATTTAGTTGACCTTTTTTTTGTTGGTTTTTTGTTAGTTTCACAAATTTTTCGGAATTGTGTACTGTACAGCGTCTTACTGTTGTCTCCAGGAACATCTGTGCCTTGGCGCCATGTTTTTCTCAGGATGTTTTTGCCTTTTTCCTTTTTGGTGTGCAGTATTTTCTTCTCGCGACCCCCCTCCCCTCCGGTCGGTGGGGACATTGGAGTCCTTTGACTTGGTTGGTGGAAGCCGTCTTCCCTACCATGTCAAAACTGACCAGTGGCTTCAAGAAGTGCACCCAGTGTGGCTGGACCATTTACATCACGGACCGCCACAACTGGTGCCCCAACCGCGAGCCCTCTGATTCTGCTCTCTGCTTACAGATGACTTGCAAGGGATTTAAGAACTGTGAACGGCAGCGGGAATTGCTGTTCGGTTCCGAGGCATCGACGCCCTCGAAGGCCCAAACCAAGGCTTCAGCTTCGGAAGGAGGCTGGGCTCATTCGCCCTCCTGGCCCTTAGGCAGCTGGCCCGGGCAGCTTAAAGATCTATTAACCTGGACTCCACAACAAGAACTAACAACGCGAGATCTCATGAGACTGATGCCAACAAACAGGCTCTACTAATCAGGATCCTGAACAAACCCTCTCTCTCAAGACAAGTGTCTGCCACTGATGTATATCGCAAGTATAACTTCACAGTTTTAGCCATCACACTTCATTACTACCCAAGGACTTTTCTCTTGCCAGTAACCTTATAGTGCTAGTAACCGATTGCTTATCACTGCTTATATCTCCATACTGTTGCCATTAGACTCACCAATACCAATCCCCATTATACTGTTGTCAGTAGCTTATCAATAGACTGAACTAATATACCAATGGACTGAATTAATATTCTATTACTGTTTACCATACTATACTGTTGCCAGTAGCCATACTAAACTATTGCCATAGATATATTTGTCTACCATACTATACTGTTGCCAGTAGCCATACTAAACTATTGCCATAGATATATTTGTCTACCATACTATACTGTTGTCAGTAGCCATACTAAACTATTGCCATATATATATATATATATCCCATATTATATTGATGCCAGTAACTTATCACTGCTTGTATATCTTCCATACCGTTAACAGTAGACACATCAGTGATAATCTTCATTATACTGTTGCCAGTAATTTATCACTGCGTTTGAATTAATATAATAATAATATTATTCCTAGCCTATCACCCCAACATGGCTATTTCCTTATTTGCCATCTTTAGCTTTTACCTCTTAGCAGACATCATCCAAAACACATCAGCCTTATCACCTACACATAGCTACATCCCTATCCTTCATAGCTTGGGAAGGAGAAACAGTAGCAGCTCCCATCATACTCAATCACACACACATCATATCAGGCAGTCGCACTTACTATACATTTCTATTAACAATTCCCTGAATCTGGAATCTAAAAATATCCCTCTCCAAGACAAATTAAAATGTGCTCTCATCAACTCACGATCAATCCGGAAAAAATGGCCAGCCGTCACAGATCTTATCACCACTCAGAACCTCGATATCCTCATGGTCACAGAAACCTGGCTATCAGACTCTGATACCGTCATCATGAATCAGCTCATTCCCCATGGCTATGTGATACACGCCTGTCATAGAAGCAACCGGAAAGGAGGAGGAGTCCTCATTCTCTCAAAAAGTAATCTCCAGCTCCAATTACTAGCCTCAATGAGTATCCTGCACATGGACACAATATCTATCGCCAACAAATATATTAACATAAACCTTATTTACAGAGCTCCTTCTTCACCCCCAGATGACTTATCCAATATCATAGACCTTGCATGTAACCCTGGAAGTCCAAATAAACCTAACTGGCTGATTGGAGATTTTAACCTCGCCTCAATGAAGCCTAACTACTCCGATATATTCCTTGACACCATGAAAAGCCTTGGTTATACCCAGCTGGTGAACTCTCCAACTCATCTTAAGGGTAATGCCCTCGATCTCATCTTTGCCCCTCAGTCCGATTTAATCAAGGATATTTGCCTATCATCCACACCAGTCCCATGGTCGGACCATAATGTGATCTCATTCCAAATCCCATACCAGAATAACCAAACTTCAACCAACCAAGCAAAGTCAATCTCCTTAGGACAAAAAACTCGTTTCAAATCCTTGGACAGAGATGATTTCCTCAACAATACCCTCCCAGCAATCCTTCAACCAGCGCACAACCTCGATGAGATAATCCATAGATGGAACTCCACTCTTGCCTCTTGTTCACAACTACCTTCAGACAAAAGGGAATCAGCATCCAACAAACAACCACGATATAGAAAACCAGCCCCTTGGTTCTCTGCTGAACTACGTACATCGCTTCAGCTCTTAAGAAGGCAAGAAAGAAAATGGCGCAAATCTCGTTCTACGTCTGACAAATCAGAGTATGAGAACACCCTGAAACAACACCGTGAAAAAGTCTACAAAAAAATTAGAGAGCACCACACTGATACCCTCCTTAGATCATTGAATAAACCGCGAGACCTCTTTAGCATAGCTAAAGCACTAATCAAGACACCATCCATCAACGAAACAGTGTCTATCCAACCTCAGTCATTCGCTGAGTACTTACAATCTAAAGTGATAAAAACAAATCTTACGCAAAGCACTACACCATGCCTCCTCCTCCCCCAGATACTTCAGCCACTGACAAAATTCACACCCCCTTCAGAGAAGTACATTGCTGACATTATTGCCAACCTCAACACCACTACTGCGCCAAATGATCCTTGTCCTTCACATTGGATAAGATCGATGCGTGGGGAACTCAGCCCAGCGCTAGTCTACATCATGGAACTCTCATTTTCAACGGGAACATTCCCTGAAATACTGAAACATACCTCCATACGACCTCTCTTGAAAAACAATAAACTTGACCCAGCAAAGACAGACTCATACCGCCCGATTTCAAGTATACCCTATCTAGCCAAACTCATAGAGAAGGTGGTTCAAATGCAACTACAACAACATATTGACATATCAGCCCCTCTTGACCCTTCCCAGCATGGATTCCGTGAGTCACATGGTGTTGAGACTCTACTCACAGTTCTCATCAATACATTATCCAGAGGGATTGACAAAATTGAGAATGGATATGCGCTCATATTTCTCGACATAGCAGCGGCATTCGATTCTGTTAACCATGTACAACTTCTCGCCCGCCTACAGGAAAAGGGAATTCACGGCCTTGCCTTAAAATGGTGCAAATCCTATCTCATGAACCGCTGGCAACAAGTACGGATAGGTCCCTCAACATCGGAACCTTTCCAGCAGCAACAAGGAGTACCCCAAGGATCATCTCTGTCGGCTCTACTATTTAACATTTATATGCAGCCCATCTGTGATGTGATATCCATTCTTTTAACATCTCTAGCCTTATCTATGCGGATGATGTATTGATTTTCGCTCCAATTAAAATCAAGCAACCAAACCTTACTCCACTTATTGACTGCTTCAACGCAATTACTGATTGGCTCCTGTCCCAAAATCTTCGTATAAACTTTAAAAAAACTGAAGTCCTTTTCATAACCAGGAATAAAGACTTCTCCCCACCCACTTCACTAAAAGTCCGCGATGCTGAGCTCCCCTGCAAGCTGGTAATACGATATTTGGGGATTACAATGGACCAGCAACTTAACTTTAAAGAGCATATAAAGAATACCACTAAGTCCATTTACAACAAAATAAGGACTCTAAGACATTTAAGACCTCTACTTGCCCCCGACGACTTCAGAACAGTATTTCAAACACTAGTTATGCCACACTTTGATTACGCCAACATCATCCTACATGGACTCCCTAAGAGCTCTCTAAATCCTCTTCAAATTGCAATGAACACAGCAGCCCGCGTTCTCTACGGCATCTCCAGAAAAGACCACATAACTCCCATACTTATGGAACTACACTGGTTGCCAGTACAATCCAGAGTCATCTACAAGGCATTAATACTGACATTCAAAGCAATTAACTGGATATCTTCCACATCCCTATCATCACTCCTGATCAGTATACCCACTAACAGACTGAGGAGATCAACAACCAATAATACTCTATCTATACCACCTGAGTCCACCAAATGTACTCAAACAACAAGAAACAGAGCATTTACGCTATATGCTCCTAAGTGCTGGAATAACCTCCCACCTCATATAAGATCAATTACTGACCTCTCGCAATTCAGAAAGGCCATTAAACATCACCTGTTCTGCCTTCACTTTACCCACACTGACTCAGTCCATCCACTTCAAACACCTCTTATCACTCACACAGCATCTGACATACCAACAACATAACCCCACTGACTTAAAAGAATTACACCATCAAGATCTTACATAGTCTCCATGAACACTTTACAATTCGATTACACAATATAGTTTAAATAACCTACATGTATCTCTTATGTATATAGTTACCCTGTTACTTCCAAGTTAATATCCCTGTTTAATGTAAGCAAAAGATTTTGTTCTATTGCAAATGTTGTTACAATGTAAACCGCGCTGATTCTAAATAGCGCGGTATATAAGAATTTGTAATAAATAAATAAATTAATAATAAATAAAAATTCGGAGCAGAGGGGTCACGGGGCACCAGAACAGTGGCTGTCCTTTGATAAGGAGCACCCTTAAAAGGACTGGACTTTGACCTCATCGGTGTCATAGGCGAATGCCAAGCTCAGGACAAAGGCCCACGGGCATCGGTATTGGAGCTCTTGAGGCCTCGACAATTGAGGAGTCCACGCTGAGGGAGCCAGCATCTGCATCAAGGGCTGCGGGGCCGACTCCGGTGGTAGCAGAGACCTCTATCCTCGCAGAGAGGAGCAGGCCTTTGAGTGTAGCCTCGCTATGTTCATGGCCCAGCAATCTGCCAAGGACCCGGTGATCTCGGGTTCCTCGGCACTGATGATGGCCCCATCTACTGCGGGTGCCTTACCTGCAGAGGTGAAGCCCATCCTTGAGGTCCATGCTCTCTTGGGTGGCTCCTGTGAGCGATCTCGAATTCTCTCTCGGTGCAGCGGGTGTCGTCTCCCCCCCCCCCCCCCCACGAGTGAATCAGGTTCAGACAGATGGGAGCAGAGGATTCCTTCTACTCTGCCCGAGTACCACCAGCACGGTCACCATTCACCATGGTACTTCGAATTCCTTTCAGACTTGGACTCTGATTGGGAGACCAAAGAGGAATCTCCAGAAACTGCCCGTAACTGCAATGTTCCCTCTGATCCCTCGTCCCTGTACGAGCGGAGGAGGTCCCCCCCCCTCCCATGAGGACCTCTGCTTCCTTGAGTTTGTGCAGGACATGGGGAAGGCTTTGCCCTTCACTACTAAAGCGGAGGAGGATCCTCGGGTGGAGGAGTTGGAAATCCTCCAGTACCCGACTCCTTCTACAGAGGCCATTATTGTTCCAATCCCCCCAATACTGGAGCAGCTTCTCTTTAGGATGTGAGAAGCACTGCTCACAGTGCCAACAATTAACCGATGCCTCATTTCTATGTATCGAGTGCACAAGAGCCATGTGTTTGAAAAAGCACAATTCCCTCAACTTCATGGTGATGGAATCAGCCATGCGCTGGATTAAAAGTTCTCCAGGACCAAGCAGGAAGTCAGTCCTCACATATGGGTGACGTCGGCGCCGACGGAGCCCTCGCGGAGCAATTTTCCCCAGCTTTCAAAGAAAGCCTTTGGGAATTGCAGCGCGCATGCGCGGTCGCCTTCCCGCCCAAGGGTGCCATCTTAGCCAGTCTTCTTTTTTCCGCGGAGCCCTACAGACGTACCCGTCTTGTCCCCGCGAAAAAGTTGATTTTATTCGTAATATTCTCTTTTTTCCTTCGGTTCGACGCCGGTTTTCTTCCCGCCCGGACTCGCGACGCCGGTCACGAGTCCTCTTCTTCTTTTTCAGTTTTTCTGATTTAGTCAGTTTCGTTTTCGGTTTTTTCACTGGCAGCCCGGTCTTTTGACCTCGCAGGGGCCCTTTTTCCCCTGATGGCTGCCAGTGGTTTCAAGCGGTGTGGTCAGTGTGACCGAAATATGTCACTAACTGACACACACGATAATTGCCTCCGCTGCCTGGGCCCGGATCATGAAGAAATGATCTGTGGGGCCTGTGGCAAAATGTCCTCCAAAGCGTTGAGAAGTCGGCGGCATCAGCGGGATAGGATCTTCGCTGACCCCAGCCGTACCCGGACCTCGTCGGAGGCCTCGGCGTCCAGAGGTTCCAGCTCGGACCGTCGCCGGAGTTCCTCCGACAGGGGTTCTCCCTCCGGGGACCATCGACGGAAGGTGAAACCCGCGAGGGCGGCGTCGGTGGACGCTCCTGGCTCCGCGAGGGCCAGGTCGCATAGCCCCGATAGCCGTCCCGGGTCCTTGGAGAAGGAGCACCTCTCGAAGCGACCTCGCATGGAGTCGGAGCTGCCTGCTCGGGTAAGTCCTGTGGTCCTCCTGGACTCGCCTCCGAGACCGCCGACGTCGGGCCCGACGCCGTCGGGGCCCGAGTCGGGGGCTGCTGGGTCACCTGAGGTCGGTCTCAGGTTGACGGCCTTGGAGAGCAGACTGTCTGCCTTCATGGACCAGCAGCGGGCACTGCTTGCTAGCCTTGCTGGCGCCGCTGCCCCGACCGCCGGGACGTCGACGTCTAAGTCGACCCCGGAGGCCGAGCCGATCCTCGAGTCCATGCGAACTCGAGTCGATCCTCGGTCGAGGTCACCCTCGGCCTCCCGTTCGGGACCGAGGTCGCCGACGCCGACTCCCTCGGCGTCGGGGCGTCGGGCGCCGCAGCCTGCCCGGGCCGACCCCACCGATTCCTCCTCGGAGTCGGTCTGGGAGTCTGAAGAGGAAGAGTCACCTGATTCTTTTCGGACTCGGTGTGTCCCCTCGGACTCGCCTGAGTCCGAACCTCGGAAGCAGTCCCCTCCGGAGGATGCCCGGTTCTCGGACTTCGTCAGGGATATGGCCAAGGCTTTGGCCTTCCCGGCGGACCCCGAGGAGGAGCCTCGAGCCGAAGAGCTCGACGCCCTCCAGTATGACTCTCCCGCCAGGGAACACTTTACTGTACCGGTTCCTCCCATGCTGGAACGACTACTCTTCCGCATGTGGGAGAGTCCGGCCTCCTCGCAGGTCCTGAGCAAGCGGGTTGATTCTATCTATCGAGTCCGCAAGAGCCCTGGCTTCCAAAAGGCACAGCTACCGCACCATTCCATGGTAGTGGAATCGGCCATGCATCGTCTTAAGAGCCAGAAGATGCACTCCTCGGTGCCTCCTGGCAGGGAGGCCCGTAACCTGGATGGCCTTGGTAGGAAGTGTTTCCAGGGCTCTATGCTTGCGTGTCGTGTCCAGACCTACCAGCTATACATGGGCATGTATCTTCGAGACCTGGCTAAAGAGCTAGCCGGATTCTCCGCTGGATTGTCCGAGGAACCTTTGCGGAGGTTCCTAGCCTTGTCCACTGGCATTCGGGAATGCTCAAAATTCATATCCCGAGCAGCCTATGATGGCTTTGAAGCATCGGCTCGAGTGGCCGCAGCCGGCATCGGTGCCCGCCGACAGGCTTGGCTTCAGTCGTCTGACCTTGAGCCCTGGGTGCAGGACAAGTTGGTCGATGTCCCCTGCCGAGGTGAAAACCTCTTTGGCAAACCTATGGCAGAAAAGGCTGCACAGATCGAGACGGAGACTCTCACCAGGACTAGGCTTTCTAGGAAGACCTCCGCCCCTTCCCAGAAAAAGAAGGGCTCGGGAAAGAAGTCCTTTTACCCGAGAAAGGCGGCTGCCTATAAACACTACCCCCAATATCAGGCCCCCGCAGCTCCCCAACAGGGCCAGCAGGCCAAGGGACGGGGTAACGGGTCCCGTAGGCAGCAAGCCCCCAAGCCTGCACCACCAGCCCCTGCTCAGCAGGGTGGGGGCTTTTGACTCCTTCAGCATAGCCTCTCCCCCTCCGCTGGCTCCTCCCAGCACCGGAGGCCGGCTGGTTCACTTCGCCCACAGGTGGTCCAGCATCACTTCAGATGCTTGGGTGCTTCAAGTCGTAAGAGAAGGCTATCTTCTCCACTTCCACCAGGTCCCTCCCTCCTATTTCCCGGGAGAACCTCCACGACTCCCTCTGCACAGGGACTTACTCCTTCAGGAGTTAGCAGGTCTTCTACAGGAACAGGCGGTGGAACCGGTGCCCCACCACCTGAGAGGTCAAGGCTTTTATTCCAGGTATTTTCTAGTACCAAAAAGGACAGGAGGCCTCAGACCCATCCTGGACTTGCGCAACCTCAACAAGTTCCTCGTGCGGGAAAAGTTCAAAATGCTTACCCTTGGAATCCTTCTGCCCTACCTCCAGCAGGGAGATTGGCTATGCTCCTTGGATCTAAAGGATGCCTACACGCACATCCTCATCCACCCAAGCCACCGCCAATACCTAAGGTTTGTGGTGGCAGGAAATCATTACCAGTACAGAGTACTGCCCTTTGGCCTGTCCTCCGCACCGCGAGTCTTCACAAAATGTCTCGCGGTGGTGGCGGCCCATCTCCGGCTTCACGGCCTCTATGTCTTTCCGTACCTCGACGACTGGCTCATCAGAGCAGCGTCCGCTCCGGAGGTCACCAACGCCACACGCCGCACGGTGACCCTTCTGCAGTACTTGGGCTTTGTCATAAACTTCGCAAAGTCCACTTTGCTCCCCTCACAGGATCTCGAGTTCATCGGCGCAAGGCTGCACACTCCTCAGGCACGAGCTTTCCTACCGCTCGACAGGGCTCAACGGCTCATGGACCTAGCCGACCGTTTTCGCAGCCAGCCCCTGGTCTCCGCCAGGCGCTTCCTGAGACTACTCGGCCATATGGCTTCCACCGTCCATGTGACCCCCAATGCCCGCCTGAATATGCGACCTGCTCAATGGTGTCTTCGCAAGCAGTGGCAACAAGCCACAGGCGGCCTAGCAGACCTAGTGCGCGTCTCCGAGCCGCTGGCCTCGTCTCTCCAGTGGTGGCTTCATCGGCCCAACCTGGTACTCGGCATGCCTTTTCAGTCGCCTCAGCCGGCCCAGGTGCTGACGACAGATGCGTCCCTCCTGGGCTGGGGAGCACATTGCCAAGGGGCACGTACTCAGGGCCTCTGGACCACGTGGGAGTCTGCTCAGCAGATCAACTTCCTGGAGCTCAGAGCGATCCGCCTGGCTCTCAAGGCCTTCTCCCACCTGACCTCTCACCAGTCCGTCCTTGTCCAGACGGACAATCAAGTTGCCATGTTCTACGTGAACAAGCAGGGGGGCACGGGCTCCTTCCTTCTCTGTCGGGAAGCACAGAAGCTCTGCTCTTGGGCCGTCAGTCACGGCGTTCTTCTCAAAGCAGTTTATCTCCCAGGCCAAGAAAATTGCCTGGCGGACAAACTCAGCAGGATCCTCCAGCCGCACGAGTGGCGCCTGGATCCCTTGGTAGTTCAGAAGCTCTTTCTAAAGTGGGGCCTCCCCACGATGGATCTCTTTGCCAGCCCTCTCAACCGGCAACTTCCTCGCTTCTGCTCTCGTCAGCCACATCCCCTTCGAGTTGCGGCAGACGCTTTTCTACTCTCATGGTCGGAGAGCCTTCTGTATGCTTTTCCTCCCATCCCGCTAGTCTCTCGAACTCTTTTCAAGGTTCTCCGAGACAAAGCTTTCATGATCCTGGTGGCCCCTCGCTGGCCCAGACAGCCGTGGTTTCCACTCCTGCTGCAATTGGCGGTAGAGGATCCATTCCCTCTGGGGTTACAACCGGATCTCCTCACTCAGGATCAGGGGTCTCTGCTACACCCCAACCTCAGATCTCTCAATCTAATGGCCTGGCTGCTGAGAGAGTAGTCCTTGCTCCCCTTCTCCTGCCGGCAGAGGTGGAAGAGGTCGTCCTAGCTTCTCGGCGACCTTCTACCCGCAAATGCTACGCCCTCAAATGGCGTCGCTTTTCCGTTTGGTGTACCCAACAGTCTCAGGATCCCTTCTCCTGCCCGGTGTCGGTGATCTTGCAGTACTTGCTATACCTCTCTAATCTGGGACTTAAGTCCAACTCCGTCAAAGTTCACCTCAGTGCTCTTTCAGCACATCATGTGCCGGTGGACGGCAGACCTCTTTCCAGCGACCCTCTCGTAGCGAGGTTTCTCCGAGGTCTCCTTCTACTTAAACCACCTCTGCGCCCGCCAGCGCCTGACTGGGATCTGAATGTGGTTTTGCAGCGGATCACCTGTCCGCCTTTTGAACCTATGGCTACCTGTTCTCTCCGTTTTCTTTCTTGGAAAACATTGTTCTTGATAGCCCTCACTTCCGCTAGACGCGTAAGTGAATTGCAGGCCCTCGTGTCTGCTCCCCCTTACACTCGGTTCTACAAAAATAGGGTAGTCCTATGGACTCACCCAAAATTTCTTCCAAAAGTGGTCTCCCCTTTTCACATCAATCAGGAGGTGGTACTTCCGACCTTCTTTCCCAGGCCACACTCCAGCCGAGCTGAAATGGTCCTCCATACCCTGGACTGTAGAAGGGCATTGAACTTCTACCTTGACCGTACACGGGAGCACCGTAAAGCTGCGCAGCTTTTTGTGTCTTTTGATCCCAATAAATTGGGACTCCCGGTCTCCAAGCGTACTCTGTCCATCTGGGTTGCGGACTGTATCACTTGGGCTTATGGGGCAGCCGGACTCTCCTTGGAAGGTCGAGTCACGGCTCATTGCGTTCGGGCAAAGGCTACGTCAGTGGCTTACCTCCGCTCTGTTCCGCTGGCAGACATCTGCCGGGCCGCTACTTGGTCTTCGAGCCAGACTTTTGCGGTCCATTACTGTCTCGAGAGGGAGTCCCGCAGGGACAGTGCTTTCGGACAGGCAGTCCTCCGTAATCTCTTTGAGGTTTGAGCAACTCCTACCCTCCATCCCGGATGTGGGCTACCGGTGGGTAATAATTCAGCGAAGATTCCTTCCTTCTGTGCTGCTGAGCTAGAGGGAGCTCATTTTTGTGCTTAGGGTCTCCGGTAGCCTTAAGCTTGGGAGTCCCATATGTGAGGACTGACTTCCTGCTTGGTCCTGGAGAAAGCGTAGTTACTCACCTGTAACAGGTGTTCTCCAGGAGCAGCAGGAATCAGTCCTCACAACCCTCCCTCCTCCCCTTGGAGTTGCAATCATCTGCTTTAGTTTTTTTGCAAATTTTTATGCTGTCTTTTTTAGCTATGTCATCTGACTGGCTAAGATGGCACCCTTGGGCGGGAAGGCGACCGCGCATGCGCGCTGCAATTCCCAAAGGCTTTCTTTGAAAGCTGGGGAAAATTGCTCCGCGAGGGCTCCGTCGGCGCCGACGTCACCCATATGTGAGGACTGAGTCCTGCTGCTCCTGGAGAACACCTGTTACAGGTGAGTAACTACGCTTTCCAAGAAGCACTCCTCTGTGTCCCTTGGTAGGGACGCACACACCATGGATGGCTTTGGTAGGAAGTGCTATCAGGGCTCAATGCTGATGGCTCAGATCCAAGCATACCATTTATACAGGGGAATGTACCTGTGTGTCCTGGCGGGAGATCTTGCCAGATTCTCGGCTTGTCTGTCAGGAGAGCCCCGTGAATGCTTCTGGAGCCTGGGGGGCAAAACGAAGGAGTGCTCCAAGTATATCACCCAGGCGGCCTGTGATGGATTTGAGTCTGTGGCGAGGGTGGCTCCAGTGCCCACTGCCTGGCATGGTTACAGTCCTTGAATTTAGAACAGTGGGTTCAGGACAAGTTGGCCAATGTCCTTTACCGGGGAGAGAACCTCTTCAGCAAACCCATGGCGGAGAAGGCTGCAGAATTGGAAACGGAGCAACTCACCATGACCAGGCTTTTGAGAAAAACTGCTGACCCTTCCAGGAGAAAGGCTTCAGGAAAAAGGCCTATGTTACTTACACCCCATATTATTTGTACCAGCTGCCCCAAGAGGGGCAACAGGTTAAGGGTCAAAATCAGAAGCAGCAGCGCAAGCTGAAAGCCCCAAAGCCTCAGCCAGCACCGCAGCCCCAGCGAGACGTGAGATTTTGACTGCTGGCTTTGGACCATGAACCGTATTCCCTTCCCGGCCTCTGTTCCTCCACAGATGGTGGAGGCAGCTGATACAATTTGCCCAGGCATAACAACTGATGCCTGGGCACTTCAGGTAGTCTGCGAGGGCTACCTGCTGCGCTTCAGTCAGAGTTCCCCCCACTTTCTTTCCGGGGGACTACCATCGCAAACTACTCCAACTGGAGGTCCAGGTCCTCCTGGCAGAACGGGTGGTGGAACTTGTTCAAGCATCCCAAACAAGACAGGGTTTCTACTCCTGCTACTTCCTGTTTCCTAAGAAAACAGGCGGATTCAAACCCATCCTGGATCTCCGCAATCTCAATTGCTTTTCAGTGAAGGAAAAGTTCAAGATATGGTATCCCTTGGAACGTTGCTGCCCCACTTTCAACGGGAAGATTGTCTGTGCTCCTTGGATCTCAAAGACGCTTATGCACACATCCTCATTCACCCCTGTACCATCTGTACCTCCGCTTTATGCTCAACGGACAGCACTATTAGTACAGGGTTCTGCCCTTCGGCCTTGCCTCCGCCCCAAGGGTCTTCACCAAATGTCCGACGGTCATTGCCGCCTTCCTCCGGATCCTGGGAATCTTTGTCTTCCCCTACCTGTATGACTAGTTGGTCAGGGGCAGGACGCTGGACAAGGTCCGGCAGTCCTTACAGCACACCATTCAGGTTCTGGAACAGCTGGGCTTTGTCATCAGCTACCAAAGTCCCAATTGCAAACCTCTCAATGCTTCATTCACTGGGGCTCTCCTCAACACCACACTGGCTCAAGCTTTCCTTCCTGTGGACAGGGCCCAACGTCTAGTTACCTTGGCATGGGATGTCCAGCATTACCTGGCTGTCACGGCTTGGCAGAAGCTGAGCTTCCTGGACCACGTGGCCTCTACAGTCCATGTTATCCCCTTAGCCCAAATTTCAGATGCCTCAGACACATGGACTGTCTGCACACAGTGGTGTCAGGTGAGGGGACTTCGGAGAGGGTCATATTGACTCTGCTCCTCCAAGAGTCCCTGTCCTGGCGGCAGCACCCTGCTCACCTACTTGCAGGGCTTCCCTTCCAGGCTCTGCCCCACCATTGAGTCCTAAAGACCCGATGCCTCCAAACTTGGCTGGGGAGCAAATCTGAATGGCCTGTCCACACAGGGCCTCTGGGCTGCAGGAGAAAGCTGCCATCAGATCAACTTCCTGGAGCTTCGGGCCATTGCCAATACACTCTTGAGTGTTTCAGCAACAGCTCTCCAACCAGGTCGTCCTCATACAGATGAACAACCAGATAGCCATGTTCTTCCTCAACAAACAGGGTGGCACAGACGCATACCTCCTCTGCTGGGAGGCAGTCTGCCTCTGAAAGTTTGCAATCTCGCACGGTATGCTCCTCAGAATAGTATACCTGCCAGGGGAGCTCAGTGTCCTGGCAGATCGCCTCAGCAAGGTCCTTCAGCCACATGAGTGGACTCTAAACAGGCAGGTTGCCAACTGCATCTTCTTTTTGCCACGCCCCGCAACACTCAGCTCCTGCTGTTTTGATCCAGAATGCCATGCAAGAATCGTTTGGCTCCCGATGCTTTTCTCCTGGACTGTGAACACAACTCCATGTTTTTTTCGGGAATTCCATCCTGAAGCAGGGTTTGTGAACTTTATAACCCAAAACATTTTGCTACTGTCACTGATCCATCCCAGCGTTTGGCTACATTCCATATTGGATTTTGCATTCAGATAGTGCATATTACATAATATATGGCTGAAGTGCTGTGGTTTTACTGCAAAT
The DNA here is from genome assembly GCA_033557465.1 of Ichthyophis bannanicus. Lineage (NCBI taxonomy): Eukaryota > Metazoa > Chordata > Amphibia > Gymnophiona > Ichthyophiidae > Ichthyophis > Ichthyophis bannanicus. The sequence continues at coordinate 162,545,630 of CM066045.1, forward strand.
ATGATTAAAAAGGACCGGACTTCTTGTAGTGGCTAACCCACACGCAGTCATTGTACGACAAAAAAAAATTTCTTTCGTGCATTAATGATTTAGTGGGAAAGGCCTTTTTGGGTTAGGCCAACACTGAATTTGCCAGTTGTCCTAACGGAGATGCACCACGCATGCATGGTCCCTTTCCCGCCCAAGGGTACCATCTTGCCTCACTCATCTTTTTTCTGCGGAACCTTTTGGATGTTGCCCAGTTTCCCCTGGAAAAAGCATGATTTTTCTTACATTTTGTCCGGTTTACGTACCGGTTCCTTCCCGCCTCCGAGCCAGCTGACCTAGACATCACTCCTCAGGTTTGTTCGTTTTTCTCTTTTTTTCATCGAGGTGTCCCTCAATTGGCGTTCACGCCCTTTTGCAGCTGAAGGCCTTGGATCCCTGCCATGCAGTGGGAGACCTTTTTCTGATAGCCTCCAGTGGCTTCAAGAAGTGCAACTGGTGTGGCAAAATGATGTCTTTCATCAACCCGCATGATTGCTGCCTCCGATGCCTCAGCCCAGAGCATAACGACTCCAACTGCGAACTCTGCAGAACCATGACCTCAAAGGCCCTAAAGAGCCATCATCAGGGAGCTGTACAGTGTCTGACGTAATGATCTTAAAGTAGCTAAACAGGTAGAAAAGGTAACTGAAAGCCAGAAGGATGCTTGGGTGTATAGGAAGAGGAATGGCCAGCAGAAAAAAAGGAGATGATAATGCGTTTGTATAAGTCTCTGATGCAACTTCATTTGAAGTATTGCGTGCAATTCTGGAGACAGCACCTTCAGAAGGATATAGGCAGGTTGGAGTCTGTGCAGAGGGTGGCTACTAAAATGGTTAGTGGTCTTAGTTATGAAGCATTTGAGGATAGACTTAAAGATCTTAATATGTATACTTTAGAGGAAAGGCAGTATAGGGGCAATATGATAGAGGCATTTAAATACCTCCATGGCATAAATGCACAGGAGGGTCTCTTTCAATTGAAGGCTAGCTCTGCTACGAGGGGACTTAGGATGAGAGTGAAAGGGGATAGACTCAGGGGTAATATGTGGAAATATTTCTTTATGGAAAGAGTGCTAGATGCGTGGATAGTCTCCCAGTGGAGGTGGTGGACACGAGGACAGTATCTGAATTCAGAAAAGCATGGGACAAACAGAGGATCTCTAAAGGTAAAAGGGGGACTTTTGTAGTTGATATGGAAGGGCAGACTAGGTAGGCCATGCGGTCTTTTTCTGCTGTCATGTTTCTATCAGCAGCAGGAAAAATTTTACAGAAGTCTGACTCCGTGTCGGAGTCTCTGGCGACACCACGCTCCAGGGCCCCCTCCGATACCTCAGTGGCCTGTGAAGCTCGAGCCTCTTCAGAGTCCCGCAGCCACGGTTCCTCCAAGCATAAATTCCCGGAGGTGGAGCGCAAGAAGAAGAAACCCTTGAAGATCATCTTGGATGATGGTTCCAGGAAGAAGGGAAAATCACACCCTCAGCCCCATAGTCCCAGGCGTGAGTCCGAGGAGTCGGAGCAGGAAAGGCCTTCCAAGCTGCCCCACAAGGAGTCATCTGCACCTGCCGACCGGCCTTGGGCCTCTGAGGCCATCCTCATCGAGCACTCTCCCTTGACAGTACCAACGCCAGGCCTGAAGCCCTCGGTGCCCACGTCAAAGGCTGCAGAGCCAGCTTGTATGCGACCAGGATGGCGGCCTTGGGAAGCAGTATATCTGCCCTCGTTGCCATGCAGCGGGCGTTTATCTGCCCCGATGATGGGACCCTCGACATTGAGGGCTTTTTTGGACGTCGAGCCAGTCCTTGAGCACCGCCGGCCTTGAGAGAGCCCCCGGCACCGGACGAGATCCCCCCGGTCCCATTTCTCAGGGCACCGATCCTCCCCGGCAAGCGTCTGCAGCTTGGATTGCAGATCCTCCAGATGTCGCGGATTGCCTGGAGCGAACCTGGACCAAGGTGACCGCATGGCATCGGACTCATACTCGGACTTCAGGTCTGAATGGGAGATCGACGACGAAGACTCCCCGCACACACGAGGCGACACCAAGACATGCCCTTGGATCCGTCTCTCCCAGTGCCCTGACGCCATTCCCCGACCAAGGATGTCACCTTCCTTGATTTTGTGCGAGACATGGCCAAGGCTCTCACTATTGAGACAGAGGCCGAGGAGGGCCTGCACACCGAGGAATTGGAGATACCCCAATAGGAGGTACCCCCTAAGGAGACCCTTACGGTACCGGTGTCCTTGATCCTCTCCATCTATTCCACTAGATGTGGGAAACACTGTTATCGATACCAATCGTCAGTAGACACCTCAACACTATGTACCCAGTACACCGAAGCCCTAGGTTTCAAAAGACCCAACTTCCCCACAACTCGATGATCGTGAAGTCACCCATGCGCCTGCTCAAAAGCCAAAAAACTCATTCATCGGTGCCACCTGGTAGGGAAGCCCGAACCCTCGGCCGGAAGGCCTTTCAGGGTTCGATGCTAACTTGCTGGATCCAGGCATGTACCCTAAGAAACTCTCAAAGGAGCTCGGGGGATTTTCGGCAGGTCTTGATGGGGAACCCCTGCAGAGGTTTAAGACCCTGACCTCGGCAGTAAGAGAGTGCTCAAAGTTTTTGTCTCGAGCAGCCTACAATGGCTTAGAGTCTTCGGCCAGGGTGGCCACCGCAGGCATCGGGGCATGCCGCAAAGCATGACTGCAATCATCTGACCTAGAGCAATGAGTGCAGGACAAACTGATTGATGTCCCCCGCATATAAGAGAACCTATTTAGGAAGCCCATGGCAGACAAGGCTGCTGAGATAGAAACAGAGTTCCTGACAAGAACCAGACTCAAAGAAGATCTCTGTACAGCCCCAGGGAAGAAGGGGGGCTTTGATGGGACACCGCATTTCCAGGCCTTCTCGGTCCCTCAACAGGGCCAGCAATAGAAAGGCCTGGGACATAGTCCCTGAAAACAAGAGGGCCCTGAAGTCCCAGGCGCCGAGCCCAGCCTGGGGGGAGCTTTTGACTGCATGGGTGCAACTTCCTTCCCCCCCAGGGGGTCCTCTGCAGTTCACAGGGGGGCGCCTAGCCCTGTTTGCCCACAGGTGGACAGCCATCACCACCTGTTTGCAGTGTTTGGTCTATGTAATCTGGTGCTGTTTGGTTTAGAGAGAAGGGAGAGAAGACAGAGGGCAGATTCATTGTGTGTTACTTTGTGTATTAGTGTGATGGCTTTAAATTTTATTCTGGCTACATGGGGGGGCCCAGTGGAAGTCCTGGAGGACAGGGGTGATGTGGGCTCGTCTGGATGTGTTGGTTATTAAGCATGCTATTGTATTCTGGGCTGTTTGGAGGGTGTAGATACTATGTTTTGGGAGACCATGATATATAAGGTTGCAGTAATCTAGGGTTGGGGTGGTTAGGGCTTGGCAAACAGTTTGGAAAGAGTCTGGGTTTAGTAAGGGGTGGAGGTTTCTCAGGATTCTTAATTTGGTGTAAATTGCATTGGTTGTTTTTCTTATCTGTTCCTGAAAGGTAAGGTTCTGGTCAATTGTTAAGCCAAGGTATTTGACTTCATTCTTTACAGAGACAGTGTAATCACCAAGGACAAGGGATGTTGGGGGAACAAAGGATGGATTGAAGAAGATACGGAGAGCTTCTGTTTTAATTTGGTTAATTATAAGATTGTGCTGGTAGAGCCATTGTCTTATTTTTTTGAAGCAGTTGTTACTGCTGATGAAATTTTTTCATTGCTATATTGAAGGGGGTGAAGAACATTATATCGTCAGCATATAATTGATATTGTATGTTGTGTTGTCAAAAGATTTTGCATATGGGTTGAACATAAGAACATAAGATATGCCATACTGGGTCAGACCAAGGTCCATCAAGCCCAGTATTCTGTTTCCAACAGTGGCCAATCTAGGTCATACGTACCTAGCAGTTTCCCCAAGGGACACAGGTTCCACAATGCTTGTATTGGTTCAAGCATTGATATCCTGGGTCCCTTCTTAATAATGGTTTATGGACCTTTCCTCCAGGAACTTGTCCAAACCTTTTTTAAACCCAGCTACACTAACAGCCTTTACTACATCCTCCGGTAACAAATTCCAGAGTTTGATTACACGTTGAGTGAAAAAATATTTTCTTTTATTAGTCTTAAATAGTTTACCCTGTAGCTTCATTGCATGTCCCCTAGTCTTTCTATATTCTGATAAGGTAAACAATCGATCTACGTTTACCCGTTCCACTCCGTTCATTAATTTATAGACTTCTATCATATCTCCCCTCAGCCGTCTCTTTTCCAGGTTAAAGAGCCCCAACCTTTTTAGCCTTTCTTCATAGGAGTAGCCTTCCATCCCCTTTACCATTTTGGTGGCTCTTCTCTGAACCTTTTCTAAAATTGCTATATCCTTTTTAAGATATGGCGACCAGAATTGCACACAATATTCAAGGTGCGGTCTCACCATGGAACGATATAGAGGCATTATAATATCTTTTGTTTTATTTTCCATTCCTTTCCTTATCATACCTAGCATTCTATTTGCTCTCTTGGCCGCCGCTGCACACTGGGCCGAGGGTTTTAACATGGTATCCACAAGGACGCCTAAATCTTTTTCTTGGGTGGTGGTTCCTAATGTGGAACCTTGCATCGTGTAACCATAGTTTGGGTTGTTCTTCCCTAGGTGCATAACCTTGCACTTCTCCACATTAAATTTCATCTGCCATTTTGATGCCCAGTCTTCCAATTTATCAAGATCCTCTTGCAATTTTCCACAATCCTCCTGGGTTTTAACAACTTTAAATAGTTTTGTGTCATCAGCAAATTTGATAACCTCACTCGTTATTCCACTTTCCAGGTCATTTATGAATATGTCAAAAAGCAGCGGACCCAGCACAGATCCCTGGGGTACACCACTATTCACCTTTCTCCATTGGGAAAATTGGCCATTTAGTCCTACCCTCTGCTTTCTATCTTTTAACCAGTTCCTGATCCACAGTAGTACACTGCCTCCTATCCCATGACTCTTTAGTTTTGCCAAAAGTCTCTCATGAGGGACCTTGTCAAAGGCTTTCTGAAAGTCCAGATACACAATATCAACCGACTCACCTTTGTCCACCTGTTTATTCACTCCTTCAAAAAAACATAACAGATTAGTAAGACAAGATCTTCCTTGTCTAAAGCCATGTTGGCTGTCTCCCATTAGGTCATGACTATCTATATGCTGAGTAATTTTATTCTTTATGATGGTTTCTACCATTTTTCCCGGTACTGATGTCAGGCTCACCGGTCTGTAGTTTCCCGGATCACCCCTCGAACCCTTTTTAAAAATTGGTGTTACATTGGCGATCCTCCAATCCTCAGGTATTAGAGATGATTTTAATGATAGTTCACAGATTACTGATAGCAGGTCTGCAATCTCAAATTTCAGTTCTTTCAACACCCTTGGATGTATACCATCCGGCCCAGGTGATTTGCTACTCTTCAGTTTATCTAATAGTTGTAGGACATCTTCCCGATGTATCGATATTTCCTTCAATTCTTCCACACCTTTAAATACCACTTCAGTCGTGGGTAACATCCCTACATCTTCCTCAGTAAAGACCGAAGCAAAGAATTCATTCAGTCTCTCCGCTATCGCCTTGTCGCCTCTTAGTGCTCCTTTAACCCCTTTATCATCTAATGGACCAACTGACTCTCTCACGGGTTTTTTGCTACGAATGTACTTGAAAAGGTCTTTATTTCGCGTTTTTGCTTCCGCAGCAAGCTTCTTCTCAAATTCTCTCTTTGCCTGCCTTATCAATGCCTTGCATTTGACTTGCCAGTGCTTGTGCTGTTTCCAGGTTTCATCATTTGGCTCTTTTTTCCATTTCTTGAAAGATGCTTTTTTGGCAACAACAGCCTCTCTGACCTCAGCTTTAAACCATGCTGGCAATTTTTTGGACTTCCTTCCACTTTTCTTAAAGCGTGGAATACAGCTGGTCTGGGCTTCCAAGATAGTATTTTTCAACAACACCCAAGCTTGATGTACGTCTTTAACCTTTGCAACTGCTCCTTTTAGTTTTTTCTTAACTGTTTTCCTCATTCTATCATAGTCTCCCTTTCGAAAGTTAAAGGGTAGTACTGTGGATTTCCTTACTATCCCTCCTCCACTAATTAAATCAAAGGCGATCATGCTATGATCACTATTGCCAAGTGGCCCCAACACCCTTATCTCTTGCACTACATCTGGTGTTCCACTAAGGACTAGGTCTAATATTGCTTCCCCTCTGGTTGGTTCATGAACCAGCTGCTCCAAGAAGCAGTCATTTATTTCATCTAGGAACTTTATCTCCCTAGCATGTCCTGTTGTGACACTGACCCAGTCGATGCCGGGGTAATTGAAATCACCCATTATTATTACTGCACTGTAACTTTTGCTAGCTTCCTTGATTTCTTTGAGCATTTCATCATCCATTTGTTCATTCTGGCCAGGTGGACGATAGTACACCCCCACTGCCATCGCCTTCCCCTTTTTACATGGAATTTCAATCCATAGAGATTCTACAGCAAATTTTGTTTCTTGCAAAACTTTAATCCTTTCTGACTCAATGCCCTCTCTAACATAGAGCGCAACCCCTCCACCAATTTGATCAGCTCTATCATTTCGATATAGTTTGTACCCAGGTATCACAGTGTCCCACTGGTTGTCCTCCTTCCACCATGTCTCTGATATTCCAATCATATCTAACCTCTCGTTTAGATATGTTGATATTCCTGGCTCTCCGAGCCTTCCGCCTCCAGCTGCAGCACCACCCAGTGTGATCCAGACTGCAACCAGGTCGCAATGTACTATGTGAACAAACAAGGGGGAACAGGATCGTACCCCCTTTGCCAGGAGGCGGTAGAGCTCTGCACCTATGCGGAACGCAGGGGGTGCTCCTAAGAGTGGTTTATCTCCTGGGCCAGGACAAACTGAGCAGAGTCCTCCAACGGCACGTGGTGCCTGGATTCAGTAATAGCCTCCCGGCTGTTTTGTCTCTGGAGCATTCCCTTGATGGACCTGTTCACCAGCCTGGACAACACACAGTTGTCTTGATTCTGCTCTTGCCAGCCCACCCGAGTGGCAGCAGATGCGTTCCTCATCCCATAGACGAAAGGCTTCCTGTATGCCTTCCCATTGATATCGCTGGTAGCCAAGATACTATTCAGGTTCCAGCGTGACAGAGCATCGCTAATGCTGATAGCCTCTCAGAGGCCCAGGCAGTCCTGGTTCCCACTGCTCCTCTCCCTACTGGAGGCATCGCCGATTCTCCCGGTCTGAGCCCCAGGGCTACTTTCACAGGAGCAGGGCTCTCTCCTACACCCCAACCTAGGGTCCCTGTCACTCATGGCTTGGCTGCTGAAAGGGTAGCGTTAGCTCCCTTCAGCCTCCCATGGGACGTGGAAGAGGTTCTTATGGCCTCTCATAAGGCCTCCACAAGAAGGGCGTATGCCTTCAAGTGGCGCTAATTCTCGGTGTCATGTGCAGAGACAGGCAAACCCGTTCTCCTACTGAGTACAAGTAGTACGCCAGTATCTGCGCCACCTGTTGCAGGTGGGACTAAAGTCCAATTCGGTCAGAGTACATATGAGTGCCATCGCAGCGCATCACCATCCCATTGAGGGAAAGTCCCTCTCAGCTTAGCCTCTTGTGTCTCGATTCCTGCGGGGCCTCATGTTATCCAAACCCCCGTCTGCCCTCCAGCGGCGGAGTGGGATCTCAGTGTGGTGCTTTCACAGCTCACTATGCCTCCGTTTGAGCCTCTGGCTACCCGCCAACTGCGGTACCTCTCCTAGAAGGTCATCTTCCTTGTAGCACTCACATCAGCTTGCAGAGTCAGTGAGCTCCAGGCTTGGATGGCAGAGCCCCCCCTACATGAGTTTCTACAAGAACCAGGTGGTGCTCTGAACCCACTCCAAGTTTCTGCCGAAGGTGGTGTCCTCTTTCCACCTCAGTCTGGAGATGGTGCTCCCCACCTTATTTCCAAGGTCTCATATCGGTAGGGCGGAGACCGTTCCCCATACTCTGGACTGTAAAAGGGCCCTGTCCTTCTATCTGCAACGGACTCAAGGCCACTGCAAAGCACCTCAGCTTTTTGTATCCTATGACCCCAGCTGTTTGGGGCTCCCAGTGACTAAGCAAACTCTGTCCACTTGCGTGGAGGACTGCATTATCCTTGCCTACAAGCAGGTGGGGATCTCACTGGACCAGAAGGTCATGGCGCACCATGTCAGGGCCATGGCTATTTCCGTGGCAAATCTGCGTTCTGTCCCTGTGACGGAAATCTGCCGGGCCAGCACCTAGTCTTCGGTCCATACCTTCGCAGCTCACTACTGCCTGGAGGAGTCATGAAGGAACAGCACCTTCTGCCAGGCCATACTCCGTAATCTCTTCGGGGTGTAGGCAACTCCTGCCTCCGACCTTTCTGTGTTCAGGCTACCAGAGTGCTGGTTCTCTACCGGATACTTGAGTCTTGCGAGAGTCTCTCAGTAGGGACTCGATTGCTGCTAATCACAGCTCACCTTTGCAGGTTACCGTGGCATTTTTACAGTAGCATGTAGCTGTGGCGTCCCATATTTGAAGACTGACTTCCTGCTTGTTCCCGGGGAAAGCGTAGTTACTCACTTGTAACAGGTGTTCTCTAGGGACAGCAGGAATCAATTGGTCCTCACAACCTCCCTCCCCCCCCTTGAAGTTGCTTCTTTACCGTATTTTATTTTTTCCTTGGCCGTCTTAACTATGTCATTTGACTGAGGCAAGATTGCACCCTTGGTCGGGAAGGGGACCACGCATGCGTGGTGCATCTCCCAAAGACTCTTTGAAAGCTGGGGAGATGCTTCCACGCAAGCTCCGTCGGTGCCATTACCCTTATGTGAGGACTAATTCTTGCTGTTACAGGTGAGTAAATATGTTTTGGAACCTCTCATCGATTGCTCATGCTGTTTGTTCTCATTTCGTTTTTTTCTGGTTGCCTCATTTGGCCTTTTTCAGTTTTTTTCGGTAGCCTGTATCTAGGGAGTCACATATGTGAGGACTGACTTCCTGCTTGGTCCCAGAGAAAGCTGCAGCTGAAAGCATCGTAACCTCAAGGACAGTCTTTGCACTTCATGTGCTGCGGATCCCGGAGGGACATCTAAGGCGAATGGCACATCCGCTGCAAGGGGGGCTGGTTTTATTTGTGGTCTTCAGCGGATCTAGACAACTGGCTACGCTTTCCAAAGGTAGATGCTCTTGTGACCGCGGTCACTAAGCATACCATCCCAGTGGAAGGAGGTACGATTCTTCAAGCTCCTCAGGACCGAAAGGTATAAGGTCTTCTGAAGACTGCCTTTTCCTCCTCGTCTTTGGCATTTCAGGCCTCTGTCTGTGGTAGGCTTGCCACACATGCCTTGCTATGCTGGATCAAACTGTTGCCACAGGATCCTGCGTTGGCATCCCTGAAATCTGTCACCACCTTTTTGGCACTGTATGATCTCCTGCGGCTGGCTGCCTGATCGGTCGCAGCAGTAACGGTTGCGCGGCATTGGTTCTGTCTCTGCCACTGGAATGCAGATGCTGCTTCCAAGGCTAGACTTCCCTATAAGGGCTGGCTCCTCTTTGGAGAGGAGCTCGAGAAGCTGGTCAAAGATTTAGCGGAGGTGAAGCCCCAGCGCTTGCCAGAGGACAAGCCTAAATCCAGCTCGCGTTGACCTAGTGCAGGGGCCTCTGTGTCTTCCTCGTCAAAGTCCAAACCGCAGTCCTTTTGGGGTGTCTGTCACTCGCGAGACTACTACTTCTCCTCCACCAAGTTGTCTGGAACTGGACAGTCCTCCCGCTGACAGGCTCCAGGTCCGTTCCGGGGCATCACAAGTCAGTGGATGTTAACATCTCATCTCCCGCGAATGGGCCCATATCACTTTGGACAGATGGGTTCTCGGCTGTACTCTTGACTGTGCTGTACTCTCGACTGTGTCAAACCCATCCCAGACACGTTTCTCATCTCTCCCTGTGGCTCCACTGTCAAACATGCAGCAGCCTGCGTTATCCTTCAGCGCCTGTTACAGCTCCCAGCAATTTGTCCAGTGACTATGGAGGAAAAAGGCTCTGGACATTATTCCATCTATATTGTCATACCCAAAAAGGATGGATCCTTCTAGCCTATCCTGGACCTCAAGGGCATTAACCAATGTCTTATGTTCTTACGTTATGTCTTCAGGTCCCTCGGTTCCAGATGGAGACCCTGAGGTCGGTCATACAGGCTGTGATGCCAAGGGAGTTTTTGGTGTCTCTGGACTTCCACATACCAATCTGCGATGACCAGCAATGTTTTCTGCATTTTGTCATCACTATCACTTCCGGGCTTTACCTTATGGGCTAACCATAGTGCCTCAGAACTTTTCCAAGGTCATGATGGTGGTCACCGCCTCATCATGCCATCAGGGCATTCGGATTCACCCTTACCTGGAGTGAAGGAGTGGCCTAGTTGTTGGGGCAAGGTACTTCAGGCCGGAAGGTCGGGGGTTCAAATCCCACTAGAGGACAGCAACCTTGGGCCGGAAGGACTGGGGTTTCTAGTCCCACAGGTGCTCCTTGTGGTCTTGGGCAAGCCACTTAACCCTCCATAGTCCATGTTCCCTGTAAAATAGTTATTCTCCAAGTTATAATGCCCTGTTCAATGTAATTTCAGTTTGTTCAATGTAAACCGCACTGATGCAGAATAGCGCAGTATATAAGAGAATGTAAATAAAAATAAAATAAAATTACCTGGATGAGGCGCACTTGGCAATGGCTCATATGGTAAGTTTCCTTGAATGCCTTGGCTGGGTTGTCAATCATGCCAAGAGTGCTCTCCAGCCGGCCCAGTCCTCGACTTCCTTGGAGCATGGTTCGACTGGGCTGTGTTCCTCACAGCGGAGAGGCGCTTCAAGTTTTGCATGCAGCTCCTTGCCTTTCAGCGTCTAAGAACTCCCAGAACGTAGGATTACCAGCAGGTTCTCAGGGCCTAGGCAGCCACACTGGATTCAGGCCCATATGCCTCTCTTACAGCGCTCTTTCTTGTCCTGTTGGTCCCCATGTACTCAAGAATACCATGCCCAACTTCCTCTTCTGCCCACAGTCTGGAAAAGTCTTCAGTGGTGGCTTTGCCAAGACCACTTGATGAAGGGGTTCCCTCTGGAAATCCCCCACTGGACACTCATCACAACCGATGCTTCAGGCAAACAACACAGGGCACATGGTCACAGCTCAAAGCCGGCTGGACTGTCAGTCGTCTAGAGACTTGGATGGTTTGCCTAGCGCTTCAGATGTTCCGACCACTTCTCCGCACTCGGGCAGTCCGGGTGCACTCCGACAATGCCAGGACAGTGGTTTACCTCAACCATCAGGACGATACCAAATGTCCAGGAGTGGCCCAGGAGATGGAATTCCTCTTCCCCTGGATGGAGGCGCACTTGCAAGCCCTGGCGGCTCAGCACATTGCAGGCATAGAGAATGTGCAAGCCAACATCCTCAGTCACCACCTGCTTGATCCCAGCGAATGGAAACTCGCTCCGTGGGCGTTTCAACGCATTGTGCAGCAGGGGGGTCAGCCATCCCTGGATCTGATGGCCACTGCTGTCAATACCAAGGTGACAGCCTTCTTCAGCTGACTGAAGGAATCAGATTCTTAGGGTCTGGATGCCCTAGACCAGGGGTGGGCAAGTCTGGTCCTGGAGAGCCGCAGACCAGTCAGGTTTTCATGATGTCCCTAATGAATATTCATGAACCTATTTCCATACAATGGAAGGCAGTGGATGCAAATAGATCTCATGAATATTCATTAGGGACATCACGAAAACCTGACTGGTCTGCGGCTCTCCAGGACCGGACTTGCCCACCCCTGCCCTAGACCAACCATGGCCTCAGTCAGATCTGCTCTACATCTTCCCTCTGTGGGCCATGATCGGCCAGATCCTCTGCCGTATCAAGTAGCACGCTGGATGGATGATTCTAGTAGCGCCGGACTGGCCTCATCGCCTGTGGTATGCTGATCTGGTTCAGCTGATGGTTTTGAAACCGATCCCTCTCATGTCGTGCAGGGGACTTCTCAGGCAGGGGCTGGTTGTCATGGACAATCCCGCTTCTTACTCGTTTATGGCTTGGCTCTTGAGTGGCAAAGATTAATTCTTAAAGGATATTCAGAGCCCGTTGTGGCCACCCTGCTTAAGGCAAGGCGGCCTCCACTTCACGAGCATTCGCCCAGGTTTGGTCACTCGTTGATTCTTGGTGCACCCAACGGTCCCTGTCTCCGTGGCGGGCCCAGGTACCCAATATCCTGTCATTCTTGCAAGACGGGTTTGATAAGGACTTGGTCCTCATTGCCTTGAGGGTTCATGAAGCGGCTTTAACCTGTTTTCAAGGATCGCTCCTGGAGCGCTCCCTCACTTCTCATGCTGATGCAGTGTGGTTTCTCTGTGGGGTCTGCATATTATGCCCTCCTGTTCAGCCAGTCATGCCGCTATGGGATCTTTCCCTGGTTCTTCCTGCTCTTAAGCATACGTTCTTTGAACCCTTGTAGCAGGCCACTTGAAAGAACTGACCCTTAAGACGGCCTTCCTTGTGGCGCTTATCTCAGTCCAGCGAATTTCTGAGCTCCAGACCTTCTGTCAGAACCCCTTTTTGTCCTTTTCTTCGGAAGGAGTCAGTCTGCACACCATTCTGTTCTTTTTGCCTGAAGTAGTCTCTGAGTTTCATGTGAACCAGACAGTTTCTCTCCCCTCTTTCTCAGAAGAGCAGGGCTCAGAGCGTGAAGCACCACTATCTTGATGTGAGCAGGACATTGTGTCGCTATCTCAAGGTTACTAACTCCTTCCACCTCTCCGATCTCCTTTTTGTGGTGTTCTCAGATGCACCACCTTAAAATCTACGATCATGCGTTGGATTACACAGGCCATTGAGGCAGCCTATATCCTACAGGGTGAATCAGCCCCATTGAGGCTTCATGCTCATTCCATGAGGGCGCAAGCGACCTCATAGGCGGAAAGGTCACAGGTTTCTCCACTGGATATTTGCCGAGCAGTGACCTGGTCGTCTCTCTCTATTTTTACCCAGCACTATCACTTGGATCTCCAAGCAAAGGCAGCAGCTCACTTTCGTGCCTCCATGTTGGCTGCAGCTGTTTCTTCCCGCTCAAGGGTGGAGTAGCTTGGGTATGTCCCACTTGTCTGGACTGGTCTAGCAGGATGATGTGGAAGGAGAAATTTCACTTACCGATAATTTCCTTTCCTGGAATCCTACTAGACTAGTCTAGGACCCGACCTCTTCTGCCTGACAACAAGCCTAGCCGATGCTCATATGAGATCTACTACACGGGTTGGCCTCCCTTGTGCTGTTTTTTGCCTTTGTAAATCTGCCTTTATACATAGTTGGCCCAGAAGTGGTTGTGTGCATAGTTCCAGCTTCATTGATATTTTGAGCCGTATGTGGCCTGGCTGATAGAGTTCCTCACTAGGCTGGGTTCTGAGGTCCACATGATGTGAATGACATACCAAAGCTGACCCCTAGGGGTCTTGGGTTAACTACCAAGGGTAATATCACTCAAGCTTCTGGGTTTTTCTCTGTCTCCATCATCTGCTGGCAGGGGGAGTTAACTCATTTGTCTGGACTGGTCTAGCAGAATTCCAGGAAAGGAAATTAACGGTAAGTTAAATTTCTCCATATACAGTCATAACTAATCTGATCCATCCATCAATCCATGCTTTATAAAATAGGCACCTTTTTAGAATTCACACATAGGCGTCTTAATATAAAATCAGGTCCGTAGTGTAGTAGGAACTCCAGTTGGGCTTACAGATGTCTTGAGCATCAGTAGTGGTATGTGTTCTGTTAACATTATTTTTGTGTGTAATTTATTTAATGATTTCCACTCTTCTTCTCTTCCAAGTGGTCTATCTCCACCTAAACGCAGCCGAGGAAAACCAGCTCTTTCACGAGTCCCTTTCCTGGATGGAATGAATGGAGACTCTGACTACAGTGGTTCAGGTTAGGCTGAAGCCGGAGGAACGGATATGTGTATGTTTGTGCTTGCATGCAGTGGTGCTCTATCTTGGAATGAGATGATGTCACAAGTTGCAGCTATTAGCTGACAAGACCCTATTTTCAAGACTTTCTTTGCCAAAGTATTCTTACTATCATCCCAGCCCTGACCAACCAAGGAAGCAAGAAGACCTGAGCTGAAAACTTGAATCTGAGGGTCTCTACATTGTGGTGCACAGCACTACCAGAGCCACCAGCCTAGCCTTTCTTTATTGTTTTCTAAATGCACTTCTAACTAGTTAGATGTTCTCATCAGGCTGAAGATTACAGTAATGGTTGTAATTCTACCTCTCTTTATACCAGGGTTTGTGTCTGTGGTACAGAGGCAGAAATAAGCACTGTGTTAGATCGGTTTAGACAACTAAACTTGCTCGACTCTTTATCTGTAACAAATCTTGATCTGAAAAGTTCTTTTCCCCAACAATTTCTCTCTTTTTCACCTTTGATCTCCCTGCTCCCTATCCTTCCCCTGCCTTCAGCAGCTAATGGCATTACAGTGGAATGTTTGATTGAATGTATGTGTGCTGTAACTATTTTTGCACAGAACAGAACAGGCTCAGCTTTCTGCAGAGGTGTTTCTGCTCCTGGAATGTAAAGTCTTTGCTTCTGTTCTCCCTTCAGGCAGAAATCTCCTGATGTCTTTTGAAGAAAGTGTTGAACTGGAACCTCTGGAGCTGGTGTGGGCAAAATGTCGGGGCTACCCTTCCTATCCTGCCTTAGTAAGTATTTGTTTATAATAAGTAAAAGGGCAAAAATAGGAGAATCCTGGCATTTGTAACTCATGTAATTGCTGTAAAAGCAAAAGGTGGAGTTTTGGGATCTGTAAGGATGTTTGTGTCGTAGAACTGTTAGCAGTCAAAACGCAGGCAGGAAAGAGTGTTGGGGTTTTTGCTTTAATTTATATGCAAGTGCTGTAGCTTTTTGTCAAAACACAGGGTCTTCCTTAAACTGGTTTCTGTCAGTGGGAATATTTGGGAGCATAATCTCAACTTTAGTTTTCCTGAGCCCTGAATTTGATTTATGTGAAATTATGTAGGAAGGATGCCTGCCTTGTAGTAAAGCCCTGCACTGCAGCATGGGCGTCTGCTCCTGTGCTGAGATCGTCTTTACATTGAAGTATTGAACACCCTGAAGCTGGCGGGCAGCTTCCTCTGTTTTGAAGGCAAGAAATGGTTACTTTGGAGCTTTTAAGTAGCCCAGTTCTGTATTTGTTGTTGTGTCCAGATTATTGATCCGAAGATGCCACGGGAAGGCCTGCTTCACAATGGCGTCCCAATCCCTGTTCCACCACTGGATGTACTCAGGCTAGGTGAGCAGAAGCAGGCTGCGGCAGGGGAGAAGCTCTTCTTGGTTCTTTTCTTTGACAACAAGAGAACCTGGTGAGTGGTAGTGGTCTCTTTTACAATTTCTCTTGTCCTTCAAATTTGTCATCATTTTCTCTCTCCCCCTCTATGCTTTTTCTTCATTTTTTTTTGTTTTAAATCTTTTTTTTTTCTCTTCCCCACTTCTGATTCCTTTCTCCTCTCTTCTTCTTTCCTGGGGTCTTGTAGGTTATCATACTGCCCCTTTTATTCCTTCACCTTCTCTCAGTAACTGATTTACTGATCTTGCATTGCAAGTAGTGCCTCCTTTGCCTGTTGATGTCTGGCTGTGAGATCTCGTGGTGTGAATGTGCTCTTTATTGATGCCTGAGTATGAACAATGATGTACTCCTCAGTTGATGCCTGGTTTTGTGGTCTTTAGTGTGAACCATGTTTGCCTTTTCCATTGACGCCTGGCTGTGAGATCTTGTAGTGTTGATACCAGCCTGTGGGATCTTGTATTCCCCTTCCTGTTGTTGCATGTTATAGAAAGTAAAATGGGCACAGCACCCAGTTGAAAAGTTAGTCCCATTGACATGGGTATCTATGAGTTTGGTAACTTCATATCTCCAGGAACAAGCAGGAATGTAGCCTTCACATATGGGTATCATCGGTACCGATGGAGCCTGCGCGGGAACGCTCCCCAGCGTCCAATAGGAAAGCTTTTGGGAGCATCCCACAGCGCCTACATGCTGCCTTCCCGCCTTTCCCAACTGTCCCTCTCCAGTTTTTTCGTTTTCCGTGGAGCTGACCGGTCGCACATCCTGTCACCGCAGAAAATAATTCCCTTCTATTCTTCTTTTTTGTGGTCGCGTCTGCCTTCCTTCGACGCTACACCGGTACTGACGGTTCTTCTTTCCTTTTTCCCCCCCCAAAAAAAAAAAAACTTCTGGAGTCTTTCCAGGTTTTTTTCTCCTCAGGTGCCATGCGCCATTTTGGGCACTAGGCCCAACTTTTCTTTTAAAATGGAAAAACCTGCTTCGGGTTTTACAAAGTGTTCCAAGTGTGGCGGTACCATTTCCGTCACCGACACCCATGAGTGGTGCCTCAAATGTTTAGGTCCTGACCACTCTGTTTCGGAGTATGTTGCCTGTGGGATGATGTCGAAGAGGGGCCGGCAGAACCGAGCTGCTAAACTTAGCACCCTTTTTCCCTCCGATGCAGCCTCTGTGGCATCGACGTCTTCCTCCCATGGATCTCAGCTAACTAAACATAAATCTAGCCGGTCCTCAAAGGGTAGATTTCCCTCTAAGCATCGAGATGCCTCTGGGGTTGCCCTTGAAGGACTTTCACTGGCAAAATTGCCCCGGCGGGAGGCTTCGGCTTCCAAAGTATTAATGCGGCTCCAGGATGTTCTCGAGGCCTCAACCTCGGCAGAACTACTGGTGCCATGCTCTGGGGTACCGGCTGCTTCATCCGGTACTGATACCCAAGCATCGGCAGCGTCGATAGACCAGAGATTCTTGGCTATTGAACGCAGTCTGGCGGCCCTTCTCACGGCCTTGATGCCCTCGAAACCGCTTCAGACAATTCAACCGGTACCGGCACCGACTCCAGTACCAGTATCGACTGCATCGACATCAGCAAGTATTCTACCGGGACCGAGTCATGCTTATCCATCCGGTTTCGACAAATCGGTACCGGACCCCTCCAATGCCGATCGGTACCATGCCTTGCACGATCACCCGGATACCAGAGTACTTCTTCCTGAGGATTCTTCTTCTCCTTAGTGTAGGATGTCTCCACTAGAGGATATGTCCTTTCAGGATTTTATCCAAGATGTGGCTCGAGGTCTTTCCATCACAGTGGCTCCTGAAAAAGAGCCTAGGACAAAGGAATTGGAAAGCCTGCAATACCCTAAAGCTCCCAAGGAGGCAGCTACCGTACCTATTCATGAGATCTTGCATGATCTCATGTTAAGGATGTGGGAAACACCTCTAACCACATCTCCTCACTCTCGAAGACTCGACACCATGTATCGAGTTCCTCCCTGTCCTGGGTTTCAGAAGACTCAGCTACCACACCATTCCATGGTGGTGGAATCAGCTATGAGAAGGATCAAGAGTGCAAAAAGGCATGCATCTAATCCTCCAGGATGTGAGTGTAGGACTCTTGACGCCTTTGGACGTTGAACCTTCCATGCTTTCTGCTAGGATCAATTCCTTAAGGAGGTCACAGGAGATTTAGAGCTTATGAGCCCTCTCCTTCCTGATAAGAGGCAGGATTACCTCGCCCTTGTCAAACATGCTCAGGATGTTTCCAAGTTTGTCAATCGTGCAGCCTTTGACTGCTTTGAGTGCATAAGCAGAACCTCTGCTATTGCCATAGGTGCACGTAGGATTGCCTGGCTCCAGGCATCTGTCTTGGAACTTTGGGTACAGGATAAATTAGGAAATATTCCTTGCACAGGAGAGAATCTCTTTGGCAAGAATTGGCAGGAAAAAGCTAATGAGATAGATGCTGACAATATCACCTTGGATAGATTGTCTAAATCTACAGCTGATCCTGCAAGGAAAAAAATCCTTCAAGAAACCATTCTTCAGTAAGAAGTTTTATCCCTCCTATACCCAACAGGGACATTGTTTGGGTCAGTCTGCCCAAAAGGGACAGCAGCAACAACCTAGGCAAAGAAGAACAAAAGCTGCTAAGCCTCAACCGGCTCAGCAGACTTAGCCTCCACAGGGGCTTTCACTCCTATCTAGAGAACTTTGCCTTCCTGGCCCTGAACGGTCCAGAACCCTCCACCATTCCAGGAAGGTCATGTAATTTTGCCCCCAGATGGGGTCAGATAACAGCAGAAAATTGGACTCTGTCTATTGTAAGAGAGGGGTACAAGCTTCATTTCCTCAGCATGCCCCCTTCTACAATGGTAAGACAGTTCAATTCTCAGACCTCTCTCAACAACCAGTTAGGTCAAGAGGTCACTGTGCTTTTTGCCCAAGGGGCAATAGAAGAGGTACCCATTCTACAACAGGGTACAGGGTTCTACTCCCCCTATTTCCTTATTCCAAAGAAAACAGGAGGTCACAGACCCATTTTAGACCTCAGAGAATTGAACAAATTCCTGTTCAAAGAGAAGTTCAAAATGATTTCTCTAGGAACTCTGCTGCCATACCTTCAGAGTCAGGATTGGCTTTGTTCTCTAGATCTCAAGGATGCGTACACTCGTGTTCTCATCCATCCAACTCATCGAACGTTCCTTCGCTTCCTATTTCAAGGGAAGCACTACCAATACAGGGTTCTTCCTTTTGGCCTGGCCTTGGCACCAAGGGTGTTCACAAAATGCATGGCTGTGGTGGCAGCATTACTTCGCACACTAGGAATATTAGTCTTCCCTTACTTAGACGACTGGCTCATTCGAGCCCCTTCAGAGCCAGAGGCCAGGGTTGCTCTCTCTCGCACAATGCGCATCCTTCAGTATTTGGGACTTGTCATAAACTTCCCAAAATCCAACCTTGCTCCCACTCAGTCTGTAGAGTTTATAGGAGCTCTGCTGGATACCAGACAGACAAGGGCCTACCTTCCACAGGCCCGCTGCCTTCGCATTGTGCAGTTGGCTTCCCAAGCAGTGTTAAAACCTCACCTCACTCCTCGAGAAATGTTACAGTTGCTAGGCCACACGGCATCCACCGTGCATGTGGTTCCTTATGCTCGCCTCCATATGAGGGCAGCCCAGTGGACTTTATCCACTCAGTGGACTCAGGCGTCAGGTTGCCTGTCAGAAAAATAACAAACTCAGATCGCCTTATTTTGTCCCTCCAATGGTGGCAGTCACCCCACAACCTTTTGGTGTGGTCTCCTTTTCAGCAACCCCCACCCCAAGCCACTCTAATAACAGATGCTTCACAGGTGGGTTGGGGAGCCCACCTGCAAGGCCTCTCTACCCAGGGTACCTGGACTCCACAGGAGGCCTATCTACACATGAATCTCCTGGAACTCAGAGCAATCTTCCTTGGTCTTCGAGTATTCCACACCCAGCTCAGCTACAAGACAGTCCTAGTTCAAACGGACAATCAAGTAGCCATGTTCTATGTGAACAAGCAGAGCGGAACAGGCTCTCTGTCGCTATGCAATGAAGCTTTGCGACTATGGGCCCTCGTCAGAGAGCATCAGATTCATCTCCTTGCGGTGTATCTTCCAGGCATTCAAAACTCTTGGGCAGACAGACTCGGTCGAGTTCTGCTTCCACACGAATGGTCTGTCCATGCGGACCAGGTGGCCAAAAGTTTCCAAATTTGGGGAACCCCGGATATAGACCTCTTCGCAAGTCCACTGAATGCTAAACTTACCCAGTTCTGTTCCATAATTCCAGCTCAGGGTTGTCAGGCCAGGGATGCTTTCCTCCTCCATTGGGGCCAGGACTTCCTGTATGCTTTTCCACCCATTCCCCTAATTTCCAAAACCCTATTCAAGCTTCAGAGAGACAGAGGTCATATGATTCTCATAGCTCCACATTGGCCGCGGCAAATGTGGTACCCTCTGCTCCTACATCTCTCTCAAGCTCTGCCTCTGGAGTTAGGATCTGCTCCATATCTCCTTTCTCAGGAGGACGGGATGCTGTGGCATCCCAATCCCCAGTCTCTGCATCTCAGGGCCTGGTTGCTGAAAGCCTAGGACTTCACGGTCTTAACCTTTCTCAACAAGTAAAGGATATCCTTTATGCTTCCAGGAAGCCTTCCACAAGACGCTCTTATGCTTTCAAGTGGAAAAGGTTTACCATATGGTGCTCGCAGAAGGGTCTTAACCCTCTTACGATACCACTGGAATCATTACTGGAGTATCTCCTTCATTTGTCTAATGCAGGGCTTAAGACCAATTCAGTGAGAGTTCATTTGAGTGCTATTGCAGCTTCTTTCAAGCCTCTAAATGGGCAACCTACTTCCTCTCATCTTCTCATAGCGAGATTTATGAGAGGCCTTCTTTTAACTAAGCCTCCCATTAAGCCACCACCGGTGGCATGGGACTTAAATTTGGTTCTTGGGCAGCTTATGAAACCGCCTTTTGAGCCATTAGCCACTACCTCTTTGAAATTCCTTTCCTGGAAGATCATCTTTCTTATTGCAATCACTTCAGCACGTCGCATCAGTGAATTGCAAGCATTGGTGGCTGATCCTCCTTATACAAGGTTCCATCATGATAAGTTAGTCCTTAGGACTCATCCACACTTTATGCCAAAGGTGGTGTCACCTTTTCATTTAAACCAAGCGGTTTACCTTCCTGTATTCTTCCCAAGGCCTCATGCCTCAAATGCAGAAAGGAATCTTCATACTTTGGATTGTAAAAGGGCTCTGGCCTTTTACTTACAAAGGACACAGCAACATAGGAAGTCCTCTCAACTCTTTGTTACTTTTGATCCTAGTCATTTGGGACTTCCAGTCTCCAAAAGAACACTGTCCAACTGGATTGCACAGTGTATATCTTTTGCCTATGAGAGTAAAAACCTTCCTCTGGAAGGCCATGTCACAGCTCACAATGTGAGAGCCATGGCAGCCTCTATGGCTCATCTTCACTCTGTGTCTATAGACGACATCTGCCGAGCAGCTACTTGGGCTTCGGTTCATACCTTCACAGCCCCATTACTGCTTAGACAAAGACTCCCGCCGGGATGCCTTGTTTGGTCAGGCTGTTCTTCAACACCTGTTCCATACTTAATCAACTCCTACCCACCATCCCTGGTAGGATGCCAGAGATCCATGGGGGGAGGTGGAGCCCTTTCACAAGGGCACACAACTTCTGGGGTCTTCTCCCTGGCATCTGCAGCTAGGGAGTCCCCATATGTGAAGACTACATTCCTGCTTGTTCCTGGAGATAGCATAGTTACTCACCTGTAACAGGTGATCTCTGGGAACAGTAGGAATTTAGTCTTCACAACCCACCCACCTCCCCTAGGAGTTGTATCTTTCTCTCTTTCCCTCTCTCTTTTGTCTCAGCTATAAATTCAACTGGAGAGGGACAGTTGGTAAAGACAGAAAGGCAGCACGCAGGTGCTGTGGGATGCTCCCAAAAGCTTTCCTATTGGACGCTGGGGAGCGTTCCCGCGCAGGCTCCGTCGGTACCGACGATACCCCTATGTGAAGACTAAATTCCTGCTGTTTCCGGAGATCATCTGTTACAGGTGAGTAACTATGCTATATTTGATACACCTGAGCACAGAACTGATTTTTTCACTAACTGATAGTATGTGTTGTTCGGATTGCAGGCAGTGGCTCCCTCGTGAGAAAGTTCTGCCCCTTGGAATAGATGATACAGTGGACAAGCTAAAGATGATGGAAGGGCGGAAGACCAGCATCCGAAAGTCTGTGCAGGTGGCATATGATCGTGCTATGATCCATATGAGCCGTGTGCGAGGAGACCATCCCTTTGTTACCTCTAGCTACCTGTAGCGCATTCAGAGAGGGGGAAAGGGAGAGATCTGTTCTGCCCTATTTTTAAATACCTGAGTTCAGTCTCTCAGGCAGACCAGACTGTACTCAGTCCTGCTATTCACAGAGGCAAAATGTAAGGTGCTGCATTTGTGCACAGAGTTGAGGGAGCAGCTATGAATATGTGGGTGGGTGGGGTGTGTGTGTGTATGTATGTATGCACATATGAAAGTCTGTTGGGTGGACATACAGCATTCTCACTGCAGGGTACCCCCAACCTGTGCCAAAGCAGTTTTGACTGGTGGAAAAGACATGCCTCTTCAAGAGGCCTCCGAAGGTCCCACTTCATAAAGCCAGCAGCAGACAGAAGATACAATGTGATAGCAAATTTAGAAGACGCAGGCTCAGTTAGAAGGCACCCTGGAGGCCAGGGGCTGAAATTGTAGAGACTGGATTAATAAAAGGCAGCGTCTTCCCCCTCCTTGCCTTCAGAGTTTTCAGTCGCTCTCCAGGGACTCTGAACCTGGAACACTGTAAATAAACCAGTGTAAATATAACTGGACTCTTGTGCCAAATTGCCAGACTATGGTTTTATAACCCGAGTTGCCACAATGCTCAGTGGAGTGTGCGGTCCAGCTGCAGCGGGCATTTCTTGTTCTTTCTACTACTGTTGACCCTTGCACCAGCAATGGAACAGAGATACGCACATCTATATCCACATTTATCTATCTGTATAGATAGATCTCTATAATTTTGGGGGTGGATCCCTCTGAGTTCCCTAGGATCAGCTTTATGGATGGAAATTCATTACTATTTGTATTTTCTTTTAATAATTTTGTTTTAATGTTAGCATTGAGGATATTTAGAACATTTTTTCTTTTTAAATTCCATTGCTTTGAATGCAGAATGGATTCAAGTGCATCTTGCCTCTTGGCATTATAAATTCTTGATATCTGGCATTATACAGAATTGCAGACCTCAAAGGGCAGGGTGGAAGACCTACAGGTGGACAGGAATGGGGGTGGCATGACCTGAAGAAGAGAGATATGTATAAGGAACAGCAATCCTTTTTGTTTTAATTGTCCCTCTGTCCTTCACAATATTCCTCATGCTTGCTTTTCCTGGTGTGGGGACAATGTGCCCTCTGGGACAAGGAACAAATCCTTCCAGCAAGCACACCTTCCTTCTCCTTGTTCAGAAAGAGCCTCTACATCACCACTCTACTCTTTGTTGGACAGTTATAACTAATGTGGTTTTTTTTCTTTTAATGTTAAAAAAAAATACAACCCTAAATGTGAAAAAAGCAAGAAACGTAATGACAAGTTACCATATGAAAGAAGATACTTCTAAGGGGACTTTTTCCTTTGATCGATTATTTTGAGAACCAAAGTTTCAAATGAACAAGGATTGTGAATGCAATAGAATTTCTCAAATTAGAATTTTTTAGGAGAATTTTTTGTTAACTTCCATATAAAAGAAACAGAGATGGGGGAGAGTGGGAATGGAATTTACTGCCATTTTTTTCTTTATTTTTTACTGAATCCTTGTTTTTTTTAAAACACCACTTAGGTTCCTTCATGGAACCACAAGCAACTGGTAACAGAAGAGTGTATGTGAAGGGGGGGAGAGGGTAGAAATAAAAATTTTAATATAATACTGCCCCAAGAGAGGAGGCAGACTATAAGAGTTTGTAAATAGTTGTAAGATATTGTTCTAAATTATTCTGGCCTGGTGTTTCCCTATCCTTGAAGTCCTCAGTGTGTAGCTGAGTAATTTGTACGTACACCATGTCATTTTATTTAAAGGGGGCATACAATTTTCCCAGATTGTAGCTCAGCTGTGGACTTGGTGACCCTGTGTATAGCCATTTTAAAAGCTTTTTTTTTTGTTGTTTTGTTTTTTTAATAAGATTTTAGAAACCAGATGGGATTATCCTGCTGTTTGCTCCAAGGCCATTGACTTGTTACTGTCCGCTGTTGTAAAGCACAGAGAGCTCTCTATTTATTGCAGAAAGTGACTTTTATTTGCTTTCTTAGAACTGTTTATATCAGATGGTATAAGAGGTAATAAAGAAAAATGTATGCTTGTAAAGAACGAGAAAATGCTAATTTTACCTATTATAATCTCACTGTTGGAAAACTCTATTTTCTCTCTGAGAAATAAATGTTCTAATGGAAAGCTGTAGCCATCGTTTCTGCCTTTTATCTGATTCTGCTTTCCTGGTATTTCTTGCTGTGAATGAGACAGATTGAGCCACTAAGGATCTTCATAGTAACCATTTCCAGTGTGGTATTTTTAAAATTTTCTAGGGAGCTTCATTTTTCTAATAGATATTTTATACATTTGGTTGAATGTTTAGTAAGACCTACTTGTAGGGATACTTTTCAGCATGCACAAACCAGCCTGATCTTCAGACACATAATACCTACATGGTTTGTGTTATGCAGACAAAAAGTAACGCATATTTTAAATCATGATAAAAGGTATAAAGTATGCATTTATAGAAGTTAAGAGGGTACTTTTATTTCTCCAGGACCAAGCAGGAAGTCAGTCCTCACATATGGGTGACGTCGGCGCCGACGGAGCCCTCGTGGAGCAATTTCCCCAGCTTTCAAAGAAAGCCTTTGGGAATTGCAGCGCGCATGCGCGGTCCCCTTCCCGCCCAAGGGTGCCATCTTGCTCAGTCTTCTTTTTTCCGTGGAGCCCTACAGACGCTGTTTGTGATCGCCGCTGAAAAAGTTGATTTGTTTTTTCTTTTCTCGGTTCGACGCCGGATCCTTTTCCCGCCAGGACCCGATACACCGGTATCAAGTCCGTTCGTAATTTTTTGGTTTTTGTCCTTCGTGACTAGTGTTCGCGACATTTTTTCTTTTTTTCCCTGGCAGCCCTGTCTTTTGACCTCGCAGGGGCCCTTTTTCCCCTGATGGCTGCCAGCGGGTTTAAAAAGTGTGATCGGTGTAAGAAACTTATGTCTCTTACCGACACACACGACTGCTGCCTCCGCTGCCTCGGACCCGATCATGACTCGATGATCTGTGGTCTGTGTGGCAAGATGTCCTCTAAAGCGTTGAGGAGTCGGCAGCAACAAAAAGAAAGAATCTTCTCTGACTCCGCGTCCGGCCGGGCCCGGACCTCGTCAGAGGCTTCGACGTCCCGGGACTCCAGTCCTGAGCATCGTCGGAGTTCCTCTGAGCGGGGGTCGCCTGCCCGGGAATATCATTGGAAGAAGAAACCCGCGAGGGCGTCGTCAGTGGACGCTCCTGGTTCCTCGAGGGCCAGGTCGCATAGCCCGGATAGCCGTCCCGGGTCCTTGGAGTCGGAGAGGCCTTCGAAACATCCTCGTCTCGAAATGGAGTCTCCTAGACATGTGAGTACTGTAGTCCTCGTGGACTCAGCTCCGAAGGAGCTGCCGTCGGGGCCCGAGTCGGGGGTTGCTGGGTCTCCTGAGCTCGGACTCAGGTTGACGGCCTCGGAGAGCAGTTTGGCTGCCTTCATGGACCAGCAGCGGGCATTGATCGCTGGCCTCGCCGGTGCATCTGCCCCGGCCACCGGGACGTTGACGTCCAAGTTGACCCCGGAGACCGAGCCGATCCTCGAGTCCATGCGAGCTCGAGTCGATCCTCGGTCGCGGTCTTCCTCGGCCTCCTGTTTGGGACCGAGGTCGTCGACGCCGACACCCTCGGCGTCGGGGCAGAGGGCATCGGTGCCCGCCCGACCGGAGCCGCTCGATTCCTCCTCCGAGGAGTCAGCCTGGGAAACGGAGGACGAAGAGTCCCCTGGTACTTTTCGGACTCGGTGTGTCCCATCGGACTCACCCGAGTCCGAGCCTCGGAGACGGTCCCCCCCGGAGGACACCCGGTTCTCGGACTTCGTGCGGGATATGGCCAAGGCCTTGGCATTCCCCGGGGATCCCGAGGAGGAGCCGAAGAGCTCGATGCCCTCCAGTATGACTCTCCCCCGAAGGAGGCCTTTACTGTACCGGTTCCTCCGATGCTGGAGCGACTTCTCTTCCGCATGTGGGAGAGCCCGGCGTCGGCGCCAGTGTTAAGCAAGCGGGTCGATTCCATTTATCGAGTCCGCAAGAGCCCCGGGTTCCAAAAGGCGCAACTACCGCACCATTCCATGGTGGTGGAATCGGCCATGCATCGACTCAAGAGTCAGAAGATGCACTCCTCGGTGCCTCCCGGCCGGGAGGCCCGGAACCTGGATGCCCTCGGTAGGAAGTGCTTCCAGGGCTCTATGCTTGCTTGTCGAGTCCAGACCTACCAGCTCTATATGGGCATGTATCTCCGGGACCTGGCAAAAGAAATTGCCGGGTTCTCGGCTGGTCTCTCCGAGGAACCTTTGCAGAGGTTCCAGGCCTTGTCAACTGGCATTCGAGAGTGCTCAAAATTTATCTCTCGGGCAGCCTATGATGGCTTTGAAGCATCGGCTCGAGTAGCCGGAGCCGGCATCGGTGCCCGCTGACAGGCTTGGCTTCAGTCATCCGACCTCGAGCCATGGGTACAGGACAAGTTGGTCGATGTCCCCTGCAGAGGTGAAAACCTCTTTGGCAAGCCCATGGCTGAAAAGGCTGCACAGATCGAGACCGAGACTCTGACCAGGACTCGACTGTCCAGAAAAACCTCTGCCCCTTCTCAGAAGAAGAAGGGCTCGGGGAAAAAGCCCTTTTACCCGAGGAAGGCGGCTGCCTATAAACACCACCCTCATTATCAGGCCTCAGCAGCTCCCCAACAGGGTCAGCAGGCCAAGGGATGGGGTAATGGGTCCCGTAGGCAGCAAGCCCCCAAGCCCACAACACCGGCCGGCCCCTGCTCAGCAGGGTGGGGGTTTTTGACTCCATCAGCATAGCCCCTTCCCCTCTGCTGGTTTCTCTCAGCACAGGAGGCCTGCTGGTCCACTTTGCCCACAGGTGGTCAGCCATCACATCAGATACCTGGGTGCTTCACATAGTTCAAAAAGGCTATCTTCTTCACTTTCACCAGGTACCTCCCTCCTACTTTCCAGGGGAGCCTCCAAGACTCCCTCTGCACAGGGACTTACTCCTTCAGGAGTTGGCAAGTCTTCTTCAGGAACAGGCTGTGGAACCGGTGCCCCACCACCTGAGAGATCAAGGCTTTTATTCCAGGTACTTTCTGATACCAAAACGAACAGGAGGCCTCAGACCCATGCTGGACTTGCGAAACCTCCACAAGTTCCTGACCAGGGAAAAGTTCAAGATGCTTACCCTTGGAATCCTGCTGCCCTACCTCCAGCAGGGAGACTGGCTATGCTCTTTAGATCTAAAGGATGCCTATACACACATCCTTATTCATCTGGACCACAGACAATATCTCAGGTTTGTTGTGGGAGGAAATCATTACCAGTACAGAGTACTGCCCTTTGGCCTATCCTCCGCCCCCACGGTGTTCACCAAATGCCTAGCAGTGGTGGCGGCCTATCTAAGACCTCAAGGCCTCTTTGTATTTCCATACCTGGACGACTGGCTCATCAAGGCCCAGTCTTCCCAAGAGGCCACTCAGGCCACTCATCGCACTGTGACTCTGCTCCAGCACTTGGGATTTGTCATAAACTTCGCAAAGTCCACTTTGCTCCTCTCTCAAAATCTCGATTTCATCGGCGCAAGATTGAACACACTTCAGGCGCGGGACTTCCTGCCTCTAGACAGGGCACACAGGCTCATGGATCTAGCCAGCCACTTTTGCAGCAATTCCCTGGTCTCTGCCAGGGAATTTCTGAGACTGCTCGGCCATATGGCTTCCACGGTCCATGTAACCCCCAATGCCCGCCTGAACATGCGACCTGCTCAATGGTGCCTTCGCATTCAATGGCATCAGGCCACGGGGAGCCTGGCGGACTCAGTTCAGGTATCCAACCTGCTAGTCTCTTCTCTGCGATGGTGGCTACATCTACCAAACCTGGTACTGGGTGTGGATTTTCAATCTCCTCCGCTTTCTCAGGTGCTGACGACTGATGCTTCTCTCCTAGGTTGGGGAGCACATTGCCAAAGGAAATGTACTCAAGGCCTCTGGACTCCTTGGGAGTCTGCTCAGCAGATAAACTTCCTGGAGCTCAAGGCCATCCGCCTAGCTCTGAAAGCCTTCTCCCACCTTACTTCTCACCAGTCTGTGCTGGTCCAGACGGACAATCAAGTTGCAATGTTCTACGTGAACAAACAGGGAGGTACAGGCTCCTTCCTTCTCTGTCCGGAGGCACGGAGACTGTGCTCTTGGGCCGTCCTTCACGGCATCCTGCTCAAAGCTGTCTTTTTCCCAGGTCAAGAAAATTACCTGGCGGACAGGCTGAGCAGTATCCTCCAACCTCACGAGTGGAGAATGGATCCGTTGGTGGTTCAGCAGATCTTTCTCAAGTGGGGCCTCCCCACCATAGATCTGTTTGCCAGTCCCCTGAACCGGCAACTTCCCAAATTCTGCTCTCGACAACCGCATCCTGTCAGAGTGGCATCGGATGCTTTCCTGATTCCATGGTCCACAGGCCTCTTGTATGCCTTTCCTCCCATGCCACTGGTGTCCCGGACGCTCTTCAAAGTTCTCAGAGACAGAGCCTCGATGATCCTAGTGGCTCCCCGGTGGCCGAGACAACCCTGGTTCCCGCTTCTAATGCAGCTGGCGGTGGACACTCTTCCTCTGGGGTTTCAACCCGATCTCCTGTCACAAGATCAGGGGACTCTCCTACACCCCAACCTCCAGACCCTTCATCTAATGGCCTGGCTGCTGAAAGGGTAGTCCTTGCTCCCCTCTTGCTGCCTCGTGAGGTGGAAGAGGTCGTCTTGGCCTCCAGGCGGCCCTCCACCCAGAAGTCCTACGCTCTTAAGTGGCGTAGGTTCTCCGTGTGGTGTGCTCAGCAGTCTGAGAATCCCTTCTCCTGCTTGGTGGCAGTGGTCTTGCAATATTTGCTTTACCTCTCCAATTTGGGCCTTAAGTCCAACTCTGTCAGAGTCCACCTCAGTGCTCTCTCTCTGCACATCACGCACCGGTGGATGGCAGGCCTCTGTTCAACCACCCTTTGGTGGCTCGTTTTCTCCGAGGCCTCCTTCTCCTTAAGCCTCCTTTGCGCCCACCAGCCCCTGAGTGGGATCTGAATGTGGTCTTGCAGCAGATTACCTGTCCGCCCTTTGAACCTATGGCTACCTGCCCTCTTCGTTTTCTTTCCTGGAAAACCTTGTTTTTGGTAGCCCTTACCTCTGCTAGGCGCGTTAGTGAACTACAGGCCCTAGTGTCTGATCCACCTTACACTAGGTTCTACAGGAATAGGGTAGTCTTACGGACTCACCCTAAGTTTCTTCCAAAAGTGGTTTCTCCTTTTCATCTCAACCAGGAGGTGGTCCTTCCCACCTTCTTTCCCAGGCTGCACGCCAGCCGGGCTGAAATGGTCTTGCATACCCTGGACTGTAGGAGGGCCTTATCCGTCTACCTTGACCGTACGCGGGAGCATAGGAGGGCTGTTCAGCTCTTCGTTTCTTTTGACCCCAATAAGTTGGGGCTACCTGTCTCCAAGCGTACTTTGTCCATATGGGTTGCTGACTGTATCGCTTGGGCTTATGGGGCAGCGGCCTCTCGTTGGAGGGTCGAGTCACGGCTCATCGTGTTAGGGCGAAGGCTGCGTCAGTGGCTCATCTCTGCTCTGTTCCATTGGCAGACATCTGCCGGGCCGCTACTTGGTCTTCAAGCCAGACTTTTGCGGCCCATTACTGCCTGGAGAGGGAGTCCCGTAGGGACAGTGCTTTCGGTCAGGCAGTCCTCCATAATCTCTTTGAGGTTTAGGCAACTCCTACCCTCCGGCCCTGATGTTGGGCTACCGGGTGGGGGCGTTTTCAGAGAAGATTCCTTCCTTCTGTGCTACTGAGCTAGAGGGAGCTCATTTTTCCGCTTGTGGTCTCCGGTAGCCTTAAGCTAGGGAGTCCCATATGTGAGGACTGACTTCCTGCTTGGTCCTGGAGAAAGAGTAGTTACTCACCTGTAACAGGTGTTCTCCAGGAGCAGCAGAAATCATTCCTCACAACCCTCCCTCCTCCCCTTGGAGTTGCAGTCATATGATTTCTTTTGCTAATTTTTTGCTTTCTTTTAGCTATGTCATCAGACTGAGCAAGATGGCACCCTTAAGCGGGAAGGGGACCGCGCATGCGCGCTGCAATTCCCAAAGGCTTTCTTTGAAAGCTGGGGAAATTGCTCCGCGAGGGCTCCGTCGGTGCCGACGTCACCCATATGTGAGGACTGATTCCTGCTGCTCCTGGAGAACACCTGTTACAGGTGAGTAACTACTCTTTCTCCAGGGCCAAGCAGGAAGTCGGTCCTCACATATGGGTGTCATCGGCGCCGATGAAGCCCCAGCGGAGCATTTCCCCAGCTTTCCATGAAAGCCTTTGGGAATGCAGGTACGCATGCGCGGTTCTCTTCCCGCCTAAAGGTGCCATCTTACCTCTGTCTCTTTTTTTCCGTGAAGCCCACCGGACGTGTGTCCTGTCCTCCCGGTTAAAAGTAGATTCTTTTCGGCGATTATCGCTATTTTTTCTTCCGGTTCGAAGCCGGATCCCCTCCCGCCGGGTTCAGTACGCTGGTATCGAGCCCGATTCTTCCTTTTCGGTTTTTGCCCTTCGTGGCTGGCATTCGCACCCTTTTTTCACTTTTTCCCTGGAAGGCTGGTCTTTTGACCTCGCGAGGACTCTTTTTTTCCCCGATGGCTTCCAGTGGTTTTAAAAAGTGTGATCGGTGTAAGAAATTAATGTCCCTCACCGACACACACGACTACTGCCTTCGGTGCCTCGGCCCGGATCACGACCCTAAGTCGTGCGGGCCCTGTAGGAAGATGTCTTCCAAGGCACTCCGAAGTAGACAGCAACAAAAAGAAAGGCTTTTCTCGGACTCAGCCTCCGGCCAGGCCCGGACCTCGTCTGAGACCTCGACATCTCGGGATTCCGATCCCGAGCGCCGTCGAAGCTCCTCGGACAGGGGGTCCCCCGACCGGGAACGCAAGAGGAAGAAGCGGCTCGCGAGGGCGTCGTCGGAGGAGGTCCCTGGCTCCTCGAGGGCCAGGTCTTAGACCCCCGACCGTCGCCCCGGGCCCGTGGAACACGAGAAGCCTGCAAAAGTTCCTCGCGTGGAACCGGAGTCTGCTGGACACGTAAGCCCCGTAGTCCTCGAGGACTCTCCTCCCAGGGAGCCGCCGCCGGGTCCCGAGTCGGTGGCTGCTGCGTCTCCCGAGCTGAGTCTCAGGATGACAGCATTGGAGAGCAGACTGTCTGCCTTCATGGAGCAGCAGCGGGCAGTGATGGCCAGCCTGTCTGGCGCATCTGCCCCGACCACCGGGACATCGACTTCGAAGTCAACCCCGGAGACCAAGCCGATACTCAAGTCCATCGTGGCTCGGAGTCAACCTCGGTCGCGGTCTCTCTTGACCTCCCGTTCGGGACCAAGGGCGTCGACGCCGGTGCCTCCAGCGTCGGGGCGGGTGCTCCAGGATCCCGCGGGGTCGGACCCCAACTCCTCCTCGGACGAATCAGCGTGGGAGACGGAGGACGAGGAGTCTCCTGATACCTTCAAGACTCTGTGCGTCCCGTCGGACTTACTGCAGTCTGAGCCCCAGAGTAGATCCCCCCGGAGGATACTCGGTTCTCGGAGTTCATCCGGGATATGGCCACCGCCTTGGCTTTTCCGGCGGATCCCGAGGAGGAGCCTCGAGCTGAAGAGTTCGCTGGCTCTACAGTATGACTCTCCTCCAAAGGAGGCCTTTACTGTCCCGGTTCCTCCGATGCTGAAACGGCTCCTCTTCCGTATGTGGGAGGCACCGGCCTCGGCGCCGGTTCTCAGCAAGCGAGTCGACTTGATCTATCGACTCAGAAAGAGCCCTGGCTTTCAAAAGGCACAGCTACCACACCAATTTATGGTTGTGGAATCGGCCATGCATCGTCTGAAGAGCCAGAAGATGCACTCCACGGTGCCCCCGGCAGGGAGGCCCGAAACCTCAATGGCGTCGGTAGAAAGTGCTTCCAGGGCTCGATGCTTGCTTGCCGTGTCCAGTCGTACCAGCTGTACATGGGCTTGTACTTGCGGGATTTGGCCAAGGAGTTGGCAGGGTTCTCTGCTGGACTCTCCGGGGAACCCTTGCAGAGATTTAAGTCCTTGTCCTCGGGGATTCAGGACTGCTCGAAGTTCATGTCCCGCGCCGCCTACGATGGCTTCGAGGCTTCGGCCCGAGTTGCGGCAGCCGGCATCGCGGCTCGACGCCAGGCATGGCTGCAGTCATCGGACCTCGAGCCATGGGTTCAGGACAAGTTGGTCGATGTCCCTTGCCGAGGTGAAAACCTTTTTTGCAAGCCCATGACCGAGAAGGCCGCTCTGCTCGAAACTGAGCACCTCACACGGACAAGGCTGTCTAGGAAGATCTCTGCCCCTTCTCGTAAAAAGAAGGGCTCGGGTAAAAAGCCCTTTTACCCGAGGAAGGGCACTGCCTACAAACAGTACCCGCAATATCAGGCTGCCCAAGCTGCCCCCCAGGGTCAGCAAGCCAAGGGGCAGGGTAATGGGCCCCGTAGGCAGAGGACCCCCAAGCCTCCGGCCCCTGCTACTACTCCGCAGGGTGGGGGTTTTTGACTCCTTGAGCGTAGCCTCTCCACCACTGCTCTCCCAACCCTGCACAGGAGGTCGCCTCACTCTCTTTGCCCACCAGTGGCCCCTTATCACCGGGGACAGTTGGGTGTTGGACATAGTCCACAGGGGCTATGCACTGCATTTTCACCAACTACCTCCTCCTTACTTTCCAGGGGAGCCTCCAAGGCCTCTCCTGCACACAGACCTTCTCCTTCAAGAGCTTCAAGGTCTGTTGGTGGATAGGGCGGTGGAGCCTGTGCCTCCCCACTTGCAAGGTCACAGTTTCTACTCCAGGTATTTCCTGGTGCCCAAAAGAACCGGTGGCCTTCGACCCATTCTGGACCTCAGGAACCTCAACAAGTTCCTAGAGAAAGAAAAGTTCAAGATGCTTACTCTTGGAACACTTCTTCCCTACCTCCAGCAGGGAGATTGGCTATGCTCCTTAGATCTAAAGGATGCGTACACTCACATCCTCATTCATCCAGACCACAGAAAGTACCTCAGGTTCATTGTGGGAGGAAACCATTATCAGTACAGAGTGCTGCCTTTTGGCCTCACCTCCGCTCCCAGGGTCTTTACCAACTGCCTGGCAGTGGTGGCGGCCTACCTGAGAAATCAGGGAATCTTTGTCTTCCCCTATCTGGACGACTATTGCTCTTCTTCAAAGCCTGGGGTTTGTCATAAACTTCGCAAAGTCCACTTTGCTCCCCTCCCAGAACTTGGAGTTCATAGGAGCAAGGCTGGACTCTCTGCTGGCAAATGCTTTCTTGCCAGAAGCCAGGGCCCAAAGGTTGATAGCCTTGGCAAATCAGTTTCTCAGCAGGTCACTGGTCTCCGCCAGACTCTGCCTGAGGCTGCTTGCCACATGGCTTCGACAGTACATGTGACCCCCAATGCAAGGCTCCATATGAGGCCTGCACAGTGGTGCCTTCGAACTCAGTGGTCACAGGCCACGGGCAGCCTCGGAGACAGGATAAGGGTGTCTGTCCAGACAATTTCTGAACTCCCTCAACTGGTGGCTACATCCACCCAACTTGCTGAAGGGAGTGCCCTTTCAGATCCCTGGGCACACGGTGGTCCTGACCACCGACGCCTCCCTGCAGGGCTGGTGAGCTCATTGTCTAGACAAGTGCACCCAGGGCCTGTGGTCTCCTTGGGAGGTGGCGCAGCAGATCAATCTCCTGGAACTCAGGGCTACTCGCCTAGCTCTCAAAGCTTTCTCTCCTGCCCTGGCTCATCAATCTGTCCTTGTTCAGACAGACAACCAGGTGGCCATGTTTTATGTGAACAAACAGGGCGGGACTGGGTCCAGGCTCCTTTGTCGGGAAGCTCAAGACCTTTGTTCCTTTGCCCTGAAGCACATGCTCCTCAGGGCTGTGTACCTCCCAAGCCAGGAGAACTACCTGGCCGACGAGTGGCAGCTGCATCCCCTTAGTAGTTCAGAAGATCTTCCTGAAATGGGGTCTCCCTTGGATAGATCTGTTTACCAGTCCACTGAACAAACAGCTGCCTTAGTTCTGCTCCAGGCAACCACATCCTTTGCGGATAGCAGCAGATGCTTTTCTGATTCCATGGTCTCAGGGCCTCCTGTATGCGTTTCCTCCCACGCCCTTGGTGGCCCGAACTCTCTTCAAGATCCTTCAAGACAAGGCCTTGGTCCTGCTGGTGGCTCCCAGGTGGCTGAGACAGCCTTGGTTTCCACTTCTGCTTCAACTGGCGGTGGATCCCCCACTGCCTCTGGGGTTGCAACCCGACCTGCTCTCTCAGGATCAGGGTTCCCTTCTGCACCCCAATCTCAAAGCTCTCAATTTTATGGCCTGGACGCTGCAAGGGTAGTTTTGGCTCCCAGGGGCCTACCTCAGGAAGTTGAGGAGGTTGTCCTTGCCTCTAGGAAACAGTCCACTAGAAAAACCTATGCTCTCAAATGGAGAAGATTTTCTGTGTGGTGTCAGCTACGTACAGAGGATCCTTTCTCCTGTACTGTACCAGTAGTGCTTCAGTATTTACTCCACTTGTCCAATCAGGGACTCAAGTCCAATTCTGTTCGGGTCCACCTCTCGGCTCTAGCAGCTCACCATTCACTGGTGGAGGGACATTCTCTGTCAGGTCACCCCTTGGTGTCCCGCTTTCTCAGGGGCTTGCTTTTGCTCAAGCCTCCAATCCGTCCTCCTGCCCCTGAGTGGGAGTTGAATGTGGTCTTACAGCAACTGACTCGCCCACCTTTTGAGCCGATGGCTACTTGTCCACTACGCTTCCTATCCTGGAAGACACTCTTCCTGATAGCCCTTACCTCGGCTAGGCGAGTGAGTGAGCTTCAGGCCCTGGTCTGTGATAGGCCTTACACCAGGATTTATAGGAACAGGGTAGTCCTCAGGACTCATCCAAAGTTCCTCCCAAAGGTTGTCTCCTCTTTCCACCTCAATCAGGAGGTGGTTCTTCCAACATTCTTCCCTAGGCCTCATGCAAGCCAGGCTGAAGCAGTCCTGCATACCCTGGACTGTAGGAGGGCCTTATCCTTCTACCTTGACCGTACGCAGGGGCATAGGAGGGCTACTCAGCTCTTCGTATCCTTTGACCCCAATAAGTTGGGGCTAGCTGTGTCCAAGCGTACCTTGTCCATCTGGGTGGCTGACTGTATCTCCTGGGCTTACAAGGCGGCTGACCTTCCTTTGCAGGGTAGGGTCACGGCCCATCGTGTTAGGGCAATGGCTGCCTCAGTGGCTCATCTCCGCTCTGTGCCCTTGGTAGACATCTGCAGGGCTGCAACTTGGTCTTCAAGCCAGACTTTTGCGGCCCATTACTGTCTGGAGAGGGAGTCCCATAGGTACAGTGTTTTGGCCAAGCAGTACTCCGGAATCTCTTTGAGGTTTAGGCAACTCCTGCCCTCTGTTGAGCTACCGGTGGAGGTTGTGTCCTTGAAAAGCCTTTCTTTGCTGCTGAGACTAGAGGGAGTCCTCTTGTTCAGCCTGGGTTCCTCGGTAGCCCAGAGCTAGGGAGTCACCCATATGTGAGGACTGACTTCCTGCTTGGTCCTAGAGAAAGAGTAGTTACTCACCTGTAACAGGTGTTCTCCAGGAGCAGCAGGAATCGGTCCTCACAACCCTCCCTCCTCCCCTGGGAGTTGCAGTTGTACATAGTTTATTTTTCATTTTTGTGTGCTGTTCTTAGCTATGTCATTTGACTGAGGTAAGATGGCACCTTTAGGCGGGAAGGGAACCGCGCATGCGTGCCTGCATTCCCAAAGGCTGTCATGGAAAGCTGGGGAAATGCTCCGCTGGGGCTTCATCGGCGCCGATGACACCCATATGTGAGGACTGATTCCTGCTGCTCCTGGAGAACACCTGTTACAGGTGAGTAACTACTCTAATCCAGCACCAAGTCTGTGAATGCATATCGGTGCATCTCTTGTGTCTGTTTAATGAGGGCAACATATGTTCCCATATAAAATTACCTTTGGAAGAGTAAGCTCACACATTTACACTGCTCTCAGGAAGGTGTCATTAGAAACATGACGGCAGAAAAAGACACATGGCCTTTCTCCAGGACCAAGCAGGAAGTCAGTCCTCACATATGGGTGACGTCGGCACTGACGGAGCCCTCGCGGAGCAATTTTCCCCAGCTTTCAAAGAAAGCCTTTGGGAATTGCAGCGCGGTCGCCTTCCCGCCCAAGGGTGCCATCTTAGCCAGTCTTCTTTTTTCCGCGGAGCCCTACAGACGTACCCGTCGTGTCCCCGCTAAAAAAGTTGATTTTCGTGAGTTTTTCTCTTTTTTCACTTCGGTTCGACGCCGGTCGTTTTCCTGCCCGGACTCGCGACGCCGTTGCGAGTCCTTCTCTTATTTTTCGGTTTTTCTGATTTTTGGTCAGTTTCATTTTCGGTTTTTCGCTGGCAGCCCGGTGCTTTGAACTTGCAGGGGCCCTTTTTCCCCCGATGGCTGCCAGTGGTTTCAAGCGGTGTGGTCAGTGTGACAGAAATATGTCACTCACTGACACACACGATAATTGCCTCCGCTGCCTAGGCCCGGATCATGAAGAAATGATCTGTGGAGCCTGTGGCAAAATGTCCTCCAAAGCGTTGAGGAGTCGGCGGCATCAGCGGGATAGAATCTTCGCTGACCCCAGCCGTACCCGGACCTCGTCAGAGGCCTCGGCATCCAGAGGCTCCAGCTCTGACCATCGCCGAAGCTCCTCCGACAGGGGTTCTCCCTCCGGAGACCATCGACGGAAGGAAAAACCCGCGAGGGCGGCGTCGGTGGACGCTCCTGGCTCCGCGAGGGCCAGGTCGCATAGCCCCGATAGCTGTCCCGGGTCCTTGGAGAAGGAGCACCTCCCGAAGCGACCTCGCCTGGAGTCGGAGTTGCCTGCTCGGGTAAGTCCTGTAGTCCTTCTGGACTCGCCTCCGAGAGGTCCGACGTCGGGCCCGACGCCGTCGGGGCCCGAGTCGGGAGCTGCTGGGTCACCTGAGGTCGGACTCAGGTTGACGGCCTTGGAGAGCAGACTTTCTGCCTTCATGGACCAGCAGCGGGCACTGATCGCTAGCCTCGCTGGCGCCGCTGCCCCGACCGCCGGGACGTCGACGTCTAAGTCGACCCCGGAGACCGAGCCGATCCTCGAGTCCATGCGAACTCGAGTCGATCCTCGGTCGAGGTCACCCTCGGCCTCCCGTTCGGGACCGAGGTCGTCGCCGCCGACTCCCTCGGCGTCGGGGCGGCCGACGCCTCCGCCTGCCCGAGCCGACCCCACTGATTCCTCCTCGGAGTCAGTCTGGGAGTCTGAAGAGGAGGAGTCACCTGATTCCTTTCGGACTCGGTGTGTCCCCTCGGACTCACCCGAGTCCGAACCTCGGAAACAGTCCCCTCCGGAGGATGCCCGGTTCTCGGACTTCGTCAGGGATATGGCCAAGGCTTTGGCCTTCCCTGCGGATCCTGAGGAGGAGCGTCGAGCCGAAGAGCTCGACGCCCTTCAGTACGACTCTCCCGCCCCGGAGCACTTTACTGTACCGGTTCCTCCCATGCTGGAACGACTACTCTTCCGCATGTGGGAGAGTCCGGCCTCGTCGCCGGTATTAAGCAAGCGGGTCGATTCCATCTATCGAGTCCGCAAGAGTCCTGGCTTCCAAAAAGCACAGCTGCCACACCATTCCATGGTAGTGGAATCGGCCATGCATAGGCTTAAGAGCCAAAAAATGCACTCCTCGGTGCCTCCTGGCAGGGAGGCCCGTAACCTGGATGGCCTTGGCAAGAAGTGTTTCCAGGGCTCTATGCTGGCATGTCGTGTCCAGACCTACCAGCTATACATGGGCATGTATCTCCGAGACCTGGCTAAAGAGCTAGCCGGATTCTCCGCTGGACTGTCCGAGGAACCTTTGCGGAGGTTCCTAGCCTTGACAACTGGTATTCGGGAATGCTCCAAATTCATGTCCCGAGCAGCCTATGATGGCTTTGAAGCATCGGCTCGTGTGGCCGCAGCTGGCATCGGTGCCCGCCGACAGGCTTGGCTTCAGTCGTCTGACCTTGAACCTTGGGTGCAGGACAAGTTGGTCGATGTCCCCTGCAGAGGTGAGAACCTCTTTGGCAAGCCCATGGCTGAAAAGGCTGCACAAATCGAGACGGAGACTCTCACCAGGACCAGGCTTTCTAGGAAGACCTCCGCCCCTTCCCAGAAAAAGAAGGGCTCGGGAAAGAAGTCCTTTTACCCGAGGAAGGCGGCTGCCTATAAACACTACTCTCAATATCAGACCCCCGCAGCTCCCCAACAGGGTCAGCAGGCCAAGGGACGGGGTAACGGGTCCCGTAGGCAGCAAGCCCCCAAGCCTGCACCACCAGCCCCTGCTCAGCAGGGTGGGGGTTTTTGACTTTCTCAGCATAGCCTCTCCCCCTCAGCCGGTTCCTCCCAGCACCGGAGGCCGGCTGGTTCACTTCTCCCACAGGTGGTCCAACATCACTTCAGATGCCTGGGTGCTTTAAGTCGTGCGAGAAGGATATCTTCTCCACTTCCATCAGGTCCCTCCCTCTTATTTTCCGGGAGAACCTCCTCGACTCCCTCTGCACAGGGACTTACTCCTTCAGGAGTTAGCAAGTCTTCTTCAGGAACAGGCTGTGGAACCGGTGCCCCACCACCTGAGAGGTCAAGGCTTTTATTCCAGGTATTTTCTGATACCAAAAAGGACAGGAGGCCTCAGACCCATCCTGGACTTGCGCAACCTCAACAAGTTCCTCGTGCGGGAAAAGTTCAAGATGCTTACCCTTGGAATCCTTCTGCGCTACCTCCAGCAGGGAGATTGGCTATGCTCCTTAGATCTAAAGGATGCCTACACGCACATCCTCATCCACCCAAGCCACCGTCAATACCTAAGGTTTGTGGTGGCAGGAAATCACTACCAGTACAGAGTACTGCCCTTTGGCCTATCCTCCGCACCGCGAGTCTTCACAAAATGTCTCGCGGTGGTGGCGGCCTATCTCAGGCTTCACGGCCTCTATGTCTTTCCGTACCTCGACGACTGGCTCATCAGAGCGTCGTCCTCTCCGGCAGTCACCAACGCCACACACCGCACAGTGACTCTTCTGCAGTACTTGGGCTTTGTCATAAACTTCGCAAAGTCCACTTTGCTCCCCTCACAGGATCTCGAGTTCATCGGCGCAAGACTGCACACTCCTCAGGCTCGAGCTCTCCTGCCTCTCGACAGGGCTCAACGGCTCATGGACCTAGTCGGCCGTCTTCGCAGCCAGTCCCTGGTCTCCGCCAGGCGCTTCCTGAGACTACTCGGCCATATGGCTTCCACCGTCCACGTGACCCCCAATGCTCGCCTGAATATGCGGCCTGCTCAATGGTGCCTTCGCAAGCAGTGGCAACAGGCCACCGGCGGACTAGCCGACTTAGTGCGCATCTCCGGGCCGCTGGCCTCTTCCCTACAGTGGTGGCTTCATCGGCCGAACCTGGTGCTCGGAATGCCGTTTCAGTCGCCTCAGCCGGCTCAAGTGCTGACGACCGATGCTTCCCTCCTGGGTTGGGGAGCACATTGCCAGGGGGCATGTACTCAAGGTCTCTGGACCGCGTGGGAGTCTGCTCAACAGATCAACTTCCTGGAGCTCAGAGCAATCCGTCTGGCTCTCAAGGCTTTCTCCCACCTGACTTCTCACCAGTCCGTCCTTGTCCAGACGGACAATCAAGTTGCCATGTTCTACGTGAACAAGCAGGGGGGCACGGGCTCCTTCCTTCTCTGCCGAGAAGCTCAGAAGCTCTGCTCTTGGGCCGTCAGTCACGGCATTCTTCTCAAGGCAGTTTATCTCCCAGGCCAAGAAAATTGCCTGGCGGACAAACTCAGCAGGATACTCCAGCCGCACGAGTGGCGTCTGGATCCCTTGGTAGTTCAGAAACTCTTTCTGAAGTGGGGCCTCCCCACGATGGATCTCTTTGCCAGTCCTCTCAACCGGCAACTTCCTCGCTTCTGCTCTCGTCAGCCACATCCCCTTCGGGTAGCGGCAGATGCTTTTCTACTCTCATGGTCGGAAAGCCTTCTCTATGCTTTTCCTCCCATCCCGCTAGTCTCTCGAACTCTATTCAAGGTTCTCCGGGACAAAACTTCCATGATCCTGGTGGCTCCTCGCTGGCCCAGACAGCCGTGGTTCCCACTCCTGTTGCAATTAGCGGTAGAGGATCCGTTCCCTCTGGGGTTTCAACCGGATCTCCTAACACAGGATCAGGGGTCTCTGCTACACCCCAACCTCAGATCTCTCAACCTAATGGCCTGGCGGCTGAAAGGGTAGTCTTCGCTCCCCTTCTCCTGCCGACAGAGGTGGAAGAGGTCGTCCTAGCTTCTCGGCGACCTTCTACCCGCAAATGCTACACCCTTAAATGGCGTCGCTTTTCCGTTTGGTGTGTACAGCAGTCTCAGGATCCCTTCTCCTGCTCGGTGTCGGTGATCTTGCAGTACCTGCTCTACCTCTCTAATCTGGGACTTAAGTCCAACTCTGTCAAAGTCCACCTCAGTGCTCTTTCAGCACACCATGTGCCGGTGGACGGCAGACCTCTTTCCAGCGACCCTCTCGTAGCACGGTTTCTCCGAGGTCTCCTTCTACTCAAACCACCTCTGCGCCCGCCAGCACCTGACTGGGATCTGAATGTGGTTTTACAGCGGATCACCTGTCCGCCTTTTGAACCGATGGCTACCTGTTCTCTGCGTTTTCTTTCGTGGAAAACCTTGTTCCTGATAGCCCTCACTTCCGCTAGACGCGTAAGTGAATTGCATGCCCTCGTGTCTGATCCCCCCTTCACTCGGTTCTACAAAAATAGGGTAGTCCTATGGACTCACCCAAAATTTCTTCCAAAAGTTGTCTCCCCTTTTCACATCAATCAGGAGGTGGTACTTCCAACCTTCTTTCCCAGGCCTCACTCCAGCCGAGCTGAACAGGTCCTGCATACCCTGGACTGTAGAAGGGCATTGAACTTCTACCTTGACCGTAAGCGGGAGCACCTTAAAGCTGCTCAGCTTTTTGTGTCTTTTGACCCCAATAAATTGGGGCTCCCGGTCTCCAAGCGTACTCTGTCCACCTGGGTTGCTGACTGTATCGCTTGGGCTTATGGGGCAGCCGGACTCTCCTTAGAAAGTCGAGTCACGGCTCATTGTGTTCGGGCGAAGGCTACGTCAGTGGCTTACCTCCGCTCTGTTCCGCTGGCAGACATCTGCCGGGCCGCTACTTGGTCTTCGAGCCAGACTTTTGCGGTCCATTACTGTCTCGAGAGGGAGTCCCGCAGGGACAGTGCTTTCGGACAGGCAGTCCTCCGAAATCTCTTCGAGGTTTGAGCAACTCCTACCCTCCATCCCGGATGGGGGCTACCGGTGGGTGATAATTCAGTGAAGATTCCTTCCTTCTGTGCCGCTGAGCTAGAGGGAGCTCATTTTTGTGCTTAGGGTCTCCGGTAGCCTTAAGCTTGGGAGTCCCATATGTGAGGACTGACTTCCTGCTTGGTCCTGGAGAAAGCGTAGTTACTCACCTGTAACAGGTGTTCTCCAGGAGCAGCAGGAATCAGTCCTCACAACCCTCCCTCCTCCCCGTGGAGTTGCAATCATCTGCTTAAGTTTTTTTGCAAATTTTTATGCTGTCTTTTATCTATGTCATCAGACTGGCTAAGATGGCACCCTTGGGCGGGAAGGCGACCGCGCATGCGCGCTGCAATTCCCAAAGGCTTTCTTTGAAAGCTGGGGAAAATTGCTCCGCGAGGGCTCCGTCGGCGCCGACGTCACCCATATGTGAGGACTGATTCCTGCTGCTCCTGGAGAACACCTGTTACAGGTGAGTAACTACGCTATCTAGTCTGCCCTTCCATATCACCTACTACAAGAGTCCCCTTTTTTCCTTTAGAGATCCTCTGTGTTTGTCCCATACCTTTTTGAATTTAGATACTGTCCTCATCTCTACCACCTCCACTGGGAGACTATTCCACGCATCTACCACTCTTTCCATAAAGAAATATTTCTGCATATTACTCGAGTGTATCCCCTTTCACCCTCATCTTATGTCCCCTCATAGCAGAGCTTGCTTTCAATCGAAAGAGGCTCTCCTGTGCATTTATGCCACGGAAGTATTTAAACATCTCAATCATATCACCTCTGTCCCGCCTTTCCTCTGAAGTATACATTTTAAGGTTATTAAGTCTGTCCTCCTATGCTTTATAACGAAGATCATTAACCATTTTAGTAGCCACCCTCTGCACTGACTCCAACCTGTTTATATCCTTTTGAAGGTGCAGTCTCCAGAATTGCACACAATACTCCAAATGAGGTCGCACCAAAGACTTATACAGAGGCACTATCACCTCCTTTCTTCTGCTGGCCATTCCTCTTCCTATGCACCCAAGTATCCTTCTAGCTTTCACCATCGCCTTTTCTATCTATTTAGCTACTTTGAGATCGTCAGACAAAATCACACCTTCTTCACAACCAACTTCTTTCATGGACAGAAGTACGTCACCCCCTATATTGTACTGCTCCCTTGGATTGTTGCAGCTCAAATGCATGACCCTACATTTTTTAGCATTAATTCTCCAGGAACAAGCATGAAGTCAGTCCTCACATATGGGTGACGGCGCCAACGGAGCCCCGTGCGGAGCAATTCCCCAGCTTTCAAAGAA
The DNA here is from genome assembly GCA_033557465.1 of Ichthyophis bannanicus. Classification (NCBI taxonomy): domain Eukaryota; kingdom Metazoa; phylum Chordata; class Amphibia; order Gymnophiona; family Ichthyophiidae; genus Ichthyophis; species Ichthyophis bannanicus. The sequence continues at coordinate 162,588,180 of CM066045.1, forward strand.
AGCCTTTGGGATTGCATCACGCATGCACGGTCCCCTTCCCGCCCAAGGGTGCCATCTTGCTCAGTCTCCCTTTTTCTGCGGAGCCCAACAGACGTGGTCCGAATTCTCTCATGGAAAAAGTGCGTCAACTCATCAGAAGATTCTTTTCTTCAACCCGGTTCGACGCCGGTTCCCCTCCCTGCCTCAGTTCGGTACACCGGTATCGGATCCGGTGCCTCTTTTTCTGTTTTTGTCCTTAGCGACTAGCTTTCACGCCTTTTTTTCTTTTTCACTGGCAGCCCGGTCATTTGATCTTGCAGGGCCCTTTTCCCCCTGATGGCTGCCAGCGGGTGCAAAAAGTATGATCGGTGCAAGAAACGTATGTCTCTCACCAACAGACATGACTGCTGCCTCCGATGCCTCGGGCCTGACCATGACCCGCTGACCTGTGGCTCATGCAGTAAAATGTCATCGAAGGCACTTCGGAGCCATCAGCATCAATGTGAGAGAATATTCTCTGATTCCGTGTCCGGCTGGGCCCGGACTTCATCAGAGGCCTTGACATCTTGGGAGTCCGACCCCAAGCGCCGTCGGGGGTCCTCTGAAAGGGAGTCTCCCTCACGGGAGCACCGAAGGAAGAAAAAGCTCGTGAGGGCGGCATCGGTGGAGGCTCCTGGTTCCTCGAGGGCCAGGTCGCGTAGCCCTGACCGCCGCCCCGGGCTCTCGGAGTCGGAGAGGCCTTCCAAGCTACCTCGTGTGGAGCCGGAGTCCCCGAGTCACGTAAGTGCGGTTGTCCTCGTGGACTCACCTCCGGGGGAGCCGCCGTCAGGGCCCGAGTCGGGGGCTGCTGAATCTCCTGAGCTTGGAATCAGGTTGCTGATCGCCGGTCTGACCGGTGCATCTGCCCCGACCACCGGGACCTCGACGTCTAAGTCGACCCCGGAGACCGAGCCGATCCTCGAGTCGATGAAGTCTCCAGTCGATCCTCAGTCAAGGTCCCCCTCGACCTCCCATGCGGGGCTGAGGTTGTCGACGCCGATACCCTCGGCGTCGGGGCGGGTGGCACAGAGGCCCACATGGCTGGAGCCGCTCGACTCCTCCTCGGAGGAGTCTGAGTGGGAGACGAGGACGAGGAGTCCCTGGACACCTTCCGGACCCGTTGCATCCCTTCGGACTCACTGGATTCCGAGCCAGTCCCCCCCCCCCCCCCCCCCCCCGGAGGATACCCGGTTCTCGGACTTCATGAGGGACATGGCCAAGGCCCTGGCCTTCCCTGCGGACGCCTAGGAGGAGCCTTGAGCCGAGGAGCTCGATGCCCTCCAGTATAACTTTCCTCCAAAGGAAGCCTTTACTGTACCAGTTCCTCCGATGCTGGAACGGCTGCTCTTCCGTATGTGGGAGGCACCAGCCTCGACGCCGGTTCTTAGCAAACGGGTCGATTCCATTTATCGAGTCCGTAAGAGCCCTGGGTTCCAAAAGGCGCAGCTACCGCACCACTCCATGGTTGTGGAATCTGCCATGCACCATCTGAAGAGTCAGAAGAGGCACTCCTTGCTGCCCCCCCAGCCGGGAGGCCCAGAACCTGGATGCCCTCAGTAGAAAGTGCTTCCAGGGCTCTATGCTGTCTTGCCGTGTCCAGACCTACCAGCTGTACATGGGCATGTACTTAAGAGACCTGGCAAAGGAGATTGCCGGGTTCTCAGCTGGCCTCTCCGAGGAACCTTTGCAGAGGTTCAAGGTTTTGTCAACAGGGATCCGAGAGTGCTCGAAGTTTATCTCTCAAGCAGCCTATGATAGCTTTGAGGCTTCGGCCCGGGTAGCCGCGGCCGGCATCGATGCATGCCATCAGGCCTGGCTACAGTCATTGGACCTGGAGCCATGGGTGCAGGACAAGTTGGTTGATGTCCCCTGCCGAGCTGAAAACCTTTTTGGTAAGCCCATGACAGAAAAGGCTGTGGAAATCGAGACTGAGACTCTCACCAGGACAAGGCTGTCCAGGAAAACTTCTGCTCCTTCTCAGAAAAAGAAGGGCTCGGGGAAAAAGCCCTTTTTCCAGAGGAAGGGTGCTGCCTACAAATCCTACCCTCACTATCAGGCCTCTCCAGCTCCCCAACAGGACCAGCAGGCCAAGGGGCAGGGGCATGGGCCCCGTAGGCAGAAGACCCCCAAGCCGCCAGCTCCGGCTCCTGCACAGCAAGGAGCGGTGTTTTGACTCCCACAACATAGCCTCTTCTCCACAGCTGGCTGCACTCAGCACAGGAGGTCGGCTGACCCTGTATGCCTACAGGTGGCCAGCCATCACAGGGGATACCTGGGTCCTCAGCATAGTCCAACAGGGCTACATGTTCCACTTCCACCAGATACCCCACTCCTACTTTCCAGGGGAGCCTCCAAGACTCCCTGTGCACAGAAATCTCCTCCTGCAGGAGTTGGCAAGTCTTCTAAAGGATCAGGCGGCGGAACCGGTGCCTCACCACCTGAAAGGGCAAGGCTTCTACTCCAGGTATTTTCTGGTACCAAAAAGGACAGGAGGCCTCCGGCCTATCCTAGACTTGCAAAACCTAAACAAGTTTCTGGAGAGGGAAAAGCTCAAGATGCTTACCCTTGGAATACTGCTGCCCTACCTCCAGCAGGGAGACTGGCTATGCTCCTTAGACCTAAAGGATGCTTATACGCACATCCTTATTCATCCAGACCACAGATAATATCTCAGATTTGTGGTGGGAGGAAACCATTTCCAGTACAGAGTACTTTCCTTTGGACTAACTTCCGCCCCCCCCCCCCCCCAGGGTTTTCACCAAATGCCTGGCGGTGGTGGCGGCCTATCTCAGAAATCGGGGAATTTTTGTCTTCCCATACCTGGACGACTGGCTCATCAGAGGTCAGTCTCTCCAGGAGGCCAGACAAGCCACTCTTCGCACTGTCTCTCTTCTCCAGCATTTGGGCTTTGTCATAAACCACGCAGAGTCCACTTTGCTCCCCTCACAGAACCTAGAGTTTATAGGGGCAAGATTAGACACTCTGCAGGCAAGGGCTTACTTGCCCGAGGACAGGGCCCACAGATTGATGGACTTGGCCAACCAGTTCCAAAGCAATTCTCAGGTTTCCGCCAAGCAATTCCTGCAGCTCCTGGGCCACATGGCATCCACAGTACATGTGACTCCGAATGCCCGTCTGCACATGCGGGCTGCTCAGTGGTGCCTCAGTGCTCAGTGGGCGCAGGCCACAGGCGACCTCCGAGACAGAGTGAAGGTGTCCAAACCACTCTTGGACTCCTTGCAGTGGTGGCTACATCTCCCAAACCGTCTCAGGGGGGTACCCTTTCAGGCCCCAGCACACACAAGGGTGCTGACGACCGATGCTTCTTTAATGGGCTGGGGTGCACATTGCCAGGGCACGTGCACTCAAGGCCTCTGGTCTCCTTGGGAGGCCACACAGCAGATCAATCTTTTGGAGCTGTGAGCAATCCGCTTGGCTCTACAGACTTTTTCTCATGCCCTCTCTCACCAGTCTGTCTTAGTTCAGACACACAATCAGGTAGCAATGTTCTATGTAAACAAGCAAGGGGGCACAGGGTCCAGACCCCTATGTCAGGAGGCGCAGGCCCTTTGCTCCTTTGCAGTCAAGCACGGCATGTTTCTCAAAGCAGTTTATCTACCGGGTCAGGAGAACCTTTTGGCAGACAAACTAAGCAGGATTTTCCAGCCTCACGAATGGCAGTTGAATCCACTGGTGGTTCAGCAGATCTTCCTACGATGGGAACTTCCAATCTCTTTGCAAGTCCTCTGAACCATCAGCTGCCCAGGTTTTGCTTCAGACAGCCGCATCCCCTGAGAGTGGCAGCAGATGCGTTTCTGATCTCTTGGTCTACGGGCCTACTGTATGCGTTTCCTCCCACACCCCTGGTGGCCTGAACACTGTTCAGGATTCTACGGGACAAGGCCTCGGTGATTCTGGTGGCCCCCAGATGGCCGAGGCAACTGTGGTTTCCACTTCTTCTGCAGTTGGTAGTGGAAACTCCATGCCCTCTGAGGTGGCAACCCGATCTCCTGTCTCAGGATCAGGGTTCCCTTCTGCACCCCAATCTCAGATCCCTCAATCTGATGGCCTGGCTGCTGAAAAGATAGTGCTAGCTCCTTTACTTCTCCCTAGGGAAGTTGAGGAGGTGGTTTTGGCCTCGAGGAGGCAATCCACCAGAAAGTCCTATGCACTCAAGTGGCGCAGGTTCTCGGTGTGGTGTGCTCAGCACAATGAAGATCCTTTCTCCTGCCTGGTGCCAGTAGTGCTACAATACCTGCTTCACCTGTCAGACCTAGGCCTTAAGTCCAACTCTGTTCGGGTGCACCTCAGTGCTCTTTCGGCACACCACTCACCGGTGGAGGGACAGGCACTGTCGACTCACCCCTTGGTGTCCCGCTTCCTCAGAGCCCTGCTTTTGCTCAAGCCTCCGATTCGTCCCCCTGCCACTGAGTGGGACGTGGTCTTGCAACAACTTACTCGTCCACCGTTTGAGCCAATGGCTACTTGACATTTACGCTTCCTTTCTTGGAAGGCGCTCTTCCTGGTAGCTCTTACCTCGGCCAGACATGTGAGTGAACTACAAGCTCTGGTTTCTGATAGACCGTACACAAGGTTCTACAGGAACAGGGTGGTCCTTCGGACTCATCCGAAGTTCCTTCCAAAAGTTGTCTCTCTTTCCACCTCAATCAGGAGGTGGTTCTCCCGACATTCTTTCCCAGGCCGCATACCAGCCGGGCTGAGACAGTCTTGCATACTTTGGACTGTAAGAGGGCGTTGTCCTTTTACATAGAACGTACGAAGGGGCATCGAAGGGCTACTCAGCTCTTCGTATCCTTTGACCCTAATAAATTGGGGTTACCTGTCTCCAAGCGTACGTTGTCCATTTGGGTAACAGATTGTATCGCCTGGGCGTACAGGGCAGCTGGCCTCTTCTTGCAGGGTCTAGTCACGGCCCACCGTGTCAGGGCGAAAGCCGTGTCAGTAGCTCATCTCCACTCCGTTCCATTGGCAGACATCTGCCGGGCCGCTACTTGGTCTTCAAGCCAGACTTTTGCAGCCCACTACTGCCTGGAGAGAGAGTCCCGAAGGGACAGTGCTTTCGGACAGGCGGTACTCCATAATATCTCTGACGTTTAGGCAACTCCTACCCTCCGGCCCTTGTGTTGGGCTACCGTACGGGGCATTCTCAGAGGATATTCTTGTCACGGATGCTGAGGCTCTTGAGAGGGAGCCATTTTTTCAGCTTTGGGTTCCCGGTAGCCTAGAGCTGGAGAGTCCCATATGTGAGAACTGACTTCCTGCTTGGTCCTGGAGAAAGAGTAGTTACTCACCTGTAACAGGTGTTCTCCAGGAGCAGCAGGAATCAGTCCTCACGACCCTCCCTCCTCCCCGGGAGTTGCAGTCATATACTTTATTTTGTTTTTTGCTGTCTTTTAGCTATGTCAGACTGAGCAAGATGGCACCCTTGGGCGGGAAGGGGACCGCGCAGGCGCGCTGCATTCCCAAAGGCTTTCTTTGAAAGCTGGGGAAATGCTCCGCACGGGGGCTCTGTCGGCGCCGACGTCACCCATATGTGAGGACTGATTCCTGCTGCTCCTGGAGAACACCTGTTACAGGTGAGTAACTACTCTTAACACTGCAAAAGTCACTGAAAATCTATAAAGTCAAATCTACCATACCATACCAGCATACACTTCCAAAACTCATGCAATAAAGGGCCTACCCAGAAAAAGCATCACTACAAATACTGCAATGGGCCCCAAAACCTCCATACACCTATTTGAAAAGCTGTACAAGTCAAATTACTACAGTACAGATCTCTAGTATAAACTCCATGTTAACAGAACACCAGGCCTTGGTCACACACTCAACACAGACCCTTACAAAGTACAGAATAAGTGACCCATACTGTTTGAATTATAAAGATAGCGCAAAGTCCAATCACTAAATTGAAAATAAAGTTTTTTTCTACCTTTGTTGTCTGATAATTTTTGATCATGCTGGTCCTGATTGGAGGTTTCTGTTTTCCTCTGTCTTAGCTCTTTCTATGGTCTATAGTCCATCTGCCATTTCTTGTCTCTTCTTTTGCTTTCTTCATTTTCTTCCATCAGCCTTTTTCCAATCCCAGTAACCCTCCCCAGTGTCAACCTCCTTTACAGCCGCCCCTCCTAGTACCTTCCAGTGTCAACCCTCTTGCATTCCCAGCACCGCCACTGGTGTCTATTCCCTTTTAGTCCCCCACTTTCTCCATTGTCCAGCCCTTTCTAGTCCAAATACCATCCCAGGTATCAGCGACCTTCCAGTCCCATTGCCCCTTCCCGTGTCAGTTCCCTTCTAATCACCCTCTCCTCTGTCCATCTGCTTTCCAGTGCTATCCCTGGGTATCAGTTCCCTTCAAGCCCCCACCTTCCCTCCAGCCTCTTCCTTCCCCTCCTTTCCTCTCCCTTCCAACCACTCATGTGAGCTCCCTTCTAGCCCCCACCTTCCCCCCGATCAGTTCTCTTCCAACCCCCCCCCCTCCTATTACCCAACCACCTTCCAACCCCATCCCCAACTGTCTGCTCCCTTCCAGCTCTCCCCCCTGTGTCTCCTTCCTTTCAGCTCCCCCCCCCCCGTGTCTCCTTCCTTTCAGCTCCCCCTCTCCCCCCCCCCATGTCTGCTCCGATTCGTCCTTCAAAAAAGAAAACAGCTGCGGGAATATTTCTCTGTTCCCTTGGCTCTGTTAACTTTTAAATTTCTGGGTCGCGGAGTTTCTAATGGCAAGAATAAACATTTCCTGTGGAAAGGACTTAAAGAGGGCGTTTTCAATCCCTCCAGAATAGAATCCATATCCAACTTCTCCACAGTCATTTCCAAAATCTGGAGTGCCGAGCTGACCTGACCTGGGCAATAAGGGTGGACAACTTCTGCCTGAAGAGACAGAGTCATCCTCCTCCATGCCCAAGTTATCACTGGGGCTCCCGGGGTCCATCTCATTCCCTTCAAGGTCTCTAGGAGCAGAGACTGTAGAGGCAGCTACCTCCATGTCTGAGAAACAGGAAATGCTTATTCTTGCCATTAGAAACTCCGCGACCCAGCAGTTTAAAAGATAGCAGAGCTGCGGGAACAGAGAAATGTTCCCGTGGCTCTTTCTTTTTTTGAAGCGGTGGGTGGCAGGCGGCTAGTGATGGTGCCCCCCCCGCCGCCGGCGCCCTCCTGCTGCGCTTATCGGGTAGCGCCGGCCCTAGACTGTGGCCTTTCTGGCTGATGGTTTTAAATAGCTTATTAGACTTTCTCCAGGAACAAGCAGGAAGTCAGTCCTCACTTATGGGTGACGTTGGCACCGACGGAGCCTGCGCAGAGCAATTCCCCAGCTTTCAAAGAAAGCCTTGGGATTGCTGCCACGCATGTGTGGTCCTCTTCCCGCCCAAGGGTGCCATCTTGCTCAGTCTCCCATTTTCCACAGAGCCCTTCGGACGCACGTCCTCGTCTCTCAGAAAAAGTGTTCGTTTTTCGGCATTCGGCCTGTGTTTTTTCCAGTAGCACCAGTCCTCTCCCATCCTTCCCCTGCTCTCCTATACTTTTGAGTGAGGGGACGTCCTTTTGCTAAAAAAATTTTTTTTGCGGGCATCCTGCCCTTTCCTTAACCGCTGGCCTCATGGGTCTTCGACCTAGCGGGGGCCCTTTTTGCCCCACTGTCCACAAGTTTTAAAAAATGCGACAGATGCTCCAAAAATATGTCACTCACGGACACCCATGACTGCTGTCTTCAGTGTCTGGTGGCCGATCATAACCCGGATCTCTGATCTCTTTGCAAGAAGATGTCCTCCAAGGCCCTGCTAAGTCGTAAGCAGAAGTCGACATTTTCCGTAAAGTGGCCCCGGAATCCCCGGTGGCACACTCGGTCGTCCCTCCGCTGGTGGGATCACCCGCTTCAGCCCCGTGTTCAAGGTGGCACTCTGATCAGGGGTCCCCTGAAGTGGAGAGGCGCAAGAAGAAAACCTTGAAATCACTGTCTGGGGCTCCAGACAAGTGTGAGCGTTCCTGCGCTCGGTTGCTCAGCCCTCCCCGGCATTACCGAGAGTTGGACAAGGAGCAGCCTTGAAAGGTACCTCATACAGACACGGAGGCCTCCAGCGACGGTGCCGGTCTCCTGAGGGTTGTGCCGGTCTCCTGAGGGTTGTCCCGGTGAGGACCCCTTCTCCTCGTCTACACCTGACCCAGTAACCCCAGTGTCGGCGGCGCCGGGACCCACGCCTGCATGGGAGTCCTGCAAGCTGGCACTAGAGCGCAGCATTTCTGCCTTCTTAGCTGCCCAGCAGGCGCTCGTGCCCAGCATGTCTGGCCTGCACTTCGAACCTCGGTTCCTTTGAGAGGGATATCTGAACCCGCCCTGGAAATCCCCGAGAGCCATGGGCCTCGTGAGGGTCCTAGGTGTTGGTCTCACTTCAAGAGAGAGAGATCCTCCAAGGCCTCTGGTTCCAAGCAAGCCTCGTCCTCCAGACAGGGAGACCAGCCCGAATCGGACTCTTTCTTGGACCTCTCGGGCTGGGAGTCAGACGGGGACACCTCCCCGGAGACCCGTGACCACTGGGACCTCCCTTCAGACCCATCTCCACCCACCTCTCAGAGACGTTCGCCGCCCAAGGACACATCCTTTCTGGTGTTCATACGGAACATGGCGTGAGCCTTCAGCCTTGCAGTGCAGGCTGAGGAGGAGCCGCGGGCTGAGGAGCTCGACATCTTACAGTACGAATCCCTGCCTCAGGAGTCACTTACTGTCCAAGTTCCTCCCATCCTGTCCAGGCTACTCCTCCACATGTGGAAGGCACCTGCTTCAGTTCCCATTGTGAGCAAACGCCTTGACACCATGTATAGGGTCCAGCGCGGCCCGGGGTTCCAAAAGACTCAGCTTCCGCACACCTCCATGGTAGTGGAATCGATGATGCGGAAGCAAAAGAGCCCAAAATCATACTCTTCGGTCCCGCCGAGCAGGGAGTCTTGAGCCCTCGACGTCCTTGGGCGCAAAGCCTATCAAGGATCCATGCTCGCATGCCATATCCAGGCTTACCAATTGTATATAGGCATGTTCTTGCATGACCTCCCAGCAGTACTTCTGCTGGTGGGGGGACATCTGTCCTTTTTCGCCTCCCAATGGGCGTCGATCACGTCGGACACCTGGGTCCTCTGGGTGGTTCGGGACTGGTATCGTTTTCACCTGGACAGGCTTCCTCCTCCCTTCTCCCAGCGGAGCTTTCTCAGCTCCCCTTGCACCAGACTTGCTTGCAACAGGAGCTGACCAACCTCCTCATCCAGCGGGCGGTCGAGTAAGTACCACCACACCTCCGATGTCGTGGGTTCTACTCCCGTTACTTCCTCATTCTGAAGAAGATGGGCGGCCTGTGCCCTATTCTTGATGTCAGGAACCCAAACAAATTTCTGGTGCGGGAGAAGTTCAAAATGCTATCACTTGACATCCTGCTGCCCTTCCTTCAGCAGGGTGCTTGACTATGCTCCTTAGACCTAAGGGACGCTTACGCCCACATTCTAGTCCACCCCCAGCACAGGCAGTTCCTGCACTTCAGGGTGCAGGGAGAGCATTACCAATACAGGGTGCTCCCCTTTGGGCTCCCGTCCGCTCCGCGGGTCTTCACAAAGTGTCTCTCCGCGGCCACCGCCTTCCTCCAGCGATGGGGCATACCCATCTTCCCATACCTGGATGACTGGCTCGTCAAGGGGACTTCGGCCGAAGAAGCCCGCCTGGCGGCGTCATGCACGATCCTCCTCCTCGAACGCCTTGACTTCCTGGTCAACTACTCCAAGTCCCACCTCGAACCGGTGCAGACCTTGGAGTTCATCGGTGCACTCCTCGACACAGAGCAGGCAACCGCCTTCCTACCTGTGGACCGTGCAGACCGTCTATGCGCCCTGGCAGCCCAGCTCCAGAGCAGAGCTGAAATCTCTGCGCGGGCCGTGCTGCGCCTCCTGGGACACATGGCCTCCGCCATCCATGTTGTTCCCCACACCCGAATGCACATGCGAACAGCTCAGTGGTGCCTCAAGACGCAGTGGAGCCAGGCCTCTGGTTGCCTCAGGGACCCCATCCTGGTCTCCTGAAGTCTTAGATTGGTGGCAGGATCCCCAAAGCCTCTGTCGGGGAATGCCCTTCCAGGTCCCGCAGCACAAGCTCATCCTGATAACGGATGCTCCTGGATTGGGGTGCCCACTGCAGCGATTTGTGCATCCAGGGGCAGTGGTCGCCCAAGGAATCTCAACAGCAGATCAACCTGCTTGAGCTCCGGGTAGTCCAGTGGGCACTGAGGGTCTTCGAGGGCCGCCTGAGAGGGAAGTTGGTGCTCGTGCAGTCCAACAACAGGGTAGCCATGTTCTACATAAACAAGGAGGGGAGAACAGGCTCCTGCCTTCTCTGCCAGGAGGCAATCCTCCTTTGCTCATTTGCCTATTTGCCATCACCGGGGGATTCCCTCTGAGCGGTCTATTTCCCGGTCCAAGAAAATATCCTCGCGGACAAACTCAGCAGACTCCTCCGCCTACATGAGTGGTGCCTGAATCCGCAGGTCGCCAGCCTCTTGTTCCATCGGTGGAGGACTCCATCCATGGACCTGTTCGCCAGCCCAGTGAATGCGCAGCTTCCCCACTTCTGCAGACTAGTTCCACACCTGAGAGGGTGGTCCCGGATGCATTCTTCTTGAACTGGACCTCCGGGCTTCTTTATGCTTTCCCTCCCACTCCTCTCATTGCGAGGACCCTCCACAAGGTTCAGTGGGAACATGCTTCATTGATTCTCGTAGCCCCTTCGTGGCCTCGACACCCTTGGTTTCCGCTCCTGCTCCATCTCTTGTCAGGGCCTCCAGTCCCCTGGGCTGCACCCCAGACCTGCTAACGCAGGAAGAGGGACAGGTGCTTCACCCAAAACTGGCCTCGCTGTCCCTTATGGCCTGGTGGCTGAACGTCTCTCCTTAGCCCCGCTGCACCTCCTGGGGGAGGTCAAAGAGGTCCTCCTCGCATCAAGGAAGGACTCGACGAGACAGGCCTATGCCTTTAAGTGGCGACGCTTCTCGGTCTGGTGCTCCAAGCTCCAGATCGACCCGTTTTCTTGTTTTATCAGGTGGGTTCTCCAGTACCTCCTCCACCTCTCAAAAGAGGGGCTGAAGTCTAACTCAGTCAGGGTCCACCTGAGTGCCATCTCAGCGGACCACCTCCCCATCAAGGGTAAACCCCTCTCGGGGCAGCCCCTGGTCTCACGCTTCATGCGGGCCCTCTTACTTTCCAAGTCCCCCATCCAGCCACCACTGGCTGAGTGGGACCTGAACATCGTGCTGATGCAGCTTACGCGATCACCCTTTGAGCTGATGGCGACGTGCTCGCTTCGGCACCTCTCTTGGAAAGTAGTCTTCCTGGTGGGTCTGACTTTGGCTCAGCGAGCCAGTGAGATCCCTACACCAGGTTCTACAGGAACAGGGTGATCCTCCGTACCCACTCCAGGTTCCTATTGAAGGTGGTCTCGGACTTTCATCTCAATCAGGAGATAGTCTTGCTGACCTTCTTCCCGAGACCAAATGCCGACGGGGCATCGGCGGTGTTACATAAACTCGACTGCAAGAGGGCTGTTGCCTTCTACCTGCAGCGTACCCAGGTTCATCACAAGTCAAACCGACTCTTTGTCGCCTACGATCTCAATCGCCTGGGGCAGGCAGTCACCAAACACACCATCTCCGTCTGGGTGGCGGACTACATCGCCTTCGCTCAAGCAAAAGTGGGCGCTCTACTGAATCGACGGGTCACCGCACATGGTGTCCGGGCCAAGATGGCTTCGGTGGCCTCACTGCACTCAGTGCCTCTAATGGACATCTGCCGGGCTGCGACCTGGTCTTCAGCAGACACTTTCGCTTCGCACTACTGCCTGGAGAGAGAGTCCTGCCGGGACACCGCCTTCGGCCAGGCTGTACTCCATAATCTGTTCGGTGTATAAGCAACTCCTGCCCTCCAGCCCTTCTTCGACGGCTACCGAGAGCTTCGCCCTGGGGACCCAAAGACTGGTTCCTTTGGACATCGTCTTCTCTTCACGGCCTCGCGTAGGTGTTTTTGGATTACAGACTCAGTAGCCTGTAGCTGGGGAGTCCCATAAGTGAGGACTGACTTCCTGCTTGTTTCTAGAGAAAGCGTAGTTACTCACCTGTATATTGTGTGCAGTTCTGGTCGCCATATCTTAAAAAGGATATAGCGTTATTAGAAAAGGTACAGAGAAGAGCCACCAAAATGGTAAAGGGGATGGAAACGTACCCCTATGAAGAGAGGCTAAAAAGGTTAGGGCTCTTCAACCTGGAAAAGAGACGGCTGAGGGAAGATATGATAGAGGTCTATAAATTAATGAAGGGAGTGGAATGGGAAAATGTAGATTGATTGTTTACGTCATCAGAATATAAAGACTAGGGGACATGCAATGAAGCTACAGAGTAACCTATTTAAGACTAATAATAAGAGAAAATATTTTTCACTCAACGTGTAATCAAACTCTGGAATTTGTTACCGGAGGATGTAGTACAGTAAAAGCTGTTAGTGTAGCTGAGTTTAAAAAAGGTTTGGACAAGTTTCTGGAGGAAAGGTCCATAAACCATTATTAAAAGGGACCCCGGATATCACTGTTTGACCCAATACAAGCATTGAGGAACCTGTGTCTTTTGGGGAGACTGCTAGGTACTTATGACCTAGATTGGCCACTGTTGGAAACAGGATACTGGGCTTGATGGACCTTGGTCTGACCCAATATGGCATATCTTATGTTCTTATGACAACTTTGGGAAGGAATCTGGGATGTATTTTGGAGAACATTTGTGAAAAAATTGGGTATAGGGAGGATAGTGGACTAGTGCTTGCAATTCACTTGCTGAAGATATAACTTCCAGAAAGTTGGTTTCCATGTTAAATGCTTTAGTGAAGCCAGATCCAATAGCTTTCCAAGGCAACACTGAGGTCCCAGACTGGGCGTGGCATTCTGATAGGTGATTTCATGTTTATGAGACCTTCCATTAATATAGTCTCCAGGGGATATATTGACATTAGTTTATTGGCTATCTGGTGAGGGTATGCTGCAATAGCTGCTAAATGGTATCTTATTAAGGTAGTCTGGAATACAGAGTGACAGGTGGTAAAAAATAATTGATAACATGGTTAATAGAGCAGGAAAAAGAAACAGAGAAACATGACGGCAGAAAAAGACCACATGGCCTATCTAGTCTGCCCTTCCATATCAACCACTACAATAGTCCCCTTTTTTCCTTTATAGAAACAGAGAAACATGACGGCAGAAAAAGACCACATGGCCTATTTCTTATCAGACATTGCGTGAAACATGATCACTTTTGCTGGTAAGACTTCTTTGTTGTAGGCGCTCTAGCAGCTAAAATGACTACTTGTACTCCACATGACAGATTCCAGGCAGCAAGGGAAAGGCATTTCAGATTGGACAGCTGCTACATCCCACGATTCTGTGTGAATAGCATGGAGTGACTTCCCAGAGGAATTGGAGGTTCTGTTATCAGGACAAGGAGATGTGACTTGTCTGGGCCAGTGCAGGACAATCAAAATTACGTGGGTTTTGTCCTTGCATATCTTTAGCAAAACTGATGTGATCAGAGGAAATGGAGGGAATGAATAAAGTAGATGTTGACTCCGTCACTGCAAATGCATCATGTGCCCACCGTTTTTTGTGTGGGCAAATGGAGAAGAAAAAATCTTTCTGTGGAGTACCCGAGCCATCAAAGATCTCCTGAAGAACTGTGTGATCTAAGGACCACTCGCGTGGATCCATACATCTGCTAAGAGAGTCTGCCATTTGGTTTTGAGAGCCTGGAATATACATGTAGCATATAACTTTGTCCCTATCAAACAGGCAAAGTGCCATAGTCTGATGGCTTCATCATTGAAATGAAAGGAACCCAAGCCTCTTGCTTGCTGTAGAATATGGTTACTGGTTGTCAGTACACACGTTCAGTATCTTTCCTCTTATCCAGTCCTGGAATGTCGTTGGGGCGTAGTAGACTGCAAGGAGACATGGAGTTCCAGAAGGTTGATAGATAGTTGCATATTCCTCATCAATCCACATGCCCTTCATAGAGAGATTGAGAGGCCTAGCACCCCAACCATATATGGATGCGTCAATGGTGAGAACTGGTTGATGATGTGGTGTTTGACATGGACAGCCCACTGAGCAATTGATTTTGGTCCCCCCCTCTCCCCCAAACACACCATAGAAAGTGGTGTAGAAGGCTGGAGTTGCTTTTGATTAGGGGGATTTTCATGCGCAAGAGTTGGTACAGTGACTCGAGGAATTTAAAAACTTGTGTTTACACCCTTTCAACTGAACAAGATGTGCAAAGTGGATCATGACACAAACATATAGGGGTTGTTTTAGAAGTCTTATATGTGTTTTGCATGTGGATGTACTCCACTAAACCCCCAACATTTCCTACCAGTCCATCTGTATAGATGAGGACCCAGCAGAGCGAGATTCTGTGCCGCACTAGACAGCAGAAGGCATACTGGCTATACTGGCAGGTATAAATGTGTGTGGGATAATTTAAGTGAAAGCGTGTACAGACGTTTACTTTGAAAAACCTGCCAAGTCTATGGCATTCAAAGTAAACATGTAGTGCACCAGTGCAGTCAGTTATATAATTACCTCCGTATGGTGCTGGGGTTTTTTTGGAGAGGGAGGGGATTTTCTTGTAGTTTCCACTAGATGGCAGCCTAGTCTCATGGGTCAGATCTTCAAGGCATAAATCTCATCAAGTATGTGTTGATTTGTTGGTCCCTGCTACGTGCGCAACCTTATTTTCATATGTAACGTGGCCATGAATCATTAGAATTAATGTCCTTCTTGAGCAGTAGATGCCTAGGAATGTTGCAAAGACAGTCTCAGACGTTATACCTTGATGTATGTATACTCAATCTTGGAAGAGGCCCACTGTGTTCCCTAGCCAAGGACTTTAATATAATAGCTTAGTTAGTTGGGAGATGGTTATTAAAAGAAGGAATAAAACCTTTGGTTCTTTGTTAACGAAGGCTTAGGGTGATCTAATTCATTAGTGGCTCTTTCTGTTTGAGCTGGAAGTCCCCCAAAAAAAGAACAGGAGGAAATTTTCAGAGTCCCAGTTCTCTGTAGACAAGCATGAAAAAGTCTTCATGTATGGGGTGATGTCATCTGATGGATCTCCGTGTGGGAACACTACCCAGCTATTAGTGGAAGCTTTTGGGAGGTTCCACCACGCATGCGCGCCATCTTGGATTAGTCTTTGTTTTTCTGCAGAGCCAAACAGACACATTTCAATGTGTCTCTGCCTTTGGTAACATTTTTTCCCCCTTTCAGGGATCCTGCCACCTTTCCAGGTTTCCCTGTGAACCTCTTTGCCTGCCGTTGTGGTTCCCTTCTTTTTTCCTTTCTGTTAATCCCTTTTCAGTTGTTTTAAGTTCTTTATTTTCCGCAACAACTCTGCCCCCTTAGGCATCAGTGCGCCAGTCGTGCTCCTGGTCTTTTCAAAATTGAGCCATTTGATTTCACTGAGGCTATTTTTCTGGACGTTATGTCCCAAAAACTGGTCAGTGGGTTTAAGAAGTGTTTAAAGTGTACAAGGATCATATCCGCAACAGATACCCATTGCTGCTGCCTTCAGTGCCTGGGACCCAATCATCAGCCGCCTTCTTCTAATTTGTGTTTGCTGATGACAAAAAGAGGACTCAAAGGTCGAGAGAATCAGTGCAAATCACTTTTTGGCACTCACAAGTCTGACCCATCAGCATCAATGCAATGCATCAACATTGAGGAGTTCTCGAGCCCACTTGTAGTGCCCCAGAGCATCAGCTATCGATTGATCTCCACCTGAGGATGAGGAAAAATTTG
This sequence comes from Ichthyophis bannanicus, assembly GCA_033557465.1. Taxonomy (NCBI): domain Eukaryota; kingdom Metazoa; phylum Chordata; class Amphibia; order Gymnophiona; family Ichthyophiidae; genus Ichthyophis; species Ichthyophis bannanicus. Next base: position 162,604,078 of record CM066045.1, read on the forward strand.
GCTTCATCTTCATTGATGCTGAAGGGAGATCATGCCAAGCATTGAGTGAAGACTTTGGTGCACTGGCCTCTAAGCACCTTGAAACATGGTATCGAGAGCGATGAGGGTTTGCGAGAATGCCCCTTTAAGCTGCCCTAAAGGGATAATAGCTTATCCTCCAGGACATCAGAAGGGCAGCGATGGCCTACTGACAGCCGAGACCATGCCACCGATAACCCTGTTCAGATTCTGGGTACATTGGTCGAAGTTGCTGAGGCCCACAGCCTTTGCATTGGGCAATCATGGAGAAACATCTTCTGCAGGCTCTTGAGGAATAGATTGCGATGCTCTTGGACATGCAGCAGGCTGGGGCCTCAATGTCAGCTGCATCGACATTGACAACTGTATAACTGATCCTCAAGACGCATGCTTTGCCTGCGGGAGAGGCATCTAATGACCCTGACACTGGTGCCTTCCCATCCAATGCACCCCTGAAGTCTAGACGAGCATCGGTGCATCATTGCTCCCAATTCCCTCAGGTCAGGAAGAGATCCAGGTAAAGCCTCAGAAGTACTTTGATTTCCTCTCTGACTGACTCAGAAGGCTGGGTCACTGATGTCAAGTCCGACGACTTGTCGGAAGACAGGTCACTTGACCTTCCATCAGATCCTTCTTCCCCTGATGAGTGGTGCAAGTCCCCTCCTGAGGGCATGACCTTCCAAGATTTTGTCAGGGACATGGCCAGTGCCATACCAATTTCTTTGGAGACTGAGCATGAGCCCAGGACAGAAGGACTGGGGATCTTTCAGTATTCCTCAGCCCTTAAGGAGGCAATGATAGTGCCCTTGCACTGCATCCATCTGAGAGTACAGATGAAAATGTGGCAGTTGCTGTGCCTCTGGTCAGTAAAAGGCTTGACTCCATATACAGAGTTCAGAAGGTTCCCGGATTTGAGAAGGCCCAGCTTCTGCACAATTCCTTGATGGTCAAATCCGCCCTTAAGAGATCCAAGAGTTCCAAGAGTCATTCCTTGGTGCTCCCAGGGAGGAAGGCGCAAACATTGGACTGTTTTTGGGGTGGATGTATTTTCAGAGTTCCTTGCTGATAGCCTGCATGGCCTCTTACCAGCTTGTTTTTAAAGAACATTATATGTGACCTTGCTGATCTGTCCCAGAATCTCTCTTCAGACAAATTGGTGCAGTATAGTTCCCTAGTGGCTCACGCCAAGGACTGCTCGAAGTTCATGGTCCGTGTGGTCTATGATACTTTGAAACAGCATCAAGAGTTTCTGCCTTGGGTACTGGTAACTGGAGACTCACTTAGCTCTGGTCTTCAGACCTGGAACAATCAGTGCAGGATAAGCTTGCTGACGTGTTGTGCTGTGGAGAGAATCTCTTCAGAGATTAGGTTGAAGAGAAAGCTGGCTTCATCAAAAGGCAGCATTTCACACATCCGAGCCAGCCTTCTATTGCAGGAAGTATCAAGGAGGGGGCCATAAAATTACTCTCGTAGGAATAGGTTCTTTCTTGGGTCCCAAACTCCCAACCAAAACAGGCACCTCGACCACAGTTGTGGTGAGAAAAGCCTCAAAAAGCCAAGCCTGCTCCTCAGCCAAAGCCAGGGGCAGGGTTTAGACTGGTTCCTTCAGAGCATAGCCAAGCTACCAGTAACCTCAGTGTAAAACCCTGCAGTCGGGGGAAGGCTCACTCTTTTTGCCCAAAGTTGGCCCCTCATAACCTCAGACACATGGGTTCTGCAGATCGTCCAAAATGGTTACAAATAACATTTATTCAAACTACCTCCAAATTGCCCCCCGAGGGTGCATCATCACAACTCTGCATCAGGAACTGCCTCAAAGAGAAATCACTGCCCTCTTGACAGATCTCATGATCAAGCTCATGCCACCACAAGGATTTTATTCCAGGTATTTTCTGCTCCCCTAGAAAACAGGGGGATACTGTCCCATCCTAAACCTAAGTGATCTGAACACATACAGTTGTGGTCAACATTATTGGCACTCTTGCATTTTAGGTAGGTTGTGTACAATATTTTGAGAAATAATTGGAAATATTCCAATTGTATGTCATCATAATATTTTAAAAGTATGTTCAAAGGTATACAACAAAGGAATACATCTTAGACGTAGTCATTTCTGAGAAAAAAACAAAAAACAATCTGGACAGGATTAATGGCACTCTTCACTAATATTTGGTTGCACAACATTTGGCAGTGAGGACAGCCTCCAGACACTTCTTGTAGCCATCTATAACTTTTGTACATCTGTCTGCTTGTAATTTCTCCCACTCAACTGTGATTTGTTCCAACTCATGAATGTTTCCAGGATTCCTTTTACCAATAGCAGATTTCAGCTCTTTCCAAAGGTTCTCAAGTTGATTGAGATCAGGACTCATTGCTGGCCAGTTTAAAACAGTCCATTTATTTCTTTTTAACCATTCTTTTGTACTTTTGGATGTATGTTGTGGGTTATTGCCCTGCTGGAGGACCCATGGCTTTCGACCCAGACCTAGCTTTCTGACACTAGGTAACACGTTTCACTCCAAAATACCTTGGTAGTCCTCTGACTTTGTGATTCCTTTAATACGTTCCAGGCCTCCAGTTCCTGAGGCAGCAAAACAGCCCCACAACATTATGGAACCTCCACCATATTTAACTGTAGGAAGGGTGTTTATTTCTTCGCCTGTAAATGTATCACTGGTCTGCATTGCCAAAGAGCTCAAGTTTGGTTTTATCTGTCCACAGAACATTTTTCGAGAAGGATTGTAATTCCTCAAGGTGGGTTTGGGCAAAGATCAGGCATGCCTTTTCATGTTTGTCTTTGAGCAGTGGGGGTCCTCCTTGGCCTATGAAGTCCTTCTTTATTTAGTGCGCGGCATATGGTGCGGGTTGAAACCACCACTTCAGGTTGCTCCAGATCAGCCTTAAGCTCTTTGGATGTTGTATGTGGTGTTTTTCCAATAGTTTGCACTAACCTTTGAAGATCTCTTGGATTATTTTTCCTCTTCCCACCATGTCCTGGGAGGTTCTTGACCATTTTATGAGCAAAAAATGTCTTAATAGCATTGAGAACTGTAGACACAGGTCTTTGGAGATGGCCTGGTACCCCTTTGAATTTTGCTAATGGTGATAATGGCTTTTCTGATGGTCTCAGGCAGCTCTCTTATCTTCACTATTGTGAAAACAGACCAGCTACAGTACATCCCAGTCATGGTTTTCTGTGAACCATGTTTCTGTAACTGCCACTAAATCCAAGTCGGCCACTCCCACCAAAGCTTCAACATCAGGGATCTTATTTCCCATGCTACAGGCATTTATACACACTGCTTTCCATATGTTACTCCTGTTACCCATTTCCATAAAGGTATTTGACACATAAAAGAACCAAATAAAACAAGAACAATTAAAAAAGGAAATAGTATAAAAACTGGGGCATTCAGTTTGAACAGAAGAACCACATTCCCACTGCATTAAAATTAGACAAACTTGTGATCAGTTGTCAGTATTCACATGACTTGAATCAACCAATGAATGATGGCTCTAATGTTTGAAAGGGCCACATTCACTCCCTATACCTGGCTATACTTTATTCAGAAAGGACAGGGTAGGAAGAAGGGGAGGAGGAGTGGCACTATATGTAAAAACTACTATTAAAGCTTTGGAATTACAGAGCTTAAAAGGGAGAGAGGAGGCATTGTGGGTTAAACTAGAAAGAGGGAAAGAGAAATCTATTTGCATTGGCGTGATATACAGACCTCCCTCACAAGAGGAAGAGGTGGACAGAGTTAATTGAAGATATACGCAGCATTGCTAGGAAAGGGGAAGTGCTACTACTGATAGGAGATTTCAATATGCCAGATGTTGATTGGCACATTCCTGCTGCAGTATCATCTAGAAGTAAAGAGATCCTGGATTCTCTACAGGGAAAACTATTCCGGCAATCGGTAACAGACCCCACACGTGAAGGGGTCATACTGGACTTGGTGCTTACCAATGGTGAAAGTGTTTCTGATGTTATAGTGGGAGATCATTTTGCATCCAGTGATCACCAGATGGTGTGGTTCAGTATTAGGACTAGGGCTGTTAGAATCCATTCAAAGGTGAGGGTCTTAGACTTTAGGAAGACTAACTTTGCCAAGATGGGCCAATACCTCAGGGAGTCGTTAGCGGGATGGGAACAGCTGGGGGATGTAGAAAAACAGTGGGCAAAACTGAAAGGGGATATTTTAAGGGCAACCAACCTTTTTGTTAAAATGGTAAATAAAGGGAAAAGGAAAAGGAGACCACTATGGCTTTAAAAAGAAGTAGCTGAAAAAGTGAAGAAAAAGAGGGAGGTCTTCATGAACTACAAGAGATCACAGAGAGAGGAAGACAGGCATCTATATTTGGAAAAACTTAGAGAAGCTAGCAAAGTAGTCAGGAAAGCAAAGATTCAAAAAGAGGAGGAAATAGCCAATGCAATAAAATGGGAGGATAAGACATTTTTGAGATATGTTAGAAGAGGAAGGGCAAAAGTGGTATTGTCAGACTCAAGGGTGCAGGGGAGGAATATGTAGAAGCTGATGAGGATAAAGCGGAATTGCTTAACAAATATTTCTGTTCTGGGTTCACAGATGAAGAACCAGGAGCAGGACCACAGAAAACACCCACAAACAGGAACAGAAGCGAGGGACATCTTGAATAATTTTCAGAAGACTGTGTTCGTGAGAAACTAGCTCAACTTAAAGTAGACAAAGCGATGGGACCGGATGGGATACACCCTAGAATACTGAGGGAACTTGGGGGATGTTCTAGCAGCTCCACTGACTGACCTTTTCAATGCCTCATTAGAGTCGGGAGTGGTGCCAAAGTACTGGAGAGAGGCTCATGTGGTGCCTTTACACAAAAGCGGAAGTAAGGATGTGGTTGAAAACTACAGGCCGGTTAGTTTAACTTCAGTGGTGAGTAAATTATTGGAAACGCTGCTGAAAGAGAAAATAGTGAGGTTTCTGGAGTCCAGTGGATTACAGGATCCGAGAAATCTGATTGATTTCTTTGACTGAGTGACCAGGAAGTTGGACCGAGGGAGAGCCCTAGATGTGGTGTATTTAGATTTCAGTAAAGCCTTTGATACTGTTCCTCACAGGCGACTTATAAACAAACTAGGCACCTAGTGATGGACCCTAAAGTTACTGCTTGGGTTAGAAATTGCTTGGGTGGGAGGCGACAAAGAGTACAGGTAAATGGAGCGCACTGTGAGAAGAAGGATGTTACCAGTGGTGTGCCCCAGGGATTTGTCCTTGGTCCGATTCTTTTTAACATCTTTGTTAGTGATATAGCGGAAGGGCTTTCAGGTAAGGTTTGCCTCTTTGCGGATGATACCAAAATCTGCAATAGAGTAGACACCCAGGAAGGTGTAGGTAACATGAGGAGGGATCTAGCTAAGCTTGAAGAATGGTCTAGAATTTGGCAGCTGGGATTTAATGTTAAAAAATGTAAGGTCATGCATTTGGGCTGCAGCAATCCAAGGGAGCAATATAGTATAGGGGGTTAAGTACTTTTGTCTACTAAAGAAGAACGGGACCTAGGCGTGGTTGTGTCTGATTATCTTAAAGTAGCTAAATAGGTAGAAAAGGCGACGGCAAAAGCTAGAGGGATGCTTGGGTGCATACGGAGAGGAATGGCTAGCAGAATAAAGGAGGCAATAGTGCCTCTGTATAAGTCTTTGGTGCGACCTCATTTGGAGTATAGTGTGCAATTCTGGAGACTGCACCTTCAAAAGGATGTGAACAGGATGGAATCGGTGCAGAGGGTGGCTACTAAAATGGTTAGTGGTGTTCATTATAAAGCATATGAGGACAGATTTAAGGATCTTAATATGTACACCTTAGAGGAAAGGCAGGATAGAGGTGATATGATTGAAATGTTTAAATACCTCCGTGGCATAAATGTTCAGGGAGAGAGCCTCTTTCAATTGAAAACAAGTTCTGCTACGAGGGGACATGGGATGAGGGTGAAGGAGAATAGATTCAGGAGTGATATGTGGAAATATTTCTTTACGGAAAGAGTGGTGGATCCGTGGAATAGTCTCCCAGTGGAGGTGGTGGAGATGAGGACAGTAACTGAATTCAAAAAAGCATGGGACAAACACAGAGGATCTCTAAAGGAAAAAAGGGGACTGTTGTAATTGTTGATATGGAAGGACAGACTAGATAGGCCATGTGGTCTTTTTCTGTGGTCATATTTCTATGTTGCTATGTTTCAAATATGCATGCATATATAATCCAAAACCATTTCACTTGCCACTTGTTTTTAAGAGATATTGGACATTAAGGGGTTGAACTGCAAGGGTGCCAATAATGTTGACCACAACTGTACTTAGAAAGGGAAAATTTCAGAATGATTCCTCTAGGCACCCTGCTTCCTTAAAGAGGAGATTGGCTATGCCCATATAGATACTTCCTGTGAGCAAGATGTATCTCAGATTCATCCTGAAGGGGACAGCACTTTCAATACTGAGTGTTACCTTTTGGCCTAGCATTTTCACAAAATGCCTCGCAGTTGTAGCTAGTTACCTCCGGATGTTAGGAAAACAGCGGGAAGCGGTAAAGTATCCATGATACATGAGGAAAATAAAAATAAAATAAAGCAGTACAAAAAAAGAAAATGATCTTATCCATCCCAGCTGAAAAACCCAATACAAAGGGGAGTAGCAAACAGAAACAAGAATTTCTCCGTAAACAAGCAGAGAATAAGACCTCACGTATGGATTATGTCACTGACGGAGCACTGCACAGAACGCTCCCCAGCTTCCAAAGGAAGCTTTTGGAAGGTACACCGCGCATGTGTGTGTGCCTGCCTTCCTGCCCACCACAGCACCTACTCTCCAGTCTTATTTTTTCTACAGAGCCTCTAGGACATGTTCCTGCAGTCCAGAAAAACGTTTTTCTATCTGGCCCTCGTGGCCGGGTATTTCGCTTTATTTCTTTTCTGATTGTCGTCAGTTAGCTGTTTTTCCCTTTTTAGGTTTTTTTTGTGTGGTTTTCTATGCTTTTGCATGTTCCCCCCTTCGGGGTATTTTTCTTACCCAAAGCAATTTTTCAGTTTGACTTTGCTGAGGTGGTGTTTTTCAGCATGTCTAAGCCAGCTAGTGGCTTTAAAAAATACACCAAGTGTGGCAAGATCATTTGTACCATGAACCAACATAATTGGTGCCTGCAGTGCCTTGGACCTGTCCACGAGCTAGTGTTCTAAGAGCTCTGCTTGCAGATGACGCACCAAGAGCTAAAGGGTTGGGATAAACAGGAGTCGTCCCTTTTCGGCTCATCTGATTCAGCATCCTCAGCCCCAACTCCCTCATCTATGCCTGCAAAAATCTCTGAGGCGGCCAAGGGGAAGGAGCAGCAGAGGGGCCGAGCGGTGAGGGGAGATTCCTTGCAGAGACCCCCATTGATGTCAGAGGGTGAGACCGGGAGAAGTTCCGGGTGCCCTTCTCGATATGATGTGGACAACGATGGCCAGGAGCGCCAGCGAAGCTTCCCCAGTGGGAGGACCCGACCCAGATGGTGGCGTCCACTCCCAGTGCTCAGGAGGGCAGCTAGATGTCTCCCAATGCACCTATCATTGTGAAGTCCCCGACCAAGGTGTCAACACCAGTGTCCGCAACTGTGGCATCAGCCCTCTTGCAGGTGGTGGTTCTGGAGGAATGCCTTTGAATCCTTGAAGTTCACTTGGCGGTGGTGGAAGCTTTGCGGGATGCAGGCTTTGCGTCACAGAGAACATTATCACCATACTCCTTCCAGCCTATCTTGGAGAGCCATGCCCTGCCCGCCGAGGTAGGGACATCAGGTGGGAGATCAGTAGCGACTCTGGTTACCGGAGCCATCTCCTCTCCAGTGTGTCAGAGTCCAAGGCCCATGGACTTTGCCATCGACCTATCGGGTGGCATGAGGGCCACTGGCGTCCTCCCTCTCCTAAGCCACGTAGTCGGTGGGAGGAAACTCAGCACTATTTTGACTTCCTCTCAGAATCCAAATTGGAATGGGAAACAGAGGTGGAATTGATGGTTTCCGACCTTCAGTCTCCAGACTTTCCATCTGACCCGTCTTCTCCACCCGAGCAGTGTAAGTCGCACCAAAGGACATGTCCTTCCAGGACTTTGTTAGGCACATGGCCAAGGCCATCCCCTTTTCTATGGAATTGGAGGAGAAATCAAAGGTGGAGGAGCTGGAACTACTCCAGTACCCCTTGGCACCCCCTGGGAGGCAGAGACAGCTCCCATCCACCATGTCCTGCTGTGGCTGTGGGAGGCACCTCTCACACTTATGGTCATCAGCCGCCGGCTCGATTCTCTCTACTGAGTTCAGATGACCCCAGGGTTTGAGAAGCTTCAATTGTCCACAATTCCATTGTGGTGGAGTCGGCTTTGAAGTGTGCAAAGAGTGCTAAAACGCACTCCTCAGTCCCGCTGAGCTGTGAAGCTTGCACCCTGGACTCCCTCAGAAGAAAGTGCTTCAAGGGTTCCATGCTGATCGCCAGGATTCTGGCTTACCAGACCTACATGAGCATGTTCCTCAAGATGTCATGTTGGACCTGGAGGACTTTGCCGCCCTTGTTCCTAAGGATCATCGTGAGTCCTTTTGGGGCCTAGTGGCTCACGGCAAGAATTGCTTGAAGTTCTTGGTGTGGCACCCCCACAACACCTTTGATTCCGCTGACAGAGTAGGGGCAGTGGGCATCACCATCCACCGGATGGCATGACTGCAGTCTTTGGACCTGAAGCAGTGGGTCCAGGATAAGATCGCCAATGTCCCCTGCCAGGGTGAGAACCCCTTTGGCAAACCCATGGAGGAGAAAGCCGAGGAGTTGGAGAAGGAGCAGTTGACCCTCGCCAGGCTCTTTAGAAAGACTGTGTGTTTGTTTATTTCACTTGATATACCGCCCTACTGGGGAAGCAGAGCAGTGCGCAAAATACAAATAGTTAAAGAAAGTACTAGGTTAGAGGGAAGGAAAAGGAAGTTACAATCTTTGAGAGGAAAGCGGGAGAAAGAAGGGATACGACACGAGACTTAGAGATTAGAATCACACAAAAGGGGAGGGAAGGTCAAAGGCCAGGGAGAAGAGGCGGGTTTTTAGATCACGCTTAAAGGAGGGGAGATGGGGCTCGAGTCGGAGGGAGGTGGGGAGGGAATTCCAAAGGGCGGGGCCTGCAAAGAAAAAGGCTGAGGAGCGGGTGGACTGTAGATGAGCAAGAGAGGGGGAAGGGAGAGTGAGACAGTTAAGATGGAATGAATGAGGTGTGTGTCTAGGGGTATGAAAGGTGATGAGGTCTGCCAGGTATTGCGGGGTGCTGGTGTGGATGGCTCGGTGGACAAGAGTAAGTAGTTTAAACTGGGAGCGGAAGGGAAGTGGTAGCCAGTGAAGTTGAAGAAAGAGGGGTGAGACATGATCACGCTGGGAAGAGTGAGTGACAATACGAGCAGCAGTATTTTGGATCCTTTGTAATCTGTTGAGTTGGAATTTAGGGAGACCGGTGAAGACGGAGTTAGAGAAATCAACGCGAGATAGGACTAGAGACAAAAGTAATGTGGTAAGAGTGGATGGAGTGAGAAAAGGGCGAATTGCACAAATTTGACGTAGGAAAAAGAAGGAGGTTTTAGTGATATGTGAGACGTGGGATCGAAAGGAGAGATCGGAGTCGAAGAGTACGCCTAGGTAGCGGAAGGTAGAAACCAGGGGTATAGGAGAGTCTGAGAAAGATGGGGGCTAGCAGAGGGAGGGGGGAGGGACTGCCTTGGGAGAACCAGATTGTGATAGTTTTAGTGAGGTTAAGGTGAAGGCAGTTTTGGGTTAGCCAGCTTGTAACAGTGGAAAGACACGAGTTGAGTGGGGAGAGATCGGGATGAGAGGGGGGAGGTGTGATGAAGGAGGACAATATCATCTGCATAATAGAAAGCGGAAATCCCAGTTTGTTGTATCAGCAGAGCAAGTGGAGCCAGAAAGAGGTTGAAGAGGAGAGGTGCAATCACAGAGCCTTGAGGGACCCCACAGAGTAAGGGGAAGGGGTCAGAGGTGGGGATAGAAGGTGAAGAAGAAAGAACTGCACAGGACCGTGAAGAAAGAAAAGAATGAAACCAGCGAAAAACAGTGCTACAAAGGCCTGCTTCACGTAAGCGAAGAAGAAGGAGGGAGTGATCAACTAAGTCAAAAGCAGCAGAGAGATCCAGGGCTACCGCCACCGAGATGTCACCGCAATCGTGAGCCACATGCAGTGAATTAGTGAAAGCAAGCAAAACAGTTTCGACGCTATGACCTTGACGGAAGCCTGACTGACGGGGGTGGAGGAAGTTATTGGCATCGAGATAAGAGAGTTGTGCAAACTCAATCTTTTCGAGGAGTTTAGACAGGAAAGGAAGATTGGAGACTGGGCGGTAGTGAGATGGAATCAGGGGGTCAAGAGAGGGTTTTTTGAGGATAGGATGAATCAGGGCGTGCTTCCAGGAGCGGGGAAAAGTCCCAGTGGAGAGACTTGAGTTGAGCATGGTGAGGAGAGGGGGAAGGAGTGCCAGGGATGGGTTGAGTAGCCAAGAGGAAGGAATGGGGTCGAGGGAGCAGAATGTCCTGTTGGATGAAGAGATGAGCTGATGGAGTTTGGCAGTGGTGGTCAGGGAGAAGGAGAACCATGTGTGTGAGAGGCAAGAGGAAGGAGGGGGTGAGGCGATGGGAGGGGGAGAGAGGATAGGAGGGGGACAAGAAGGGAGAGATGCTCGAAGAGAGGAGATTTTGTCGCTGAGAAAGGTAGCGAGGAGTGGAGGGAGGGGGAGATGGATGGGTGGACACAGCAGGAGTAGAAGGATGAAGGGAAGTGAGGGAGTTAAGTGTAGTATAGAGGTGAAGGGTTTGGTTGGGGGCGTTAGAGATAGCAGTGGAGAAGTAGGTTCGTTTGGACCCCGCACAGAAGAAACATCGGGCCAGGAAGGCCTTCTATCCTCACCTGCACCAGTATTTACCAGCACAGCCTAAGGCGCAGACTCCCTAACCAAAGCAGAGGGAAAAGACCCCGAAGGTGCAGCCCAGCCTAAGCCGGGTGTGGGTTTTTGATGGGTTCCTCAGGAGCACATCCAGCCAAATGTTGTCCATCAGGGTCCCCCTGAAGACTGAGGGGTGACTAGTCCACTTTGCCCACCTGTGGCCTCTCAGCACCTCGGACACCTGGATGCTGCAGCTTGTCCAAATCTGATATCAGCTACACCACCCAACTGCTACCTCCATACAACCCCGGGGAGTACTCCATGGACCTCACATAGCAGAGACTGCTGCAGACCAAGGTCAAGGCCCTACTGTCTGACCTCGCCATCAGCTGGTCCCCCGGCTCAGATTGGGCAGAGCTTCTACTCCAGGTACTTTCTGGTCCCCAAAAAGACAGTCTGGTTCCGTCCAATTCTGGATCTTAAAAATCTCACCCAGTTCCTAGTGCACGAAAAGTTCAAAATGATCTTGTTAGGGACGCTGCTCCCATACCACATACAGGAAAATTGGTTATGCTCCTTGGATCTGAAGGATCCATATAGCCTTCAGATCCAAGGATCCAGGCCCTGCTATTCAATATATATATTCAGCCATTATGCACAATCATTCAATCCTTTGGCATACTTTACTACATCTATGCAGATGATATACAACTTTATGCCCCTTTCTCATTGGATAACCCTAACATCACTGGAATCACAGACTGCTTTAATGCAGTATCTGACTGGTTAGGAGCACACAACCTGAAAGCAAGCTATAAGAAAACAGAAGCTCTGTACATCACGAAGGACCCAACATTTATACCTCCAACTTCTCTCTATGTTAAGAATGCTGAATTGAAGACTAAGCACGAGGTTAGATATCTAGGTGTCACTTTGGACCGACATCTAAATTTGGAATCCCATATAAGCAATATCACAAAGGCTGTCTACCTCAAAATATGTTCCCTCTGCCAGCTCAGACCCTTATTGGAACCTTCTGACTTCCGCACTGTCTTCTAGGCCCTTGTCACTCCCCTTTTCGATTATGCTAACATCATCTTACATGGCCTACCTGCATATGCTTTCCATCCTTTACAAATGGCTTTAAATACTGCTGCCCGAATCATTTACGGAGCTTCCAGATATGATCATGTATCACCTCTCCTAGTACAGCTACATTGGCTACCAATAAACAATCGACTCAAATACAAAGCCCTTCTATTGTCATTTAAAATCCTTCACCATCTCTCTGCAGCCACCCTGGAAAACCTCTTGCATTGGACACCAGAACCAGGAGAACAAATATGGCACACACTCTTACCATTCCAGCTATGGCTAGTAAAAGCTCCCAATTTGCCAGACACAGAGCCTTCTCCATTTTTGCCCCCTGCTCTGGAACTCTCTCCCTGCTCCTATCCGTCTCATCACTGACCTGTCAACTTTCTGTAAGGCAATAGACACAACTGTTCCAGCTTTCATTTGACCATCTACCATAGCTTATTATGATCTCCCTTCTAATGTAATATATAGTATACCTTCCTTAAGGCATATGTTCTAGTTTATTTATTTTACCAGTTTTCTATACCACCTTATCCTTCAATCAAAGCAGTTTATGTTATGTAATCACTACAAACAGGTACTGGATACATTCTCTTGTCCCCAAAGAGCTCACAATCTATGTGTACCTGAGGCAACAGAGGGTTAAGTGGCTTGCCGAAGGCCACAAGGAGTGCCTACAGGGACTAGAAACCCCAGTCCCTCCAGACTGAGATTGCTGTCCCCAGGTGGGACTTGAACCCCCAGCCCTCCAGCCTGAGGAACCATGTCCTAACCACTAGGCCACTCCTCCCTTAATGGAATCATCTATTGCGTTAACTCTTGTTACTTGTTTTTATAACTGTTCAATGTATTTAACTTGTCCCGTTCAATGTAACGAGTTGTTCTTATGTAAACCACGCTGATTACAAAAAGTGTGGTATATAAAACCAAATAAATAAATAAATATATACACATAGTCTGATCCACCCGCATCACAGGCAATACCTTCGGTTCAGGCTGGGCTGCCAGCAGTATCAGTACCGAGTGTTTCCCTTCGTGCTGACCGTGGCCCCCAAGGTTTTCACGAAGTGTCTGGTGGTCATGCTTGCCTTCCTCTGGACCTGGGGAGGTCTTTGTCTTCCTATACCTGGACAACTGGTTGATCAAAGGTCCCATGCCAGCTAGTGTTCGGCAGTCTGCCATGCTCACAATTCAGGTGCTTGAGGACCTCTGCTTTGTGGTCAGCTATTTGAAGTCCACCTCCAACTGCCACAGCAGCAGGAGTTCATTGGGGCCTTCCTCAATACCACTCAGGCGTGTGCCTTTCTAACAGCAAACCACCTGCAGCGCCTTGTTGAGGTGGTGGGCGTGTTGCAGCACCACACCATGGCCCACGGGCTGTTGAAAGCCCTCAAACACATGCCCGCCACGGTATACGTCCGGCACACCTTTCCATGCTGCAGGCCCAGTGAACCTTGTGCACGCAATGGAAACAGGCATCGGGCCATCTGCGAGCAGGACAATGGTCACTGTACTACTGGTACAGTCCCTGGCTTGGTGGCTCAAGCCAGACAATCTACTGTAGGCCTCCCATTTCAACCTGCGGCCCCCCGCAAGACACTCACAACGGATGTGTTCAAGCTCGGTTGGGGTGCACACCTGGAGGTCTGAGCACCGAGGGGCTGTGGTCTGAGCAGGAGAATCTCCATCAAATCAACTTCCTCGAGCTTTGGGCTATAGCGAATGCTCTTTGCACCTTCCATGCGCACCTGGCAAATCAGGTGGTCCTGATTCAAACAGACTAGTGGCGATGTTCTATGTGAATAAGCAGGGGGGCATGGGATTATACATCCTGTGCTGAGAGGCTGTTTGCCTCTGAAAGTTCGCCCTGCTCCATGGCATGGACCTCAGGGTGACTTATCTGCCCATCGAGCTCAACGGCCTGGCAGATCGCCTCAGCCTAGTGCTTCAATCCCACAAGTTGACCCTCAAGAGGGAGGTAGTAGAGCTGATCTTCCAGGAGAGGGGTACCCTGGTGGTGGGTCTTTTTATCATGGCACAAAATGCTCAGCTAGCCCAGTTCTGCTCTCAGAGGCCGGCCAGCAGTCGCCTGGCCTCAAATGCCATCCTTCTCCACTTGTGACAAAACCTCTCCTTAAGCTCTGGGCTGAGAAGGGCTTCATGATTCTCATTGCCCTGTACAGGCCTCGGCAGCTGTAGTTCCCTCTGCTGCTGGAGCTATCGCTGAGGGAACCTCTTCTCCTGGGATCCAACCCAGACCTCATCTTGCAAGAGGGTGGCTCCTTGCTACACCCCAATGTCTGCTCATGGCGTAGATGCTGAGAGGGTAATCCTTGCGGAGCTTGATCTCCCCAAGGGCATTACCAACATCCTGTTGGCGTCACGCAAAGACTCTATACACAAGGCCTACATACTCAAGTGGCAGCGGTTTGCCATCCGATGCGCGGGTAGGACACTGGACCCCTTCTCCTGCCCCATGGACCGGCTGCTGGAGTACCTCTTGCACCTCTCTGATTCCGGGCTGAAGTCTTACTCAGTGTGAGCTCACTTCAGTGTGATTGAGGCTTACCATCACGGCTATGGGGGGAAGCCCATTTCAGCCCAGCCTCTGGTGGCCCAGTTTATGAGGGGCCTGCTCCTCTTGAAGCCCCTGTTCAAGCCCCCTATGGTCACTTGGGACCTCATTGTGGTCCTCGGTCAGCTGATGCGGGCTCTTTTTGAGCAACTGGACTAGTACCCTCTGAAATTCTTGACCTGGAAGGTCCTCTTCCTGGTGGCTGTCACGTCAGTGCAACACATCAGTGAACTCCAAGCTCTGTTCACTCACCCTCCATATACCAGGTTTCACCAGAACTGGGTGGTGCTCCATACACACCTCTGCTTTCTGCCGAAGATGGTTTTGGCATTCCAGCTCAACCAGTCAATTGTCCTGACGTTCTTGCACACTCTGGACTGTAAGCGTGCATTGGCCTTCTATCTGGAGTGCATGAAGGCACACCATCGATCCTCCCAGGTGTTTGTCTTCTTTGACCCCAATAGGTTGGGCATCACTGTCTCGATGCATTTGCTGTCCCTTTGGCTAGCAGACTGCATCACTCATGCACGTTCTCTGGCTGGGTTGAGCCTTGAGAATCATGTCACAGCCCATAATGTCTGTGCAATGCTACATCAGTGGCCAACCTCATTCTGTGTCTGCAGAGGAAATCTGCAGGGCTGCGACATGGTCTGGATAAGGATTCCTGACGGGACAGCAATTTTGGCCAGGTCCTACTTTGGCATCTCTTTGGGTCTTAGAGTCAATTCCTACCCACCGGCCCTTCAGTCCATCCAGGCTACCTGCTCAAAATCCTCTCAGGTTAATGTCTGCTGAGGATACTGAGTCAGATTATTCCCTTGGCGGTACTACCTCTCTTGTCTTCCTGACTTCTCCCGTTCTAGTTGCCTGGTTGGGTTGCTTATCTCCTCGGGTTCCAGTAGCCTGTAGCTTGGGAGTCCCATATGTGAGGACCTATTTCCTGCTTGTTCACTGAGAATGCATAGTTACTCACTTGTAACAGGTGTTCTCAGTGAACAACCCTCCCACCTTCCTGGGGAATTGTATTTTGGCTCCTGCTATGTTATTGTACTAGAGAGTATGACGCTGTGGTGGGCAGGAAGGCAGGCGCACATGCATGGTGTATCTCCCAAAAGCTTCCTTTGGAAGCTGGGGAGCAGTTCCGTGCAGGGCTCAGTCTGTGATGTCACCCATACATGAGGAATTATTCCTGCTATTCATGGAGAATACCTGATACAGGTGAGTAACTACGCTATCTTGACATCTCATAGGAAAAGGGAACCCAGAAAAACAGCAAATACATATTTTTCCAGGAACAAGCAGGAAGTCAGTCCTTACATAAGGGTGACATCGGCACCGATGGAGCCCACATGATAGATCCCCCAAAGGCTTTCTTTGAAAGCTGGGGAGAGGTTACCATACATGCATGGTCCCCTTCCCACTTAAGGGTGTCATCTTGCCTCATTCTCCTTGTTTCCGAGGAGCCCATCGGATGTGTGTCTGTTCCCCCCTGGAAAATGTTGATTTTTTTTCTCTTTGATTTTCAGATCGATTCCCTTCTCTTGTTTGCATACCAGTCTCCTCCTTGCCTGCTGGGTCCACTCGCCTTCGGCATTACAGTTTTTTCCTCAAGTTCTTCTTTTCCTTTGTTTTTTTCCTGGTATGCGGGTTTTTGTGCCTTTTCTAGCTGGGCCAGTAGAGTTTGATCTCGCAGGGGCCGTATTCCCCATCATAGCCTCAGTCAGTGGCTTCAAACCCTGCAACCGTTGTGCACATAAGATGTCGCAAATGGACCTGCATGACTGTTGTCTCCGGTGCCTGGGGATGAGCTGAAGACTTTTCAGAGTAAAGCCAACATTTATGATGTGGTTGGATCAAAACCCTTGGGATGTCTGACTGCTAATGTAGCTGCACAAGAAATGAGAGAAACTACAAAGATGTCTTACATATTGGGACATGGAACATATGAAGCATGAACCAAAGGAAGTTGAAGGTGGTCAAGAATGAAATGTAACGTGTACAACTCGATCTGTTGAGTGTCAGCAAACTGAAATGGACTGACATCGGGCACTTGAAATCTGATGATCACATAGTCTACTATGCTGGAAAAGAAAGACAAAGAAGAAATGGTGTTGCATTTATAATCAAGAAAAAACTCGCAAGTACTGTAATGAAATACAATGCAATCAGTGAACGCTTCATTTCTCTTCGTCGACGAGGAATACCCATCAACACAACTTTAATTCAAATATATGCCTCAACAACAGCTGCAGAAGAGGAAGAAGTGGATGAATTCTATGAATAAGTACAAGCTGAAATTAACAGAATGTGCAAACAGGATATGCTGATAGTCATGAGTGATTGGAATGCAAAAGTTGGCAACAAAGAAGGCGGCAAAGTACTTGGAAAATATGAATTTGGCAACAGGAACAAAGTTGGAGAAAGACATAGAATTCTGCAAGACCAACGATCTATTCATCTCAAACATCTTCTTCAAGCAACACAAGCGCCGACTGTACCCAATGGATTGTACAAAAATCTAATTGACTACATCTGTGGAAGTCAACGATTGAAAAGCTATAACATCAACAAAGACAAAACCTGGAGCTGACTGTGGTATAGATCACCAACTACTAATATTCAAACTCAAGCTAAAGTTGAAAAAGAGCAAGCCACTCATAAATGTAGCAAAATATGACCTTGAGAATATACCATCAGAATTTAAAGACTGCCTGTAAAATTGATTTGCTGCTTTAGATACAAATGACAGAGCTCCACAAGAGTTATGGGATGACATCAAGAAGGTTGTGTTGCAAGAAAGTGAAAAGTCTCTACAAAAGATAAAAAAGTCAAAATGGATAACTAAAGAAACTCTGAAAATTGCCCAGAAACGCAGAGAAGCTAAAGCCAGAGAATAAAGTGAGGTAAGCACAGAACTCAACAGCGATTTCCAACATACAGCAAGACAAGACAAAGTACTACTATATAAATTATTAATAGTAGTAGTAGTAGTAGTAGAAGTACTACAATGATGCATGCAAGGAAATAGAATCAGAATGTATTAGAGGAAGAACAAGATCGGTTTTCCTAAAGCTACGCGAGTCAAAGTAAAAATTCCAGCCTCAAATTGAAATACTACCAGATGTTCAAGGATCCATGTTGAATGATGCTGAGAAGATCAAGAAAAGGTGGAAAGAATTTACAAAGTCATTATACCATAAAGATAAAGTGGGCCAACAGCTGTTTCAATCTGTACCTTATGATCAGGAACCATTGGTGATGAAAGAAGTCAAAACAGCATTGGAAACCTTCTGAAAGAAAAAGCACCTTGCATTGATGTCATTCCCATTGAAGTATTACAGCAATCAGATGCATATTTACAAAGCTCTGTCAGGAAATTTGGAAGACAAATTCAGGCCAACTAACTGGAAAAGATCTGTGATTATACCAATACAGAAGAAAGGTGATCCAACTGTCTGGAAATTATCGTACAATCGCTCTGATGGCACATGTCAGCAGAGGCAACAACCATACCT
The DNA here is from genome assembly GCA_033557465.1 of Ichthyophis bannanicus. Lineage (NCBI taxonomy): Eukaryota > Metazoa > Chordata > Amphibia > Gymnophiona > Ichthyophiidae > Ichthyophis > Ichthyophis bannanicus. The sequence goes on from CM066045.1 coordinate 162,622,209, forward strand.
GGAACGAGAACTGTCTGAAGTGCAAACGGTTCAGGAAAGGGTGAGGAATGAGAGGCATCATTGCAGATGTGAGATGGATCCTTGAAAAGACAAAAGAATACCAAAAGAATATCTATGTGTGTTTTATTGACTGTGTAAACCAGTGGTTCTCAACTCAGTCCTCTTGGACTCCCAGGCCAGTCAGGTTTTCAGGACATCCACAATGAATATGCATAAGATAGATCTGCATACAATGGAAGCAGTGCATGCAGATCTATCTCATACATATTTATTGTGGATGTCCTGAAAGCCTGACTGGTCTGGGGGTCCCAGAGGACTGGGTTGAGAACCACTGGTGTAATCCATGAGAAACTCTGCACCACATTAAGCATTGGTATACCAGAACACCTGATTGTTCTCTTACACAGCCTTTACATTGATTAAGAAGCAATGGTTCGAATAGAACAAGGAGAAACAGAATGGTTTAAAATCAGCAAAGGTGTTTGATAAGGCTGCATACTTTCCCCCTACCTGATTAATTTATATGCAGAACAAAACATCAGAGAAGCAGGACTGTATGAAGACAACAGAGGTGTGAAGATTGGTGGAAGACTCAACAACCTTTGCTATGCTGATGATACCACATTACTGGCTGAAAGTGAAGACAATCTGAAACGTTTGCTTCTCACGATCAAGAAACAATCTTAACATGGGCCTGCACCTTAACTTAAAGAAGACAAAGATCTTGACAACTGGCAAAATCAATAAGTTCATTGTTGATCGAGAAAAATTTGAAATAGTTGACAACTTTAATCTACTTGGATCAACAATCAATAAAAAAGGACAAGCAGTCAAGAAATCTGATGACACATTGTTCTTGGCAGAATGGCTATAAAGGACCTAGACAAGATTCTCAAGAGCAGAGATTTCAATAAGATCATATGGATGCGAAAGTTCAACAGTGAAAAAGATAGACTAGAAGAAAATCAATACCTTTGAATTATGGTACTGGCGATGAATACTGTGTATACCATGGACTGCCCAAAGAACAAACCAGTCAGTACTAGAGGAAATTAAGCCTAAGCTTTCTTTAGAAGCTCAGATGACAGGACTTAGACGTTCATACTGTGGACACATCATGTGAAGAGAGAGATCGTTAGAACAAGACATCATGCTTGGCAAGGTAGAAGGTTAATGCAAGAGAGGAAGGCCAGCAATGAGATGGATCGATACAATAACAGCAGCTATGGGTGCCACTCTATCAAAAATGAGCTGCCTGACTGAAGACCGAACACAGGTTAGGTCAACTATCTAGAGGGTCGCCTTGAGTCGACACAGACTCAACGGCACTTAACAACAACAACCATTTAGATGCTCATTCTCCTAGTCTCACAATGCCCTTCTGCAAATCATCACAATCCTCAGCCGTTTTGGGGCCACAAGTAGGTGTGCACCAAAATCTGAAAATGTTCATGCAAGCCCAGCACATTGTAAGGCTAAGATCAACCTGCAGTTTACATCCATGTTCAAATTTTTATGTTATCCTCCAGGCCAAGGGCATTTTTCTCTTGTTGATCCTAGCATGGCTGTTTTTATCTATCAGCAAAAGGGGGAGCTGCACTGGGTCCCCTATGAAACAGGGGGGGGGGAGGGGTATAGTCCAAAAGATCTTAGAAAGAAAAAGCAGACACAGATGTGGTATCTGTCAAGCTGTGTCAACAGCTGACATGTTCAAATGATGGAAAAATAAAAGGGGGCCCATCCACAAAGGTTTGTGGCCCAGGGCCTTATAAATGTAAAAACAATCCTGGCTGCTAGATCAGCAAAGACAGTCAAAACCCTGGAGGGAGGAGAGCTGATGGTTTTCTCATCGGAAGAGAATGATGCCGATCTGGGAAAAGGAAACTGCTGCAGGGAAAATCATCTTTTGTTTGTTTTGAACTTGGCAGTAGGAAAGCGTTGGCCATAGATGGTGTATTGACGGCAGAAATAGGGAGTCTGCCTGCTCTAGTTTTAACATTTATAAATGATGTGAGAAACTTTTTAGCATCCCTTCTGTGTAGCTCTGGGTCCTCCTGAAGAGGAGGTGGGTGGTGGCTGCTGCTTGGTTGTAGACAAGCCTGTGCATTTTGGGCCCTGCAATTAGTGTGGAGTTAGAACTGGAAGAAAAGAAGGAAGCTTGTGGCTTTAACTTCCTGTTGCCGGAGTTTGTGGTATTTGCTGAGCAAAGAAAGGAAGTGTTTTTGTTTTCTCAGTTGTATGACATTAGCTTGACTTTTTTTTTTTTTTTCATTTTTATGCCTGCTTTTGCAATGTGTGTTCTGATATGGAATTATACTGTTTACTCTGGAAATAATGTGCACAGTTTAAAAAAGTTGGTGGTTACCAAAATCTGAAAAAGCTCATGCAAGCCCTCCACATTTGTAAGGTCAAGATCGGTTTGCAGTTTACATCCTGAAATGAAGAGATTCTTTGGGTGTGAATTGTGCCCTATTTTTCTTATTATTGGTGCTAATGGAGAAGCAAGGGTATCAGAAGCACCATTTTTACAAAAGAATTGGCCAGATTATTGCTACATTTTATTTTATTTTGGGCTAAACAGTACTAAAGTCCATAGGCCATACAGAGCTCCACAGCAATCTCCAGGAACAAGCAGGAATAAGTCCTCACATATGGGTACATCGGAACCGACGGAGCCTGCGCGGGAAAGCTCCCCAGCTTCCCAGAAAGGAAGCTTTTGGGGCCTCCCACTGCACATGCGCGCTGCCTTCCCGCCTTCCTGACCAGCTCTCCTCAGTTTCTCTTTTTCCGCGGAGCCAGCAGGTCGTGTTCCTGTCACCGCTGAAGAAATTCTTATTTTAGTTTGTTTCTTTAGACGCGTACCTGCCTTCCCCATACCGAAACCGGTACCGCCGGTCTCTCTTTTCTTTTCTTTCAAAAAAAAAAAACAAAAAGCTTTTATTTAGCACAACTTGGTGACTTCGGTTAGGCCTCAGGCCTACACAAATTCTCCTCATGGAGAAACCAGCCCCTGGTTTCAAGAAGTGTACCAAGTGTAGTGCTGTTATTTCTGTTACAGACACCCATGACTGGTGTCTTAAATGTTTGGGGTCATCCAGGTCTTCCTCTCCGGATGGATCTCAGGTAACCAAACCTTCTTCGGGCAGGTCCTCAAAAGGCAAATCTCCTTCAAAGTATCGAGAGGCCCTCAATCTTGAGTCAGAGGACCCTGCCCCAGCCAAACAACCCCGGCGGGAAGCTCTGGCTTCCAAAGCTCCATCTATGGGGTTACAGGTTGACATCGATGGCACGGCCTCGACCGATCACCTGTTAGACTGCTCTGGGGTACCGGCCCATGCCGGTACCGACATCCAGGCAGCAGTGGCGTCTATGGGCAATACTGTCCAGACCATGCAGCAGGCCGTTCTGGCTTTCATTAAAGCTGCGATGCCCTCGGTACCGCATCTAGTGGTTCCGGGTCCGGTTCCGGTACTGTCTTCCATACTGGAACCGAGACCATCGTCTTCCAAACGCAGATCGGTTCCGCATGCCGGATCCGGGTTTTCACCCGATACCGATCCCATACCCGGTACGCCCGATGTCGATACCGATCGGTATGCGTATCGTGCGTTGGAAGCAAATAGAGGATACTCTGATTCTTCTGAGGATTTTGACTCCTCTGATGACTCTGATGAGCTGTCTCTAGTTCTTCCTGAAGAGCCTTCTTCCCCAAAGAGGAGAATGTCTCCACCAGAGGATTTGTCCTTTCAAGACTTCATTATAGAAGTAGCTAAAGGACTTTCTATTACCACATCCTCTGAAAAAGAACCTAGATCAAAGAAATTGGATATTTTAGGATACCCTAAGGTTCCTAAAGAGGCAGTAACCCTGCCTATCCATGAAATCCTTCAAGAACACTTGATGGACTTATGGGAGGCTCCTCTAACGTTGTCTCCTCATTCTCGTAGGTTGGACACCATGTACCGGGTCCCTCCTTCTCCTGGTTTTCAAAAAACTCAGCTGCCTCACCATTCCATTGTGGTGAAGTCTGCGCTGAAAAAGATTAAGAGTACCAAAAGGCACTCTTCTACCCCTCCAGGGCGGGAATGTAAGACCCTAGACTCTTTTGGTAGGAAAATCTTCCAGGCTAGTATGCTTATAGCCAGGATTAATTCATATAGTCTGTATATGGGCATGTTTCTAAGGGAACTTGCCCTAAAGGTACGGCATTTTGCCCCCTTTATCCCTGAGGATAGAAAGGAGGAGTTCATTTCTCTGGTGAAACAGCTTCTAGATGTTTCTAAGTTCTCCAACAGAGCAGCCTTTGATTCCTTTGAAGGTGCCGGTAGAGCTTCGGGCATTGCCATTGCAGCCCGACGACTTGCTTGGCTCCAGGCCTCTGACCTAGAACCCTGGGTCCTGGATGGCTTACGGAATCTGCCCTGTACAGGTGAGAACTTATTTGGTAAAGACTGGCAAATTAAAGCCACTCAAATGGACGCAGAAAATGCTACCTTAGATTGACTTTCTAAGTCTACCTCTACTCCTGCCAAGAAAAAGTCTTTCAAGAGGCCTTACTACAAGAAGGCCAGATTTTCCACAAATACTGGCCAACAATCTTCTCAGCCTCGCTTTGCTGCTAAACGTCAGCAACCTAAACAGGCAAGGTCAAAGCCTGCAGCGTCTGCCACTCCTCAGCAGGCTCAACCCCCTCAGGGGTTTTGACTTGCCCCTAGAGAACTTAACATTTCTGGCTCTAGAACAACCAGAGCCCCTCACCATTCCCGGAAGGTTAGCTCACTTTGCTCCCAGATGGGGGCAAATTACATCAGAGCACTGGACCCTCTCTATCATCAGAGAGGGCTACAAACTTCATTTTTCCAACCTTCCTCCACATACCATGGTGAGGCACTTCAATTCTCCCCCATCTCTCCTGGCCCTGTTGGGTCAGGAAGTCTCTTCCCTCCTTGCCCAAAGGGCAATAGAAGAGGTTCCTCTTCTCCAACAAGGGACAGGTTTCTACTCCCCTTATTTTCTCATACCAAAGAAGACAGGGGGATTCAGACCTATCCTAGATCTGAGAGAATTGAACAAATTTCTATACAAGGAGAAATTCAAAATGCTTTCTCTGGGCATTCTCCTTCCATACCTTCAGAGTCAGGATTGGCTTTGTTCTCTAGATCTCAAGGATGCGTACACACATATACTCATCCACCCATCCCACAGAAAATATCTATGATTTCTGTTCCAGGGAAAACATTTCCAGTACAGAGTACTTCCCTTCGGTCTAGCCTCTGCTCCAAGAGTATTCACCAAATGCATGGCAGTTGTAGCCGCATTTCTAAGAGGTCTGGGAATTTTTGTATTCCCATATCTGGACGACTGGCTCATCCGAGCTCCATCTCAGTCAGAGGCCCAGATTTCCCTGGACCGCACAAGGCACATTCTGCAGTATCTGGGACTGGTGGTAAACCTTCCCAAGTCACAACTCATCCCTACTCAGTCTCTGGAATTCATAGGGGCCCAGTTGGACACCACCACTGCAAGGGCCTACCTACCTCAAGTCCGGTGCCAACGTCTGGTGTGCTTGGCCTCCCAAGCTCAGTCCAGCAGTCACTTGACAGCCAGAGAAATGCTGCGACTTCTGGGCCACATGGCCTCCACGGTACACGTGGTGCCCTATGCTCGTCTTCATATGAGAGCAGCTCAATGGACCTTGGCCACCCAGTGGACTCAAGCATCAGGAGCGCTCTCCGACCAAATACTCACCTCAAAGCGTCTGTTTTGGTCCCTCCAATGGTGGATATCCACCAAGAATCTGTTGTTGGGGGCCCCCTTCCAACCTTTGTTGCCCCAAGCAACCCTCACAACAGATTCCTCCCAAACAGGGTGGGGAGCCCATCTACAACACCTCTCCACTCAGGGTACTTGGTCTCCACAGGAGACCACCCTTCACATCAACCTCCTGGAACTGCGAGCAATCTTCTTTGCCCTCAAAGTCTTCCATACCCTCCTTGTCAACCTGACCGTCCTAGTTCAAACAGACAATCAGGTGGCCATGTTCTACGTAAACAAACAAGGAGGGACAGGCTCTCTGTCGCTTTGCAACGAAGCTCTCAGATTATGGGCCTTCGCCAGAGAGCATCAAATTCATCTTCTGGCAGTGTATCTTCCAGGGGTTCAAAACTCTCGGGCAGACAGACTCAGTCGAGTTCTGCTTCCACACGAATGGTCCCTACATATGGACCAGATACGCAGAATCTTTCAGGAATGGGGAACCCCGGACATAGACCTCTTTGCAAGTCCGTGCAATGCCAAACTTCCCCGGTTCTGTTCCAGGACTCCGTGTCAGGGAGCTCAGGCCTACGACGCCTTTCTCCTGCATTGGGGTCAAGACTTCCTATATGCCTTTCCACCCATTCTTTTGATTCCCAAGACTCTGTTCAAACTCCAGAGGGATCACGGATCGATGATCCTCATAGCTCCACGCTGGCCACGCCAAGTGTGGTTCCCTCTACTTCTGCATCTTTCCCAGGGACCCTCCCTGGACCTGGGAGCTGCGCCAGACCTTCTGTCTCAGGAGGAGGGGACTTTGTGGCACCCAAACCCCAAGTCCCTACACCTCAGAGCTTGGTTACTGAAGGCCTAAGCCTTCATGACTTCAATCTTTCTCAACCAGAGCAAGATATCCTTCATGCCTCTAGGAAACCCTCCACGAGGCGTTCCTATGCTTTCAAATGGAAACGCTTTTCCATTTGGTGTGCTCAACAGGGTCTTGACCCTCTAGCACTTCCCTTGAATTCTCTACTAGACTATCTCCTGCATCTTTCTAATGCAGGCCTTAAGACGAATTCAGTCAGAGTCCATTTGAGTGCTATTGCAGCATCCTTAAAACCTATAAATGGACAACCTGTCTCCTCTCATCCTCTTATTGCAAGGTTCATGAGAGGCCTGACTCTAACTAAGCCTCCCATCCGACCTCCTCCAGTAGCATGGGATTTGAACCTAGTTCTAGGTCAGCTTATGAAGCCACCTTTTGAACCGTTGGTTTCTACCTCCTTGAAATTTCTTTCCCGGAAGGTCCTTTTCCTTATTGCAGTCACTTCGGCTCGCCGCATCAGTGAACTACAGGCCTTAGTGGCTCATCCACCATATACTAGGTTTCATCATGATAAGGTGGTCCTCAGGACGAATCCCCACTTTATGCCCAAAGTGGTCTCGCCTTTTCATCTTAATCAAGAGATATATCTACCTGTCTTTTTCCCGGCTCCTCATGCATCCAGTGCAGAGAGGAACCTTCATACTCTAGATTGTAAAAGAGCTCTTGCCTTTTACCTCAACAGGACTCAGCCACATCGAAAGTCTTCCCAACTTTTTGTGGCTTTTGATCCTTCTCATTTGGGACTTCCAGTCTCCAAACGTACACTTTCCAATTGGATTGCTCAGTGTATTTCCTTTGCTTACCAGAGTAAAAACATTTCTCTGGAAGGCCATGTCACAGCTCACAATGTGAGAGCCATGGCCACTTCTATGGCTCATCTTCACTCTGTATCCATAGATCAGATCTGTCGAGCCGCCACCTGGGCCTCGGTTCATACCTTCACAGCCCATTACTGTTTGGACAAGGACTCCCGCCGGGATGCCTTGTTTGGTCAGGCTGTCCTCAAACACCTGTTCCATACTTGAACAACTCCTGCCCACCTTCCCAGGATGGATGCCTGAGATCCATACGAAGATGGCGAACCCTTGGAAGGGGATCTCCCAGGCATCTTAGCTAGGGAGTCCCCATATGTGAGGACTTATTCCTGCTTGTTCCTGGAGATAGCACAGTTACTTACCTGTAACAGGTGATCTCTGGGAACAGCAGGAATTAGTCCTCACAACCCACCCACCTCCCCTAGGAGTTGTATCTTCTATCTATCTTCCTTTCCTCTCTCTATTGTCTCAGCTATAAACTCGAACTGAGGAGAGCTGGTCAGGAAGGCGGGAAGGCAGCGCGCATGTGCAGTGGGAGGCCCCAAAAGCTTCCTTTCTGGGAAGCTGGGGAGCTTTCCCGCGCAGGCTCCGTCGGTTCCGACGTACCCATATGTGAGGACTAATTCCTGCTGTTCCCAGAGATCACCTGTTACAGGTAAGTAACTGTGCTTTGTCTTCTTAGGTTAATTTAACTGCATACATGTGAGCCTTATTAGTAGAGGCGGGCTAAGCAGAGTAAACTAATACTTTGATGATTGCATGTGTTCTCCATGGACAAGCAGGAATGAAGTCCTCACATATAGTTGATGTCACCAATGGAGCCCCGCATGGGAATGCTCCCCAGCTTCTATTGGAAGCTTTTGGGATGCTCAACCGCCCCTGTGTGCCTGTCTTTTTGCCTGCTGCTGTGCCAGCTTCTCCAGCCTTCGTTTTCCACAGACGTGAATCAGTCGTCCGATGGTAAACAATTCGTTTTTTCCCCTTTAGGGGGTTCTCTTTGCTTATATGCCACATGGCACAGAATCGAGCTGCTCGTATAATTCACAAGGCACACTACTATGACCACATCACACCTCTACTCCAAAGTCTCCACTGGTTACCCATTGAAGCTAGAACCAAATACAAATAATTAATGGTAACTTTCAAATTATACAGTAAAATAGCCCCTTCCTATCTTTCCTCCCTCATTACACCTCCGGACCCCGCCAGATCCAGAAGAACCTGTTCTCAGAACACCCTTACAATCCTTACACAGATTCGGAGCACAAACAAAACCACCAGTTCAAGAGCATTCATGTATGTTGCTCCTACCCTGGGCCGGCCCATCCATTGAGCGAGAATGTTGTTCGCACAGGGCTCCGCGCAAACCACATTCTCGCTCAATGGATGGCTGCAGAGGGAGCCAGGGAAGCCCGCACGAGGCCCCGGCTCCCTCTGCACAGCCCACCAGCGTGAAGAGCCTTTTCCTTCATGCTGGCAACTGTTTCAGTGAAGCCGTGAATGCCGGGAGAGGTTAAAGGGCATTGCCTTTAACCTTTCCTGGCATTCGCGGCTTCATTGAAACAGCTGCCAGTGTGAAGGTAAAGGCTCTTCACGCTGGCAGGCTGTGCAGAGGGAGCCGGGGCCTTGCGCGGGCTTCCCAGGCTCCCTCTGAAGCCCCTTAAACGGCATGGGGCTCTTCGGAGGGAGGCAGCTAGGACTGGATGGGCTGTGATGGGGGAGGAGGGGAACCGACTGGATCGGCTGTGAGGGGGAGGGAGGGGGGAACCAACTGGAAATGGGCTGTGATGGGGGGAGGGGGAACAGACAAAATGGGCTGTGATGGGGGGGAAAACTTGGACTGGAAATGGGCTGATGAAGAGCTGGATTAGGACTGGAAATGGGCTGATGGGGGCTGGAATAGGACAAAGTGGGCTGACGGGGCTAGGATTGGAAATTGGCTGATGGGGAGCTTGGAGTGGAAATGGGCTGATGGGGGACTGGAATGGAAGTGGAAAAGAGCATATGGGGGGCTAGGACTGGAAATGGGCTGATGAGGAGCTGGAATAGGACTAGAAATGGGCTGATGGGGAGGAACATGGACTGAAAATGGGTGATGGGCTGGAATAGGACTGGAAATGGGCTGATGGGGGAACGGACTGCAATTTGGCTGTGATGTTGGGGTGATAGGACTGCAAATGGGCTGTGATGGTGTGGAGGGGGAATGGACAAAATGGGCTGTGATGGTGGGGGGGAAACTTGGACTGGAAATGGGCTGATGAAGAGCTGGATTAGGACTGGAAATGGGCTGATGGGGGCTGGAATAGGACAAAGTGGGCTGACGAGGGGGCTAGGATTGGAAATTGGCTGATAGGGGAGCTTGGAGTGGAAATAGGCTGATGGGGGACTGGAGTGGAACTGGAAAAGAGCATATGAGGGGGCTAGGACTGGAAATGGGCTGATGAGGAACTGGAATAGGACTAGAAATGGGCTGATGGGGGAACATGGACTGAAAATGGGTGATGGGCTGGAATAGGACTGGAAATGGGCTGATGGGAGTTGGAATAGGGCCGGAAATGGGCTGATGGGGGAGCTTGGAGTGGAAATGGGCTGATGGGGGGCTGGAATGGAACTGGAAAACAGCATATGGGGGGCTAGGACTGGAAATGGGCTGATGTGGAAGCTTGGGAGACTGGGACTAGAAGGGGACAGATGCTGGGTGGATCTAGAACTATAAGGGAGCTGATTTTGGGGGAGGACTAGAAAGGGATGGGGAATGAGAATGGAGAGGGGAAAAGATATTTTGTGTGGGAGGGAAGAAAAGTCTATGATGGGCCGGGTATTGGAAGAGTAAGTGGAGATTGAGAATGGAAGGGTGAAATTTGAGTGGATGATAAAGGAATAAGGAAAGAAATGGAGGAAAGAGCAAAAGGGGAAAGATCAGTATGTTAAAGCAGATAGAGAGAAAAAATTTGGAAAAAAATCTAAAAGAGAAGAAAGGACAAATGGATAGCTCGCAGAAGACACGAAGAAACCAGAAGAAAGTGACTGGAGCAATTGCAACTGAAAAAGAAAATGCACAAGCAACAAAAAGTAGAAAAATACTTTTTTATTTTGAATTTATTAAATGGAATATATCAGCTCTGGGAAATGTGCATCGTTAACGTCTTTTGTGTTTTGTTTAGTACAAGAGGAGATTAATATCTCCAGGAACAAGCAGGAATGAGTCTTCACATATGGGTACGTCGGTACCGACTGAGCCTGCGCGGGAACGCTCCCCAGCTTCCCAAAAAGGAAAGCTTTTGGGAGCATCCCACAGCGCCTGCGTGCTGCCTTCCCACCTTTCCTAACCAACTCTCCTCAGTTCTTCTTTGCCGCGGAGCCAGCAGGTCGAGCCCTGTCACCGCTGAAGAAGTTCTTTATTTTATTTTATTTCTTTGGTCGCGTGTCTGCCTTCCCCGACTCCGGACCGGTACTGCCGGTCTTTTCTTTCTTTCTTTCTTTAAAAAAAAAAAATCGATATTTTTTTTTCCTCACTTGGTTTACTTTTCTTCTTAAGGCCTCAGGGCCCACAAGAAAATTTCCCTCATGGAAAAACCAACCTCCGGGTTCAAAAAATGCACTAAGTGTAGCGGTACTATTTCTGTTACAGATACCCATGAATGGTGTCTTAAATGTTTGGGTCCTGAACACTCCATTCCGGATTATCCGTCCTGCTCCCTAATGTCTAAACGGGGGTTACAGAACCGAGCAGCTAAGCTCCATGTCCTGTTTCCCGCTGAGGCACCGGCAGTAGCATCGACATCTTCCAGGTGTTCTTCTCCTGAAGGATCTCAGGTAACCAAACATAAACCTAGCAGGTCCTCGAAGGGTAGATATCCCTCTAAGCATCGAGATGCCTCCGGGCTTGCCCTTGAGGATCCTGCACCAGCCAAACAACCCCGGCTGGAAGCTCCGGCTTCCAAAGCTCCTCCTATGGGGTTACAGGTTGACATCGATGGCACGGCCTCGAACGATCACCTGTTAGAATGCTCTGGGGTACCGGCACAATCTACCGGTACCGACCTCCAGGCATTCATGGCGTCAATGGATCAGAATGTTCTGTCCATGCAACAGGCTATTCCAGCCTTCATTCAAGCTGCGACGTCGGCGGTACCGCAACGAGCTCCGTTGTCGGTATCGGCTCCGGTACCGGCACCAGCACCAATGCCAGTACCGATGGAATCAACATCGACCAGGATACCGACTGCTGCGGTTCCTTGTCCAGGGCTATTTCTCGGTACCGATCCGGTACCGGGGACGCCCGATGTCGATACCGCTCGATACGCGTATCGAGCGTTAGAAGAGCACCCTGACAGGCGATACTTCGATTCCTCTGATGATTCTGATACATCAGATGAGTCTCCTGAAGTATCCATAGCCCTTCCTGAGGAGACTTCTTCTCCAAAAAGAAGAATGTCTCCTCCAGAGGACTTGTCCTTTCAAGACTTCATAAGAGAAGTAGCTAAAGGACTCTCTATTTCAGTAACCTCTGAATCAGAGCCTAGAGCAAAAAAATTAGATATTTTAGGATACTCTAGGGCTCCTAAAGAGGCAGTCACCTTACCAATTCATGAGATTCTTCATGAACACATGATTGATTTATGGGAGACTCCTCTCATTCTCTCTCCTCATTCTCGCAGGTTGGACACTATGTATCGTGTCCCTCCTTGTCCTGGGTTCCAGAAAACTCAGCTTCCCCACCATTCCATTGTGGTGCAGTCAGCTATGAAGAGGATAAAGAGTACAAAGAGACACTCTTCTGCTCCTCCAGGAAGAGAATGCAGGACCTTGGATGCTTTTGGTAGGAAAATCTTCCAGGCCAGTATGCTTATTGCCAGAATCAACTCATATAGCCTTCATATGGGTATGTTTCTGAAAGAAGTGGCAGAAAAGCTGCACACTTACCTCCCTTTTATTCCAGAAGATAAAAGGGAAGAATGCCGCATGTGGCTTAAGCATACTCAGGACATCTCCAAGTTTTCAAACAGGGCAGCCTTTGACTCCTTTGAAGGTGCCAGTAGAGCCTCAGGCATTGCCATAGCTGCTCGCAGAATTGCTTGGCTCCAGGCTTCTGATTTAGAACCCTGGGTTCAAGATGGCTTAGGAAATCTGCCCTGTACAGGTGAAAATCTGTTTGGCAAAGAGTGGCAAATTAAAGCCACTCAAATGGATGCAGAGAATTCTGCTCTGGATAGACTTTCAAGGTCTACCTCCATTCCTGCCAAGAAAAAGACTTTTAAAAAGTCTTTTTTCAAAAAGGGCAGGTTTCCTTCCACTTCTGGCCAACAATCTTCTACAGGTCGCTTTACCGCTAAGCGTCAGCAACCTAAGCAGGCCAGGCCTAAGTCTACAGGGGCTGCTGTAACCCAGCAGTCCCAACCCCCTCAGGGTTTTTGACTTGATGCTAGAGAACTTAGCCTTTCTGGCTTTAACACAGCCAGAACCTCTCACCATTCCAGGAAGGTTAGCTCATTTTGCTCCCAGATGGGAGCAAATCACATCAGAGCAGTGGACCCTCTCCATCATAAGAGAGGGCTACAAACTTCATTTCTCAGACCTTCCTCCCCACACCATGGTGAGACACTTCAATTCTCCCACATCTCTTCTCGACCTTTTAGGTCAGGAGATAACTACCCTTCTTGCCCAAGGGGCAATAGAAGAAGTTCCTCTTCTTCAACAAGGGTCAGGGTTCTACTCCCCCTATTTTCTCATTCCAAAGAAGACAGGGGGATACAGACCCATTCTAGATCTCAGAGAATTGAACAAATTTCTATGCAAGGAGAAGTTCAAGATGCTTTCTCTGGGCACTCTCCTTCCATACCTTCAAAGTCAGGATTGGCTTTGTTCTCTAGATCTCAAGGATGCGTACACACATGTACTCATCCATCCAACTCACAGAAAATTCCTACGTTTTCTTTTCCAGGGAAAACATTACCAATACAGAGTCCTTCCTTTAGTCTGGCCTCTGCTCCAAGAGTGTTCACCAAATGCATGGCAATAGTGGCTGCATTTCTATGCACTCTGGGAATATTTGTCTTCCCATATCTGGACGACTGGCTCATCCGAGCTCCATCTCAATCAGAGGCCCAGATTTCCCTGGACCGCACAAGGCGCATTCTGCAGTATCTGGGACTGGTAGTAAACCTCCCAAAGTCCCAGCTCATCCCTACTCAGTCCCTGGAATTCATAGGGGCCTGGTTGGAAACCACCACTGCAAGGGCCTACCTTCCTCAGGCCCGTTGCTAACGTCTAGTGCAGCTAGCCTCCCAGATTCAGTCAAAGAGCCACTTAACTGCCAGGGAGATGCTACAACTGCTAGGCCACATGGCTTCCACAGTACATGTGGTGGTACCCTATGCTCACCTACACATGAGAGCAGCTCAATGGACTTTGTCCACCCAGTGGACTCAAGCTTCAGGAGCTCTCTCAGACCAAATAGCAACCTCCAAACGTCTCTTTTGGTCTCTCCAATGGTGGATGTCCACTCAAAATCTGTTGCTGTGGTCCCCCTTCCAACAGTTGTTGCCCCAAGCAACCCTCACAACAGATGCCTCTCAAACAGGTTGGGGAGCTCATCTACAAGACCTCTCCACCCAAGGCACTTGGTCCCCACAGGAGACCTCTCTTCATATCAACCACTTGGAGCTTCGAGCAGTTGTTTCTAGCTCTCAAGGTCTTTCATACCCTCCTCAGCTACAAGACAGTCCTTATTCATACGGACAATCAGGTAGCCATGTTTTACATAAACAAGCAAGGAGGAACTGGCTCTCTGTCGCTTTGCAACGAAGCTCTAAGATTATGGGCCTTCGCCAGAGAGCATCAAATCCATCTCCTGGCAGTATATCTCCCAGGAATCCAAAACTCTTGGGCAGACAGACTCAGTCGAGTTCTGCTTCCACACGAATGGTCCCTGCACATGGATCAGGTACTCAGAATCTTTCAAGAATGGGGAACCCCGGACATAGACCTCTTTGCAAGTCCGTGGAATGCCAAACTTCCCCGGTTCTCTTCCAGAATTCTGTGTCAGAGGGTTCAGGCCAAGGATGCCTTCCTCCTTCATTGGGGTCGGGGCTTCCTGTATGCCTTTCCACCCATTCCCTTGATTCCCAAGACTCTGTTCAAACTCCAGAGGGATCAAGGATCTATGATCCTCATAGCTCCACGCTGGCCACGCCAAGTGTGGTACCCTCTACTTCTGCATCTCTCCCAAGCCCCCTCCCTGGACTTGGGAGCTGCTCCAGACCTTCTGTCTCAAGAGGAAGGGACTTTGTGGCACCCAAACCCCAAGTCCCTTCACCTCAGAGCTTGGTTACTGAAGGCCTAGACCTTCAAGACTTGAATCTTTCTCAGCAGGTGAAGGATATCCTCCATGCTTCCAGGAAACCTTCCACCAGGCATTCCTATGCTTTTAAGTGGAAAAGATTTTCCATTTGATGTGCTGAAAAGGGTCTTGACCCTCTAGCACTACCTTTAACTTCTTTGTTAGACTATCTCCTGCATCTCTCCAATGCAGGACTTAAAACAAATTCAGTGAGAGTCCATTTGAGTGCTATTGCAGCATCCCTTAAGCCCATCAATGGACAACCTATCTCCTCTCATCCTCTTATTTCAAGATTCATGAGAGGCCTAACTTTAACTAAACCTCACATTAGGCCTCCTCCGGTGGCATGGGACTTAAATTTGGTTCTTGGTCAGCTTATGAAGCCACCTTTTGAACCCTTAGCCACTACCTCCTTGAAATTCTTTCCTGGAAGGTTATTTTCCTCATTACAGTCACTTCTGCTCACCGCATCAGTGAACTGCAGGCCTTAGTGGCTAATCCACCTTATACAAGGTTCCATCATGACAAGGTAGTCCTTAGGACAAATCCACACTTTATGCCTAAAGTGGTCTCACCTTTTCATCTTAATCAGGAGGTATATCTACCTGTCTTTTTTCCAGCTCCTCATGCCTCCAGTGCAGAGAGGAATCTTCATACTCTGGATTGTAAAAGAGCTCTTGCTTTTTACTTACATAGGACACAGCAACATAGAAAGTCTTCCCAGCTTTTTGTTGCTTTTGATCCTTCTCATTTGGGACTTCCAGTCTCTAAGAGAGCACTGTCCAATTGGATTGCTCAGTGTATTTCTTTCGCCTAACAGAGTAAGAACCTTTCTCTGGAGAGCCATGTCACAGCTCATAATGTGAGGGCCATGGCCACTTCTATGGCTCATCTAAATTCTGTGTCCATCGACCAGATCTGTCGAGCAGCCACCTGGGCCTCTGTTCATACCTTCACAGCCCATTACTGCTTGGACAAGGATTCCCGCCGGGATGCCTTGTTTGGTCAGGCTGTCCGTGGATAGATGCCTGAGATCCATAGGAGGACACAGACCCCTTTCAGGGTCTCATATCCTTGGGGATCTCCCAGGCATCTCAGCTAGGGAGTCCCCATATGTGAAGACTCATTCCTGCTTGTTCTTGGAGATAGCACAGTTACTTACCTGTAACAGGTGATCTCTGGGAACAGCAGGAATAAGTCTTCACAACCCACCCACCTCCCCTAGGAGTTGTATCTCTTTTCTATCTTTCCTTTCCTCTCTCTCTCTATTGTCTCAGCTTTAAACTCGAACTGAGGAGAGTTGGTTAGGAAAGGCGGGAAGGCAGCGCGCAGGCGCTGTGGGATGCTCCCAAAAGCTTTCCTTTTTGGGAAGCTGGGGAGCGTTCCCACGCAGGCTCCGTCAGTACCGACGTACCCATATGTGAAGACTTATTCCTGCTGTTCCCAGAGATCACCTGTTACAGGTAAGTAACTGTGCTTTATAGTTTTATTTCTCTAGTGGTGTTGTACATCCCAAGTTTGGCTTTTGGGGTTCCCAGTTTAATTATTGTCTTCCTATTTCTAAATTGTGATCCCTTGTTTCTTGGGTGACAGTCTATGTTCTACATTTTAACCAAGCTGAGGTATTCTGTTCATGTACTGTAGTTTCTATTTGACCGTGTCACTTGTTCTCTTTCCCCAGTAGGAGATGCATTGGTATTCTGTGAGATGTATTGGTTTAATATTTGCAGTGTTGCCTTTTGATAGAGGTAGGGTTTGGTGCTTTGTGAGTCCTGGCAGAGCTGTTATGATATGGTGGATTTGCTATGAGTTCTAAATGGTCAGTATTTATAGTACTTCCTAATGGGCCTGGCGGTTGGCACTGGCATATAGTAACGTAGAAATCTGTTAGTCTTTCTTTATCCAGACTCTCATTAAGAAGCATGTTTACTAAAAATGCATGTTAACAGTCTGCAAATATTTATGCAAATGAGGCCCTGCAATTAATCTCCACACATGGCCCCGCACCCCCCTTGGGCCACCCCTGCTCCCACCCTTTGGAACTCACTCCCAGATAACTTAAGGCTAATATAAGATCTTCAGTCCTTTCGAAAGGAACTTAAAACATTCCTCTTCATTCAATACTTTAACCTCAATACCCTACTTAACCACTTTGAGCACCATACCTCCTAGCATCATTAAAGATCATGCATCTGTATCCTATACATAGTCCTAAACAACCTATACATTGTATTTGTACAATTGTACATAGTTACACCTTACTACAATATAAAATCATTTTTATTATGTTGATTGTTCTCTGTAAATAGTTCCACTGATGTTATAATGTAAATCTGTTCACTGTTCATTGTAAACCGTCACTGATCTTTGGCAGTGGTGGTATATAAATGTTGACAAATAAATAAATAAAAAACTATTCCCTTTTCCTTCCTGCTATCAATGGCATTGGGTCCCTTGATCGCGGTTTTGCCTTGGTTTTGGTGCTTTTTCGGTATGTTTATTTTCTTATGTTTTCTCTGGTGGTCCAGCTGGACCCCTGGTTGTAATCAAGCCATTTGATTTTGCCAAGGCTGTCTTCCCAGACATGTTCCAGAAGCTGGCCATTGGGTTTAAGAAATGCATAAAATGTGCCCGGACCATCTTGGTCACCAACAAGCACAATTCGTGCCTCCAGTGTCTGGGTCCCAATCACCTGCCCTCTTCTTGTAATTTGTTCCTACAGATGACAAGGAGAGGACTGAAGGGTTGGGAGAAGCAGAGAGAATCCCTCTTTGGCCAGAGGTCTGATTCAGCATCTTCAGCACTGGCTTTTATGTCTCCCTTGGTTCTGCGAAAGGTGCATCGTCATTGAGAGGTTCCTGAGCGCATTCTGATCCGAGGACCCATAATGCCCTGGAGCATCGGCTGTCGGCTGGTCTCCACATGGAATCGAAAGACCTTGATTCCATCGATAATGAAGGGGTACCCTTCTGAACAATGGGCGAAGCCCCTTATGCATTGGCATTGCAGCCTTTCCCGATGTGATGTTGAAAGCGATGGCTGCAAACGGCCTGCTAAGATGCCCCATAGAAAGGAATCAACCCCCATAGTCTTCAGAAACTCGAGGCTCGCAACACATCAATGATAGAGAAACAGCTGGCTGGTCCTTCAGTGCCCAAGGCTTCATCATCAGCCGTTGTGCAGTCGATCCTCGAAATGCATGCCCTACCTGTGGAGGCATTGATATCGGGGCATTGGAGAGATCTGACATTGGTATCCGGCAGAGCCATCTCTCTCTCAAGTGTATTGGGTTCTGATGAAGCTGATCCTGTCCATGCTCTTACTCCCCTTGGTGACGAAGGGAGCTCCCGGGACGAGTCTCAGAGGTACTTCAGTTTTCACTTGAAGTCTGACTTTGATGGCTGGGTTACCAATGTGGAATCAGAGAACCTATCAGAGGCTAGGTCCCTTGAGCTTCCCTCAGACCACTCCCTTCCATATGAACAGTCAAAGTCTCCTTCAGAGGACATGTCCTTCCAGGACTTTGTGAGGGATATGACCAAGGCCATTCCATTTGCCCTGGAGATGGAGGATGAACCCATAGCAGAGGAGATGGAGATCCTCCAGTATTTCTCAGCTCCTAAGGAAGTGGTGACGGTACCTACAAAGGCTGCAAATGAGGATGTAGAAGAAACCCCCTCACTGTGCCTTCAGTCAGTAGGAGATTGGACTAGATATACAGGGTTCAGGAAGCCTCAGCTTCTGCACCACCCCTTGGTTGAGTATCGACCATTAAGAGGATTAGAAGCTCCAAGACCCATTCCTCAACGCCCCTGGGTAGGGAAGCTCGGACACTGGACTCAGCAGGAGGTGCTTCTAGAGCTCCATGCTTGTGGCTAGAGTACTGTCTTACCAGCTCTGCATGAGCATGTTCCTGAAGGACATAATATATGATCTCGCCGATCTGTGCCTGTTCCTCCCTCCAGAGAAGCTGGAGCTTCATTGTACCTTGGTGGGCCATGACAAAGACTGCTCAACGTTCATGGTCAGGTTGACTTATGATGCCTTTCAGATGGTCTCTAGAGTGGCAGCTGTGGGTATTGGAGCCTGCCGCCTCACCTGCCTTCAGTCTTCTGATCTCAAGCAGACGGTGCAGAATAAGCTGGCAGACATGCTGTGCCAAGGAGAGAACCTCTCCGGAGAGCAGGTGGAGGAAAAGGCTGGAGTCCTAGAGAAGCAGCACATCACCCTCACCAGGCTCTGGAGATGCATGTCCAATCCCTATCACAAAAAGTATCAAGGGGAAGGCCAGAAGAAGGCTTACTACCCACAATGTCGGGAGAAGCCCCAGAAAGCTCAGCCTACCCCACAGCCCAAGCCGAGGACAGGATTTTGATTGGTTCTTTTAGAGCATATTCAATCTACTGGTGACTGCAAAGGGGAATCCTCCGGTGGGGCGAAGGCTCACTCGTTGCCATCACTTTGGATGCATGGGTGCTACACATAGTCCAAAGGGGCTACAGGTTGCACTTTGCCGAACTGCCATCTCGTTGCCCCCGGAGGGTATTTCCCCCTCGACCCTTTGCATCTCAACATTCTTCAGGAGGGAAATCTCTGCCCTCCTGGTCAATCTTGCCATAGAGCCTGTACCTCTGGATCAAATCAGATGGGGATTTTTCTCCAGGTACTTTCTGGTCCCCAAGAACATGGGGGGGGGGGGGGGGAGGTTGACCCATCCTGGACCTCAGAAGCCTCAACACTTTCCTGGTGCAAGAACATTTCAAGATGGTTTCTCTAGGGACCCTGCTCCCTTATATTCAAAAAGACAATTGGCTATGCTCCCTGGATCTAAAGGATGCATATGCCCACATACCGATCCATCCTGTCCACTGAAACTATCTCAGCACCCCAAGTCTTCACAAAGTGCCTCTCAGTGGTAATGGCCTACTTCAGAACTCTAGGAGTTTTTCGTCTTTCCTTATCTGGATGACTGGCTCATAAAAAGAAGCACTAGGAAAGGAGTTCAGCAGTCAACACAGCTGACCTATCCGGGTGCTAGAGCCGTTGGATTTCATTGTCAATTATCCAAAGTCCCACCTTCAGCTGTTCCAATGACTGGAGTTCATAGGGGCTCTCCTCGACACAACTCTGGCGAGATCCGTTCTGCTGCTGGATCAACTCCAGAGATTGACAGCATTTGTCAGCCAGACCCAGCAGAGTCAGCAGATGACAGCATGCAGGATGCTAACCATGCTCGGTCACATGGCCTCCAGAGTGCACATCACTTCCCTGGCTCATCTGTCCATGAGACATGCTCAATGGACACAGGCTACCAGCCGTCTCCAAGACCGGGTGGTGGTCATTGTACCTCTTGTCCAGTCCTTGCATTGGTGGTTGGATCCTCAGAATCTGCTCAGGGGCCTCCCCTTCCAGAAGGCGCAACCACAGAAGACTCTGACTATGGACTGTATCCAAGTTGGGTTGGTGGGAGGGCGCATCTGGATGGCCTCCACACTCCAGGGGTCTGGTCCGAACATGAGAGCCTGCACCAGATCAATTTCTTGGAGCTACGAGCCATAGCGAATGCCTTCAGGGCTTTCTGGGATCGCCTGGCTAACCAGATTGTCAGTCTGAATCAGAACAATCAGGTTGCAATGTTCTATGTAAACCAGCAAGGGGGATAGGGTCATCTCCTATGCTGGGAGGTAGTCCGGTTGTGGAAGTTTGCCATCGCCCACGGTATGGAGTTACTCGCCACGTATCTGTCAGAGGAGCAGAATATTCTCATGGACTGGCTGAACTGTGTCCTCCAGCTGCACGAGTGGACTCTGGACAGGGCTGTTGAGGCCCAGATCTTCTGGAAATAGAGTACCCCCTTGATAGATTTGTTCGCCACTCAGCACAATGCACATGTGGATCAGTTCTGCTCCAGGGTCGCCTCGCGAAGCAGTCTGGTTCCAGATGCTTTCGTCCTACACTGGAGAGGGAGTGCCTACTATATGTGTATCCTCCCATATCTTTCAAACCGAAAACCTTGCTGAAGCTCCATATAGACAGGGGGTCAGTGATCCTCATTGCACCATAATGGCCCCAGCAGCCATGGTTTCCCCTTCCGCTTCACCTCTCAGAGGGAGCCCCTGCGGTTGGGCTCTGCGCCAGAACTTATCTAACAGGAGGATGGGAGAATGCTGCACCCCAATGTCACATCATTGATCCTTACTGTGTGGATGTTGAGAGGATAGTCCTGTCGGAGCTTAACTTGCCTGACGACGTAATGGATATTTTGTTAGCATTTTGGAGGGCCTTAACGCGTCGGTTTTATTATTTCAAATGGAAGAGATTTGCTTCCTGGTGCTCTGCAGAGGGGCTCTGCATCCCTTTACTTGTTCTGTCAACAGGCTCCTTGAGTATTCTTTACATCTCTCTGAGTCGGGTCTCAAGTCTAACTCTGTCAGGGTCCACCTTAGCACGACTGGGGCCTACCATCGCAGTTTGGAGGGAGAGTTCATTAACTCAGACTTTGGTAGTTTGCTTCATGCGGAGCTTGCTCCTTTCAAGTCCTCCTTTCGGTGGTGGTGGGGACCTCAGTGTGGTTCTGGCACAGCTTATATTGGCTTCTTTTGAGCCATTCAACTCCGTCCCCTTGACGTTCTTGACTTGGAAGATCATGTTCCTGGTGACAGTTACCTCGGCATGACAGGTTCTAGTGCAGTGGTTCCCAACCCAATCCTCGGATACCCCCAGGCCAGTCAGGTTTTCAGGATATCCACAATGAATATGCATGAGATAGATCTAAGAACATAAGGGTCAGACCAAGGTCTATCAAGCCCAGTATCCTGTTTCCAACAGTGGCCAATCTAGGTTATAAGTACCTAGCAGTTTCCCCAAAAGACACAGGTTCCACAATGCTTGTATGGGGTCAAGAAGTGATATCCTGTGTCCCTTTTAATAATGGTTTATGGACCTTTCCTACAGGAACTTCTCCAAACCTTTTTTAAATCCAGCACCACTAACAGCTTTTACTATATTCCAGAGTTTGATTACACGTTGAGTGAAAAAATATTTTCTCTTATTAGTCTTAAATAGTTTACCCTGTAGCTTCATTGCATGTCCCCTAAACTTTCTATATTCTGATGACGTAAACAATCGATCTATGTTTACCCGTTCCACTCCATTCACTATATTACAATATTCAAGGTGCGGTCCCACCATGGAAAGATACAGAGGTATTATAATATCCTTTGTTTATTTTCCATTCCTTTCCTTATGATACCTAGCATTCTATTTGCTCTCTTGGTCGCTGCTGCACACTGGGCGGAGGGTTTTAACATGTTATCCACGATGACGCCTAAATCTTTTTCCTGGGTGGTGGTTCCTAATGTGGAACCTTGCATCGTGTAACCATAATTTGGATTGTTCTTTCCTAGGTGCATAACTTTGCACTTGTCCACATTAAATTTCATCTGCCATTTGGATGCCCAGTCTTCCAATTTATCAAGATCCTCTTGCAATTTTCCACAATCCTCATGGGTTTTAACAACTTTAAATAGTTTCATGTCATCTGCAAATTTGATATCCTCACTCATTATTCCCTTTTCCAGGTCATTTATGAATATGTCAAAAAGCAGCGGACCCAGCACAGATCCCTGGGGTACTCCACTATTCACCTTTCTCCATTAGGAAAATTGGCCATTTAGCCCTACCCTCTGCTTTCTGTCTTTTAACCAGTTCCTGATCCACAATAGTACACTGCCTCCTATCCCATGACTTTTTAGTTTTGCCAAAAGTCTCTGATGAGGGACCTTGTCAAAGACATTCTGAAAGTCCAGATACACTATATCAACTGACTCATCTTTGTCTACCTGTTTATTCACACATTAAAAAAAACATAACACATTAGTAGGACAAGATATTCCTTGTCTAAAGCCATGTTGGCTGTCTCCCATTAAGCCATGACTATCTACATATTCAGTAATTTAGTTCTTTAATATGCTTTCTACCATTTTTCCCGGTACTGACGTCAGGTTCACCAGTCTATAGTTTCCCGGATCACCCCTGGAACCCTTTTTAAAAATTGGCGTTACATTGGCCATCCTGTAGTCTTCAGGTATTACAGATGATTTTAATGTTAGTTCACAGATTACTAATAGCAGGTCTGCAATCTCATATTTCAGTTCTTTCAACACCCTTGGATATATACCATCCAGTCCAGGTAATTTGCTGCTCTTCAGTTTATCAAATAGTTGTAATACATCTTGCCGGTGTATCAATATTTCTTTCAATTCTTCCGCAGTATCACCTTTAAATACCACTTCAGTCATAGGTAACATCCCTACATCTTCCTCAGTAAAGACCGAAGCAAAGAATTCATTCAGTCTCTCCGCTCTGGACTTGTCCCTTCTAAGTGCCCCTTTTACCCCTCTATCATCTAATGGTCCAACTGACTCTCTCACAGGTTTTTTGCTACTTGAAAAAGTCTTTATTGCGCATTTTTGCTTCCACGACAAGCTTCTTCTCAAATTCTCTCTTTGCCTGCCTTATCAATGCCTTGCATCTAACTTGCCAGTGCTTATGTTGTTTCCAGTTTTCCTCAGTTGGATACTTTTTCCATTTCCTGAAAGATGCTTTTTTGGCAACAACACCTCTCTCACCTTACCTTTAAACCATGCTGGCAGTATTTTGGACTTCCTTCCAGTTTTCTTAAAGCGTTGCATACAGCTGGTCTTGGCTTCCATGATAGTATTTTTAAGCAACACCCACCTTTGCAACTGCTTCTTTTAGTTTTTTCTTAACTATTTTCCTCATTTTATCATAGTCTCCCTTTCAAAAGTTAAGAGGTAGTACTATGGATTTCCTTACCATCCCCCCTCCATTAATTAAATCAAACGTGATCATGCTATGATCACTATTGCCAAGTGGCCCCAACACCCTTATCTCTTGCAACAGATCTGGTGTTCCACTAGGTCCAAAATGGCTTCCCCTCTGGTCGGTTCATGAACCAGCTGCTCCAAGAAGCAGTTATTTATTTCATCTAGAAACTTTATCTCCCTAGCATGTCCTGCCGTGACACTGATCCAGTCAATACCGGGGTAATTGAAATCAGCCCTTATTATAAGTGTGCTGTAACTTTTGTTAGCGTCCCTGATTTCTTTGATCATTTCTTCATCCATTTGTTCATTCTGGCCAGGCAGTCGAAAGTACACCCCTACTGCCATCGCCTTCCTCTTTTTACATGGAATTTCAATCCATAGAGATTCTACAGCAAATTTTGTTTCCTGCAAAACTTTAATCCTTTGTGACTCAATGCCCTCTCTAACATAAAGCGCAACCCCTCCACCAATTTGATCAGCTCTATCATTGCGATATAGTTTGTACCTAGGTATCACAGTGTCCCACTGGTTGTCCTCCTTCCACCATGTCTCTGAGATATCAATCATATCTAACCTCTCATTTAGTGCTACATATTCTAACTCTCCCATCTTGTTTTTTAGACTTCTAGCATTTGCATACAAGCATTTTAGAGACTGTATTTTATTCATATTAATCTAGCTATTGGTAGGCAGGGGTAATTTGGAATTTTTAAGCTCTGCTCCGAACTCAATGGCATTTGGGCTACTTTTGTCTATTGGAACCTCTCTGCTGATATGCTCTAACTTCTTCTTTTGGTAATATCCTTCAAAGATACATTGTTCCGAACCATGCACACTTGGGCGACTGATGGCTCTCCCCTATTATCTACTGTAAAAGTTGCTTTATCTCCTTTTTAAAGATCAATGCCAGCTGCCTGGTTCCATCCTGGTTGAGGTGAAACCCATCCCTTCGGAAGAGCCACTCTTTTCCCAAGAATGTTCCCCAATTCCTAACAAATCCAAAACCCTCATCCTTGCACTATCATCTCATCCACGCATTGAGACTCCGGAGCTCTGCCTGCCTTTTAGTCCTGCATGTGGAATGAGAACCATTTCTGAGAACGCTACCCTGGAAGTTCTGGATTTCAACTTCCTACCTAAAAGCATACAATCCTCTCATATCTCTCCCTACACCCCTCCTCGGGAACTCCGTTATTCTGGCAAATCGCTTCTATTTGTGCCATTCTCTTCTATTGCTAACTCCAGACTTTTCTCCTTTCACTTTGCTGCTTCTTATACCTGGAACAAACTACCTGAGTCTGTACATCAGGCGCCTTCTCTGGCCATTTTCAAATCCAGGCTGAAAACTCACCTCTTCGCTGCTGCTTTCGGATCTTGACTCAGCTGATCTCCTTTGTGTTTCCTTACCATTCGCCCTAGATATATCCCATGTCTACAGCTACTGTGTAGTCTGTCTTGACTAGATTGTAAGCTCTGATGAGCAGGGACATTCTTTTACATGTATCTGTGCAGCACTGCATAGGTCTTGTAGTGCTATACAAATGCTCAGTAGTAGTAGTGGTAGGATTCCCAATGCAACAGAAACTTCAGCCAATCTGTACTGCAGCATTTGTTTGGGGATTAGAATCCAACTCCATCCCTCCAAGGTCCTACTGTCTGTCCAGGCACCCACAAAGAAGAAAAATAACTTTATGGTGAAGAAGCTGAATCAGATGATCTCCCCATTGGAGACTACCAATGCTGTACATAGTTGATTCTCCAGGACCAAGCAGGAAGTCGGTCCTCACAGATGGGTGACGTCGGCGCCGACGGAGCCCTCGCAGAGCAATTTTCCCCAGCTTTCAAAGAAAGCCTTTGGGAATTGCAGCGCGCATGCGCGGTCGCCTTCCCGCCCAAGGGTGCCATCTTAGCCAGTCTTCTTTTTACCGCGGAGCCCTACAGACGTACCCGACGTGTCCCCGCGAAAAAGTTGATTTTTACTCATAATTTTCTCTTTTTTCCTTCGGTTCGACGCCGGTCTTTTTCCCGCCCGGACTCGCGACGCCGGTCACGAGTCCTCTTCTTTTTCGGTTTTTCTGACTTAGTCAGTTTCATTTTCGGTTTTTCCATGGCAGCCCGGTCCTTTGACCTCGCCGGGGCCCTTTTTCCCCAGATAGCTGCCAGTGGTTTCAAGCGGTGTGGTCAGTGTGACCAAAATATGTCACTAACTGACACACACGACAATTGCCTCCGCTGCCTGGGCCCGGATCATGAAGAAATGATCTGTGGGCCCTGCGGCAAAATGTCCTCCAAAGCGTTGAGAAGTCGGCGGCATCAGCGGGATAGGATCTTCGCTGACCCCAGCCGTACCCGGACCTCGTCGGAGGCCTCCGCGTCCAGAGGTTCCAGCTCGGACCGTCGCCGGAGTTCCTCCGACAGGGGTTCTCCCTCCGGGGACCATCGACGGAAGGTGAAAACCCGCGAGGGCGGCGTCGGTGGACGCTCCTGGCTCCGCGAGGGCCAGGTCGCATAGCCCCGATAGCCGTCCCGGGTCCTTGGAGAAGGAGCACCTCTCGAAGCGACCTCGCCTGGAGTCGGAGCTGCCTGCTCGGGTAAGTCCTGTGGTCCTCCTGGACTCGCCTCCGAGACCGACGCCGTCGGGGCCCGAGTCGGGGGCTGCTGGGTCACCTGAGCTCGGACTCAGGTTGACGGCCTTGGAGAGCAGACTGTCTGCCTTCATGGACCAGCAGCGGGCACTGCTCGCTGCTCGCTGGCGCCGCTGCCCCGACCGCCGGGACGTCGACGTCTAAGTCGACCCCGGAGACCGAGCCGATCCTCGAGTCCATGCGAACTCGAGTCGATCCTCGGTCGAGGTCACCCTCGGCCTCCCGTTCGGGACCGAGGTCGCCGACGCCGACTCCCTCGGCGTCGGGGCGGCAGGCGCCGCGCCCTGCCCGGGCCGACCCCACCGATTCCTCGTCGGAGTCAGTCTGGGAGTCTGAAGAGGAAGAGTCACCTGATTCTTTTCGGACTCGGTGTGTCCCCTCGGACTCACCTGAGTCCGAACCTCGGAAGCAGTCTCCCCCGGAGGATGCCCGGTTCTCAGACTTCGTCAGGGATATGGCCAAGGCTTTGGCCTTCCCTGCGGATCCCGAGGAGGAGCCTCGAGCCGAAGAGCTCGACGCCCTCCAGTATGACTCTCCCGCCAGGGAACACTTTACTGTACCGGTTCCTCCCATGCTGGAACGACTACTCTTCCGCATGTGGGAGAGTCCGGCCTCCTCGCCGGTCCTGAGCAAGCGGGTCGATTCTATCTATCGAGTCCGCAAGAGCCCTGGCTTCCAAAAAGCACAGCTACCACACCATTCCATGGTAGTGGAATCGGCCATGCATCGTCTTAAGAGCCAGAAGATGCACTCCTCGGTGCCTCCTGGCAGGGAGGCCCGTAACCTGGATGGCCTTGGTAAGAAGTGTTTCCAGGGCTCTATGCTTGCGTGTCGTGTCCAGACCTACCAGCTATACATGGGCATGTATCTCCGAGACCTGGCTAAAGAGCTAGCCGGATTCTCCGCTGGTTTGTCCGAGGAACCCTTGCGGAGGTTCCTGGCCTTGTCCTCTGGCATTCGGGAATGCTCAAAATTCATATCCCGAGCAGCCTATGATGGCTTTGAAGCATCGGCTCGAGTGGCCGCAGCCGGCATCGGTGCCCGCCGACAGGCTTGGCTTCAGTCGTCTGACCTTGAGCCCTGGGTGCAGGACAAGTTGGTCGATGTCCCCTGCCGAGGCGAAAATCTCTTTGGCAAGCCCATGGCTGAAAAGGCTGCACAAATCGAGACGGAGACTCTCACCAGGACTAGGCTTTCTAGGAAGACCTCCGCCCCTTCCCAGAAAAAGAAGGGCTCGGGAAAGAAGTCCTTTTACCCGAGAAAGGCGGCTGCCTACAAACAATACCCCCAATATCAGGCCCCTACAGCTCCCCAACAGGGCCAGCAGGCCAAGGGACGGGGTAACGGGTCCCGTAGGCAGCAAGCCCCCAAGCCTGCACCACCAGCCCCTGCTCAGCAGGGTGGGGGCTTTTGACTCCTTAAGCATAGCCTCTCCCCCTCCGCTGGTTCCTCCCAGCACCGGAGGCCGGCTGGTTCACTTCGCCCACAGGTGGTCCAGCATCACCTCAGATGCCTGGGTGCTTCAAGTCGTGAGAGAAGGCTATCTTCTCCACTTCCACCAGGTCCCTCCCTCCTATTTTCCGGGAGAACCTCCACGACTCCCTCTGCACAGGGAATTACTCCTTCAGGAGTTAGCAGGTCTTCTACAGGAACAGGCGGTGTGGAACCGGTGCCCCACCACCTGAGAGGTCAAGGCTTTTATTCCAGGTATTTTCTAGTACCAAAAAGGACAGGAGGCCTCAGACCCATCCTGGACTTGCGCAACCTCAACAAATTCCTCGTGCGGGAAAAGTTCAAGATGCTTACCCTTGGAATCCTTCTGCCCTACCTCCAGCAGGGAGATTGGCTATGCTCCTTGGATCTAAAGGATGCCTACACGCACATCCTCATCCACCCAAGCCACCGCCAATACCTAAGGTTTGTGGTGGCCGGAAATCATTACCAGTACAGAGTACTACCCTTTGGCCTGTCCTCCGCACCGCGAGTCTTCACAAAATGTCTCGCGGTGGTGGCGGCCCATCTCCGGCTTCACGGCCTCTATGTCTTTCCGTACCTCGACGACTGGCTCATCAGAGCAGCGTCCGCTCCGGAGGTCACCAACGCCACACGCCGCACGGTGACTCTTCTGCAGTACTTGGGCTTTGTTATAAACTTCGCAAAGTCCACTTTGCTCCCCTCACAGGATCTCGAGTTCATCGGCGCAAGGCTGCACACTCCTCAGGCACGAGCGTTCCTACCGCTCGACAGGGCTCAACGGCTCATGGACCTAGCCGACCGTTTTCGCAGCCAGCCCCTGGTCTCCGCCAGGCGCTTCCTGAGACTACTCGGCCGTATGGCTTCCACCGTCCATGTGACCCCCAATGCCCGCCTGAATATGCGGCCTGCTCAATGGTGTCTCCGCAAGCAGTGGCAACAAGCCACAGGCGGCCTAGTAGACCTAGTGCGCGTCTCCGAGCCGCTGATCTCGTCTCTCCAGTGGTGGCTTCACCGGCCGAACCTGGTACTCGGCATGCCTTTCCAGTCACCTCAGCCGGCCCGGGTGCTGACGACAGATGCATCCCTCCTGGGCTGGGGAGCACATTGCCAAGGGGCACGTACTCAGGGCCTCTGGACCACGTGGGAGTCTGCTCAGCAGATCAACTTCCTGGAGCTCAGAGCGATCCGCCTGGCTCTCAAGGCCTTCTCCCACCTGACCTCTCACCAGTCCGTCCTTGTCCAGACGGACAATCAAGTTGCCATGTTCTACGTGAACAAGCAGGGGGGCACGGGCTCCTTCCTTCTCTGTCGGGAAGCACAGAAGCTCTGCTCTTGGGCCGTCAGTCACGGCGTTCTTCTCAAGGCAGTTTATCTCACAGGCCAAGAAAATTGCCTGGCGGACAAACTCAGCAGGATCCTCCAGCCGCACGAGTGGCGCCTGGATCCCTTGGTAGTTCAGAAGCTCTTTCTAAAGTGGGGCCTCCCCACGATGGATCTCTTTGCCAGCCCTCTCAACCGGCAACTTCCTCGCTTCTGCTCTTGTCAGCCACATCCCCTTCGAGTTGCGGCAGACGCTTTTCTACTCTCATGGTCGGAGAGCCTTCTGTACGCTTTCCCTCCCATCCCGCTAGTCTCTCGGACTCTTTTCAAGGTTCTCCGAGACAAAGCCTTCATGATCCTGGTGGCCCCTCGCTGGCCCAGACAGCCGTGGTTTCCACTCCTGCTGCAATTAGCGGTAGAGGATCCATTCCCTCTGGGGTTACAACCGGATCTCCTCACTCAGGATCAGGGGTCTCTGCTACACCCCAACCTCAGATCTCTCAATCTAATGGCCTGGCTGCTGAGAGGGTAGTCCTTGCTCCCCTTCTTCTGCCGGCAGAGGTGGAGGAGGTCGTCCTAGCTTCTCGGCGACCTTCTACCCGCAAATGCTACGCCCTTAAATGGCGTCGCTTTTCCGTTTGGTGTACCCAACAGTCTCAGGATCCCTTCTCCTGCCCGGTGTCGGTGATCCTGCAGTACTTGCTATACCTCTCTAATCTGGGACTTAAGTCCAACTCCGTCAAAGTTCACCTCAGTGCTCTTTCAGCACATCATGTGCCGGTGGACGGCAGACCTCTTTCCAGCGACCCTCTTGTAGCGAGGTTTCTCCGAGGTCTCCTTCTGCTTAAACCACCTCTGCGCCCGCCAGCGCCTGACTGGGATCTGAATGTGGTTTTACAGCGGATCACCTGTCCGCCTTTTGAACCTATGGCTACCTGTTCTCTCCGTTTTCTTTCTTGGAAAACATTGTTCTTGATAGCCCTCACTTCCGCTAGACGCGTAAGTGAATTGCAGGCCCTCGTGTCTGATCCCCCTTACACTCGGTTCTACAAAAATAGGGTAGTCCTACGGACTCACCCAAAATTTCTTCCAAAAGTGGTCTCCCCTTTTCACATCAATCAGGAGGTGGTACTTCCGACCTTCTTTCCCAGACCACACTCCAGCCGAGCTGAAACAGTCCTCCATACCCTGGACTGTAGAAGGGCATTGAACTTCTACCTTGACCGTACGCGGGAACACCGTAAAGCTGCTCAGCTTTTTGTGTCTTTTGACCCCAATAAATTGGGGCTCCCGGTCTCCAAGCGTACTCTGTCCATCTGGGTTGCGGACTGTATCACTTGGGCTTATGGGGCAGCCGGACTCCCCTTGGAAGGTCGAGTCACGGCTCATTGCGTTCGGGCAAAGGCTGCGTCAGTGGCTTACCTCCGCTCTGTTCCGCTGGCAGACATCTGCCGGGCCGCTTACTTGGTCTTCGAGCCAGACTTTTGCGGTCCATTACTGTCTCGAGAGGGAGTCCCGCAGGGACAGTGCTTTCGGACAGGCAGTCCTCCGTAATCTCTTTGAGGTCTGAGCAACTCCTACCCTCCATCCCGGATGTGGGCTACCGGTGGGTAATAATTCAGCGAAGATTCCTTCCTTCTGTGCTGATGAGCTAGAGGGAGCTCATTTTTGTGCTTAGGGTCTCCGGTAGCCTTAAGCTTGGGAGTCCCATCTGTGAGGACTGACTTCCTGCTTGGTCCTGGAGAAAGCGTAGTTACTCACCTGTAACAGGTGTTCTCCAGGAGCAGCAGGAATCAGTCCTCACAACCCTCCCTCCTCCCCTTGGAGTTGCAATCATCTGCTTTAGTTTTTTTGCAAATTTTTATGCTGTCTTTTTTAGCTATGTCATCTGACTGGCTAAGATGGCACCCTTGGGCGGGAAGGCGACCGCGCATGCGCGCTGCAATTCCCAAAGGCTTTCTTTGAAAGCTGGGGAAAATTGCTCCACGAGGGCTCCATTGGCGCCGACGTCACCCATCTGTGAGGACTGATTCCTGCTGCTCCTGGAGAACACCTGTTACAGGTGAGTAACTACGCTTTCTCCAGATCTTCGTTCAGTTTGCCCGTTTGGTTTTTCAACCTCCGCAGTTCTCAGTAGCCTGTAACTTGGAAGTTCCATACGTGAAGACTTCATTCCTGCTTGTCCATGGAGAAAAGCTCACCTGTATCAGGTGTTCTCCTGAATAGCAGAAATAAGTCCTCACAACCTTCCCACCTCTCTGAGGAGTTGTATTTTGCTACAGCTTTGTTATACTGGAAAATATGGTGCCACCGTGGGCAGGAAGACAGGCGCAGTGGAGCCTCACAAAAGCTTCCAATAGAATCTAGAGAGTGTTCCTGCGTAGGGGTCCGTCGGTGACATCACATATACATGAGGACTTCTTCCTGCTATCCATGGAGAACACCTGCTACAGGTGAGTAGCAACCTTTTACACCATATGCCATGCTAATTAATACTTCTGAAAAAAATTCAATTGGTGTAACTTTTATTGGGGAAGGCTGCATAGAAGCAAAACACTTTGTACCCCTGGCATCCCAGTCCTGCCGGAGTAGCTTTAACTTTGCCTTTCCATAAGGCTACCAGATTTTTTTGCAGGCAAATCTGGGACACTTATCCAAAGTGTGTGTGTATTGGGGGGGGGGGTATGGGGAACACCTTAGTTACAGGTTTGAGCAACAAGGTGTGGAGGAGGGAAGAAGAATAATCATTACCCTGCCCTCCCTCTTCCCTCAGTCCATCCCATGACAGCAACAATATCACTTCCAAGCAGACAAATCAACAGAAACAGTGATGCATTTCCTGTATGCTTTTCAAAATATAAACACAAAGTTATTAAAACACAAGAGGATTGTGAAAAATTGCAAGAGACCCTTTATAAATTGGAAGACTGGATGTTCAAATGGCAGAAGAAATTTAATGTGGACAAGTGCAGTTATGCACCTAGGAAAGAACAACCCAAAATATGGTTGCACGATGCAAGGTTCCACATTAGGAACCACCACCCAGGAAAAAAGATTTGTGTGTCATCATGGATAATACTGACCTTTTAACCTGTAGAAAGACCTTAAAAACTCACCTTTTCCAACTAGTTCATGACCATATACCTTAAATAAGGAGGCGATTACCTTTCACCTATGTACCCTTGGGTTTTCTAATAACTTGTAAATAGTTCTCTCCTGTCCAAGTTAAGGTCCCCGCTTATGTTTAATGTACCGCTGTTCTTTAAACTTGGTTCGTTGTAAATTACCTGTTCTGTGTAAAGTTGGTTTGGCTGTTCACTTTCTATGTAAATCGTGCAGATTGCTAAAGAGTGCGGTATATAAAAGCAAATAAATAATACGTCGAAAAACTCTGCTCAGTGTGCAGCCGTGGCCAAGAAAGCAAATAGAATGCTCGCAATCACAAGGAAAGGAATGGAGAATAAAACCAAGGATATTATAATGCCTCTGTCTTGTTGTATGGTGTGACCGCATCTTGAGTATTATGTGAAATTCTGGTTGCCGTATCTTAAAAAGGATATAGCAGAATTAGAAAAGGTACAGAGAAGAGCTACCAAAATGGTAAAGGGGATGGAAGGATACTCTTATTAGGAAAGGCTTAAAAGTTTAGGGCTCTTCAACTTGGAAAAGAGACAGTTGTGGGGAGATATGATAAATTAATGAATGGAATAGAACGAGTAAACGTAGATAGATTGTTTATACCATCAAAATATAGAAAGATTAGGGGACATGTAATGAAGCTACAAAGTAACCTATTTAAGACTAATAAGAGAAAATATTTTTTCACTCAATGCGTAATCAAACTCTGAAATTGGTTACCGGAGGATGTAGTAAAGGTTATTAGTGTAGCTGGGTTTATAAAAGGTTTGGACAAGTTCCTGGAGGAAAGGTCCATAAACCATTATTAAAGGGGACCCGGGAAATCCACTGCTTGCCCCAGGACACATATTGTGGAACCTGTGTCTTCTGGGGAACTGCCAGGTACTTGTGATCTGGATTGACCACTGTTGGAAACAGGATACTGGTCTTGATGGACCTTGGTCTGATCCAGTATGGCATTTCTTATGTTCTTAAGGGATGTGAAGTCTAAAAACTGACATATTCAAATCACTAAATTGAAAATATTTTTTTTTGCCCCCTCTGTCTTCATTGCTGGAATTGGGAACAGAAGGCTGCCTAACAGGTGGCAATCAAAGACCTCTGGTAACCTTACCTTTCCATAAAAGCAGGGCTTCCCTGAGCTGTCCTATTGAGTTAACAGTTAGTCAGCATGCATAAAGTGATCTCAAGATCTGGCATGCAAGTCAGAGAAAGGGGAATAAAGTCCAGAAAATGACAAAACCTAGAGCCCCTTCCCCAAAAGCTGTTCAAAAACAGTGTCTGTTGTGCTCTAGGCTGGTGTTTACCTGACATACGAAATAGATGTTTATTTGCTGCAAGTCAGATATTTTTGGATGTGGCCTAAGAGAAAGGGAATTTGAACCTAGCTCCAGTTCACAGCAGCAACTCAGCTGGGACACCATATCAATAGCCAGTGCTTTAAAAATCAGCACTATCACTAATGTGATTATAGGATCCCTTCTATAAAGACGTCATAGCTTTGTTTCTAATGTATAAGGGGACTAGGTAACCCAGCAAGGCTATTACATGCATCCACTGCAACTTAATGAGTATATTGGATGCAGTTTCATAAAAACTCATACCTATGCTTAAAAATCTGCTTCATACACAAAATGACTTTTGAAATTGGTTTCTAAATGTACATTAATATGTTTGTTGTAACTACTGAAAAGGTCTGAGCTAAATCCAAAAACACAGATGCAAGTGAGGCAAAGGGATGCAGGGGGAGGGGGACAGAGCCCCAAGGGACTCTTGGTTCTATTCCAAATTCCTGGAGTATGCCTGGCGCAACCCACTTGGGACTGCTTCAAGTGAGGAGTTTGAGTGGGGCAGTATGCCTGTCAAACCATAATGCAGAAGGGCAAAAGCTTGTTCAGTCTTTATTTTCAGCATGAAAGATAGGAAATGGGGGAGAGAGAGGACAGGGAGAACACAAATGGGACCCCCTTAGGATTTTACAAAGATCTAGCATCTTCAGAAGTTTGAATCCTCCTAGAACAGCCCTTCTCTGCCTTCTCCTGAAAGTACACCTGTCCAATTGGGTTTCTAGGATTACCACAATGAATGTGCATGAGAATAATTTGCAGCTGTATCTAATGCATATTCATTGTGATCCTGAAAACTTGACAGACAAGGTTTACCTCTACTAGAGAGTTCAGAAGCTCTGCTATAAAAATACCCAAGAGTTACTCTCTGGCACAACAAGGACAAGTTATGTCTTGGTTCCCTGATGTACCTCTTCTCCTAAATCTCCTCAAACCAGGGACCCATGAGAAAGTGTGCCCTGGAGGTTGGCCTCTCTTTATTGAGACCTCAAGTGGAGTAGTTGTATTTAAATGGACAGATTGTGTAGGTACACTTCTTGATTTGTCATGAGCGTGAATTGGTTTAATCGCCTTCCCTTTAGTTAGGGCTCCAAATTACTGCTAGGGAAGGGCCTTTCTAGTGCCCACTGATTTTCCCATTACTAGTGTATTCACTTCTTACAGAGTCAGAAACCCTACCCTGCTGGGAAATTAGAGAACCTGAGGTGATTAGAACTAGCAAACACAGGCACTTGATCTATTTATTTAGGCACACCTGATATGAATTAAGAATTGCGCTTTATAACATCATTATGAATCTGATAGCAGTTTATCTCCGGGAACAAGCAGAAATGCAGTCTTCACATATGGGTGACATTGGCATTGATGGAGCCCCGTGCAGGAACACACCCCAGCATCCAATAGGAATGCTTTTAGGAGCATCCCTCCACTCATGCGTGTCTGCCTTCCCAACAGTTTTCCTCAGTCATCTTTTTTCCACAGAGACATCAGGAGCAGAGGTGGCTCTATCATTAGGCGGAGTGAAGCGGTGGCCTCAAGCGGCAAACTTTTGGAGGTGGCAGAAATGCCCCCAAAAGAGCCGCCTCACTCCGCCTTCAGTTAAAAAAAAAAACATGTACAAAATGCTGCCTGTCCCCCGTTGTTCGTTCTGCTAGCGTTTGAAATGACAGGAAACCGGTGCGGAGCCTCCTGGCGGTAAAGAACCTCTGCTGATGCCGCGTCCTTCCCCCAAAAGGAAGTGACGCCAGAGCAGGATGCAGCAACAGCAGAGGTTCCTTACTGCCGGGAGGCTCTGCACTGGTTTACTGTCATTTCAAACACAGAGCAGAACGAACAACAAAGAGGAGTGAGCTACATGGAGGGGAAGGAGAGAAGAGGAATGAGCTGCGTGGGGGGGGGGGGGGAAGGAGAGAAGAGGAACGAGCTGCACGGGGGTGGAAGAGAGGGAGCTGATGGGGGCTAGAAGAAAGCTAACGGGGAAAAGAGGGTTGGAAGGGAGCTGACAGGGAAGGAAAGAGATGGCTGAAAGGGAACTGAAAGAGGGGAAGGAGATGGCTGAAAGGAACTGAGAGAGGGGAAGGAGATGGCTGGAAGGGAACGGAGAGAGGGTATGGAGATGACTGGAAGAGAACTGAGAGGAGAAGGAGATGGCTGGAAGGGAACTGACATGGGAAGTTGGGGGCTGGAAGGGAAATGACATGGGGGGAAAGAGGGGGATAGAAGGGAGCTGACATTTGGAGATGGGACTGGTAGGTGTCTGGGTAAAAGGGAGGAGGCTAGCAGGGAAGGGGCACTGGGACTGGAAGGGAGCTGACACGTGGGGAGGGTCATTGGGACTGGAAATAGGCTGAAGGAAGGAAGTGAAGAAAACAAAAGAAAAGGCAAGAAATGGCAGATAGAGTGCTAAGAGAAGACAGGAAAGCAGAAGCCTCAGATCAGGACCAGCATGACCAGAGAATAAAATGGTCAGACAACAAAGGTAGAAAAAAATAATTTTATTTTTAATTTAGTGATTGGACTTTGTGCTATTTTTATAGTTTACACAGTATGGGATACTGCATCTCTTATCTGGTGTTGCACTGCATGCAGAGTCTGGCTTCTTGGGGTTTCAGTTTAATTTTTCTCTAAATATTCTATTTTTACTTTAGGTTGTGATCACTTATTCTGTACTTGGCGAGAATCTGTGTGCCTAGCGTGTGACCAAGGCTGTGTGTTCTGTTAACATGAAATATGTACGCAGGGATCTGTACTGTAGCAATTTGCCTTGTTCAGCTTTTCAAATAGGTGTTAGATGTTCTAGGGCCTGCTGCAGTATTTATAGTGCCGCTTTTTTTGTATGAGTTTTGGAAGTTTATGCTGGTAATGGTAGGGTAGATTTGGCCTTGTAGATCTTTGGCGACTTTTGTAGGCTTTTATATTAGTTTACAATATTCCTGGTACTGGAGAATATTTGTTAGTGAGATGACCAGAATCAGATTTTTTTTTAAGCTATTGAGTTCTGTGGGTGAATGTTCTAGTTCTGCTCTGCACCCACTGTTGAGGGAAGGGATTCTATGGGTGCAAAATAGATGTTCCAAAAGAAAAAGCAAGAACCATAACGCAGTTTATAACAAAATAAAAATTAGTTATAATTTAGTTTTATAAAGTGTGTTGTGGTTCTCGCTCATTCTTTTAGTTCCTTGGTGTGCAAACATCTTGCATTTCCTCCATATTATATAATTAGCTTTATGGTTTGGTTTAGTCCCTGAGTTTTAAGAAGGCGCCCCCCCCCTCCCCACTCTATGGGGGGGGGGGATGGGGGCGCCGTCTCATCCTTCTCCTCAGGTAGCAGATTGCCTTGAGCCGCCCCTGATCAGGACCTTGTCCTACCCCCACTGTGAAAGATTACTTTAAACTTTTTTGGTGGTTCTTGGTACTCTGTGCTTGCCTTCCTGTCAACTGGAACAGTACCTCACCGTTCTGGTACTTTTCTTCATTTTTTGATATTTTCTTTTCAAGCATTTGGGCTGTTGTTGGCCTATTTGATTTTGCCTCCATCATTTTTTCCATGATGGAAAGTCACAGAGTGGTTTTTAAAAGTGTACTAAATGCCGGAGTACTATATCGGCAACTACTCAGCACGACTGGTGCTTAAAATGTTTGGGCCACGACATTTTCTCTTGTACCCACTGTTGGCAGATGACACCGTGGGGGCTTAAGAACTAGGAACAGCAACAGGTAAAACTGTTTCAGTCAGACATAGCTGCTTCGGCACACTCTTCGGTGGCCTCTAAACCATCATGGTTATCACATGTTTTCCATACTTCATCCAAGTCCAAACATAGCAGCAAGCATCAGCAGGCAAGGGGTCCCGATCCTCAACAGACTCCGATTCTTGACATCGACATCAGCATTCAGCTTTTGGCCAACCAGCCAAACAGCCCCGGTGGGAGGATACGTCCTCCAAAGCCTCAGAGGGGCTTGGGAATGCTCCCCAGGCATCATCCTCAGCAGAGCCCCCAGTACCTTGCTCTTGGACAGTAGCAGCGGGGTCGATGCTCGATTCCTCCTAGTCACCTCCGGTCTCCCTCAATGAGTGTGTCCAAGCTATTGAGAGAAGTCTGGCCACAATCCTAGCAGCAGTAGTGCCCGGGGCCTTCAAGGCCCTCTGGTTCCACTGCTCCGATATCGTCTCTCAATGTTGACGTATTGAGAGCTTTGGCAGCATTGCTTAGAGAGTCGGCATCATCATACATGGAGCCTCAACCTATCTCGGAGCACTATGCAGCATCGCGTGCCAGACACTCCAGGTCCAATACCTCACGCTATGAGCACTGAGCTTCAAGGTCAGCATCAGAGGATCGTCAATACCATGGTACCAACAGTCACTACTTTGATTTTCTACCAGATTCCAGTACAACTTCTTTGGACTCGATGCAGTCTCTCTTGATTTTGAGCTGCTCCGGGATATTCCCTCCAATCCATTTCCATCATGTGAGAGGCATCAATCTCCCCCCCGAGGACATGTCCTTTCAAAATGTTATCAAGGAATGGTGGCAGCTCTTTTGGTGTCTGTGGCCAAAGAACTGGAACAGAGAGCAGAGGAACTTGACATCCTCCAGTATCCCTCAGCTCTGAAGGACGCTGCTACTCTTCCCGCCCATAACATTCTCCATAATTTTATGCTTCAGATGTGGGAAACACCACTAATAGTTCCATTCATAAGCAAGCGACTGGACACTTTGTATCGAGTTCCTCCTTGCCCAGGCTTTCAGAAACCACAACTACCTTGGAATTGGCCCTGAGAAGGATTAAGAGTTCCAAAAATCACTCATTGGTTCCCCTGGGCAAGGAGTCCAGAACACTCGATGCTTCTGGCCGGAAAGCTTTTCAAGCTGTTATGCTTGGGTCCAAAATTAACTCCTACATGCTCTATATGGGCATGTTCTTGAGAGATGTATCAAAGGACTTGTCTAAATTCACCTCTTTACTGCCAACAGACAAGCAGGCCCAAATGAGGCTCTGATGTCTCATGCTTAGGACACTTCCAAGTTTCTGACCAGAGCAGCTTTTGAGGCCACTAGCAGAACAGCAGCAGCCTGTAATAGAGCAAGACAAACAGCCTGGCTGCAGGCCTCTGATCTTGACAATGGGTTCAAGACAAGCTGGCGAATATCCCCTGTAATGGAGAGAACCTTTTTGAAAAAGAGTGGTGTGAGAAAGCCAGTGAGATAGAGACCGATGATCTTACCAAGAAGCGCTTATCTAGGAAGACAGCAGACCCTGCTAAATGAAGGCTTCTACCAAAAAACCCTTTTATCCCAAAAAGAAGTAGTACTACCCTTCCTACTCCTCCTACCAGGCTGAACAGCCCCATCAGAAACAGCAGGGGAATCGTCAGCCCAGAAAGCCTAAGACTGCAAAGCCCTATCCAGCTCAATAGCCACAACCTACGGCTAGTTTTTGATTTCTTTCTCGAGGGCATAGCCAGTCTACCCTAAAAGGATCCCCACCCCTCCCACATAGCAGGCAGGTTAACTCATTTTGCCCACAGATGGGCTCTCACAACATCAGAACCCTGGACCTTGGCAGTGGTGAGTGCAAGCTATCAGCTCACTTTCAAAGATCTGTCCCCCGCTTTCTTTATGGGTGAGTTTCCCATGGATCTCCTTCACTCTATTCTGCTAAAGCAGGAGACTGCCAATCTAACAACTCAAGGGGCCATTGAGGAAGTCCCATTCCCTCAACAAGGCCTAGGGTTCTACTCCCATTACTTCCTCATTCCAAAGAAGACGAGGGGGGGAAGGGGAGAGTTCAGGCCTATCCTGGACCTGCAGAATCTGAACAAATTCCTAGTGAGAGAAAAGTTCAAAATTATATCACTAGTGATTTTACTCCCTTAACTTCAGGAAAAAGACTGGCTCTGGATCTCAAGGATGCCAACACACACATCCTGATCCACCCCCTCCACAGAAAGTACCTCCAGTATTTCTTTCAGGGGCACCACTATCAATATTGTGTGCTCAACTTCTAATTGGCTTCGGCACCAAGGATGTTCACAAAGTGCCTCGCAGTCATAGCAGCCTACCTCCTTACCCTGAGCATCTTCGTCTTCCCTTACTTAGATGGGTCACTCATCAGGAGAGATACCCCTCAGATGGTCTCCACATCGCTTTAACGCACCATTCTGGTTCTGCAGCACCAGCTTTTTCGTCAACTATCCAAAGTCCCACCTGACCTCTACTCAAACAGAGTTCATAGGGGCTCTTCTAGATACTACAAAGACTCGAGCCTTCCTGACAGAGGACCACCTTCATGGTTTCATTTCCTTGGCAAGCCATTGCCTACATCAGGCCAATATCACTGCAAGAAACATGCTACATCTCCTGGGTCACCTGGCCGCCACAGTCCATGTTGTTCCATATCCCCATTTTCACATACGTCTGGGGCAGTGGACCCTCTCAGATCAGTTGACACAGTCCACGGGTTGCCTCTCGGACAGGATCAAAATCTCACCTTAGTTTGTGACCTCCCTCAACTGTTGGTGCACCGCCCAAAACCTCATCGTCAGGTTACCTTTTCAAAGATCTGCAACGCAGTGTACCCTGACCACCGATGCGTCCAAGCAAGGCTGGGGAGCCCATCTCCACA
Organism: Ichthyophis bannanicus; assembly: GCA_033557465.1. Lineage (NCBI taxonomy): Eukaryota > Metazoa > Chordata > Amphibia > Gymnophiona > Ichthyophiidae > Ichthyophis > Ichthyophis bannanicus. The sequence goes on from CM066045.1 coordinate 162,662,410, forward strand.
CTCTCACCACACAGAGCCAGTGGACCCCATGAAAGGCATCTTATCACATCAATCTGTTGGCGTTCAGAGTGATTGCCAATGCTCTATGCATCTCCTGTCGCCAACTTTTGGGATGGACAGTACTCAATCAGACCGGAAACCAGATTGTCATGTTCTACATCAACAAACAGGGCGGTACCAGATCTCACCTCCTTTGCAACAAGGCAATCCATCTTTGGACTTTCGCAATGGCTCATCAGATTCTTCTTCGGGCTGTTTATCTCCCGGGGGAGCAAAATCAGCTAGCTGACAAGCTCAGCCATATCCTTCATCCACACATGCTTCATCAGGAAACTGTGCAACGCTTATTACGATTATGGGGAACACCCATCATCAATCTCTTTGTTACTCCAATGAATGCCCAACTCCCTCACTCCTGTTCAAAATCCAATTGCTATGGAGCGAGGCCTCAAATGCTTTCCTGCTTCATTGGGGTTGGGGGTCTGCTCTACGCATTCCTGTCACTTCCACTGGTTCCGAAGACACACTTCAAGTTGCAGTTGGACAGAGGAAAGATGATTCTTATCAACGTGTTCTGGCTCCATCAACCTTGGTTTACCCTACTTCTTAAGCTGACGCAAGGACAACCTCTCAGTCTGGGGTATGCATCCAATCTTATCTTGCAGGACCAGGGGACACTTCACCCCAATCTCCTTCACATCTTCTCTGCCCTGTTCACGCGAACTGGCTTCATCTTTCCCCACCTTCTTGCGCATGCTACAAATCTGCTAGACACTTGGCTTTCTTTTTCCTTGGTCCCAGCCTCTGGAACTCACTCCCCCTGATATTTGTCTTGAGCTTTCTTTTCCTACATTTAAATCTCGTCTTAAAAGCCATCTTTTTCAGCTTGTCTTTGATGCTCCATTTGGGCTTAGATTTTCTGCCTCCCCTCCCTCCTCCTGTCCATTCCCTTCTTCCCTCACTATGATTCTATTCTCTTAATTTCTCACATTTCCTATATTTAACTGGCGTTCCTTTCCTAATTTGATTTTATTGCTTATTGTACACCCCTCTGATGTCTGAAGGGCAGTATAAAAGGTTTTTAATAAACTATAATTGAAAGAAGCTCTTCTGTGCATTTACATCATGAAGGTATTTCAACATCTCTATCTTAACTCTCCTCTCCCATTTTTCTTCCAACATATACATACTGAGATCTTTAAGTCTGTCCTCATATGCTTTATGATGAAGCCCACTGACCATTTTGGTAGCCACCCTCTGTACTAACTCCATCCTGTTTATATCCTTTTGAAAGTGTGGTCTCCAGAATTGTATGCAATACTCTAAATTAAGTCCCAAATACAGAGGCACTATCACCTCCTCCTTCCTGCCGACTATTCTTCTCCCTACCCACCCAAGCATCTTTCTGACTTTTCCACCTGTTTAGCCACCTTAAGATAATCAGAAACAATCACCCCTAGGTCCCGCCCTTCTCTTGTGGACAGAAGTCCTTCATCTCTTATACTATACCACTCCCTTAAATTTTTGCAGCCCAAATGCATGGCCCTGCAGTTTTTAGTGTTAAATCTCAGCTGCCAAATTCTCAACCGTTCTACAAGCTTCACTAGATCCCTCCTCATGTTATCTACTCCTTCCTGGGTGTCTACTCTATTACAGATTTTGGTATCATCTGCAAAGAGCCAAAACTTACCTGATAGCTCTTCTGCAATATCATTTACAAAAATGTTAAAAAGAATCAGACTAAGGACAGATCCCTGCGGCACCACTGGTAGTATCCTTCTTCTCAGAGTGAGTTCCATTTATCTGGACCCAGGGCCATACCAAGTGTGAATCGCACCCTGTACGACTTGCACATCGGGCACGCGCCCCCTCCCCCCACACCTCCAGCCATTTTCTGTACAGCGGTGGGAGAGAAGAGGCGCACCCGATGTGCAGTCGCTGGCACTCTAAGCAGATCTGTCCCTCCTTGCTCTGACATCGCGTCAGAGTACTCAATTTATTTATAAGTTGCCTGTGAGGAACAGTGTCAAAAGCTTTACTAAAATCTAAGTACACCACCTCTAGAGCTCTCCCTCAATTCAACTCTCATGTCACCCAGTCAAAGAAATTAGTGATATTTGTTTGATAAGACCTGTCTCTAGTAAAATCATGCTGACTCTGATTCTGTACCGTACTTCCCAGATTATGTCGTGTTTTTTTACATCAGAAATCTATGGTGCGATCTATACAATGAAGTGACTTATCTAATAAATTTACGCGGTGGACCACGCCTCCTGAAATGGATATAAATACTCGCAATTGTGCAGTGAACAGTCTGTCTCCCTGGACACTCCACTCTACACCCAACGCTTGCAAGCAGATCCTCCGATTAGCAGACTGGTATGTATTTGGACTATACTCGCAAATAGCATACAAAATAACACACTGGATGAATTTCATTTATAACACAAATGTTATTTTTAATCCCACACTGCGGAATTCAAATTGAAAGTTATTCATTCTGCAGAAGAACATGGTAACAGAACCACCAAGCAAACTTTTGGGATAAATGAGAAATTAGTTAGAGACTGGAGAAATACGCAGGGAAAACTAACGTTGATGAAACACAGTAAGAAGGCAGATCACGGCTGCAAAGTGTGGTGGCCTGAATTAGAAGTACATCTGCTTCAATTCGTCGTAGAGCAGAGGCCCAGGGTCATGGACTGTCCACTGTGCAGGTGCAATTCAAAGCAGTTCATATCACCAGAGAAATGAACAACAAGGGAATCAAGGCTGGCCATTCGTGGTGCTACCGATTTATGATAAGAAACAAATTAAGCATTAGACAAAGAACAACCATGTGGTCAGCTGCTTCCCGCTGATTTCTTGGATAAAATACGGAATTTCAGGGAATTTGTAAACAAAGAAATCAACATATACACAGTGACACTGGACTTTATAATCAACATGAACGAAGTTCCCTTAACCTTCAACATCCCATTAGGGAGAAGGTCAGTCAAAAGGGGGTTAGAACAATAAATATTATAACCACCGGATACGAAAAAACACACTTTACAGTGGTGCTGGCCTGCTGTGCAAGTGGGAAGAAGCTGCCATCTATGATTATACTCCAAAGGAAGACAATGCCACGTGAAACTCTACCAACCAACGATGTGAATGAGACAGGATGTTGAAATGGTTGCAGTGCTGTTTTTAGTAAGCGGCCGGACAGATTTTTCAAGAGACAGAAAGCTCTACTTGTCATGGATAGCATGAGGACCCATGTCACTGAAGACATAAAGAAGAAAATAAAATCTCTGAACACTGTCCCGGTTATTATACCTGGTGGTATGACAAAAATGCTTCAACTGCTTGACATTTCCGTCAACAGAAGATTCAAAGCTGTGTTACATTGCCTATGGGGAAAACTGGATGTGCCACGGAAAACACAGTTTCACGGCTACCGGCAGTATGTGCCAGGCCACGTTTGCAGAAGTTACCGGGGTGGGTTGTGACAGCATGGTGGTGGGGTGGGGGGGGGGTGAGCGATAAAATAATCAAATCAAGTTTTGTGAAGGCTGAGATGCTAAAGAGCCCCGATAACCGTGAAGATGAAGACGACAATAACAAACATGAACTGGCACCAGAAACTGCAGAACTATTTCACAATGACACAAAAGATGAAGGCTTCAGCAGCTTTCCCAAGAGTGATACAGAACAAATCTGATGTGGAATGAGTTTTATTTTAAAGTGAAACAGAATAAATCCATTTTTAAGAAACAGCAATGTTGTCTCGCGCTTTATTTTTTGTACTGGCGACTTATACTAATATTTTACATGTAAAAATGCCTAATTGTGCCACTACGACATACACTGGGGTGACTTATAATCCAGGAAATGCAGTAATCTTTTGTATTCGAGAAACCTCACAATCTTCTGTTTTGGCAGTGTTTCTATTAGTTTATTCATCACAGAGTTCAGACTAACCGGCCTCTAGTTCTCAACCTCATCCTTACTTATGCTTTTGTGTAAAGGGACCACATGCTCCCTTCTCCAGTCCTCTGGGATCATGCCCAACTCTAAGAAGCATTGAAATGGTCAGACAGTGAAATTTCCCTATGTTCCTTCAATACTCTCGGATGTATCCCATCTGGCCCCATCGCTCTGTCTACTTTTAGTTTAGCTAGCTCCTCACGAACACAGTCGTTCGAAAATCGTTCAAAATCTGCCTCACTTCTGTTTCTATTTCTCGGTGTTTTCTGAGATCCTGATCCTGGCCCTTCATCTGTGAACACAGAACAGAAATATTTGTTAAGCAATTCCATTTTATCCTCATCAGCTACTACATATTCCTCCCCTTCAGTTTGACAATAGCAGCCAGCGGCACTTCTCTGCATATCAGGTACTGCTATGCGGATACAAATTTTAAATATTAGGCCAAAAGAATATAATATTGTTATATCAGAGATAGCACCCTATGGTGCTCTAGACAAGCTCTGAAATCAGCTGTCATAGCATCATCCCAACTAACCTAAAGGAAATATTACTGCAGCCCACGGTTTAAACTATGAGAATCGTAAAAGACAACTGCAGTCAGCATTTAAATAGGTTTGGGTACGTAGAGCAAGATTTCCTAAAACATTTTTCCCAACACTCTATCCATAGTTCAAAGTAGATTACAGTAGTTGTGGTCAACATCATTGGCACCCTTGCAGTTCAATCCTTTATTGTCCAATATCTCCTAAAAAAAAAAAGTGGCCAGTGAAATGTCTTTGGACTATATATGCCCACATATTTGAGACAAAAAAGAATCAAATAAAATAAGACCAATTAAAAAAAGGAAATAGTACAAAAACTGGAGCATTGCCAGGACATGATTATTGGCACCCTTACACAATTCAAATCAGTTTGAACAGAAGAACCAAATTCCCATTGCCATAAAATTAGACGCACCTGTGATCAATTGTCAATACTCACAAGACTTGAATAACCAATGAATGATGGTTGTAATGTTTAAAATGGCCACATTCACTCCCTGTTCCATTTTCACAATGGTGAAGACAAGTGAGCTGCCTGAGACAGTCAGCAAAGCCATTATCAAACTTCCAAAGCGTTCAAGGTCATCTCCAAAGACCTTGGGATTCCGATATCTGCAGTTTGCAATGTTGTTATTAAGAGGTTTTCTGCTCATAGAACCATCAAGAACTTCTTAAGATGTGGGAAGAGGAAAATTAATCCAAGAAGTCTTTGAAGGTTAGTGCGAACTACTGGAAAAAAACACCACATTCAACATTTAAAGGCTGACCTGGAGCAATCTGGTGGTTTCAACCTACATCATATACTGTGCGCTAAAAAAAGAAGGACTTCATGGATGAAGGCCAAGGAGGATCCTACTGCTCAAAGACAGACATAAAAAAGGTACGCCTGATCTTTGCCCAAACCCACCTTAAGAAACCACAATCCTTTTGGGAAAATGTTCTGTGGACGGATGAAACTAAACTTGAGCTCTTTGGCAATGAAAACCAGTGATACATTTAAAAGTGAAGAAATGAAGCTTATCAGGAAAAAAAAAACACCCTTCCTACAATTAAATATGGTGAAGATTCCATAATGTTGTGGGGCTGTTTTGCTGCCTTAGGAACTGGAGGCCTGGAACGTATTAAAGGAATCATGAAGTCTGAGGACTAAAGTTATTTTGGAGCGAAATGTGCTACCTTGTGTCAGAAAGCTAGGTCTGGGTCTTAGGTCTTGGGTCCTCCAGCAGGACAATGACCCAAAAGTACAAAAGAATGGTTAAAAAGGACAAATGGACTGTTTTAAACTGGCCAGCAATGAGTCCTGATCTCCATCCAATTGAGAATCTTTGGAAAGAGCTGAAATCTGCCATTGGTAAAATTAAGGCTGGAAACATCCATAAGCTGGAACAAAATCACAGTTGAAGAATGGGAGAAACTACCAGCAGACAGATGTATGCAACGTATAATAGCTACAAGAAATGTTTGGAGACTGTCATCACTGCTAAAGGTTGTGCAATCAAATATTAGTGAAGGGTGCCATTAAGTCTGTCCAGGTCATGTTTTTGTTTTGTTTTTCTCAAAAATTGCTATGTCTATGTTGCACAGATATCTTTTTTTGTATACTTTGAACTTACTATTAAAATATTATGATGACATAGCATACAGTTGCAATATTTCCAATTATTTCTCAAGATATTGTATACAACATACCTAAAATGCAAGGGTGCCAATAATGTTGACCACAACTGCAGAATACACCTTACTTCGGGATTACAGACAACACTATAAAACTGCAAGAGAGCAAACATCTGCATCAATTGCCGCAATTCTGAAATAATCCTCCTTTTATGCCCAAGGATTTAATTTGCTGCACTTTGGCCCCTGAAGTCTATAGGTAAGGATTGGGTGAAAGACCCTTTGCCTTTTACACAAGTCTTTTTAAGCATCTTTGTTTTACTATAAGCTTAATTTTAGCAAATCCATAATCTTCAGTTCTGAATAGTGAAGCAATGCAAGAAGACGGCAAAGATAAACTCCAAGACAATAGGTTTAATCACTTCAACCCAGTAGGTATTTGTTTCCTGGGTGCTAGCAAAAAGGAAAAATATATTCAATAAAATAGTTGCAATTTGTGGAAAAAAAATAAAAAATCTAGCTATCTTGCCTAGCTGAACTAGAAAGAATTAAATATCAGATCTTGATGCTCTTGCCCTCTGGTTTTATTTCTGATGCAAAGTACTCGCTTGAGGCCGGCATGAACCACTGGCTAGGATGGCACTACACAGAGCCCCCTCCGAGTAAGTGCATTGTTTAAAGATGTCACAATACAACCAAGCTTATTTCCATGGTAACTGTAAAGAGGATCATTGCCTGGAGCAGTAACGCAAGATAAAAAATGCAACCAAAATGTAAAGGAGCGAGATTAGTGTCTCAGGGAATTAAGAGAATTCTGAAAATAAACCAGCAGATCAGGAGGCAATGTTGACTCTGCCATGAAATCACATCTGGGTTTAGTACCAAGTGAAATGTACCAAACTGGAAATGCACCCTGTGCGACTAACAAATCTCCCCCCCCCCCCCCCCCCGCCATGTCCAGTAACTCACTCTTTTGGAGATTCCTGGAAGCCCAATGATGGTATCAGTGCCTCTTCTGTACTTGGGCCCTGTGTGGCCACACCCGCTCGCAGTCCTTGGTATGGCCCTGGGTGCTGCCCCCTGCAAGGGCACTACATCCCCGGATAGGACTGGCCTCTCCAGGAATATATGCCATCAGCAGGGTTTTCCGCCCTTCTTCCTGAAAACAGCATATCCCATAGGTAGGGTTGTAAGGGCTGGCCATTCAAGGAAACGCATATCCCAAAGGCAGAGCTGCAGTAGGTGCCTTCCCCCTCCTGCCCAGGCCTAGACAACACTGGCATCCTAGACAATTGTCTAATTTTGAAGGTACAAAATACTTGAGCTAAAAGAGGAGTCTGATTCAACTTGCTTTAGGAACATATTCTAGGATCTCTGGGGGAGAAACCTCTTCTCACCACCCCACTCTCTGGTTTTGCCTATAAGCACCAACATCTTAAATTGGGCCCTACTCTGCCTCCCTCACCCAGAATACCATATCCCATGGATATCAGTGTGATTCCTGGGATGCAGAGGGATTTTTCATTGTTCCGTTACATATTCTGAATTTAGGGCTAGTTAAGCACAACACTGTACATACTACATAGCACTAGACAAATGAAAAGGAGTTGTAACAGTAAAGAAGCTACCCAAGCTCCATCTCTCTGATTAACTAACAGCTCTCTTTGTAGAGTAAGTCAGGGCAGGGTGGGGGGGAGCAATGTGCAGCTCTAATAGTGAAAAGAAATTCCTTTGCAGCCTCTACTACGGCTGATGCTCATTTCTGAATGTTATTGCTCGAGTTTGAATATTAATCTCATGATATCATTTGCTTCTATTCAAATTCATCCATATATTTTTTTTAAATATTTCTTCAGTTTTGTGCTCGTGACTATTTTCACTGGCAAAGAGTTCAATAATTTTGCCATTCTCCAAGTAAAGCGTCCATCTTTCTAAAGGAAAAGTATTTCCACTTAGCCTCTGTTTGTTGGTCCTAGAGTAGGATTAAGGGTTTGGTGGGCCCCCATCATAATGTAATTACATTTAAAACTCTCACAAACAGGGCCCCCATTATAAGTCTGACTGCAGAGGAAACAGCAAGTAAGAAACAGTGCTCCCCCCAACTCCTGTGGCCTGGAGGACAATGCATAGGAAATGGGAAGAATAGACAAATCTCTGTAGATAGCAGTAGCTCTAGTCTTCCCTCCTCCCCCCCCCCCTACTCTTCTCGCAGCTAACTTACCGGGGCAAAAAAAATCTGTCTTGCGGGCCACTGAGTTACACATCCAAGAAGGCCTCCCCTTAACATTTCAGCCCTAGGTACATCCCTATGCCTTAATCCTGCCATATCTGCTCAGAATTCCAAAATCGCTCTCATGGAAAGCTTAAACGCAAAAGCCTGGCAGTCTGGGTAAGTCACTAATAAAAATGATTTTACATACCAAAAGATGCCAGCATTAACTCCAAGGAACCTTCATCAGAGGGGCCAACTGCTGGCCAGAGCATCCAAGCTTTTGTTCCCATACTCCTTTAACGATCACCAATAGACTAAGCGTGAACTGCATGCTTATGAAAGAGCTGATTTATAACTCTGCTGCTGCTCTTGAAGGCTTTATATTGCAAGAGGTTTTAGTATGTCCCAGACAGCTGTAAGGTACCATGGTGAATGACGCTGAGGTGTATCTCGTCATGCATGGTGATGGTGTCCCAACTATAGAGATTAACTGGCTGTCAGACCCCATTGCACTTGCACCACTTCCTTAAAATATTTTAATTACAGTCTTCCAAAACTTTAGTGGCCCTTTTTTTTTTTTTTAAACCACACACATTTTACCATTACCATTTTGTGCAAAGACTCAGCCCTTTAAGCTCAGAGATGCAGCATCACAAACCTTGAGTCCCAGGTCCTGGACATTATATGGACCGAACCAGTGACAATCAGCATAGTGCAGCTGTGCCGCTCTTGGCCAAGCACAATTCTGAGGTTTGCCCTTCATAATGTATGAAAGTTTACCTTTAGGAATGATTTTCCAAAGGGACTGGGATGGATTCTATTTTCTCCCATATTTTGAGCTTTATTTGAAATGCTTACGGTTTTATCCATTTTTAATTTGGATTTAGAATCAACAAGACCAGGGATTCCCAGACCTGTCCTGTTGACCCCACATCCAGGATAGTTTTCACAATATCACAACAAATAAGCATAAGAACAGTTTGCAAACACTGGAAACCTAGTACATGCAACTTGATCTCATGCATATTCACTGTGGCTATCCTGAAATGCCAATGAGCTGGGACAGGTTTAGGAAGGACAAATACTATTAGTAGAATTTGTGCAATATATAAATTTAATTATAAGCAGGGCAGTGACCTATGATGTGAGCGTCTGCTTTTAACCCTATGGTGACTAGTTTCGCCGTATGTAGGAGTAAGGCCATCCTGAGGTCTCATTTGCCTTATTGAATTGTGAAATATTTATATGCTAGAAATCTTGGTTGGTGAGATTTTTTGACTATTAGTAGATAAATGGTGTTTATTGAGGGTGTTAGTGTATATTGATTTAGTTTTGCACATACCATGACAGTCATGAACCTCACTTCTGAGCCAGGGTATATGGAGTATGATCTCAGGCTCTCAGATTTACTGCCCTAAGAATCTAACAGTGATGTGACTAGTTCTCTTGGTTTGGCTCATTGACCTACCTCCTCTATCTTCCATGGGCTGTTTTCCATCTAGTGTCCTCTCTATCCCACCACCATCATCCTCATTGTACCTTATATTGAGAAAGACCATGACCACCCAATGGACAAGGCCTCTCCTTTTAACAGCCTATATTTAGAGCTACATTGATACAACAATTCTCAACAGGTGGCAGCAAAAATTTGGCATAGACAGAAAGCTCATGCTTTTCTCAACAACCACATGTAGCTGTAGGCTAGGGAGAGTGGAAATCAAGGAGCTAGGTACTTGAAATCCCCATAACTGCTCTCTAACTTACTTCCCCCTATTTCCATTTGTAACCGGTGCGATCAGCCTAAGCTGGAATATTGCAGGTCTGTTTCCCTTCTCTGCCCCTGCCCATTGGCAATTAGCACCACTGCATCTTGAACGTACCTGTGCTTCCACCATGATTACTGCTGGCCCCAGCCCATGTTGGAAATGACGTATTCTCCTCCTTCTGCTGTATCAGTCTGGGCCAAAAAAGTGAGGTCTTACTTCCTCTTCTGTGACTACAATCACTACCATTGCTGCAGAGGAGGAGATGGCCAAAGGAAACCCTTTCCCACCCTTTTTTTTCTGTGAACGCATGAGAGCATGCATTTCAAAAGAGGTATGGGTGTTGAAAGGGGAATATTGACAAAGATGGGATTGGCCCATGGGGCATGAAAGAGAATATATGAGCCTAGATGCAGCAATCTCACTATAGGAGGCGAAGCCTAGATGTTGGAAATGCCCCAGAGAAATGGATTTCAGGATTGAGATTAGGTAGGGACGAGAAAAAACAGACTTGGGGATTGGACAGGAACATGTGGTCTTTCTGACCAAACAAGGACTTGGGGATGGAGGGCGTGGGGATAGAGCAGGGATTTGGGAATTGCGTGACAATGAGAAAGCATCTGGGTGGGGGTATGTGTAAGGATGTGAGATGGGCCAGAGTATTTTAGACGAGACATAGAAAGGTGAGGTGGACAGATAGTGTGAAACTATGAAGAATGTGTACGCATTGGGAAAGGGGTAAGAAGAGAAACAGACAGGTCTGTGACAGGATGATAAAATATAGAAATAGAGGAGGTGAGAGGGTTATATAGAGCTAGAAGGGGTTAAGAGAGAAGAAAATGCTGGAATGTGACAGGGAAGGAGCAGGACTGGTAAGTGGACAAGAGGCAGAGGAAGGTAAATGAGGGCTGGGGAGGGAGTTGAGTCCAGGAGGTTGGAAATGGGCATGTAGATGAGACAGAGGGAACAGGATGGAGGAGAAGTGAGAAACAGAGGAAGGAATCGGTTGACTGTGGAGAAAAGGGAGTGGAACATGGAAAGCTAGTAGGTAAATAAGAGGTGAAAGAAAGGGAGAATAAGGACTAGAAGGTGGAAAGAGGGAGTGAAAGGAGAAGCAAAGTCTAATGAGTGGATAGCAAGGAAAAGAAGACAGAAATGGAGAGAGAGATGAAAGGGAAAGATCAATGTGAGACACAGATACTGTATAGGGAAGGAAAGGAACAGCCAGAGAAGAGATAAAAAAAGGAGATTTCACAGGGAAAAGATCAATAAAAGGTGAGTATACATAAACTGGGACAACCTCAATTAGAAAAATAAATTGTCCACATAACAGTAGTAAAAAACAATAAAAGTTTTTAGTGAATGAAAAAATATTAGATTTGAGAATGTACATTCTACTTACATCAGTACATTTTGCTCAATACAGGAGGAAATGCATTTTTTTGTCTCCTATATTGTACTGCTCACAGGTACTGTGGCTTCTCAGGGACTTCCATTTCTTAATTGTTGGTTCTTTATTCTGTAATTGGTAACGTTCTGTGTATATAACTGAGTTGAGGGCTTCTGTTAGCATGTAGTTCTACCTCTCTACGCCGAAATCTCTCCAGCAATCCAGACCAAAATCTCTGCCTGCCTTTTTGACATTGCTGCCTCGATGTCTCACCGCGTACATGCGTAATATAAAGATCCCAACAAATAGTGAAACCCCTCAGCCTACAATTTTTGTCAGAGTTGATCAAAGTGAGCGGAACATGTCCACACACCACCGTGATAACTCCCTTTTTTTAGATAATTTTCAGTAAATAGCTTTTAAAAGTGAAAACTTGACACTTAGCTCAGGAATGGTTATATTACCAAGAAACGTTAGTGATATAACCATTCCTGAGCTAAGTATCAAGTTTTCACACATGTTCCGCTCACTTTGATGATTAACTCCGACAAAAATTGTAGGCTGAGGGGTTTCACTATTTGTTGGGATCTTTATATTACAGATATTTATTGGATTCTTTGAAATTGAACATGGCCATAACTGAACTCCTTATCTTTCCCCCCAAAACCTCCCCTCCTCCCTCCTTTCTCAGTCTCTGTGGATAACTCTGTAATCCTTCCTGTTTCCTCGGCCCGCAATCTGGGGGTTATCTTTGACTCTTTTCTCTCCTTCTCCACACATATCCAGATCATAGCTAAGACCTGCCGTTTCTTTCTCTACAACATTAGCAAAATCCGCCCCTTCCTTTCTGAACACACTATTAAAACGCTTATCCACCTCTCGCCTCGACTACTGCAACCTACTCCTTGCTGGTCTCCCTGTGAGCCATCTCTTTCCCCTTCAATCTATTCAACATTCTGCTGCTCGACTAATTTTCCGCCAGCCTCGCCATGCCCACATTACTCCTCTTCTCGTCACTTCACTGGCTCCCTATCAGTTTCCGCATCCAGTTCAAACTTCTCCTCCTGACCTATTCACTCTGCGGCCCCTCAATACCTTTCATCTCTTATCTCTCCTTACAACCCCTCTCGGGAACTTCGCTCTTTTAACAAACTACTTCTATCTAGGCCAGGGGTCTCAAACTCAAATTGCTTTGAGGGCCAAATGAGGACTTGTAAAGTAACCCGGGGGCCGCATAAGACGTGGGGCCATATTTGCATAATGTTACCATACACTAACTTTTAGTAAACATGCCTCTTAATGAGTATGGATAAAGAAAGACTAAAAGATTTAGAAATAGGAAGACAATAATTAAACTGGGAACCCCAAAAGCCAAACTTGGAATGTACAACAACACTGTAGAAATAAAACTATAAATTAATTTCCTCTTGTACTAAACAAAGTGCAAACATTAATGATGCACATTTCCCAGAGCTGACATATTCCAGTTAATAAATTCAAAATAAAGAGATATTTTTCTACCTTTTGTGCATTTTTTTTTAAGTTGCAATTGCTCCAGCCACTTCTGGTTTCTTCGTGTCTTCTGCTATCTCCATCGTCTGCTGTCCATTTGTCCTTTCTTCTCTCTTCTAGTTTTTTTCCATTCTCTCTCTCTACATCTGCTTTAACATACTAATCTTTCTCCTTTTGCTCTTTCCTCATTCCTATTTCATCCACTCAAATTTTACCCCTCCATCCTCAATCCCCACTTACTCTCCCAATAACTGGCCAATTGTAGATTTGTCTTCTCTTCCAGACAAAATATTTTTCCCCTCTCCATTTCACTTTCCCAGCTCCATCCCATTCTAATCCTCCCCCAACATCAGCTCCCTTCTAGTTCCAGCCCCACCCAGCATCTGCTCCTTTCTAGTCCCTGCATCAGTCCATTTCCAGTCCTATCCTAGCCTCACCATCAGCCCATTTCCAATCCTAGCCCCCCATCAGCCCATTTCCAATCCTAGCTCCCTCCCCTCACAGCCCATTTCCATTCCAAGCCCCCCTCCCCATCAGCCATTTGCAGTTCAAGCCCCCCTTCCACTCAGCCCATTTCCAGTCCTAGCAACCCCCCCAGCCCATTACCAGTCCTAGACCCCCCATAGCCCATTACCAGTCCTAACCTCCCCATAGCGCACTTCCAGTCTTACCCCCCCCCATCACCCCATTTTCAGTCTTACCCCCCCATAGCCCATTACCAGTCATAACCCCCCCCCACTTGCAGTCGTATCCCCCATCACCCCATTTTCAGTCTTACCTCCCCTCATAGGCCATTACCAGTCCTAACCCCCAATCAACCCACCTCCAGTCCTAACCCCCATCACCCCATTTTCAGTCCTAGCCCCCATAATAGCCAATTACCAGTTATAACCCCCCCCTGCCAATAGCCCACTTCCAGTCCTAACCCCCATCTGCCCATTTCCATTCCTAGCCCCCCCCATAGCCCATTACCAGTCATAACCCCCCCCCCCTGCCAATAGCCCACTTCCAGTCCTAACCCCCATTACCCCATTTCAGTCAGCCCCTCCATAGCTCATTACCAGCCAGCGAAGGAGGGAAACAAAAAAAACCCAAAACCCTGGCTTCTGCCGTTGCCGCCGTGGCAGCGGCAGAATCAATTGTCAAATTTAAAAAAAAAAAGACTTCTGCTGCTCAAGCAGCAAAATCAGCTTGAAACCGCGCGAGAGGGGAATACTCTCCTCGCGGCTTGAAAAGCACGCCGCTGATAGAGCAGACTCGGATCTCCGGGCACAGGGGAAGGGGCCGCAGGACAGCTGATTTTGCTGCTTGAGCAGCAGAAGTCTTTTTTTTTTAAATTTGACAATTGATTCTGCCGCTGCCACGGCGGCAACGGCAGAAGCCAGGGTTTTGTGTTTTTTTTGTTTTCCTCTGTCGCGGGCCGCACAAAGTTGTCTGCGGCCCGCGGGCCGCGTGTTTGAGACCCCTGATCTAGGCCCTCCACTTGCACCGCTAACTCCAGACTTCGCTCCTTTCACCTTGCAGCACCTTACGCCTGGAACAACCTACCTGTGTCTATACGCCAGGCACCCTCCCTAGCCTTCTTCAAATCCAGGTTGAAAACCTACCTCTTCACTGTCGCTTTCAGATCTTGACTTCTGTCTTTTGTCTTGTCTAGATTGTAAATGCCATATTTTGTGTTTTTGCCCTGAATAGACTGTTGCTCTGTGTTTTGTTTTGTCTTGACTAGATTGTAAGCTCGGACGAGCAGGGACTGTCTCTTACATGTCTGTACAGCGCTGCGTGCAACTGGTAGCGCTTTATAAATGCTCAATAGTAGTAGTAGTTCCTATGTGGAGATCTATAGCAGTCTATAGTAGCCAAACTAGTTAGATCTCCACATGGGTCTGGATGGGACACATCCCAGGATACTGAAAGAGCTCAGAAAGGTTCTTGCAGGGCCTTTAAAAGATGTTTTTAAATAGCTCCTTGGAGACAAGAGAAGTTCCGCAGGACTGGAAAAGGGTAGATGTGGTACCTCTTCACAAAAGTGGTAATAGGGAAGTTCAACTACAGGCCAGTAAGTCTTACCTCAGTGGTGGGAAAAGTAATGGGGGCGCTCCTGAAAGAGAGAATAGTGGACTTTCTCAAAACCAATAAGTTGCATGATCCGAGGCAACATGGTTTACCAAAGGACAATCAAATCTGAGTTCTTTGATCAGAGAACTAGATCAAGGGCATATGATGGATGTGATCTAACTAGATTTCAGCAAAGCCTTTGATAATGTTCCTCATAGAAGGCTTAATCAATAAACTGACCAGTCTGGGGATGGGTTCCAAGGTTGTGAGCTGGATTAGAAATTGGTTGACTGACAGATGACAGAAGGTGATGGTAAATGGAACTCACTCGGATGAAAGGAAGGTGATTATTAGCGTGCCCCAGGGATTGGTCCTGGGGCCGGTACTGTTCAATGTATTTGTGAGTAATATTACTGAAGGACTGAATGGAAAAGTCTGTCTTTTTGCAGATGGCACAAAAATTTGCAACAATGTGGACTCCCCAGAGGGAGTGGATAACATGAGGAAAGATCTGCAAAAGCTGGAAAAATGGTCTAATGCTTGGCAGTTAAGATTTAATGTGAAGAAGTGCAGTGTCATACACTTGGGATGCAGAAATCAAAAGGAATTGTATGAGGTAGGGGGCAATAGGTTAGTGTGCACGGACCAGGAGCAGGACCTCAGAGTGGCGAAACAGTGTGACAAGGCAGTGGCCAAAGCCAGAAGGATGCTAGGTTGCATACAGAGAGGAATTACCAACAGAAAGGAGGAGGTACTAATGTGACTGTATAAGTCGCTGGTGAGGCCTCACTTGGAATATTGTGTTCAGTTTTGGAGGCCATATCTCACAAAGGATATAAAAAGACTGGAAATGGTTCAGAGGAAGATGACCAAAATGATTTGGAGCCTGCATCAGAAGACGTATGAAAAGAGACTCCAAGACCTAAATATGTATATGCTAGAGGAGAGCAGGGACAGGGGAAATATGATACAGACCTTTAAATACTTAAGGAGTATTAATGACCAAACTTTCAAAGACAGGGAAGCTGTAATACTAGAGGGCATAACATGAAGTTGCAAGGGGGTAAATTGAAAGGCAACGTCAGGAAATACTTTTTCACTGAAAGGGTGGTGGATGCTTAGAATGCCCTCTCGATGGAAGTGGTGGGGGAAAATACAATGCCAGAATTCAAAATGGCATGGGACAGACATAGTGGATAACGTAGATCTCCAGGAACAAGCAGGAATGAGTCTTCACATATGGGTATCGTCGGTACCGACGGAGCCTGCGCGGGAACGCTCCCCAGCGTCCAGTAAGAAAGCTTTTGGGAGCATCCCACAGCGCCTGCGCGCTGCCTTCCCGCCTTTTCCAAACGCCTCTCTCCAGTTCTTCTTTTCCGCGGAGCCAGCAGGTCGTGTTCCTGTCACTGCAGAAGAAGTTCTTTATTTTTTTCTTTATTTTTCTGTGTCGCGTCTGCCTTCTTCGACGTCAGACCGGTACCGCCGGTCTTTTCTTTTCTTTCTTAGAAAAGTTTTGTGGGTTTTTTTTTTTTTTCTTCAACTGTGCATTTTCAGTTTGGGCCTTGGGCCTGAACATTTTCTCCTCATGGAGAAGCCCGCTTCCGGGTTCAAAAAGTGCACGAAATGTGGGGGTACTATTTCTGTCACCGACACCCATGATTGGTATCTAAAATGTTTGGGTCCTGACCATTCCATCACGGATTGTGTGTCCTGTACCATGATGTCTAAAAGAGGTCGGCAGAACCGAGCAGCCAAGCTCAGTACCCTGTTTTCCTCTGATGCAGCCTCGGTGGCATCGACGTCTTCCAGGGCTTCTTCTTCCTCCCATGGATCTCAGGTAACCAAACATAAATCTAGTCGGTCCTTGAAGGGCAAATCTCCCTCTAAGCATCGAGATGCCTCTGGGCTTGTCCTCAAGGATTCCGCACCGGCAAAATTACCCCGGCGGGAAGTTCCGGCTTCCAAAGCATTGTCTATGGGGTCACAGGTTGACATCGATGGCTCAGCCTCGACCGATCACCTGTTGCTGTGTTCTGGGGTACTGGTGGCCTCCACTGGTACCGACATCCAGACTCTGGTGGCGTCGATGGATCAGAAGATTCTGTCCATGCAACGCACCCCAACGGCGTTTATGCAGGCTTCGACGCCTCCGGTACCGCAACAATCTCCGTTGCCGTTCCCGGTACCGATTGCATCGACATCGGCTTCGGTGTCGACTGCAATGGTACCCTGTCCTATGATGCCCATCGGTACCGAACCGGTACCGCTTACTCCCGATGTCGATCCCACTCAGTACGCGTATCGGGCTTTACAGGAGCATCCAGACAGGCGATACTTCGATTCCTCCGAAGACTCTGATGATTCGGAGGCTTCTGTCGAGGCACCGGTACTTCTTCCTCAGGAGTCTGCTTCTCCAAAACGAAGAATGTCTCCTCCAGAAGACTTGTCTTTCCAAGACTTCATTAGGGAGGTGGCTAGGGGCCTCTCCATTACAGTGGTCCCAGAGTCAGAGCCTAGAGCCAAGCAATTAGATATTTTGCAATATCCTAAGGTTCCTAAAGAAGCAGCTACCTTACCTATTCATGAGATTCTTTATGGTCTCATGTTGAGCATGTGGGAGAATCCTCTTACCACCTCTCCTCATTCTCGTAGGTTAGACACCATGTACCGTGTCCCTCCTTGTCCTGGCTTTCATAAGTCTCAGCTTCCTCACCACTCTATTGTGGTAGAGTCTGCCATGAGGAAAATAAAGAGTGCAAAGAGACACTCATCTAATCCTCCAGGACCCTTGATGCTTTTGGCCGAAGGGTTTTCCAAGCTAATATGCTTGCTGCCAGAATCAACTCCTATAGTCTCTATATGGGGATGTTTCTAAAAGAAGTCACAGATCATCTGCAGATTTTAGCCCCTTTTATTTCAGAAGATAAAAGGCAGGAATTTCTCACTTGGCTTAAACATGCCCAAGATGTTTCCAAATTTTCCAACCGTGCAGCCTTTGACTCTTGAGTGTGTAAGCAGAGCCTCGGCTATTGCCATAGGTGCATGCAGAATTGCTTGGTTACAAGCCTCTGATTTGGAACTCTGGGTCCAAGATGAACTGGGAAATCTTCCTTGTACAGGTGACAACCTTTTTGGCAGGGATTGGCAAGCAAAGGCCACTCAGATGGATGCTGAGAACTCTGCTTTGGATCGACTTTCAAAGTCTACCTCTGCTCCTGTTAAGAAAAGATTGTTCAAAAAGACACCTTTTTCTAAAAAGGGAAGATATTATCCTGCTTATGGTCAGCAGGCATCTTCTGCCGGTCGTTTTGCTGCAAAGCATCAGCAACCACCTAAACAGGCCAAGTCAAAGGCTGCCAGGCCTCCCACGGCCCAGCAGCCTCAGCCTCCTCAGGGCCTTTGACTTGCAACTAGAGAACTTAGCCTTTCTAGCTCTGGAAGAACCAGAGCCCCTCACCATTCCAGGAAGGTTAGCTTACTTTGCTCCCAGATGGGAGCAAATCACAGCAGAGCAATGGACCCTCTCCATTATAAGGGAAGGGTACAAACTTCATTTCTTAAACCTTCCTCCCCACACCATGGTGAAACAGTTCAATTCTCCAACATCTCTCCTCAACCTTCTGGGTCAGGAGATTGCTACCCTTCTTGCCCAAGGGCAATAGAAGAAGTACCTCTTCTTCAACAGGGCTCAGGGTTCTACTCCCCTTATTTTCTTATTCCAAAGAAAACAGGGGGCTACAGACCCATATTAGATCTCAGAGAATTGAACAAGTTTCTATTCAAAGAGAAATTCAAGATGATTTCTCTCGGTACTCTGCTGCCATTCCTTCAGAGTCAGGACTGGCTTTGTTCTCTAGATCTCAAGGATGCATACCCCCATGTCCTCATCCATCCAACACACAGAAGGTTCCTTCGGTTCCTTTTTCAAGGAAAGCACTACCAATACAGGGTGCTTCCTTTCGGTCTGGACTCTACACCAAGGGTGTTCACGAAATGCATGGCAGTAGTAGCTGCATTTCTATGCACTCTAGGAATATTTGTTTTCCCATATCTGGACGACTGGCTCATTCGAGCTCCATCCCAGTCAGAGGCCCAGATTTGTCTAACCTGCACAATGCGTCTCCTTCAGTATTTGGGACTGGTAATAAATATCCCAAAATCCCATCTCACCCCTACTCAGTCCCGTTGACTACGCTTGGTGCAGTTAGCCTCCCAGATGCAGTTAAAGTCCCATTTAACTGCTCGAGAAATGTTACAACTATTAGGCCACATGGCATCCACCGTGCATGTGGTTCCATATGCTCGCCTTCACATGAGGGCAGCTCAATGGACTTTGTCCACCCAATGGACTCAGGCATCAGGTTGCCTATCAGACAAAATAGCAAACTCCAGTCACCTATTTTGGTCTCTCCAGTGGTGGAAGTCCCCTCCAAATCTGTTGTTGGGGTCCCCTTTTCAGCAGTCGCTACCCCAAGCAACTCTGACAACAGATGCTTCTCCAATGGGTTGGGGAGCTCATCTGCAGGATCTCTCCACCCAAGGCATCTGGTCTCTGCATATTGTGACGCTTGCGCCCCTACCAGGCGGTTGCCTAGTAGGGACGGCTGGCCATCTGATATCCCTTCTAGGATTTTTGTAGTTGTGTACGAAAAGAAGAGCCAAGTGGTTAATAAAGCGCACAGGAAATTTTATTCGGTTTCCATGCTGGTAAGTGGTGAACATAAAATTCTTCAAGCATAACTTTTGTTTCTCCAGACAAAAAGAAAATACAGGATAATTTCTCCCAGAAATCAAAATGTCCAAAACAGTGTAACCTTGAACAAACTTATACCAGCTCCTGTTCCTTACTGCAACTGCTTAACCTTAGCATCAGAAGAAAAAGGCATTTTAAAACTCTTCACATAGTGAGTGAGGTATCAGCTTCAATCCTGCTGTTGCCACACACAAACAGTTTCAGCTGTTTGAACCTCCACTGAGCTCCTGCAGTTTCAGCTTCTTAGGAGAGTTTCTTAATCCTTTACATTCAGGCTTTCCCCTCTCTTCCAGCTTCTGAAACTGTCTTTAGGCTAGAACAGCCCCCTTTTTATGTTCCACTGTTTCTAGCTCACACTAATACCTTAGTGCACAGCTCGCATTCCATTTCAGAGACATCAGAATTAACAACACTTTCCTCAGGGCCTACCTCCATGCTCTCTATTGAGCTACAGCTGGGTGCTCCTTGAAAGTGTTCCGGGCTCTTTTCCTTAAGAGTCTTCACCAGATTAAACAGCCTCTCCCAGTGCCTGGCCTTGCCTTCTCCAGGCCGGTCTCTTGGGGGTCTCTCCTGTTTAACTTCCCTAGTGAGATATTTCTTTCTGTGCTGAGCCTTCTGGGGTATGACAGTCTCCTCTGAGTCAGAGCAAGAACTATCCTGCTGGCAATGCTTGGTCCCTGCGTACCTTTCTTTGCTGCCTCTATAGTGGTTCCTCCTTCTGCTGCTCTCCTTGGCTGCAAAGCTTCTCTTCAGTTTGGCCACAGAACTTTCCGGTCTGTGCCTTCTGAGAACTGGGCTAGAACTGGAACTGGAACTGCAACTGCCGCTTGTGCTTGCTCTTGAATTCCTCCTGGACCTTCTTCTCAAAGCCCCTTCCAAACTCTAACTGGCTCTCCCTCTTGTGTTTGTTTTCTCCCTGTTAACTGCTGAGCAGGGCAACTCCCTTCCTGGCTCCGCCCACTTGGACCTCCTACTCCTATGCAGGGTTGTCCTGTGGACTGGGATTGGTTTACCCTTAGCTCTGCCCCCTAGGTTCCTTTCAGGGCTTTTAGTATGGAGTATGTGATTTTGTGCACCCATCCCCCGTAAAGAAGAGAAATTCTTCTTTTTTTCAGTTTTCCCTAGCTGGGCTGCACCCTCCTTACCACAATATCAATCTCTTGGAACTCAGAGCAATATTCTTAGCTCTCAGAGTGTTCCATTCCCTGCTCAGCTACAGGACAGTCCTCATCCATACTGACAACCAAGTAGCCATGTTCTATGTAAACAAGCAGGGCAGGACTGGCTCTGTCGCTTTGCAACAAAGCTTTGCGACTGTGGGCCTTCACCAGAGAGCATCACATCCATCTTCTGGCAGTATATCTTCCAGGCGTTCAAAACTCTTGGGCGGACAGACTCAGTCGAGTTCTGCTTCCACACGAGTGGTCCCTCCACATGGACCAGGTAGCCAGGATTTTTCGAATTTGGGGAACCCCGGACATAGACCTCTTTGCAAGTCCGTGGAATGCCAAACTTCCCCGGTTCTGTTCCAGAATTCCGTGTCAGGGAGTTCAGGCCAAGGATGCCTTCCTCCTTCACTGGGGTCAAGACTTCCTTTATGCCTTTCCACCAATTCCCCTAATTCCCAAAACACTTTTCAAGCTTATGAGAGATCGAGGGACCATGATCCTCATAGCACCACATTGGCCACGCCAAGTGTGGTACCCTCTACTTCTGCATCTCTCTCAAGCTCCTTCCCTGGACTTGGGCTCTGCACCAGACCTTCTGTCCCAGGAAGAGGGAACGTTGTGGCACCCAAACCCCCAGTCGCTCCATCTCAGGGCTTGGTTGCTGAGGGCCTAGACCTTCAAGATTTTCATCTCTCTCAGCAAGTCAGAGATGTTATTCATGCCTTTAGAAAGCCTTCTACTAGACGTTCCTATGCTTTCAAATGGAAAAGATTTACCATTTGGTGTTCAGAGAAGGGTCTAAACCCTCTTGCAATACCTCTGAATTCTCTACTAGAGTATCTCCTGCATCTATCCCATGCAGGTCTGAAAACAAATTCAGTAAGAGTCCATTTGAATGCTATTGCAGCGTCCCTCAAGCCTCTCAATGGACAACCTATTTTCTCTCATCCTCTTATAGCAAGATTCATGAGAGGCCTTCTTTTAACTAAACCTCCCATTAGACCACCTCCAGTGGCATGGAACTTAAACCTGGTTCTTGGCCAGCTTATGAAGCCACCCTTTGAACCTTTAGCCACCACCTCCTTGAAATTTCTTTCTTGGAAAGTTGTTTTTCTCATTGCAGTCACCTCAGCACGCCGCATCAGTGAGTTGCAAGCTTTGGTGGCTAATCCACCTTATATAAGGTTCCGTCATGATAAGGTAGTCCTCAGGACCAATCCACACTTTATGCCTAAAGTGGTCTCACCTTTTCATCTGAACCAAGAGGTATATTTACCTGTCTTTTTTCCAGGACCTCATGCATCAAGTGCAGAGAGGAATCTTCATACCTTGGATTGTAAGAGAGCTCTCGCTTTTTACTTACAAAGAACACAGCAACATAGAAAGTCTTCTCAACTCTTTGTTGCTTTTGATCCTTCTCATTTAGGACTTCCAGTCTCTAAGAGAACACTGTCCAACTGGATTGCTCAGTGTATTTCTTTCGCCTACCAGAGTAGGAACATTTCTCTGGAGGGCCATGTCACAGCTCACAATGTGAGAGCCATGGCAGCCTCAATGGCTCATCTAAACTCTGTGTCCATCGACCAAATCTGTCGAGCGGCCACCTGGGCCTCGGTTCATACCTTCACAGCCCATTAGTGTTTGGACAAGGACTCCCGCCGGGATGCCTCATTTGGTCAGGCTGTTCTCAAACACCTGTTCCATTCTTAATCAACTCCTACCCATCTAACCTGGTCGGATGCCAGAGATCCATGGGAGGAGGTAGCGTCCTTTTCAAGGACACAACCTGGGGTTTCTCCCTGGCATCTACAGCTAGGGAGTCCCCATATGTGAAGACTCATTCCTGCTTGTTCCTGGAGATAGCACAGTTACTTACCTGTAACAGGTGATCTCTGGGAATAGCAGGAATAAGTCTTCACAACCCACCCACCTCCCCTAGGAGTTGTATCTCTCTATCTTTCCTTTCCTCTCTCTCTCTTTGTCTCAGCTTTAAAACTCGAACTGGAGAGAGGCGGTTGGAAAAGGCGGGAAGGCAGCACGCAGGCGCTGTGGGATACTCCCAAAAGCTTTCTTACTGGACGCTGGGGAGCGTTCCCGCACAGGCTCCGTCGGTACCGATGATACCCATATGTGAAGACTTATTCCTGCTGTTCCCAGAGATCACCTGTTACAGGTAAGTAACTGTGCTTTACTCACCTGTAACAGGTATTCTCCAGGGACAGCAGGAATCAGTCCTCATATGGATGACTATGGTGCCGACAGAGCCCGCACAGAAGTATTTCCCCAGCTTTCAAAGAAAGCCTTTGGGATATGCTACCACGCATGTGTAGTCCCCTTCCCACCGAAGGATGCCATCTTGCTCAGGCAGATGACATAGTTAGGACGGTAGTAAAAACTAAAACAAGGTAGGGAGGCAACTCCCAGGGGAGGAGGGAAGGTTGTGAGAACTGATTCCTGATGTCCCTACAGGTGAGTAACTACACTTTCTCCAGGAACAAGCAGGAAGTCAGCTTTAAGAAAAGTGGAAGGAAGTCCAAAAAACTGCCAGCATGGTTTAAAGGGGAGGTCAGAGAGGCTGTTGCCAAAAAAGCATCTTTCAGGAAATAGAAAAAAAAAAGCCAAACGACAAAACCTGGAAACAGCATAAGCACTGGCAAGTCAAATGGAAGGCATTGATAAAGCAGGCAAAGGGAGAATTTGAGAAGAAGCTTGCTGCAGAAGCAAAAACGCGAAATAAAGATTTTTTCAAGTACATTCGTAGCAAAAAACCTGTGAGAGAGTCAGTTGGTCCATTAGATGATAGAGGCGTTAAAGGGGCACTAAGAGGCAACAAGGCGATAGCGGAGAGACTGAATGAATTCCTTGCTTCGGTCTTTACTGAGGAAGATGTAGGGATGTTACTCATGACTGAAGTGGTATTTAAAGGTGCGGAAGAATTGAAGGAAATATCGATACATCAGGAAGATGTATTACAACTATTAGATAAACTGAAGAGTAGCAAATCACCTGGGCCGGATGGTATACATCCAAGGGTGTTGAAAGAACTGAAATATGAGATTGCAGACCTGCTATTAGTAATCTGTGAATTTTCATTAAAATCATCTGTAATGTTTATTTATTTATTTATTTATTTATTTATTTACATTCTCTTATATACCGCGCTATTTTGCATCAGTGCGGTTTACATTGAACTGATATTACATTGAACAGGGCATTATAACTTGGAGATAACTATTTTACAGGGAACATGGGCTATGGAGGGTTAAGTGGCTTGCCCAAGACCACAAGGAGTACCTGTGGGACTAGAAACCCCAGTCCTTCCGGCCCAATGTTGCTGTCCTCTAGTGGGATTTGAACTTCCGGCCTGAAGTACCTTGCCCCAACCACTAGGCCACTCCTCCACTACAATACCTGAAGATTGGAGGATCGCCAATTATTAAAAAGGGTTCCAGGGGTGATCCGGGAAACTACAGACCGGTGAGCCTCACGTCAGTACTGGGAAAAATGGTAGAAACCATCATAAAGGGGTGGTGCGTTTGTTTCCTGGTTGCTGTGAAGTTCCTTGGCTCATTTCCATTGGTTCCTGGAGTCTGTGAGGCAATTCCGATTGGAGCTGCATCTCAAAGAGGGCTATATCAGCACAGCCCTCCTCGTGGGACGCCGGTGGTGCGTTTGTTTCCTGGTTGCTGTGAAGTTCCTTGGCTCATTTCCATTGGTTCCTGGAGTCTGTGAGGCGATTCCGATTGGAGCTGCATCTCAAAGAGGGCTACATCAGCACAGCCCTCCTCGCGGGACGCGAAGCGGGCGCGTCCCGTGGGCGTGCCCGAAGGGGCGTGACCAAAGGGGCAGGCACGCCCCTTTGGCGCCCCGTCGGCGTTGGAGGCCCCCTGGTATGGGGAAGAGGAGGAAGCGCTACCCACAACCTGTGCAGTCCAAGGTGGGGAAAGTGGTGGGCCCGATGGACGCCCATGTTTTGGTGGGAGAGATGTCGTCTGTTCCTACTCCACCTGGTGAAGGTTTGTTGGAGACGTCAACTGTGAGTACTCTGTCCTCTGGCAACGACTCCCGCATTCTGGGTATTACTCCCCCCAGTAAAGTTTCTGTGCAACTGCCTACTACTAATTCGGCTGTTTCTGATTCACTTACAATGGTTCCTGATGAGGAAGTGCTTCCGGACTCTTTTCTGCGTGTGCCTGAATTATCTCCTCCTTTACCTTTGGTTATAAATTTTTCTCAAGTGGGTGAAGCCGCTGCCCCTCCGTCTGAGTTATCTTTGAAAGATATTTGGTTAGCTACTTCCCGTATCGAATCAGTGTTGAATGTTTCTTTACAAAAGATATCCGATTTTTCTAAAATGACTGTGCAGAAAATGGCTGATCAGGATAAGCGATTAAACGTGGCAACTCAACGAATATCAGCTTTAGAATCTGATTGTGCTGTTCGTCAAAATATGTTGTCTACTTTTGTGCAAGATTTTAATGTATTGCATCGACAAGACGAGATGATGGAGAATTCTTTACGTTCTAGGAATCTTCGGTTTTTGAATTTTCCCCGAACTCATTATCTATCTCCGATGCTGTTATTTCAAAAATACTTGAAGGAGAATTTGTTAATTGCAGATTTTAACACTGTTTCGGTATCTACAATATACTATGTTCTTCCACGTAGCTTAACTCAACCATCTTCTGAAGAGGCTGTTGTGGAACCTGTGCAGGCTTCATCTACTTTAGATGTATCTGCATTTATAGAATCAGAATCGGATGATATTTCCTCTCAGGCCACATTGTTGGTTTCTTTATTATTAGAGATAGATAAAGATAGAATTATGAAAGCATACTTTAAGAGGAAGTCGGAGAAGTTTTGTGGACAGATAGTTCAAGTATTTCCAGATGTCTCCAGGGCCACACAGGTGCGACGTAAATCCTTTTTGGCTTTGCGTCCGCGGGTTTTGGCCCTGGGGGCAGTTTTTCATCTTAAATTTCCCTGTAAATGCGTTATACTATACCAGGGTACAAGATATGTATTTCTTGAATCTCTTCAGTTGTCAAATTTCCTGGATAGTAAGGGAGTATAAGGTAAGCCAGGGCCGATGGTAGTATGTTAGTATTTAATTTCTTTTTTATATGTATTTATTACAGATTTCCTTTTTAGAGGACGCACCCCCCTTGATGTGGTTGCTCACTCTATTTCCTTTTATTGTTAGATGGATGGTTGGGATTTGAATTGATTTATTTGTTTCTTGTAATGTTTAAAAATTTTCATAAATAAAAAATAAAAAAAAAAGAAACCATCATAAAGAATAAAATTACTCAGCATGTAGATAGTCATGGCCTAATGGGAGACAGCCAACATGGTTTTAGACAAGGAAGATCTTGTCATACTAATCTGTTATGTTTTTTTGAAAGTGTGAATAAACAGGTGGACAAAGGTGAGTCGGTTGATACAGTGTATCTGGACTTTCAGAAAGCCTTTGACAAGGTCCCTCATCACAGACTTTTGGCAAAACTAAAGAGTCATGGGATAGGAGGCAATGTACTACTGTGGATCAAGAACTGGTTAAAAGATAGAAAGCAGAGGGTAGGGCTAAATGGCCAATTTTCCCAATGGAGAAAAGTGAATAGTGGTGTACCCCAGGGATCTGTGCTGGGTTCGCTGCTTTTTGACATATTCATAAATGACCTGGAAAGTGGAATAACGAGTGAGGTTATCAAATTTTGCAGATGACACAAAACTATTTAAAGTAGTTAAAACCCAAGAGGATTGTGGAAAATTGCAAGAGGATCTTGATAAATTGGAAGACTGGGAATCAAAATGGCAGATGAAATTTAATGTGGACAAGTGCAAAGTTATGCACCTAGGGAAGAACAACCCAAACTATGGTTACACGATGCAAGGTTCCACATTAGGAACCACCACCCAGGAAAATGATTTAGGCGTCATTGTGGATAGCATGTTAAAACCCTCGGCCCAGTGTTCAGCGGCAGCCAAGAGAGCAAATAGAATGCTAGGTATCATAAGGAAAGGAATGGAAAATAAAACAAAAGATATTATAATGCCTCTATATCGTTCCATGGTGAGACCGCACCTTGAATATTGTGTGCAATTCTGCTCGTCGTATCTTAAAGAGGATATAGCGTTATTAGAAAAGGTTCAGAGAAGAGCCACCAAAATGGTAAAGGGGATGGAAGGATACTCCTATGAAGAAAGGCTAAAAAGGTTAGGGCTCTTTAACCTGGAAAAGAGACGGCTGAGGGGAGATATGATAGAAGTCTATAAATTAATGAACGGGTAAACGTAGATCGATTGTTTATGTTATCAAAATATAGAAAGACTAGGGGACATGCAATGAAGCTACAGGGTAAACTATTTAAAACTAATAAAAGAAAATATTTCTTTACTCAACGTGTAATCAAACTCTGGAATTTGTTACCGGAGGATGTAGTAAAGGCTGTTAGTGTAGCTGGGTTTAAAAAAGGTTTGGACAAGTTCCTGGAGGATAGGTCCATAAACCATTATTGAGAAGGGACCCAGGATATCAATGCTTGACCCAGTACAAGCATTGCGGAACCTGTGTCTTTTGGGGAAACTGCTAGGTACGTATGACCTAGATTGGCCACTGTTGGAAACAGGATACTGGGCTTGATGGACCTTGGTCTGACCCAGTATGGCATATCTTATGTTTATGTTTATTACACTTGATATACCGCTCAGGCCAAAGCATTAGAGCGGTTTACGATCTTATGAATACTCACATATGGGACTCCCTAGCTCCAGGCTGCCGAGGACTGAACCACGACAGCAGCAAAGGCGGCCAAGTTGGGTGGCTGTGAGTTGCAGAAGATGAGTCCCCATCTGAGAGACTCAGCAAGACCCTAGTGTCCAGCGGTACCATCACTCCGGTAACCTGAACACAGAAGGATCGGAGGGCAGGAGTTGCCTACACCCCGAACAGATTGCGGAGTACCGCTTGGCCAAAGGCACTGTCCTGATGGGACTCGCTTTCCAGTCAGTAATGAGCTGTGAATGTGTGGACAGAAGACCATATGGCAGCCTTGCAGATCTCCATCACTGGCACTGAGCGCAGGTTTGCCACTGATGTAGCCATCGCTTTCACACGATGTACTGTGATGCGGTGTTCCTAGGAGAGCCCAGCCTGCTCATAGGCGGGGGCAAAACAGTCTGCCACCCAAGTGGACAGATTTCACTTAGCCATGGGAAGCACCAGTCTGCTGGGTTCATAAGAAACAAAAAGCTGAGGCAATTTGCGATGGTCCCGAGTCCGCTTTAGGTAGAAGGACAGGGCCCGTTTACAATCCAGCGTATGGAGTACTATTTCCTCCCGACTGGCGTGAGGCCGTGGAAAGAAGGGGGGAAGGACCACCTTCTGGTTGAATGGAAAGGAGATACCACCTTAGGGAGGAATTTGGGGTGGGTGCGGAGCACCACCCTGTTCTTGTAGAACCTTGTATATGGTGGTTCCGCCACCAGGCCTGAAGTTCGCTTACTCTTTTGGTGGACGTGAGGTCCACCAGGAAGGCAATCTTCCATGAAAGATACCACAGATGGCAAGTGGCTAGCGGCTTGAATGGTGGTTTAGTGAGCTGAGAGAGCACCACAATGAGGTCCCACTCTGCTGTCGGAGGGCAGACAGGGGGCTTAGACAACAGGAGGCTCCGAAGGAACCGAGAGATCAGGGGCATACTGGAGAGGTGTTTTCCCCTTGATAGGGTGGTGGTGTGTAGCACTCAGGTGCACTCTCACAGAGTTGGACTTCAGCCTGGTGTGCTTCAGATGCAGTAGGTACTGGAGCACTAACTGCATCTGGCAGGAGAACGGGTTCTCCTGCCTCTCTGCACACCATACGGAGAATCTTCACCATTTAAAAGCATAAGCTCACTTGGTGGAGGGCTTTCGGGAGGCCAACAGGACCTCCTTGACCTCCTTTCAGCAGCCACACTGTTAACATTAGAGATCCCAGATTGGGGTGCAGGAGGGAGCCCTCCTCCTGTGTGAGGAGGTCTGGGGCATGGCCCAGTGGGACCGGGAGTGCTGCTGACAGGGAGAGCAGCAGTGAGAACCAGGGCTGTCTGGGCCACCTGGGGGCGAATAGTATCAGAGATGCCCCCTTGCGCTGGACCTTGAAAAGGGTCTTGGAGACCAGAAAGATCAGCAGAAAGACATAGAGGCAGATTTCTGTCCACGGGATCAGGAAGGCATCTGCCACCACTCTCCCTGGGTGTGGATGCTGTGAGCAGAGGCGGGGCAGCTGGGTGTTGTCTGAGGGTGGTGAATACTTCCATCATGGGCCTGCCCCAGAGGCATAAGAGCCGAGCTGCCACTCTGGGATCTAGGACCCTGCTCAGCCTGTCCACGAGGAGGTTGTTCTGGCCTGGGAGGTGAACTGCTTGCAGGAACATATTGTTGTTTCGCACTGCAAAGGAAAGGAGGATCAATGCCCCCCTGTTTGTTGATGTAAAACATGGCGACTTGGTTGTCCGTCTACATCAGTATGGACTGGTGCCGCAGGTGGTGGCGAAATGCACATAGGGCCAGAGTGATCGCCCTGAACTCCAGGAGATTGATCTGTAGCAGAGATTCCACCTGGGACAAGCTGCCTTGTGTGCAGCTGCCCTCGCAGTGCGCCCCCCAGCCTAGAAGTGAGCTATCTGTGGTCAGGATCCTTTGGGGCATGGGTGCCTGCCATTTGGCAGGTTACCTTGACCCTGTCCCGCAGACTGCCCGTGGCCTATGTCCACTGCAAACAGAGGCACCATTGAGCCCTCCACATGTGTAAGCAGGCTAGCGATGTCTCGTGGCCTGTGGAGACCATGTGGCTCAGCAGGCAGAGGAGACGACGAGCTGGCACTGACCGGCAGTATTGAACTTCTTTCGCCAGCTGTCTGAGGTGTTCTGCCCTCTCCCTGGGGAGGCCTTGGCCTGTAATGTGTCAAACTAAGCACCTATGAACTCCAGACTCTGGGCTGGGAAGACGTGGGATTTGGGGTAGCAGGATCGCGCGGCCTGGCTGTGCCACCTCTGATGAGCCAGTCATCCAGGTAGGGGAAGACAAAGACCCCTTGCAGACGTAAGTGGGCAGCTACCACTGCTAGGCGTTTCATGAAGACCCTTGGCAAGGATGCGAGGCCGAAGGATAGTACCCTGTACTGGTAGTGCTTTCCTCCTACCACAAACTGTGAGGGGTGGATTAAGATGTGCATGTACGCATCCTTTAGGTCCAAGGAGCACAGCCAATAACCCTGGCGGAGGTAGGGCAATAGTGTTCCAAGGGAGAGCATCTTGAACTTCTCCCTCACCAAAAACTTGTGTAAGTTTTGCAGGTCTAGGATGGGCCTGAGGCCCCCGGTCCTCTTTGGGACAAGAAGTACTTGGAGTAGAAACCTTTGCCGTACAGGTATTTGGGCACAGGTTCCACTTCGCTGTCCCTGAGAAGACCTGCAAGCTCTCTGAGCAGCAGGGTCTGGTGAAGGTGTCGCTGCACCGGCTCTCTGGGAAAGAACCTGGGTGGAATCTGCTGTAGGTGGAGGAGGTATCCCTCCCTGACGACTTGCAGTACCCCTTTGGTCCGAGTGATTGTAGCCCACCTGTGGGCAAAGAGCATCAGGTGCCCCCCTGTGGTCTGGTGAAGGTCTCCTAGGGAGGCCCTGCCCTGTGAGTCAAAAGCTCCTCCCAGGCTGGGTGGGAGCTGGGGCCTGGGGCTTAGGTGCTTTTGGCTTCTAAGCCCCCTGCCCTTGCCTTCTGGGGTGAGAAGCCTACTGCTGGCCTGGTATTGGTGACCCTGTCTGAAGGACCCCTTTTTCCTCAGGAAAAGGGGCCTCTTCCCCAAAGATTTCTTGGGATGGGATGAGGACTTCTTAGAGAGCCTCTGGCGGGTCACCATGTCGGCCTCAATCTCAGCTGCCTTGTCAGCCATTGGCTTGCTGAACAGGTTTTCCCCAGTGCAGGGGACATTGAGCAGCTTGTCTTGAATCCATTACTTGAGATCAGAAGCTTGCAGCCAGGCCTGGAATCGGACCCCGATGCCAGCCACAGCTACCCAAACCACTGACTCAAAGCAGTCATAGGCTGCACGGGAGAGGAACTTAGAACAGTCCTTGAGCCCCACGGTCTGGACTTGGAACCGTTGGAGGGGTTCCCTGATGAGGCCTGCCACAGACCCCAACAGCTCTTGGGCCAGAGCCTTCAGGT
The DNA here is from genome assembly GCA_033557465.1 of Ichthyophis bannanicus. Lineage (NCBI taxonomy): Eukaryota > Metazoa > Chordata > Amphibia > Gymnophiona > Ichthyophiidae > Ichthyophis > Ichthyophis bannanicus. The sequence goes on from CM066045.1 coordinate 162,693,604, forward strand.
ACATACCTATGTAAAGTTTAAAGGCCTGAATCTGGCACCCGAGCATCGAGCCTTCATAACACTTGTTCCCGAGGGCATCGAGGGCTCTGGCCTCCCTTCTGGGTGGAACAGAGGAGTAGGTCTTCTGGCTCTTGAGTTTCTGCATGGTCAACTCAACGACCATGGAGTTATGCAGGAGCTGGGGTTTGTGGAACCCTGGGCCCTTCCGGACGCTGTACATGGCATGGAGGTGCCGGCTCACCACCGGCACCGACACCAGCGTTTCCCACATCCGAAGGAGCAGCCTCTCAAGGATTGGCTTCACGGGTACCATGAAGGTTTCCTTGGGTGGAGACTCATATTGGAGAATCTCCAACTCCTTGGTGTGCGGTCTTCCTCCGCCTCAGTTTGCACCTAGAGGGCTCTGGGCATGTCCCTGACAAAGTTTTGCAAGGCCACGCCCTTGGGAGGAGAGTGGTGCTGGGTTGCCGGGTCTGAGGGAACGTCTTGGTGCTGCTTGGTGTCCAGAGAGACCTCACTGTCTGTCTCCCACTCGGAGTCTAGTGGTGACGACGAGTCCGATGCCCTGTGGCTTCTAGCTTCGAGGCTGGCATCGAAGAGTTGGCGGCCTGTTGAGGACCTGGGGTCCTAGTCACGGACACTGGCTGGTGAGGATCGGATACCCAAAGAACAGGGCCAGGATTTCGACCGGTGCAGAGGACTTAGCCGAGGCTGGTGGTGCTCAGAGCTCAGCTCAATGACCAGGGACTCTCCTGTAGTCATCGGGGTGGATGAGGCAGACAAACCGGCCATCATTGCCTGCTGAAGGGCCAGGATAGCAGTGATGTTCTGCTCCAAGGCTGCCATTCTGGTTTCTAGGCCAGAAGGCTCTGCCGGCACTCTTGCAAGTGTGTCCTTAATGAGGACTACAGCCTTGAGAAACTTTGCATGGTCTCCACAGGCCAAGGAATCCTTCTTGAGGACCTTGGTAGGGCGCTTCTCGGAGTTGCCCGAGTCCCTCCGGGCGGTTTTACCGGGTTTTTCTGGTGCAACGTCGGTGGACTTCGATGCCTTCTTCTTCTTTTTCTCTGAGTCTGAGGTCTTCTCGGAGGAGCCACCACCACAGGACTCAGAAGATGCTCGGGCCTTGCAGGATGTGTTGGGCTGAGAGCTCGGTGCCGGGGGGGGGGGGGGGGGGGGAGGCCGGGACCAAGTCTGACCTGAGGAACAATTTCTCCTGTAACTCCAACCTTTTTCTGTTAGTTTTAGGTGTCATGGCCTGGCAGAGGTCACAGGAGGTGCTGTCATGGTCCAGGCCCAGGCAGCATAAGAAGCAATTATGGATATCAGTTACTAACATGGTTTGACTGCTACGATCACATTTTTTGAACCCACCGGGAGACATGGTGGGTGGCGACCCCTGGGCAAAAAAGGCACAAATGCTGGTCGAGGGAACTTTGATAAAAAAGGATCCGAGAATGGTGTCGGAGACTGTGCCAGCTTAAGGTGGAAAGAACCATGGGTTGCTAACCAGGAAAACTCAACTTTTAAGGGAAATAACTGAAATTTTGCAGGGGGAACAGGGCTCGCATCCATTGGGCTCCACGGAAAAAGAGACTGAGCAAGATGGCACCCTTGGGTGGGAAGGGGACCACGCATGCATGGCAGCATATTACAAAGACTTTCTTTGAAAGCTGGGGAAATGCTTCCACACGGGCTCCATTGGCACCAACATCACTCATATGTGAGGGCTGACTTCCTGCTTGTTCCTAGAGAACCCTTTTAGAAACAGGATAAAATCAAAATAAACTTAACTGTCTCTGATATCTTAACAAGTCAAGGTTATCTGCACGGAGTGGTGGGCACACCTATTCTTGCCACCTTGCTGGGCAGACTAGATGGACCATGCTGATCATTATCTGCCATCATATACTATGTTACTATGGCTTTTCCAATACAAGGTGCATTGGCGTTCTATATTTGAAGTGCTGCCTTTTTAAAAAGGTACAGTTCCTTCTATAATTTGTCCACCATTCAGCCACATACTGAAAAAATATGTGCAGCACGTCAGTCCCAGATTTCTCACTGAAGAATTAAACAAAGATTAAAACTTTTGTGAGAAAAATATTTAACAGCTTATTTAAGAAATTCTGTTTAAAATGATGTAAAGAAACTAAAAACTTTTCTACTACAATAAAATGATGTTTGGGTTCTTTTTTGTTCAGCCGCACAATGTAGTATTGAATACGATCCATCAGGTGTGTCACAAGAGCAGGAAGTTGAGAACCTCTGTGCCAGTGGTTCCCAAAGCCACTCCTCAAAAGGTCTCAACAGGTATGGTTTTTGAGGGTAACCAAAAATATACAAATTACCTTGGCTCTGAGACTAAATACATATAGACTATGCATTTCACAACCTCAAACACCAATCTGGAAGGAGTTCAGGAATTGTAGGTGAAAACTGAAGATAAAGAGAAAAGCTTCAGCTGGACGATAAAGGGAAGGAAAGTCCAAAAGATTTAGAATTCTTGGAGTAACATTGGCATGTGGTGGCCGGGTATCACAACCCAGCAAAACACTCCCACATTCTGTGTTTGTCACCGACTGCTCAAGTCTAGTGCTTGCTTTTCCTTTTAGTTTCTTTGTTCAGGCCATTTCTTCATCAAAAATTACCAGAAGGACAGCACTGCCATCAGGCCCTAAAACAGGCAACCTTAACTGGAGAGATAATTTCCCTGTTAATGAAAGCTGGGCAGTAAACTTAAAAGTTCATGATCTATTCTATGGTACTGATTTAAGTGCAATCCTTGATGCCCCCAAATTAGTTTCATTTACAGGTATGCAAATATTTTGGAGATTCCTGAGAGAAGCACTGATCACAGGAACACCATCTTGGGCAAGATGTGACGTAGCGAACACCAAGTGTCAAAGAGACGCCACACACGAGCGTAAGCCAGCAACGTCTAAGACCGCCGTGCCTTAAGCATTGTCGCCACCACACTCGACGAATATCCCTTCTGAACTAACCTGCGGCGTTCAAGAGCCAGGCCGTAAGCGAGTAAGGAGCCGGGTTTCCCATTTCCACCGGCCCTTGGAGCAGGAGCACTGGGAACGCCCCCAGGCGTAGAGGAGATGGCCGAGACAGCCGGACGAGTTGTGCATACCACGCTCTGCGAGGCCAATCCGGTGCTACCAGGATCACCGGGCCGCGATGCCCCCTCTTTGGAGAATTCTGCCGATCATGGACCAGGGAGGAAAGACATACAAAAGGAGATGGGTTGGCCACGCTTGAGACGGAGCATCTGTCCCGTGCGACCCGTTGTCTCTCCAACAGCTGAAGTAGATCGGTGCCTTGGTATTCTGCGCCGTAGCCATGAGATCCATTGCCGGTAGACCCCATCATCGAACAATGGATGGAAAGGATTCTGACGCCAGAGCCCACTCCCCCGGATCCATAGCATGTCGGCTGAGGAAATCGGCTTTTACATTGTCTACCCCCGCGATGTGTTGCGCCGAGATCGCCTGCAGATGCCTCTCCGCCCATGGAAGGAGAAGACCCATTACCTTCGATACACCTGGACATTTTGTGCCCCCTTGGCGGTTGAGGTATGCCACTGTTGTAGCGTTGTCGGACAGAATTCAAACCGCCTGACGCCGCAGAAGAGGCTGAAACTTTCGCAAGGCTAAGCGCACCGCTCGCGTCTCAAGGCGATTGATGGACCACTGGGCCTCCCGAGGAGACCAAATCCCTTACGTTGAGTGCGAGCCGCAATGCGCTCCCCAACCGGAGAGACTGGCGTCTGTCATTACCAACACCCAGCGCGGAGTCTCCAAGGGAACCCTTCGAAGGAGACGAGACTGCGGGGCCGGAGCCACCAACGAAGGCAAAGTCTCACCGCCGGTAGTAGAGGCAACCAAACTGGATAATCCACTGGACACCATGCTCGAGGCGAGACCTGTGCTAGGAGACTGCAAACTTGAGAAGTTAACTTGAGGAATCGAGGCATTGACAAAAAGACCCGACCTAAGGCTGTATCAAATCAAGCCCCCAAAAAAAATTCGATCTCCTGGGCAGCTGAAGACAACTCTTGTCGTGGTTGATTACTGAGCCGAGGCTTTCGAGAAAGGCAACAACCACCGAGACTGTGCTGCAAGCCTCGGGGAGAGAGTCTGCACGAATGAGCCAGACGTCCAGATAAGGATGAACTCTGATGCCACGGCTACGTAAGGCCACAGCTACTACCACCATTACCTTGGAGAAGGTTCGAGGTGCCGAAGCTAGACCGAAGGGCATCGCACGAAATTGGAAACGTTGACAGAGTACCGCGAATCGAACGAGTCGCTGATGCCTCTCTCGAATGGGAATGTGAAAGAATGCTTCTGCGAGATTGAGGGAAGCTAGAATTCCCCCTTGCTTACCGCCTGAATAACGGATCGCAGAGTCTCCATTCGAAAGTGTGGTACCTGCAGACTGCGATTGACACCTTTGAGGTCCAAGGTAGGATGAAAGGAGACATCTTTTTTTTTTTTTTGGCACCACGAAATAGACAGCGTAACGGCTTAGTCCTCTGTCCAACGGTGGAACTGGACGAATGGCAGCTAAACGCTGGAGTCTTCGAATGAATCAACATCCGCTGCCCATTGACACAGCCAGAGCCATCTCCGAGCTACTGTCACTGGTGCTACGGAGCTAGCTGACAGCCGCAAGAGATCAGAGAAGGCCTCTGCCAGGAATGCAGCGATGGATTCTAAACGAGCCAACTCGGGATCACCTGGAAGCTGCAGAATCCATCGAAGGGAGGCCCGTGCTGCTAGACCTGCGCACACCCCTGCTTGAAGGGAAAGAGCGGACAACGAAAAACCCGTCTTTAGCAGACTCTCAACTTTTTTTTTTTTTTTGTCTTGCTGGTCGCGGAGTGCCACTCCGCCCTCAACCGGAATTGTGGTATGCTTGGTGACCCCGGTCACTAACGCATCAACTTTCGGCTATGTCAGCCAACGGTCCAAGTCAGAAGGAGACCAAGGGTATAACTGACCAATACCGCGTGCCGTACGTAGAGAGGAATCTGGAGAGTCCCACTCTCGAGATACCATATGCTGTAACTCGGCTGGAAAGGAAAAAGCTTTGGAAGGCTTACGAATGCCCTGTAAAATGGGATCCGGCTGCAACAGGGTTTGAGAACTCTGAGGATCAGGTGTGTCGACTAGGCGTAGCGACTCCATCACCTGTGTGATTAGGGCCGGTAACTTCACTTTCCGAAAAAGTCTGATATCTTGAGAGCCCTCGTGAACTGTCAGCAAAGAATCAGACTGAGAATATTCCCCATCTTCTTTCTCCAATGAGTCAGGGCTCACCTCCGATGATTTAAAGTCTTCTGGAATATCCGTAGTGTCCCGCAAGCCACATGCAACGTTCCTAGAAGGACGTACTGCTTTAAGGTCTGAGGACTTTCGGGACCGCTTGCGAGACCCCACCATATCCTTGTGTGCTACCGGGCGGGTGCTGAAGGTATACCAACAGACTCAGAACATCACAGGTGCCATGCCTGGCGGAAGAGCGTCAGGAACTCCCTGTCAGCCAAGGCTGCCATGGCGTCCAGCGGCTGTGGAAGCAAAATGGGAGCTGACTGAATCTTTTCTGCAGGAAGATCCTGCTGCAGGGGCTCTAAGGAGGGAGGAGTTAAGGCGCTGATGTCCCCAGCTGGCAGCGCAGAGGGAATGTAGGAAGAAGAAGATTCTCCTGGATGCAGCATGCAGGTGGAACACAAACAAACAATCTATTAACTGCTTTTTCTTATTATTACATATAAGGAAACTGTCAGTTATTCACTGTGCTGGTACAGAGGAGCTGAGTTCCCATGGAGAAGAGAAACTTTCAAAGTCAGTGTAAGGTAATTACAGTGACTGAAAGGTAGAGAAATTAGAGTTTGATCCCTCTGCAGCCACTTAGACCCTCATGGCAGGGGCTGGAAGGTGTTTCTGGAGAAAAGGGGAGCTGCACAGACAGTGAAATCAGAAGCTCAAACCCTGTTGTATTGCTGATTACAGAAAATCCAGCTATTAAGGAGGGAAGCCTGGGAAACCCAGAGAAACACCTCTTGTGTGCTCTGGGTGCCTCCAGGAAATTAAAATGAAGAAAATAGGAACTTCAAACCCAGATGAACAGACCCTGATGAAACCGGAAGTGAAGGAATCAGGTCAGAGACTGCCGGTCCCAATGCAGTTGAAATAAACCCAGGGCAGCTGAGGCAAGTAAGAAACAGTTTACTTACAGTTTCTCTCAGAAATTGATACCTGATCCTCCTGCTGTCTAAGCTCTCTGGCAAAGACTCAGCGCTACTTAAAGAAAATTGGGAGCTCTACTGAAGCCAGGCCCAGGAGCTCTACAAGTTTATCTGGGGAATCAAGTTGCTGGGAAACCCAGAGTAACACCTCTTGTGAAATCTGGGTGCATCCAGGAGCCTCAAGATACAGAGAAACCTGAATTTAGGGAGGCCTTCGTCCAGCTAACAAGCCCTCATGGCCAGATGCTGGGGATTCTTCCTGTCAGCGAGCTCTACTGTGTCAGAAACAGGAGCTCAGCTGCAAAACACCCTGGTGCACAGTGAAACTATACTGGCAGCAACAGGCAAGTGGAAATATCAATCCCCAAAGGGATTCTAAATAATTTTAAAGATTTTGAGGGAAAAACAACAAAAGCAACCAGATCTGCTGGAGACAGAGAAATACTGAGGGAGACCCCTAGGGGTAGGACCATATCAGCAGAGTCCAGCCTATCAGAGCTCTGGTATAATTCTCTGTCTCCAAGATCTGCTGGCAGGGGGACACAACCCGTTTGTCTGGACTAGTCTAGCAGTATGACCTGGAAATGAAGATGCAGAAAGAAACATGACAGCAGATAAAGACCCTATGACCTATCCAGTCTGCCCTTCCATATCAACTACTGCAGTCTCTTCTTTTCCTTTAGCGATCTTCTGTGTTTGTCCCAGGCTTTCTTGAATTCAGATACGGTCCTCGTCACTGGGAGACTATACCATGTAGTTACCGCTCTTTCTGTAAAGAAATATTTCCGCATATGATCAGGCGTTGAACAATGAAAGGAAGATGGTGCCACAAGTGGTTGGAAAGTCCAGGATGGGATAGAATAAAAATACATCCTGATGTCAGCATGAAAGCAGAGAGGATGCAGCAATGGATGCAAGGACGGAATAGAGCAAGGCTGGAATGCAGCAGAGGTGCAGGCAGTTGTGTTAATGGCGACACTGAGCAATGAATGCAGCTGAGGTAGATTTCAGGAAGGAGAAGATCTAGGCTTGGGGGGAGGGAAGATGGCAGTAAGGCTTTCTAGCTGCGGCCTGTATACTAATGAAGGGATGAGAACATAGTTATTAGCAATCAATTAGCATAAAGCACCAGCGGTAAAGGCAGGCAATTAAACTCCCAAAAAGTAATTATGTATGTTCCAGTCCAATAGGCTTTTTCATTTTAAGTGTAATTAAGTAGCACAGAGGTTTTAGGGAGCCGAGACTGACCCAGGTGGGATGAGAGATAAAGGCCTCCAGACTCAGAGGCCTCATCTGTGGTAGGAGGGGGATGGACCATGGATGGATGCCTTGTGGGCCAGCTGAATGATCTTAGTCTCCTGGAATCTTCCAGAGTAATTTGGTTTGATGCAGACGAGGTAGGGATAAGAGTTGCTCATCAGCAACTGAATGCGGTCGAGCTCCACATTCAGGAAACCTCCTTCTCTATAGAATATCACCAACAGTAAACTGTCTGGAGCAGCCCTTTCCTGCAGGGAAATTGTATTTGGATTGACCTCATGCCTTTTTAGGAGTAGCTCAAGGCAAGTTACATTCAAACACTGTAGGTTTTTCATGGTCCCTGGACAGCTTCCAAATCTAAGACTGTACCTAGATCAACAGAGAGTGAAGCAACTTGCTCAAGGTCACAAGGAGCATCAATAGGATTTGACTTCCCTTGTTCTCAGCCACTGCCCTAAACGCTAGGCTGCTCCTCTACCTTATAAGATCCTTAAGTCTGTTTGCCCCTGTCTAACAATTTTTGAACCATTCAACAACTTCATTTGAAATTTCAGTCACAGACACTAAAGCACCCAGTGACACCCCCCCCCCCCATACATCTCTACCTCCTTTACCACTTACAATCCCTGTTTCTTTTGATTTCATACAGGGCATCAGACCAGTGCTGTTGGAACACAGGGGGGTTCTGGACAGAGGGATAATAAAGAAGCGAGCAAAGACTAATCTGGATGAGGACCAATATCCTATAAGCAGTCACACTTCTACGGCTGCAGCCTGGCAGCTGGTATGGAGCCTTAGTAGTCAGGACTAGATAGGCAGGGCAGACTGGAGGGGTATATATAGATGGGACAAATGTATTATACCTGGTACCTTATGATGCCATTGAGAATTCTGAAAGCTAGCCTGCTGTTGCTCAGTGACAAAGGAGAATACCATAAAATCTTCACACGTCATCTTGTTTTCTTTCTAGGTTTTAATTCAGTTCTTCATTTGAGGGATGCTGGGGGTGGGAGGATGTTACAGGACTTTTTTTATATAAAAGTGCTTGATGCTCAGCAGCTTGAAAGCTGCTGTGCCAATTATCACCCTTAGAAATATGTGCGTGGGCAGTGCTTCTAGACCTAGGTGGTCACCGCAGTGACTAGCATTAGATAGATTTGCATTCAGTGGGTCTCCTATATGAAGGAATTTATCTCATGCACATTCACGGTGGATATCGTGACCACCTGACTGGCTAGGTGTGCCTTCAGGGCACTGTGCTAAAGGTAGGTAACCAGAGGGCGCCGGGTCACTGGAGGCAGGCTGAGTCAGGCCTTCTATTTCATCCAGTGCATCCGTGCGCCTATAATTAATATTTCTTTTGATATTTAGCCTGTCCTACCAAAACCATCCTGGGGCTGATATTCAAAAGCACAGTCAGTGAGATATTCAGCGGTACTATTTGCATAGTGCCACTCTGACTGCCTTGACGCTGTCCGGATAGTACCTGGCCGCCTTAACTTTATCCAGTTAGCTATAAGATAACGAGCTTAATATCGCTGCTAACCAGACAGCACCAGTAGTCAGTGTTGAAGCTGGATATTCAGTACCAGCCACGTTCCTGATACTAGTGCTAAATATCTTGATGTAATTTAATCACAGTGGCCAGCATTAACCCCCCCCCCCCACAATGCTGATTGACACAATTAACTATTGTTGCCCCTGCCCTCTCCAATCAAAATGGAATTGAAAGTCCATCAATGCAATGCAGCCAACTCAGGATTGCCTGAGCCTATCCCAAATGGATTGGGAAACCCCCAAACATAATCGTACTGAGGCTTTTCAAACGCCAACACAGCTAAATGATAGACCAAGAGGAAAAGAGTTCTGACAGTGCCAGGGAGCTAGAAGGATGTCATTTATCTACAGTTCTTCACTTATTCAAAATTCACACGTCTTATGCAGGCATTTAAAAAAAAAAAACCAAACTTCTTTATGGAACATAAATTCCTTTATGTCCCTTCCCCAAATCAATGAACTACCAGTATTTCTTTTTAAAAGGAGGGAGGCTACACAGCGCACCCAACGAAATTGGAATCAAAGAGCCCAGAAAGAGACAGAGGATGGACCAGGAACATCACTAGGAAAGAGACTCTCCTGCATTTACTTGGTCATCTCCTTACTTGGACTACTTCCCTTTGATACCAATCAATTTCATAAACATAAAATAGTAGCATTCACTCCCAAAAGGCTAAGTTTTCAGGATATCACTAATGAATAAAAGGTTAAAAAGGGAGAGGGGTAATGAATTCACAGACTGCACGGCAAAGAACACTGCTGATACCATGATACATATTTCTCTTGGACTGCAATAATTGTCCTGATGCAGGCATATCATACCGAAACACGGCCGTGTTGGGCTGAATAAAATCTAATTAAATTTACTCTATGGCAATTTCATTAGCCCCTTCCCCTTTTTTCTTTCCATTGTGAACCTTTATTGGTAGAGATTATCACTCTCACACTCTTTTCTTGTATTCTTAATGCAAATGCATAAGAGAGACTTCCAAACCATGGAGGTTGCAGACTTTCAGATTTCTCTCATGTATATTCATTAGGGGTATGCTGACAACCTGACCCTTGAGGACTGGAAGTGAAAACCACTGCATTAAAAAATGTATGACATATAACGCCATGCCCCTCAGACGGGCTGCTCAATCCTGGTTTTATCCCAGTAATGTATGGAGAGTCAATTTTGATTTCCTGTCCAAGGAGACCTGCAGAGTGACCTGCTAACTCTTGTTGGAAATGTCCTTGGGGAGGGAGTCAAGGTTTTCAAACTGGGAAAAAGCTCAGTAACATTCGACCTCTGTCATTCACGCTGGCCAGCCAGTGTAGCCTCAAAAAGTCAACATTCAGATGTTCGGGTGTTTAAGTTTTGAGTTTATTTTTCCTGTGCTATAAAACAGTCATATTAGTGCCTGAGTATCAGTAAAGTAGAAGGTAAAGACAGGGACTTCGGAGCCACAGGCACCAATGAGTTATGTCAAAGAATCAAAATGCAGAAACCTCAGATTTCTAATGGACACAGCCAGAAACTGCATATAGACTGTCCCAGGTCACAAACAGTTGGCACAAAACAGCATGGCTTCAAAGCCAGGAATTAAAAAGAAATGCGATGAAATAAAAGGAAAGAGCATGGGGGTGGTCCCTTGGGGAGCACAAAAATGATTAAAGTCTGGATTTCCCAGCTTGCCTCTCAAAGTCCCAACCGGCCAGTCAGGTTTTCAGAACCTCCACAATGAATGTGCATGAGATATCTTTGCACCCATTGACTGGGTAGGCCTCAAGGACCAGGCTGGGAACCACTGATGTGGGAACTGGACATTGCTCCTCAGTTCACTCAGGGAGGTGTCATGAGTGTAAAAATGATTCGGAAAGGAGAGGGTGGCACTAAGGCTTGTCCTCCCTCCCCTTGCTAGTGAGAGCACTTGACTGTCCTCTTCAGAGATTCTTTCAATCAGTCATGCAGGTTTTTCTACAAATGCTCTCTCTCTGTACAACTACAAAAACTTAAACAAGGTTGAAATCAAAATTAAAAGAGTAAGTGCAGATTTCTGGATCAAATATAAAACAAAAATCTTGAAAAAATAATTACACGAAGAGAGATGTCCAAAGAGAGTATGACCGCAGTTCATTCTCTGCGGCACCAGAACCCCTTATCATCACCACCACCATCATCTGTCAGGGCAACCGACCATGGAAGTCACATATTTAAAAAGGAAAAAAGTCCCTAACCTCCTAGAATGTCCTAGTGCAGGAGCAATCAAGATCCCAGCATCAGGGAGTTTGAATCTTTGCCCTAAAAAGAGGAACACATATTATAAATATAAAAACGAGAGACCACCTACAAACAGAAGTGCTTCTAGGTACATCTTTGTCCAAAGACACAAAAACTCCACAATATACAGATAATGCCTTTAAGGAGTGTGGATTTGGAGAAAGGATTCCAGTGGCAGAGTTCGCTCCATGGCCATCAGCGTCACGGAGGCTTGCAGGAGTCGTCTTGCCTCTGTTTTACAAAGTTCACAGCTTTATCCTTTTTGGAGTTGGTCAGAGAGAAGAGGGTCACAAAATACATGTACAAGGGCACAACCCACATCTTACATAGTACACTCGCTTTCTGTGAAGTCTGACAACACTTGGGAATAGACAAACAGAAGCTTCTATCTTAAAAAGCTTTTCTGAGGTTCATAGTGGTGCACTCTTTACCCAGTTACTTTGTATTTAAAAAACACAGTTTAGTTTTGACAGGTTAAACACCTTCCTCCCTTTTTATACTGAGATTGTAGCAGCCAATTCCTCTACATTAATTTACCAACTGCTGCAAACAAGTTATTGTATCCTTACATATGACAATGGAGAGCAAAGGACACATCCACCATTGTTTAAGATAGTTGCACTCAATGAGGGATTTCTACAGTACAAGACTGCATTCCCTTCTCGCACACACAACGCCTGGTGCATGAATATATCACACTATACATAGTTATCTTCAGCCATGCAAATCCACACCCCATACACGCACACACAAACATACTCACGCCCACTTCTCTCTCCTGGACTCTCTTCCCATCTCTTCAAGTATACCGAAGCCTCCTACATTTCCTCTCCTGACACTGCCGGTGGAACTGTACCTTCCCATGGTTTTCAGTTTCTATCCTGAACAGGTCACGGTACACCACGTCTGGATCCAGCAATGAGCCTAATGAAGAGGGGCTCGCAACAAGGAAGCTTGGCAACAGATTGCATGGCTACATGATGGCTGTGAGAGTCACAGTATTTCATCGTCCTCCCAAGTGGCTGAAGATTGCTAAAGGTTTCCCCATCCAGAAGGAATACTGATGGTGCATTCAGCAGAACTTCCACACACAGGGCAACAGGTAGGTATATATCATCTTATGACAAAAGTATCTGTGAACTTGGTTTTGTTACGGCATGAATGCTTTCTGAGCAGGTGTCTGCCACAGCAACTTGTTTGCCATACGTTCTGTCTTCCACAGTGGGCATTTATCGCCGGTAATGGTTGGGTGCATCAGCAAACATGTACTTGAGTCTGTAAGCCTCGGCCAGGAGAAGCCCGATTTCTTCATTGCCCCAGTGTATTGTGGGTAGATTCTGTAACAACATAAGCAGGCCCTGCATGGCAGAAAAGGGAATGTGTTCATCACCTAGCAAGTACTCTTACCCTGAGAGAGCAAAGGCTGTGTAGAAACCAGATCACCCCCCGAGTCCACAATTTAAGCAAGCAGAAAACAGATGCAAACACCAATTGACTTGAGGGTACACCAAGTACAGAAAGCACAGGAAAAAGTGCCAGATGTATGGAGGACATGCACAAAACCCTAGCAGGCACATAACAAAAACATACACAGAATATAAGCAATCAAATGCATGCACTGTGTTTATGTCTGATGTGGAGATTATGTCTAGTCATATGCAGAATGCAGTGACATACATAGAGCTGTGCACGTGAGGGGATGTAACAAACACACAATAGCCGGGGCTAGACGGAGCATCTGCATTTATGTCACATGAAGGGTCAGTAATGATAAAAACAAAAAATTGCTGGTTCCTACATACTCCATGGCAATGTAATGTGTGCCATCGAATCAGTGTTGACTCCTGGTGACCCAGCAACTCCTGGGTTTTCTTGGCAAGGTGTGAGCCAAAGTAAATTGCCAAGCCTTTCTTCTGAGGCAATGGAGGGTAAATTGAGCTGCCGAAGGCCACAAGGAGTGCTAGTGAGAATCAAACCTTTGTCTCTTGATCTCCAGGCCACTGCTCTAATCACTAGGCTACACCTCAACTCCATGGCATCTCTCCAAAAATAGAAAGAGTTGGTGGGTACTGATTGACATACCTGAAAGTCCCCTTCATCCAGGATCTCCTTCCGCCATTTGATGAGGAAGGCAGCACACACGTACAAATGGAAATGTGAGAAGCCCTCGGGCTCAGCCTACAATAGGAACAGGTAGGTCAGCACCTAACCCAAACCACCCAGATTTCCTCAAGAGCAGAAAGCTCGAATGGGCACTAGAAGAGGATTTCCAGGAGATGATCCTTTCCACCAAGATGTTTTTAATGTTACTGATTCTGGACTGATCCGGGTGCTTCAGTGCTGCATTCACTGAAAGCTACGGACAGTCTTTGGGTAGAGTTTTTCAATCTGCCATACCTGATAAGTGTCCCAAAGTCGAATAGTACAGCGCAGGGGAAGTTCTCTCATCAGCAGGTTGTTCATCCAGCGGAAAGCAAACTGCAGGTATTCCACCTCATACCTCCGGAAGTGGTTATGCACCTGATCTAAAAGAAAACAAGCTTTCCTTACACATTTGAATTCAGGAATATGAGGCAGACATTGATGGGACAGTGGGATAACCAGTATGCGTATTCCTCAAGGCCCATCTGCTGGACCCCATCCCCACCACCCTTTGTTCCTTCCTATGGACACACACCATCTATACGGCTCACTAGCTCCTCCAGCGCTTTCACCTTCTTCTGGATCCCAGGTTGTGCAAACGTGTAATTATCCTGGATGGGAGAAAGAGACATACAGGATTCATTTCTAAGAGTAGGTTGGATTGCCACCCAAAGCTCGTGCGTACACTTGGGATAAGCCAGAGGAGCGTGAGCTTGGAACAGCTATGGCCAAGAACCAGAAAATCTGATGGCACATAAGGACTGCAGGGACCATTCAGTCCATCAAGTGTCATTCCAGGTGCAATACCAGAGTCCAGGTGATCTCTAGTTCCCCCCATCCTGTGTGCTTATCCCAGGACAGGTGATCTCTAGTCCCCCCCCCCCCCCCCCCATCCATCCTGTGTGCTTATCCCAGGCTTTCTGGTTTGTCTCCCCCACCTCTCCTGGAGAGTCATTCCAAGCATTCACCACCCATCTGTGACGAAATATTTTCCAACATTGCTCCTGAATCTACCTTCTTGAACTTCACACTGATCATTTGTTCTACAGCTCTTTTCCCGACAAAAATGTCTCCAGTATTCATACCGTCAAGGTATTTGAATGTCTCTATCATAGCCCTCCTTCTAAATTTCCTCCTTATCCACCCATTTAGGTCCTGGCTTCAGCTATGTCTCATATGATTTATGGTATAGACCCTTCTCTGGGACTGCCTCTAACCCATTTACATCCTTTCACAGCTTCTTCAGAACTGGATGCAATATGCACCCATGATGAGCCTAGAGCCTTAGAGAACTACTACCAGGAATAGGCACCCGAGATGAGTGCAGTGTGAACGCTGCTAGGAACACAGACATGCACCTAGAATTAACCTGGACTACTGGTACCTGAATTCCATCTAGTAGTTTGCTCATACACCAAAAACTGTCAGCTTCAATGCTTCGTAAGACATCTTCACCCAAGCTCTGTACAGCAAAGTTCTCCACATCCTCTTCTGCAAGAAAGGAAGGAGGCTTCAGCCCAATTTCAGAAACAAAGAAAAGAAGAACAAAGAGGCCAGGTGAGACCGAGAGCGTGTCCAGCACTGCTATGGAAATAAAATGGGTAAGATTTATGGACTGGCTTCCTTTCGAGGCACTGAACAATGTTCATTATTTTTGCAACCCATCAGACACTAGGATTACCTCACCAGCTATTCCTGCAACATCTGCCACCTACACTTTTGAAGATTTTCTTGGCTTCTTTTAATTGTAATTATTTCCCTTGATTCTATGGCTGAATGCAATACAAACCAGAAACCCCAGAAGATAAAGAAAAGCTCTTCCGTAGACTGGAATCCTTACAGCTCCCTTCCTACGTCTCAAAGTATTTCTGAAGTTCTTCTGCAGCAAGTGTCCCCGTAGGCAAGACTGAAGTTGAATGCACGCTTTATATACTATATGGCTTCTTTCGACAGTTAGCAGGTGACATCCTAAGAGCCAGATTCAGTGACTGAACAAAAATCAGAGAGACAGGTATTTTAAGCAGTTGCTCTCCCCAGGTCCCACCCCCTGAAAAAGTAATGACTGCACAGAAAGCAACGCCTGTATTAAAATGGAAGGGTGCAGGGCTGGCTTAGGTCCGATCCCTAGCTGCCTGGGTTGAAGGGGGCTGGGAAAGCTGCAGATGGGAAGAGGCGAGAGAAGCAGTCATTGCACAGTATTGCTGGCTGGATCTAGGATTCTTGGATTGCAGAGTCCCAGCCAAGCCCTGTCACTGCAACGGCTGCATTAATGTAAATTGAGGACATAAAAATCAAGAGAAGAATCCCCATCTGGTTGTGAATAAAAGCTTATGCTACTAGGATTCCAGCCCTGATTCTAAGCTGGAGGAAGCTGCAGCTGGGTCAGAAAAATAAAAATGCAATTAGGCATCAAAGGTGCATACTGAATGACAGATCAATGAGAAGAGGGGGACCCTTCACGTCTGCTGCCAACATAGTGACTGTAAATGCAACTTTCCATTGTGAGCCGACAGATCAAAGAGAGTCCCAATATCCCTGCAGTTCAGAGCCCAGCCCATGAGCAGAACACTTCTAACATACCCAGCACAGAAAATAATCCTGGAACTTTCATGCCAGCCGGATCTCTCAATCAAGCTACACTGAAGAGCTCCAGAACAAGGAAGCGCTCTTTCTTTCCCTCACAATCAATGGGGATTTTGCCATTTTCGTCTGTGCTTTTCACATAAGCTCCTACTACTTATCATTTGTATAGCAGTACAAAACATATGCAGCACTGTACATAGACATGTAGAAGACAGTTCCTGCTCTACGGAGCATAGTCTAATCAAATATAGCAGATAGTAGCAAGGACTGTGCGCTGGTTGCTGGGTTTTGCTGATTCAGGCCTCTTAGCCCTGCTGTGTGCAGGCCATAGAGCTGCTCCAAAACGCTCCAGAAAGGTTTTGAGTTGAAGCACATGAGACTGAAACCTATTGGTGCTACATCAGTCTTCCTCGAAAACAACAAACAGTGTGACTTTGGCTGCAGAATTAATTGTTATTAATTCCATCATTTTGCCGTATCTGTTTTGGTTCTGGTAATGTTGTCAGAGCAGATTTACTAGTAGAACACGTACTGAAACTATGAGGCAGAGAGGAGAATAGATGGCTCAGCTATAAATTCATCAACGGGTTTTCTGCAAATGGCTGGGCTTCATTTCAGCCCGTCTCTCAGCAGAGGAGAGCCCAGGAAGTGATATTCTAAGGAAAAGAAGCTGGGCAAGACTGCAGATGTAAAAAACACACTGTTCACTAGAAAGATACCAATCTGCCAGTGTTAATATGCAGTACCTCATACTTCCGCAGAGGGTCAGAGATTATCCAGGCATGCATCCTGCACCATTCAAACAAATCATTCTTGCACATTTAGGGTGGCAAGTCTTCTTACCAACATGCTCGGAGAGGAAGACAACAAAAAAAGGTGTGACCAGATCATTTATTCCCTGCACATAGCCGCTAGCTGGATGTCGGATTGCCCAGATGAACAGGATTCGTTCGAATATCTAAGAAAAATCAAAAGAAAAAAAAAACACCATTCTATAGATGGGTTGCTGCCACAGCGGCAGTCAGTTCCCTTCCACCTATTAGACAGCAGATTGAACTTGAGTCTCCTTGGCCAGAGCGAACTGCAAGCCAAGAGGTCATGTTATACAAGGAAATGCTGAAACCATCCTTTGCAGAGAAATCTGACATCCACTGTTACCGTGACCTCCACTGGGCACATACCTGCACAAGTATAATCGGGGAATTCTTTTGGCTACTTATACTCACTGGGAAAACAGATATGGCTCAAAGTGCTGAACAAAGAGTCTTAGAACTTTCCTTATGGATGAGAGACTCAAAGATATTAAGGAAAGAAAAGCTGAGTCTTACCATGTGACCTGGGGCAAGTCACTTCACCCTCCATTGCTTCAAGTACAAACTGTACCTGAATGTAACTCTCTTTGAAGTACCAATATAAGGAGCGAGCCAACTATTAATAAGTAAATAATCAACTATTAAGCTGCAGAAAAATATATACAAAAACACATAAATATGCCCTTCAGAGACAGTCAGATGCAACTATTATTAAAGGAGATGGGCCCCTGTCACTATCCTAGCACAGAAACAGCTTGGATCTGCGTGCAATCTGGTGTAAATGCTTCCTGAATCCGGGTGCTATATAAATGACAAAAGAGATTTTAAAATGAGCGTGGAGTGTCAAAGAGTTGAGGGGAAGGCTACTCACCTCCTGTACTAAAGGTTGCTGAAACAGGGGGATGAGGGGGTTTGTTCGTGGAATGTCAATGTGTATCTGAAAAGTAAAAAGTAGATTAGATTACATACATGAACTTCAAGTTCTCACATACAGACAGTAAGACTTCACATAAAGAAAGTGACTGAACTATACACACACATCAAAAATCAGCTATGCATCCTGACTGGAGAAAAGGTGAGGTTACTTACCTGTAACAGGGGTTCTCTGTGGAGAGCAAGATAAGTCAGCCACACATGGATGATGTCATCCAATGGCACCATAGACAGAATAGCTCTAACAGCTCAGAAGAGTCTAGAAGACGTTTCTGAACATGTGCCCACCCCCTCTCTATCCACCCAGCCATGTGTACAGATCCTGCTCTCCTCCTATTTACAATTTTCTTTTCCCTTTCTTCCGTTGCTCCTGATGAGCCGGGCCGGGGATGGAAGTCTTTTCAGGCACATCCCGTGCCTCGGCTTGCTCCTTGCCGCAGTGTATTTCCCCGGGAGCGGGCGATCGGAGCAGCTTGGCATGGGGATTCCCAGAGGCCAGCTGAGATGCAGCCAATCCGGTGGCAGCAAGATCAGGCGAGAGTGTCGGCCTGCCCAAGGAGGGAAGCCGTGGCTCTGTTGGTGCTGCACCCTTGTCTGCCTTCGTAAGGGCATCGTTCCAGCATTGGCCTCACAGATGTATGTCGCTGCTAGGGTGCACCTCGGTCTGAGACAGCAGCCAGTCATGGTACCTGCTGAGAGCTGCATGGGTAGCACAGTGAAGGACAGAGCCATGTTCGGGGTTTTTTTGGGGGGTGGGAGGACTACCCCACCAGGGAGCAGCGCTGCTGCAGATACCACCCTCCAAGTTGTTTGTCCGGATCCCTGCAGTCTATGGAGGATCGCTGTAGCAAGCCATCATGATGCCTCTTAGAGGAGGTAAGAACAAATTAAATAAGAAACTTAAAATAAGAAAAAACCCCACAGAATTGCAAGGAAAAGGAAAGATTTAAATAGCGGCGAGAAGGATCCGTCCGCATGGCCAGGCGAATAGAATAGATTGAGGTGGGAAGGAGGTGGGCACTGTGGTAAGGTGGCTGGCACGTACTCAGAGGAGTCTTCTAGACTCTTCTGAGCTGTCGGAAAGCTATTCTGTCCATGATGCTGTCAGATGACATCACCCATATGTGGCCGACTCATTCTGCTTGTCCATGGAGAATGCCTTCTGCCTAAATAAGATACACACTGGTTGTGGGATGAGACAAAGATAGTTGGAGAAAAGCAAGGGGGGAGGTGGTAAGAGAAATCATGAGTAGCTAATTAAAGAGAGGAAGGAGAGGAGGGGAAAGATCTGAATCAATGATTAGGGAGGGGTTAGAGAAGGTGCAGGAAAGAATTAAGATTAAAGGAAATACTGCATTTAAGGGCCAGTGAGGCAGTGGCAGGGCTCCTACCTGTCTGTAGGTGTCCTGATGATGCTCATCGTTCCTGGAGTCATAATACTGCTCAATGAAGCCAAAGTACTCTTCCCGCTTCCTCTGCAGTGTCAGTTTCCGCCTCTCCCTGTTTGCAGGAAGATAACCCTACAGCCAAATAAAAAACACGCTAGCAACTCTCATTACACCATGCTCTGGCCATGCCGTTCCCCCCACATGCCAAGCTGTGCCACTCCCTTCTATCCCCCCTGCTGCCGATTTTCTAAGCAGGGTCGTGGGGGCAGCAGCAGTGGCCTGCGGCAGGCCATGTGTGCCATGCTGCCTACAGAGGTCTGTTGCCCTAGGTGGCCACCTACCAGCCTAGTGGACTGGCCGGCCATGCATGTCTGTTTCAAGCATCCATCCATGGTTCTCAATCCAATTACATATCAAGTACTTAGTAGGGCCCGATGACAACTACTTAAGAGCATTTATGGCATTCACACATAAATAAATCAGTGCAAGCCTTGATATGCACATGGATTAATCACAGGTTATTCAATTATACAGATGTTTATTGCTACTCACCGAAAGGAGTCTCCAGGTAACAGGCCGAACTTCTCTTGGGACGCCCGGCCAGCTGCATTTCCTAAGTTCTTCTACAAAGGCAAAAGATTTTTGCTTGAATTAGAGACAGAGTTTCTGTTCTAACATGTGGATTCACTGAACTCCCCAAATCCTCTTCCTCTTCCCCCAGGCCCCCACTCAAGCTCACCCAGGTCTGTGTTAGTGCTTGACAGTAACTGCTTGAATTTTTCCAGGCGCGTTTTCTCCCGGATGGTCATCGGAGGCATCCCAGAAGCATTTTGGTCAGAAATCCTAGCAACGAGTGGAATGATAGGGCGGAGTGGGAGTGACTTCTGTTTCTGAAGAGGATTCCTTGCCACTGAGTCACCTATCCGAGGATGGAAAGACGGCATGTATCAAGGGGAACAAAGGCGATGAGACTGGCCATCGCGCTTGGCATCACACAAAGACTCTTTGTTGGAGAAGATTCTGACTTTCTGCAAGCTGCATTACTTTCAGGACATAACCTCTCAACTCCATCCCAGTAGGACTGTAATTGCTTCAGTCTTTCAGCCCTGCACATGAGCTTGGTCATAGAAAACCTCTTCTTCCACCCCAGATAGGTATTTGCAGAAGGGAAAATAAATAATTCCAATTTTTTTCTCTTATAAATGAAGTGCCCAACTTGCCGAGGGTTAAAGTTGGAAGCTATTTCTACCAATCTGTGCCAGCAGGAGCTGCTCCTCTAAAGACTGGACACAGTAACATCATACCAACCCTTGGAAGGACCCAAATCACTAGGTCAAGAACTGACAGGACAAGATGGGGATACCATACCAGACCTGTGGCAAGAGTTAGACCATGTAACACCTTTAGGCCTGTCTATGGCTTGAGGGGTGGGATTTATCTGCAGTCAATTTATGAGCACTGAAATGCGCTCAAGGGTGGAAAGAAATACCACTTAAGTGGATGGCCATGAGAAAGTCAACTACCTCAGCGTCAACTCAGATAAAGTTGCAGCTAGTTGTATCCTTTTGTATCCTGGGATTCCAGCTTGGACGAACATAACTATGGGAGCTCAGTCCGCAAAGTATATGAACGGGAAGGCAGCACACCCATCTAATCCAAGAAATGTGTTAACCTTAACGGACTTCTAAGCACACAAACAACTAGCAGCCTGCAATGTACACTGATAACACAGGCAGGGCAGGGTGTTAATGAGAACAAGCATATAGAAAAAGCTACCGGACTCACACATCCTCAAAGTATCATTCATATCTTTTGTTCACATTTCTTGTCAAAAGAACATAGAGTAAGAGCCGTTCTGACAGTTTGGAAGAAGCACTGCTAGCGGCAAGAGGTGCTAATATGATCCATGCCTGAAGGGATTTGGAATGAGTGCATTTATTTATGGAATTTAAGGAGACGCTCCCTGGACAACTCCCTGAAGCAGCGTTGAGCGAAACGCTGTCAGCACTGGAGTAAATGAGTTTGGGCATCAGGGTTCCGAGAGGTGCCGAAAGTTTGAAAATTGAGGCAACGCATTGGAAAGATAAGTGAATGTTTCAAATCTCTTTAGACACTTTATTGGGGGTTATGGGAGTTTTTTTATGACTTATGATGGTATTGATTTGGGCATGAATGAGTAGGCGCAACAGAGACCTCAATACATATAATGGCCTTTTTCTTCCCATCTTTTACTATATATAAAAAAATCCAAACAAACATTCTTTTGACAAGAGATGTGAACAAAAGATACAAACAAATACTTTGAGGAACATGTGAATCTGGTAGCATTTTTAATATATTTGTTTGAATTGGGTGGCTCTCTTTTTGAGGGCTTTTTTGGGTTTGAGGATGCTAAGTGGACCCTCGTGAAAGTGTTGGTTGGGAAGAATGCTTACTAGACGTTCTGGAGATCTGCGCCTCACTGCTGGACTTGATGACTTTGCAGTTCATGGGCACATCATCTGAGGTGGACTGAGATCGCTCTGGCTTCTCTCGCAGTTTACTGTGGTTTTCAAGCACTTGAGCTGCTGTGGCCAAAGCTACCTTGGAGTTCAGGGCCTCAAAGGACGAAGGGGAGAAATCCTCTTCTTCATCGTCACCAATGTCCCAGGCATCGCTGGTGCTGCGAGCAAATTCGTGGAAGCTGGAGGCTTTCTTGCCTTTCACAGGCAGGGCATTCACCTTGGAGTGATCTCTGATGAAACTTGCAAAGAATACGAGATGATATTTAAATTATTAATATATTGTCCATCACTCCCTCAAATATGAGGCCTGAAGCCTTCTCCAAAAAGGGGAATAAAATCATGGGGGAAATGTTCAACAATATGTAGAGATTCGGTGAACTATTAAGTATAAAAATGCATTCAAAGTGCAGAAAGGGCCAACAAAAGTAGAGAATGTGGACGCTACAGAACCATCTAGTGCGTTGTAGCCCTTCTCTGTACAACTTTTGCCCCTTCCTTCCCTGCAGCACATCCAAAGGAGATGTCACAGAGGAGAACAGATAGTTTGGACTGGAAATTCATCCTCGACATTTTATTTCCGTTTAAATTATGAAGGGCAGGCAGGTTTTCTAAAAGCAAATTAACATAACATAAGAAATGCCAATACTGACTGGGTCAGTATCTTGTTTCCAACAGTGGCCAAGCCAGGTCACAAGTACCTGGCAGGTTCCTGAAAAGGCACACAGGTTCCACAGTGCTTCTCCCGGGGTAAGCAGTAGATTTGCCGGGTCCTCTTTAATAATGGTTTATGGACCTTTCCTCCTGGAACTTGTCTAAACCCAGCTATACTAATAGCTTTTACTACATCCTCCGGTAACAAATTCCAGAGTTTTATTACGCGTTAAGTGACAAAATATTTTCTCTTATTAGTCTTAAGCAAGTTACACTGTAGCTTCACTGCATGTCCCCTAGTCTTTCTACTTTTTGATGGCGTAAAGAATTGATCCACGTTTACCCGTTCCACTCTATTCATTAATTTATAGATCTCTATCATATCTCCCCTCAGCTGTATCTTTTACAGGTTGAAAAGCGCTAAGCTTTTAAGCTTCTCCTCATATGGGTATCTTTCCATCCCCTTTACCATTTTGGTGGCTCTTCTCTATCTTTTTTAATTCAGCTATATCCTTTTTAAGATACGGCGACCACAATTGTGCACAATATTCAAGGTGCCGTCGAATCATACAGAGGTATTATAATATCCTTTGTTTTATTCTTCATTCCTTTCCTTATGATTCCTAGCATTTTATTTGCCTTCTTGGCCACCGCTGCACTCTTGGTGCAGGGGTTCGACATGTTATCTTCGATGATGCCTAAATCTTTTTCCTGGGTGGTGGCTCCTAATTTGGAACCTTGCATCGTGTAACCATAGTTTGGGTTTTTCTTTCCTAGAAAAAATGGCTACACAATGGATGAAGTTTGCAACTGGGAATGAGTTACAGCCCCTCTTTCATCAAAAAGAGAGCCAAGGAATTACTATTCTAAGAAAGCTGTGCAGGATAAGAAAGCTGTGCACCAAGGGATAAGGCTCTTCAGCTAAACTCTGGCAGCCAAAACTCTACTAACACTGTCTTAACATTCTACTGCAGAAACTCTGTAAACGTCTGAGGAACTAGGGCTCTTAAATGATGTTTATATGAGTCCCCCACAGTGACTTGAAGCTTTACTCACTTTTTAGTCGACCGCTGATCCAGGGGAGGGTGTTGGGCTCCATAGACTGGCTGTATGCTGCAAAAGATACCCAAACTTTAGGTAATAAATGACAATAATGTGTATTTATAGTCCACACAGAAGCCAAACTTGTTTTACAATTTTGATCAGAGTGCATCCAACCAGGTCCTGCTATGTCATGCAAAAGAGTCTTCAGCATATGCAAATCTTTCCCGCTCACATTAAAATTGTGGCTATCCTGATACACAGAGCCACTGGGGAAGCAATATATTATGACACTTTACCAGCAGGTGCATAGGGCAGCTTTGCTGGCGGCATGTTTCTAGTATTTAAATTGAATAAGAAGGAATATTATTAATGTAATTGTTATCTGTAGTTCCATTTACGTTAATTAAACATTCGGACTATCAAGGGGCATGTTTGCTAAGGTGCATTATGTTTTTGCAGTGAACGCCAGGCAACAGCTGCAAAAAGCCGGTGTTAGCTGTAAAAGTCCCGCAGTATTTACAAGGTGTGTTCCCAGCATTTTCCCTGCAGATACTGCAGGGATTGTTGGGTGGCAACTTCACAGATGCAGCTAATGCCGCCATTAAGATGGAGTTAGGTGCAACTGCGATGATACCATTGCGTGGTGACTGCCAAAGTTGCAGACATCTGCAGTACTTGCCCCTGTGCAAAAGCACCATAACGTCTGCATTTTTCCAGCATTAGCTGCTACGGCAGAGTGTTAATTCTGTGTTAGCAGCTAATGCCCTTTAGTAAACATACCCCCAAGCGACTTGCCTAATGTAATGCAAGGAGACCAGAGCAAATCTTAACACATCTGTTTCACAAATTCATTTTGTATAAGAAAGCAGCACACCTGCTAGTAATATAATTGTTTCTCAAGCAATAAAAGGCACAAAGTTAGTGTATGATATCAAATGCACAATACTTAAAATCCAGAGTACTATGAATGCTGTTGTTGCTGCTGCTCTTGCCTCCCATGCTATGGTGGTGAAAGGAAACAAGTTATATTCAATAGAGATTCAAAATGGAAATGTGGGTCATCTTTATTTATTTGTTTATTTATATCCCACCTAATCACCAGACGTTTGAAGTAGGATTACAAAAAACATACACAAAATGAATTAAAGTCAGACAAAAACATGAAATTACAATTCAGCAAAACAAACATTATAGCAGCAACATATTTTTGAATTTGCATGGAATGGGAAAATCTCCAGGAAAGGAGACTGCACAACAAGAAAATAAGTTTTCCCACTAGAGCTAAATATGATAGAAACCAGGCAGCATCACTTCCATAACTTCTTGGGGTTCAGATCTTCTAGAGAGTAGAGCCACAGTTGCTGCTTAATAATGTTATTGTCAGAGCCCTTATGAAAACCCCGATTGCAGGGGCAGCAGAACACTGTTTGGGGTGGAGAGGCCAAATAAATCAGTCTCCAGCCCTGACCCCCAAGCTCTCTATGCCTGATGCCATGTTGGCCAAAATATTGGTGGGGCCATGGCCCGCCCCTTGGCCCACCTCTTTCCGCTGCCTATGCCAGATTCTGAAAAGTGAACCCGGGTGGCCACAGCAGCCATGAACTAGACTGCCTCCCTCAAGCTTTGGTTCTTTACATATTGTTTATGTTTATTTAAAACTTTATATACCGCCCATTACAGGGTATCAGAGCGGTTTACAAATTTAAAAAATTACAAAAAAAGACTCTAAAATCAGGTTCCTGGTAGCCCTAACGTG
This sequence comes from Ichthyophis bannanicus, assembly GCA_033557465.1. NCBI lineage: Eukaryota > Metazoa > Chordata > Amphibia > Gymnophiona > Ichthyophiidae > Ichthyophis > Ichthyophis bannanicus. The sequence continues at coordinate 162,718,759 of CM066045.1, forward strand.
GCACAGGTCAGCTAAACCATGCAAGTTCAGCTCATGTCCAAAGAGATACATCAGCAAGCACAGTAAGTTCAATAATTGCAGGCATGTCCATGAAAATTCACCCTTACATAGAAACACAGATGACGGGGTGGCAGATAAAGATCAAATGGACCAGTCTGCCTGATAAGGTATTAGTTTTAACTGCCGCTACATGCAGGTTAATCCAACCATGTCTTTTTTAGGGTTAAAATTACCTCTCTGTGCAGTTCACCCTACTATCCTATGTCACCATGCTTTTTTAAGAAGTGCAAAAAATTGTTTAATGTTGTTTTGAGTTGCAGTGCTCAATGCCTGGTTTCCACCCCTTTGCTTTTTAGGAATATTTTGAATTCTATTACCCTCTGTGTCTCCACGAGGTCATCCCAAGGTTCCACCACCCTTTCTTAGATAAAAAAAAGTGTCCTCATGTTGTTTCCGAGTCTATCCTTGCCGGCCGAATGAGTCTTCTCTTGACTGCAGTCCAGAAGCCACGCCCATATCCCGATGGCCCCAAGAGACACGATATGACATAAGAACCGCCAAACAAGGTCAGACCAATGGCCCATTAGCTTAGTGACATTCGAGGCCAAGCACAGAGCTGCCCCCTCACTCTTGACACCAAACCAGCCGATAGAGATCTGGGTATGCCCCATGGCAAATACGGGTTTGTAGTCCTTAAGAACGTCAACGAGAAACATTAGAACTACAACTCCACGCATGCACTGGGACAAAACCTGGAGTGGATCTCCCTGGTCGGTTGACCCGGGGGAAGGCGGCGGCAACCGTAGAAGCGAGAGGAAAGTCTACATAAGTGAGCTGCCTCAGGGCCTTACGAGCTCCGGGGCGGTCCATGACCCGCTCGGGCTCAGGAAGCAGGTTTTATCTGGTCTGTCTGGAGAGCTATATAGTAACTTGTCCTCCCGCCTCCGGGCCGCACTCCTCACTCACCTCCCCGGAAGCTTGGCGCTCCTCTTCCAAAACTGCTTGCTATGCTCCGCGGCCATATCGGAGGGGGTGTCCGGGCGGGGGCCCAGCGCCCTTCCCAGACCCCAAGGCCAGGAAGGCCGCTGCCGCCTCACTCGGGACACCCGCTATCGGGCATCGGGGCAGCCATCTTGGATCCGGGCACGCAGCGCTCTGCCATTGGCTGATGGAACAAGCGACATAAGCGTAACCAATCAGAGATGCTGACGCTACCGAGTGAAAGCGAGGGTGACGCTGTAGGCCTGGCAAGCCAGTGATGGGGGAAGTGGCCTCCTATGACAGGTGTCACGTCATAAAAGCGCTTTCTCCTGTGAAGAGCCGTGCGTCCTGCTTAGAGCGAGCAGCAAAGGATTTTCTTAGCCTGAGAGTGATAGTGTATTACTCTTAGACCTCAGCTCATCGCGAAGTCTGCTACAGATTAGCTAGTGCCTGTTTCTTCAGCGTAGGGCATTTGCAGCTTTTTTCCTGGCATTGCTGAAGAGAGTATTGAAAAAGAAACATCAGGGGAAGTGTGCTGGAACAATATTATCGAAGCGGAACTTCTGCTTAGAATAATATTGCTGTTTATGCTGCCAGATAGCAATCCAACGTGTGCGCACAGATGCCAAGATGATTTTTGTTTTGTGTGCAGTGCAGGATGTCAGTGTTGCTAATGCAGACTTTTGTGTGCATGTGACTGGCTTGCTGTCCCTGTTTCACACAGAACCTGCGTTAGAGCTTTAGCGCCGGGCTCTAGCACATCAGGTTTCTGTATCAATCCCTACATGGGACAAAACCAGGATCGATCAAGCTGGTATGAGCTTAGCTGTCAACTAACTTGGTTCCAGTAGGGACATTTTAGCCACTCCTGGATTTCTGACAAACCTATCCTGATTCATTATGAGATCTGCAACACTTTTTTCAATTGGTAAAATCAGTGGTTACAAATACTGCATTGTTTTGGTAGTAAGTTCAAAACCGGGAGTAGCCTAAAATGTTTTCCTGGAACTGGAACTAGTTAAATTGGCAGCTGTGTATGTGGGGGGTAGCACTGCACCCTCCTTAGAAACTGCACTATCTTTCCAGGTTCCAAATAATAAATAGTACATCTTCCTTAAAACTTGCAGCTTTAGAGTGTATCCTCTCCAGAGCTTGTGAGGTAGTCCTGTACCCTCGCTAAAGCATATGAGGTATCAGCAAAAACTATGAAACAACCGTTCACCTTGACAGAACCAGAGAGGCAGTTGAGCACCTCTTCCCTGTGGGCAGTGGGGTGCAAAAGGGTACAGTCTCTCTGCAAGGTCTTTGGACCAATTGGTTCTGTGGACAACTGGCTCTGTTTTCAGGACAGGTGCAAAGACATTGGCTGCCCTCCTCCCCACTGTTCCCTCTAAGCTGTGCGCGTGTGCACCCGCACACACCTCGCCGAGCGAGTGCACATACTTTACAACAGAGCGCACAAAAATTACGGCTCTGATTCTGATAGAAAACAACACAGACATCTTAAAATTTAAAAGTTATGATTGTAATTACTAGACATTTTCCCGCTTCATTTAATAATCGTCTATTTTCATTTAATTTGATTAAAATCAATGTGGTGTACATACTGTATTCTGACGTGTAGTCAAATTTTAAAGTATATAACTCCGAGTGTCATTATGTGGCGCACAAAAATTTAACCTTCCTTCAAAAGCTGCACACAGCTGATATTTTATGCGCACACAGCCTACAGAAAATTAGAGGGAACATTGCTCCTCCCCCCGCCCCACTGATGCAGCCATACCATATACTCCAAGTCCAGCAATGGCAATAGAGCAATCAAGATGCAGAAGCGCAGTGCGGAGCAAAGCCTCTGAACCTCTGTGTGCTGTGTTCTGAAAAGGCAGCCTTCAACAGGGAGACTAATGTGGCAGCCACAGTCAGAAGGCAGGTACCCCTTTGAAGGGGGAGCTGATTGTTGTCTTGCCTGTGCTCCCTCTGGCGCAGTTTCTGTTCGTATGGCTGGTGGTAGGTTATTTCTGGTGAGTGTCATAATGCTGTGAAGAGGAGATGGACTTCTGGAACTGGGATTCTTGTGGTTTTTGGCAGTGAGAGGTGTGTTCCAAAGAAAGGGTTTGGAGCATCATTCAATGGTCCTTGATGACATTAATGGTGTCTTTGATCTTGACCCCAAAGAGGTTTCACCAGTGCAGGGTGCATTGGCGAGACATTTGTGGATGTCCTCTCTGGCTGGAGGCCCTCAGTCATGCAGCGCATAGCGGTGATGGTGACTCCAGCCATGTGGGCAATAGTGTCGAAGGCTGAGCGGATTAAGTGTTTTTTGCATTCTGACAGGTTACTGAGAATGGATGGCAGTGCTGCCCTTGTCTCTGGTAGAAGTGGTTTGAGGGCACTTTTGGCCCTCTCCAGAAAGATGTTGTGATACAGGATAAGTTGGACTTGATCTGCAGTGATCCTTGCATTTATCATGGGGCCCTGGAAGGTCTTCTTGCTCATGTCATCAAGGATTTTGTGCTCTTTACTGATGGTGCATTAGAGTGGGAATGAGAACTTATGGCCTACGTCATGTCTGATTCAACAGTGAGGGATTGGTGGACAGCTGCATCTTGCCAAAAACTGGAACAGGTTGTATTTGGTACTTGACCTTGACCATATTGGCAATGGTGGGTCCAGAGGACTGGATTTGTCAGATTTTGACGAGGTTGTCCAACAATCCCTTGTCCAGCTATTTCTGTTGTTGACAAGTAAAGTTGGGATAATAGTTTTTAAAGGAATTTGGAGACTGTCAAATCCTTTAGGGGTGAAGAAGGTTGTGGCAAGGGAAGAAATGGCTCTGACTGGATACCTGGAGAATCCGGGGGTTCCCAGTTAGGAGATGGCATTGTGTGATTTAACTTCCAGGAGGGGTTTTGGGTGGCTGCTTCTTCTCTATTGCTGGGCATTCAAATCTCAACAATACATTTTGACAGCCAGGTAGGCGTAAAGCTTAAGATTTGCTTAGGGCACCAACATCTTGAACCAACTCTGGGGCCATCAATATTCAACATAGTATCTGACAGCAGATAAAGACCAGCATGGTCCATCTAGTTTGCCCACAAAGGTAGCAAGAGTAGGTGCACCTGCCGCTCTGTGCAGGTCACCCCTATTTGTTGAGATATAAGAGATAATTGTTTATTTTGATTGTATCCCGTTGCTATAAAGGGATCCACTGTGTCTGTCCCATGCCATTATGAATTCTGTCACTGTATTTGTCCCCATCACTTCCATCGAGAGGGCATTCCAAGCATCCACCAGCCTTTCAGTGAAAAAGTATTTCCTGACATTGCCTTTCAGTTTACCCCTTTGCAACTTCATGTTATGCCCTCTAGTTTTACATCTTCCCCGTCTTTGAAAAAGGTTTATTTGTTCATTAATACTCTAAGTATTTAAAGATCTGTATCATATCTCCCCTTTACCTCCTCTCCTCTAGCGCATACATATTTAGGTCTTCAAGTCTCTTCGCATATATCTTCTGGCGCAGGCTCCAAATCATTTTGGTCACCTTCCTCTGAACCATTTCCAGTCTTTTTATATCCTTTGCAAGATATGGTCTCCAAAACTGAACACAATATTCCAAGTGAGGCCTCACCAGCGACTTGTACAGAAGCATTGGTTTCTCATCCTTTCTGCTGGTAATTCCTTCTCTATGCAACCCAGCATCCTTCTGGCTTTGGTCACCGCCTTGTTACACTATCTTGCCACCTTGAGATCCTCAGAAACAATCACTCCAATGTCTTTCTGGTCCGTGTACACCAACATCACACACCAATCTCAAACAATTCCCTTGGATTTCTGTATCCCAAGTGCATGACACTGCACTTCTTCACATTAAATCTTAACTGCCAAGCATTAGACCATTCTTCCAGCTTTTGTAGGTCTTTTCTCATGTTATCCACTCCCTCAGGGGATCCACTCTGTTGCAACTTTTCATGTCATCTGCAAAAAAACAGGCTTTTCCCTTCAGCAATATCACTCACAAATACATTGAACAGTACCGATCCCAGGAGTATGCCGCTAATCACCTTCCTTTCATCTGGGTGAGTTCCGTTTACCATCACCCTCTGTTGTCTGCCAGTCAACCAATTTCTGATCCAGTTCACCACCTTGGGACCCATCCCCAGGCTGTTCAGTTTATTGATGAGCCTCCTGTGAGGAACAGTGTCAAAGGCTTTGCTGAAATCTAGGTAGATCACATCCATCGCATGCCCTCGATCTAGTTCTTTGGTCACCCAGTCAAAGAACTCAATCAAATTTGATTGGCAAGACCGTCCTTTGGTAAAACCATGTTGCCTCGGATCATACAACCTATTGGTTTCGAGAAAATCCACTATTCTCTCTTTCAGGAGCGCCTCCATTACTTTTCCTGCCACCAAGGTAAGGTTTACTGGCCTGTAGTTTGTCATCTCTTCTCTACTGCCACTTTTGTGAAGAGATACCACATCAGCCCTTCTCCAGTCCTGTGGAACTTCTGTTTCCAAGGATCTATTAAAAACATCATTTAAAGGCTCTGCAGAAACCTCTCTGAACTCTTTCAGTATCCTGGGATGTATCCCATCCGGTTCCATGGCCTTGTACATTTTCAGTTTTGCAAGCTGTTCAAACACATCATTTTCTGTGAATGGTGCAGTATCTACTCCATTCCCATTTGTATATTTCTCAATCACACAGGTGGTCCTTCTCCAGGATTTTCTTTAGTAAAAACAGAACAGAAGTATTTGTTTAGCATTTTTTGCTATTTCGATATCACTTTCCACTAATCCGTTCTCAGCACTTTTGAGACTTGCGATTCCACCTCTGATCTTCCTCTTCTGAGTATACCTGAAAAATGTTTTGTCACCAGTGCTTCAGAACTTTAGCCATCTTTTCTTCTGCCTTGGATTTTGCTATCCTTATTTCTCTTTTTTTGTCTCTTTTAGCTTTATCCTATATTATGTTCTGTGTTCCTCTGTGAACATCTGAATTTTGTGGAAGCTGTGTTTTTTGTCTTTATTTGTGCAGCTATTTCTTTGGAGAACCAAATAGGTTTCCTTTTCCTCTTGTTTTTATTTACTTTCCTTACATTTGTATCTGTTGCCTCTTTTATTTAGCCCACTGCAATTTCACTTCCCTTACCACCTCCCACCCTGCCAACTCCTTCAGGCACTTGGCCATTTTACTGAAGTCAGCATTTTTGAAGTCTAGGACTTTAAGCTTGCTTGTGATTGGACTCCACCTTGATTTTAATCTCAAACCACACCGTGTGATGATCGCTGCTACTGCTCACATGGGCATCCATCCGGACATTCAACACACTATTTCTGTTGGTGAACACTAAATCCAGCATCAAACTTTCCCTGGTCGGTTCCATCATCATTTGTCTTAGCAATCAATCTTGGAAGGCATCCACAATTTTTTTACTCCTTTCCAAATTTAGAGAAGGAACACTCCAATCCACATCGGGTAGATTAAAGTCACCCAATATGATCACTTCTACCTTTATGGCTACCTTTACAATATCAATAATCAAGTCTCTATCCGTTTCTTCGGTTTGAGTTGGAGGTCCGTAGACTACACCAGTATGGATGACAGTGCCATCTCCTCTTTCCAACACAATCCAAAGCCCCCCCTTCTTTTCCCCACATCCCCTCCAATTCAGCAGCTTTAATATTTCTTTTGACATATAGGGCTACTTTTCTGCCTTCTCTATCTCTATGTAAATCATAGCCAGCTATGGCTATATCCCATTCATGCAACTCGTTAAACCAAGTTTCTGTAATAGCCACAATGTCCAAGTCCATTTCTACCATTCGGGCTTCCAGGTCAGGAACTTTGTTGGCTAGGATGAGAACATTTGTGCGCATTGCTTTCCAGCATTTGTTGATTGGCTTGCTTGTATTTTGCATGGATTTTGTTCTGCGTGCTTCTTCCTGCTTGCCATTTGTGTGTGGGTTAATAATGTGGCTGTTTCCAATGTTGTTAAGTTTTTGTTGGGAGTGATGTCCTGAACTTGTTTTTCTCCATCCGTCACCCTCTTTCTCTAGTTTAAATGACTGTCTACGTAATGCCTGAGTTTTTCACTTAGAATCCTTTTCCCTGTGACAGAGAGATACAGTCCATCCACACAGTATATAGCCCCTTGTTGTTTCATCTATTTCTCTAGTTGTCTATATATCTAAATCCTTCTTGTTTGCACCAGGTTTGGAGCCATGTATTAAAGTTGATTATGTGATGCAGCCTTTCTGCCCCCTTACCAAGAACAGGTAGAACATCTGAGAATGCTGTAATGTTAGCAATGGGCTTGAGCTTCTCTCCCAGAAGCTGGAAGTCCTTTTGAACTGTAGAGGCACTGTTTCAAGTACCTAGACATAAAGGTCTGTCTCCCTCTTCTGCTTCATCCTTTCTAAATTCATTGGATACCCAAGCATGACTTTAACATATATCATGTCTGGCAGAGCACCCAAACATATTGCCTCCCCTTTACCCCCATTTTCCTTTTACTTAACAGCTTTGAAAATAAACATCTATGTAACCCATCTTACAATTTACTTTTATTCACTTCATGCCTCATCATTCTTTGCTCATTTTTTGCACAGACCTGATAAATGTCAACCTGTTTGTTGACCTTTATTTCTGGAAAATTCTGCCAAGTGCTCTTGTATACCAAAATGTAAGCTACACTCATATTCTAGAAATCCAGATGTGGTTTAATTCATGGTTCTTTAGAGAAAATGTTTTTTCACTCAACGTGTAATCAAACTCTGGAATTTGCTACCAGAGGATGTAGTAAAAGCTGTTAGTGTAGCCGGGTTTAAAAAAGGTTTGGACAAGTTCCTGGAGGAAAGGTCCATAAACCATTATTAAAGGGGACCCGGGATATCACTGCTTGACCCAATACAAGCATTGTGGAACCTGTGTCTTTTGGGGAAACTGCTAGGTATTTGTGACCTAGATTGGCCACTGTTGGAAACCGGATACTGGGCTTGATGGACCCAGTATGGCATATCTTTGGTTCTTTTGGTTCAGCCGCACAAGGACTTGTCCAAACCTTTTTTTAACCCAGCTATAATATAGCTTTTACTAGCTCCTCTGGCAACAAATTCCAGAGCTTAATTATGTGTTAAGTGAAAAACTATTTTCTCCAATTAGTCTTAAATATACTATTTTTCAGCTTCATTGTGCGTCCCCTAATCTTTAGCTTTTTGAAGGAGTAAACAACTGATTCATGTTTACTCATTCCACTCCACTCATTATTTTATAGATCTCTATCATATCCCCCCTCAGCCAAAGAGCCTTAACCTTTTAAGCCTTCCCTCGTAGGGTTATCCTTCCATCAACTTTATCATTTTGGTTGCCCTTTTTGGGACCTTTTCTAATTCCACTATATATTTGATGACTAGAACAGCCCGTCATACTCAAGGTGCAATTGCACCATAGAGCGATACAGAGATATTATATCCTTTGTATTATTCTCCATTCCTTTCCTTATAATTACTAAGATAGGATTAAAATATCTTAAAAAGAGGCATTGATACAAAAAATGTTAAAAAACGTATGTTGACTGAAAATGGCCAGGTCATTTAGCCGTTCATAAGGCAAGCTTCACTCTGGGAGGGATTCGCATACGGATGGATTAAAACAAGAGAAATCCCATCCACATGTCCCCAGCAATCAAGACTTCTTCACTGAGGGGACTAAGCAGGTAGCATCTTGGGCTGGCTTCAGATAAAAGCTTAAGCCATCTAGTAAATAAGATGAATCTTGTATCTTCAGAGCCTTAAAAGTCAACTAAGAGCTTAAAGTTTGCCTAACATGAACTGGCAGCCAATGCAAAGACCTTCAAAATAGGGTTAACGTTATATATATAAGAACATAAGAGATGCCACACTAGGTTAGACCAAAGGTCCATCAAGCCCAGTATCCTATTTCCAACAGGTGACAATCCAGGTCACAAGTACCTAAAGAGAAGACAGATTCCATAATGCTTATCCCAGGGTTAAGCAGTGGATTTCCCGGGTCCTCTTTAATAATGGTTTATGGACTTTTTCTCCAGGAACTTGTCCAAACCTCTTTTAAATCCAGCTATACTAACAGCTTCTACTACATCCGCCAGCATTGAGTTCCAGAGTTGATTATGCATTGAATGAAAAAATATTTTCTCTGATTAGTCTTAAATGTGCTACATTGTGGCTTCATTACATGTCCCCTAGTCCATTTTGAAGGAGTAAACAGCCAATCTATGTTTACCCATTCCACTCCACTCATTAGGTCTGCGACTAAAAAGCTGTTTGATTATTTTCATCTAATTTCCATGTATTTTGGTGTGCTGAAAACAAAATATTGAAAAAACTCCTAGACGTCATGATTTGCCACAACATGCAAAATTGTCTTCAAATTTATCAATTTTTTTCAAATTACTATTAATTCAAATTACTATTAATTAATTCACATAAGTGCATTTAAGATATAAAATGCCAAAAAAAACTTAAAGGGGTTGTCCGTGTTTTGTAAAAAAAAAAATAGCACTGTAAATCTGATGGTCAGCAATATATACATAAGCTAAGCAAGTTTTAAGTCCGTGCTTCTAATGGTAGAAGGGGTCAATCTTTCCTGAAGAATCCAGTGGGACGGAGACACAGGGCAGATAGCAGCAGCTCTGGTGGCCAGCACTGTGGCCAGGGCGTGGCCAGCACTGTGACGTTTCGTGTACAGACACAGAGCCGCTCTCTCCTGCATGCCACACTTGTGCAGGAATCATCATCAGGTTCTTGGTTCTAGGCTGTTCACACTTTTTCATCGCAATTCGTGTTAGCTCGTCATTCTTCAACCGTTATGTTATGGCTCTGCGAAAGTGTATTAATTCGCCAGACAGTTTCTTTTTCATCTGTGGTGAATATACAGTGTTGAAGCAACAGCAGAATTTTACAGACTTTGTGAAAAAAGTATACTTTGCATACTTTGGACTAAAAATTGGAGATCAAGATAAAGTCTGGGCGCCTCATAAAGTGTGCAAACGGTGTGTTGAGGACCTCCGAAACTGGTTCAAGGGTAAGAAAAAGTCTTTCCGTTATGGGATTCCTATGGTATGGCGAGAGCAAAAGAGCCATAGTGACGACTGTTACTTTTGTTCATGCGATGTGAAAGGGTTTAATTCCAAATGGAAGCATTCTATTTCATACCCCAATCTTCACTCGGCAATTCGTCCCATCCCCCATGGCACAGATATACCAGTACCCAAGCCCCCTGCTACCTTGGAAGAGATACCTAGCTCCGATGAAGGTGAAGTCATACTTGAACCAGATGACGAATCAAGTTCTGACTTTGAAGATGATACAAGACCAAAATTGTTTTCTCAGGAGGAGATGAATGATTTGGTAAGAGACTTGAATCTTCCCAAAGATGCCGCTGAGTTACTCGGATCAAGGCTGAAAAGCAGGAATTTATTGTTGCCAGGAGTGTCATCTTCATGGTTCAGACATTGTGAAAAGGAGTTTGTTCCTTACTTCGCCCAGGAAGACAAGTTGGTTTATTGCATCGATGTCGAAGGTCTGATGGGTCAATTTAAAATCCAATATGATTCAGAGCAATGGTGTCTTTTTATAGATTCTTCAAAAAGAAGTCTCAAAGCAGTTTTATTCCACAACGGGTTTTACGCTTCCATACCTGTAGGTCATTCCGTACACTTGAAGGAAACCTACAAGAACTTGGATTTGGTTCTTCGTAAACTTAAATATGAAGACCATGGTTGGCAAGTGTGTGGGGACTTGAAGGTCTTGTGCATGCTGCTCGGGCAACAAGCTGGGTATACCAAATATCCTTGTTTTCTGTGTCTATGGGACAGTCATGACCGACAAAATCACTGGACCAAGAAGAGTTTGCAGCCGAGGGTGCTAACAGTCGGTGAAAAAAATGTCCTCCGAGAAACTTTGGTATCTTCCCATAAAGTTGTTCTACCACCTCGCCACATAAAAATGGGATCGATGAAGCAATTCGTAAAATCACTTCCAAGAGATGGAGAATGCTTCAAATACTTGGTTACCAAGTTTCCAGGCCTGTCGGAGGCAAAATTGAAGGAAGGTGTGTTCGTCGGACCAGACATTAGAAGGCTTATAGTTGATCAAGAGTTTGTCAATACCATGACGGATCCTCAAAAAGAAGGGTGGATTGCATTTAAAGAAGTCGTACAGAAATTTTTAGGCAATAACAAAGATCCTCACTACAAAAAGACTGTCGGACGAATGCTGAAAGCATTTCAAGCTTTAGGCTGCCTGATGAGTTTGAAAGTGCATTTCCTCCAGTCCCACCTTGACTCCTTTCCTGAAAATTTGGAAGCTGTGAGTGAGGAACAAGGTGAACGATTCCACCAAGACATTAAAGAGATGGAAAGGAGACACCAGGGAAAATGGAGCATTACAATGATGGCAGACTACTGTTGGATGCTTCAGAGAGACATTCCAGATGCTACTCACAAGCGTAAATGCACCAAGAGGAGCCTCACAAGGAAGAAGAATCAAGTTTAGTATGTGTAGGTGAGCTCATTTCAGTTCATAAAAGGATTTTCATGAAAATATTGTAATAAAACTTTAATTTTATAAGTCTATTTCCATTTATTTTGAGGTATTGCATTATTTAACATAGTTACCTAAATTGTCAGGAAACGTGATGTCTTATGACAAAATGGAGGTCATTTTCGGATTCAGTGCACTAAAACACATAAAGATTACGTGGAATAACCAAAACAGCTCTCGAAAAAATTTTTTTTTGCAGACCTGTGAGACGTCTATCATATCTCCTCTAAGCCATCTCTTTTCCAAGCTGAAGAGCCCTAACCTGTTAAGCCTTTCCTCATAGGGGTATCCTTCCATCCCCTTTACCATTTTGGTCGCCCTTCTCTATACCTTTTCTAATTCTGCTGTATTCTTTTTAACGTTTGGTGACCAGAACTGCACATAATATTTGATTTGTGGCCGCACCATATAGCAATACAGAAGCATTATAATTTATTATTTATTTAGGTATTTTTATAGACCGCTTTATCCAAAAGTCAAAGCAATGTACAAAAAAGGAAACTTTGACTGTTTATATAGAACAAGGAAGGATCAACTTGGATTGATGATGTCAATGAGGCTCAATAACTTCAATTACAACTTGAAATGTTACAGCATTCTAATACCCTTTGTTCTATTCTCCAATTCCTTTCCTTATGATTCCTAGTATTCTATTTGCTTTCTTGGCCACCGGTGCACACAGGGAAGAGGATTTTGATGTATTATCCACGATGGCACCCTTTTCCTTTGTGATGATTCCTAATGTGGAATCTTGCATGGTGAAACTAGATTGCGTTGTTCTTATCTAAGTGCATAACTCTGTGCTTGTCCATATCTGTACCTACAACCTACCAATCCCAAGACAGCAGCAGTTTTGTTCAGTGGTTAGTAGTGGACTATTTGGTTCATTTCTGTGTCCCAAGGTCTTTTTCCTTTTCCCATAAGCCACTAGCATCATTGCTTACCGACATTTCCTTCTGCTTGTAGCTGTGATAAGCATGCTATTTATTTGTACACTCTTGTATGGGCGATGGTATGTTAACGTTTGCTGATATAGATCTGACTGTACATGCAAACTATATGTTTGTATTGTGTTAAGGTGTATGGATTAATCGTGACTGCTGAATGTATAGGTTTGTGCCTGTGTGAATGATTGATTGGTATATATAGGTATATGTGTTTGTAGTGCTAATTTCTTGTGCTTATGATCAGCATAATTATGAGGCAGGCTAAAACGAAAGGAACACATTCAACACAAGTGAAACAAAATAAAATTGAAGAATAAGGAGAGAGAAAAAGTACCTTTAGGAGTCAGAGAAGAGGGGTGGGGAGGAGTAAGAGGGAGAACAGGGCCAGTGCAAGGAGGAGGAGAGGAGGGACAGGGGGAGATATGATTCAGACCTTTAAATACTTAAAGAGCAATAATGAGCAAACCAACCTCTTCCAAAGACGGGGAAGCTGTAAAACTAGAGAGCATAACATGAAGCTGCAAGGGGGTAAATTGAAAGGCAATGTCAGGAATGGTGGGTTCACCCCTGAACAAAGACATGGGGAGGAGTGACCTGCACAGAGTGGCAGGTGCACCTACTCTTGCCATCTTACTGGGCAGACTAGATGAACCATACTGGTCTTTATCTGCCGCCATTTACTATGTTGCTGTGTTACTGGGCGACCCATGGAGTATTTTCAGCCAACGTAACTTTCAGGACACCTTCAGTGAAGATACAGCCCTAGGCCAACCTGCAGCCTTCTGCTACCCCTTCAGTTAACGATTATCACCACACCACTACAATCCTCTAAAAATATAGAATTGGACATCATATTTTTAAATATTATGTATACACACACATACTTGCATACGTACACATAACAAAAGTTTCTATTATTGATGATTTATCTGCCTTGTGAGACAAATTTGGTAGCAGTTTTATTGAGAAAGCCGAATTGTGAGACTGTAGGGATTGAAATGAAATGTTTTGAAGACTCAGATGTTAATACTTTCAGGGGAAGTAGGTTATTCCTACCCCTTAAAAGACTGAGGTTTGTGGTCATTTTATTCAGGTTTTTGATCAGGTGAGATATCTGGGTATTCTTTTGGGCTCAAAGCTTAGGGCCTCTTTTTTATTTTTAGTATTTAGCTCAGACCTTTCCAGTATCTACAATCAGGTACAGTAGGTATTTCCCTATCCCCAGAGGACTTATCTACAATCTAAGTTTGTACCTGGGACAATGGAGGGTTAAGTGACTTGCCCAAGGCCACAAGGCGTATCGGTGGAATTTGAACACTTAGCTTGAGCTATCTGCCATACAGTCCAGAGGAATAAAATGGGCCATGCAGCAGACCGCTCGAGCTTAAGATTTAATAAAAGCGGCCCTTAGTTCAAAATCTCAAGGATGAGCAATGGTTAAGAAATCATTTTATAAATTGAGGTTCTTGCATCGTTTATGGTCTTTCTTAAGTACTGATGATTTTGGAAAGGTATTGTACCAAGTGGTGTTGCTTAATATAGATTACTACAGTAGCATTTTGCAGGTACACAGGATTCAGCTGCTTGCCTTGTTTATAATATTCCACAAGGGGAGCACTTCACTCCAATTCTAATCTTGTAGCACTAAGTGCCTGAAGTTTAAAGTACTTGTTATAATTTTCAGGGTGCTTAGGCTTGATATACCTCTGTGTTTCAATATCTCTTGGTCCTTTCACCAACTTAGCTGGAATTTGCATTCTCAATTGTACGCGGTGTTACAGGTTCCATCTATGATGGTAGCAAAGAGGTCTGTAACCGTAGGACATATTCTATCTTTAGCCACCATTGTGGAATTCTTTGTCTGTTATTGAGTGCAGGGGAAGACTTGAAAGTTTTTAGAAAGTGTTTAAAAATGGTTTAATTTACAGAATCTTACAGTGTATAATGTAATGTTTTAATGATGTATGGAACGTGTTTACTAAACTGCGGTAACCACGAGGGCGGAGTTCAGTGTGTGAAAAGCGTGCCACGCTAAAGTTTGCATGAGACCCAACTGAAAATCTAGTGCAAGTAGGTTAACAGGCAATTAGACGGAGACGGGATGGATTGGGGGGCAGACCATGGCCGTTGATGGAACATCACAGTTTGCGCGAGTGTAATGGGTACTCTAACCCTGATTGTTACCATTAGCATGTGTACGTCATGCCATGGCATTAGCTGCACCCATACGTCACCTTACCAGGGCGCCACATGGTTGCAAAGCGCCAGTGGCAGGAGGAGGACGTGAGTGTCCACACAGATTTTGCAGCTCAAATGCACGCTACTGGTCTATTCTTTAGTAAGCATACCCCCTATGTAGTATTGTGTACTTAATTGCTTTGTCTATGTGATTTTATAAAGTGCTTAGTATTTTAAGATAAGCAGTATATAAGTAAGAGTAAATAAATAAAAGTATGATATCCAATTATTTTATTTTTTTGTTTTAAACAAATCTTTATTGAAATAAAGCAGGAATACAAAATCAAGTCCACATCTAGGAGACAATTACCTGACCAAGAAAAGAAAAAAGAAACCAAAGCAACAGGATCAAATTTACAAGGCCCAATTTACATGGAAAGAAAGAAAGGTAATAATTCATGAGGATTCTTTACTAGTCAGAAATGCCTCAAGTTGGCCGACATCAAGAAAAACAAATTTAACACCCTCTAGAACCACAATACATTTACAGGGGTATTTCAGAAAGAAAGAAGCCCCAATGGCTAAAGTCCGTTCTTTTAATGCCAAAAACGCTTTCCGTCGAGCCTGGGTGCTCCTACACACGTCAGGAAAAATTTGTATTGGGGCCCCACAAAAAACCTGATTCTTCTTTTTAAAATATAAACTTAAAATCATATTTTTATCCTGAATTGAAATAAAAGAAATACTCAGGGTAGCTCGCTGGGAAATTAAATCATTAGAAGATTCCAAAAATTGAGACACATCCAAGGACTCTACACCACTGGGGTTCCCTTCCCGTAAATCATCAGGAGAAGAAGCCTTTACTGCAGAAAACATAGGAATATAATATATAGAAGAAAACTTGATAGAATCCACATCATCAATTAACAAGACTTCTTTAAAGTATTTTTGTAACAAAATCAATGGAGCAAGATAATGAGTATGAGGAAAGTTTAGAAAAAGTAAATTCTTTAAACGATTACTGTTCTCTAAAGCCTCCAACTGATGGTGAACTAAAACACTATCTTTTATAGATGAAGAGGCAGTGGCCTCTAACACAGTAAAGCGACCCTCCAGTTTAGACAGTAACTTGTTATGTTTAGAAAGCGATTCTTCATGGTCTGAAAGCTTCTGTACTACTTCACCAGAAAAACGCTTTACTTGAGAGAAGGAAGCGTGAAAGGAAACTTCCATATGTGCTATCAACTCCCAAATATCTTTCAAGGAAACTTCAGCAGGTACAGTCACATCCACTGTCCCAGAAGAAAATTTAACCGGAGTAGGTAACTTAATTTCCTGTTCTCTAAATGCCAGCAAAGATGAAGACTTCTGAACAGAAGGGGGATTTTCGCCGGGAGAAACCTCCCGAACAGAAAAAACCTCCAATACTTCTTCCCTTCCGGGTTGGACATCCCTTTGCATATTAAATGAGGATTCAGACACAGTACTCACGGACTCCCTCGAATGTTCTTCCTCGGAGGGAGAAGGAACAGCACCCACGAGATGACGATCCATGGGGCCAACAAGTTTACCAACTTTGGCAGGGGTTGATGAAAAAAACTTTTTCCTCCGTCTCCCCATGAGACCGTGCAAAGAAGCTCCTCACAGCTCTGAAGGGGCTCCAAAGGGGCGTGGCCTGCCCCTTTGGTCACGCCCCTTCAGGCACGCACCCATGGGTACGCGCGTGCGGGTCGCGTTCCGCAGCGGACCGACGCTGAAATAGTGGTCTGAAGGGGGCGGGGCCTCCAATCTCCTCCTCCACCCGACGCCGCACCAGTATCCACAGAGTAGCAAGACAAGTCTCACTGGGCAGCTACGGGCCGACGCTGAAATAGCGCCCCGAAGGGGGCGGGGCCTCCAATCTCCTCCTCCACCCGACGCCGCACCAGGATCCGCAGAGTAGCAATATCCAATTATTTCATTGGGGCAAAAGTCATTTACATGGGTAAATAACGATTTGAAAATTTGCCTAGATTAAAGTGTGCACTGATTTTTCTGTTTTAAGTTTGTTTCTACTACTATTGATCAATTATATAATGCTGTAAGGCATATGCAGCGCTCTAGGTACCTATAAAAGACGGTCCCTGTTCATCGGCACTTACAATCTAATTAAGACAGACAATACAATAGGTGAAGACAAAGATACAACTAGGGAAAGGTAAGGAGACACATAGGAGACTAAGCGGATCAGGATCCAAAAGCAATCTTAAAGAGGTGAGCCTTTAGCATGGATTTGAAAAGGAGCAGATGTACATACAATTCAGGTACTTTGTTTCAGGCATAAGGAGCAACAAGGTGAAAGGGTTTAACTGTAGTTACTCATTACCGCTCCCTAGAAGCCAGTGTCCTGTGTGACCTGCCTAGTCTACTTATGCTGTCACGCAAGACCAGCTTAAGGATTAAGCCCATGGTTTACAATCAAATGGCCGGTTCCAGATTTCTAAGAACTTGCAGTTTGCAGGATGTTTCTGCAACCCCTGATTATCTGAAAAAGCCATCAGTTTGCTGGGTGAAATAAGGCCTCACTTCATGCTTTCTCTGCTGGGTTTGCAGCTCCTCTACTGAAGCGTGTTCCTGTGCACATGTGGGATGCAGGCGCAGTTCGTTTCATCCTGCAGAGCATGCTGGGTTCCCTGGAGATGGAGGAGACGCCTGAAAGGAAGATGCCGCTCATGGCCCCTGCCACAATGAGACGTTTCCGAGTGGTTAAAACAGCTAAAAAGAAAGAAGCATTTGCCCTACCCTGCATAAAATAAACATTGAACTACTGTGTCCATGATTATGATACTTTCATACTCAGCAATTCTTCTTTGCACCATACCCTGCATGCTTTTCCTGCTTGTTATTGAACTAACAAAATCCATTTCTTGACTAGCGTTTGGGAACTGCACGCTCCCTTTGTTGGGCCAAAACAAACTGAACAAGTCAAAGCAAAATGTTATCACCTGAACATACAAGGGAACTGTGGAATACATTACAATAATATGAAAGGCATGTGATGTGTTGGGGGGGGGGGAATAATGCATTAACTAAATCCCTTTGGGCTTCCAACTTAGAACAAGTGCTGGGATCTGGCACCATGAGTCTTCATTTTCAACTAACTGGGATTTCCCCCTATTTTATATCCCCCCTCCCCTCATAACATTAGTTCAGTCACTGCAACATCAGTCCAGGTGCATTGGGGCTCTTTTTCAAACTGTTCAATCAAGGACTATGACTTCCTCCTCCAAGGTCCAATTTCTGTACTTTGCTCTATCCTTATGGCATTAAAGAGGGCAATGGACAGACTACACTGCTGGGAACTGAGCAGGAGGCTCCCTGTCAACAAGGAACAGGATGCAATACCGAGAGACCATGTGAGGAAAAAGCGTGAGGAATTCTTTTCCAGCATCTCACTGATTTTAGCCTGTGTTCTTTCTTGAATGAAGAAACCACTACAAACTCCGCATTACCCTTGATGAGCCATCTTAATCATGCCTTGTTCCTTCTCTGGTTAGATTCTTTATGACTATAGGAATGAGCTTGTAGTAATCATGTAACATTGCAGCTTTGATGCCATTTTAACTTTTATATGGATGCAAAGAATAATTTGTTTACCCAAAGAGCAAATCAGTCAATGATAGAGGAGAGCAAACCTAAACTTTCTTTAGAAGCTCAAATAGCCAGACTTGAACTGTCATACTTTGGACACATCATGCAAAGAAAAAGATTCTTAGAGAAAAACGTCATGCTTGGCAAGGTTGAAGGACAGCTCAGAAGAGGAAGGCCGGCAATGCAATGGATTTATACAATAACAACAGCTACGGATGCCACTCAGCCAACGAGACCGAGCACAGTCTAGGACAACTATCCACAGAATCACCATGAGTCAACATCAACTCGATGGCACTTAACAACAACAACAGCAAGAGTTGCAAATCTTATCTGCTGTCTGTACTTCGTACATAGCTTGGAGAAATCCAGTTGTGACCAGGATAAAGTCTGAAGGAAAGTTTGGTTAAAGAGACCAGCTGCTGGTGGTTGTGAGGAACGTTTCCCACCTCTCTGTACTGTCGTCCTGGTACAGCCTCCCTGAGTTTGGGCTTTACACTCCACCATTGGATACATTTGAGTCCTTCCTGGCTCATCCTGATTGCAGCCTTGCTGATTTTAACCATGGTTACTGTAATAAATTTCCTGAAAACGTGCACTTGACTAGCTGGTTCCTTCCCCTTGGAGCTTACAATCTCTTATGTGTATCTCTATTACATTACTTCTGCCCTAAATAAATGGTAAACAGTGGAAGTAACATTAGACAGGGACAGATCCTCATGGTTTATAAAAATATTAAGTGAGCTGGATGAAACAGTGCTGTGAATACTCTTTAGAAATAGTGTGGTTGGGGTTGATGTGCGGGAGGAGTCATTTGGGCAACTTTTCTAAGTATTGTGCTTCAGAGTATTCATCTCCTGATTAGCTATTGTGGGAAGCAGGACGTGATGCCACAGCTTCCTGTGTGACTTGAGAAGTGGTCTTGCTTTAGCCACTGCGGTCGGGTTTCCGATAATGACATTGTCGCTCACCAGCACATACGGGAAAGTGGCCATTTTTAATCTCTGAGGGGAGGGGGCAGAGGCTCATGTCAGAGGGTGAAGTGAGTTCATTGCTGCTCCTCTGGTGGGTCAGAATATTGAAAGGATTGTGAAGGTGGTTAATGGGTGTTTCTAGGCTAAAGACTGTCTTTTAAATAAATAAACAGCCACTAAACACACATTTAGGTAATATACTGCCCGTTGTTAATCATTGATAAGGTGCCGTTTCACCCAAATGATTAAGGATGCAACAAATCATTACATAAAATCAAAATAAAATCTATAAATCAGAAAATAATAAATAAAAAAAACAAAATATAAGATTTAAAAATTGGGTTTGAGCTGTTTGGAAAAGCAGAATGTGAAATCTAAAATGTATAAATAAAAATAAATGGAAAAGCTCTTGCATAACCATTGCATAACTGCATGTTTTACTTAGTAAAACATGGGTGGGTGGAGCAGTGTGTGTGGAACGATGTAGATAGTGGCTGGATGGCTGTAAATGCAGGAGATATAGGGTGTGCCTGAATGTGGGGGAGTGGTTGGGGGCTGTGGCTTGTGCAGGAGTGAAGTGGAAGTATGTGGGGTCTCTGTGAGTGCAGGGGAATGTGGCTGGGAGTATACAGGGGTGCAGATGAAGGGGCTGGGAGTACAGAAGTACGTGGAGATGCATGTGAGTCAGGAGGGTGCAGAAAAGGATGTGTTGGCATGCAGGCGATGTATGATTTACTGTAATGGTCATGCCATGAAGTTGCAATGTAATACATTCAAAACAAATAAAAGAAAATATTTTTGCACTGAAAACATAATTGAACTCTGGAATTCATTGCCAGAGGCTGTGGTAAAAGTATTTAGCACAGCTGGATTTCAAATAAGGTTTTGGCAAGTTCCTGGAGGAAAAGTCCATAAACTGTTATTGAAGTAGACCTGGGAAAATTATTGCGCATTCCTGGGGGGTAAGAAACATGTTCTATTGCTACTTTTTGGAACCTGACAGGTATTTATGACTTTGATTGGCCACTGTTGAAAACAGGATACTGGGTGTGATGAGCCATCAGTAAAACTAGGTGAACTAGGCAGTCACCTAGAGTGCAACGATCAGAAGGAAACCCGCTGTCGCTGCTGCTACCCCTCTCCAGGACCTGCAGTGGTGACAATGTCTTTAAACAGCACCGCAGTGCTTACCAAAACCTCCGGTGCTGCATGCTGGACCGGTTGCTTCCACCCCCATGAAAAGGAAGTTTGCATCGGAGGGGCTGGAAGCAGGAACAGTACCACCATGCTGGAGGTTTTGGTAAGCGCTGCAGAGCTGTTTAAAGACATTGCCACCGCTGCAAGTCCCAGAGAGGGGTGGGAGTAGGGGGCCCCAGGAATGAGGTTTGCTTAGAGCGCCTCATTCCCTTGCATCAAAACTATTGGTCTCACCCAGTATGGAAATTATTATGCTCTTATGAGTGCAAGTCAGCCTCTCCCTTCTTTCCCCTCCCCTCATCATCATCCTTCTTGTACGCCTCCTTTTCTCCTCCCCGTCCAATCTCTTCCTACGTCTCTCGGTCCAGATCTAGCTTTGCCAGCAGAAGCCGAGGCCACCTAACAGCATGCCAAGCTGTGCTGCCACGGGTCTGGGCCAGTCTTCAGTGGTGGGGACCAGGAACTCCCCCTGGCACTTGAAACCCAGCCAACACTTCACTTCACTGCTGTGGGTCTGAGTCTTCTTCAGCCAACTGGGGTTGAGAATCCCACCGGCACTTCACATTCACTTGCAGTCATGCATGCACACGCAACAAATGCATCTAGATGAATGGAGGTGCATGCGGCAGACAGACAGACAGATGGACGTAGCCTCCACAACAGACACTCTCACTTTTGCTAAAGGCCCCCAACAAACACAAAACCAGGAATTCAATCATAAGGGCAAAATTAATTCAAACAAGCGGATCTGTGCAAAAAGCTAAAACCACTGATACTGATAAGATCTGCCGTACTGGGTCAGACCAATCGTCCATCAAGCCCAGTATCCTGTTTCCAACAGTGGCCGATCCAGGTCACAAGTACTTGGCAGGATCACAAAAGATCTCCAGATTCCATGCTGCTTGTTCCAGGGATAAGCAGTGGATTTTCCCCATCTCACTTTAATAATGCTTTATGGATTTTTCCTCCAGGAACTTGTCCAAACCTTTTTTTAACCCAGCTATACTATTTGCTTTTACTAGCTCCTCTGGCAACAAATTCCAGAGCTTAATTATGTGTTAAGTGAAAAACTATTTTCTCCAATTAGTCTTAAATATACTATTTTTCAGCTTCATTGTGCGTCCCCTAATCTTTAGCTTTTTGAAGGAGTAAACAACTGATTCATGTTTACTCATTCCACTCCACTCATTATTTTATAGATCTCTATCATATCCCCCCTCAGCCAAAGAGCCTTAACCTTTTAAGCCTTCCCTCGTAGGGTTATCCTTCCATCAACTTTATCATTTTGGTTGCCCTTTTTGGGACCTTTTCTAATTCCACTATATATTTGATGACTAGAACAGCCCGTCATACTCAAGGTGCAATTGCACCATAGAGCGATACAGAGATATTATATCCTTTGTATTATTCTCCATTCCTTTCCTTATAATTACTAAGATAGGATTAAAATATCTTAAAAAGAGGCATTGATACAAAAAATGTTAAAAAAAAGTATGTTGACTGAAAATGGCCAGGTCATTTAGCCGTTCATAAGGCAAGCTTCACTCTGGGAGGGATTCGCATACGGATGGATTAAAACAAGAGAAATCCCATCCACATGTCCCTAGCAATCAAGACTTCTTCACTGAGGGGACTAAGCAGGTAGCATCTTGGGCTGGCTTCAGATAAAAGCTTAAGCCATCTAGTAAATAAGATGAATCTTGTATCTTCAGAGCCTTAAAAGTCAACTAAGAGCTTAAAGTTTGCCTAACATGAACTGGCAGCCAATGCAAAGACCTTCAAAATAGGGTTAACGTTATATATATAAGAACATAAGAGATGCCACACTAGGTTAGACCAAAGGTCCATCAAGCCCAGTATCCTATTTCCAACAGGTGACAATTCAGGTCACAAGTACCTAAAGAGAAGACAGATTCCATAATGCTTGTCCCAGGGGTAAGCAGTGGATTTCCCGGGTCCTCTTTAATAATGGTTTATGGACTTTTTCTCCAGGAACTTGTCCAAACCTCTTTTAAATCCAGCTATACTAACAGCTTCTACTACATCCGCCAGCATTGAGTTCCAGAGCTGATTATGCATTGAATGAAAAAATATTTTCTCTGATTAGTCTTAAATGTGCTACATTGTGGCTTCATTACGTGTCCCCTAGTCCAACATTTTGAAGGAGTAAACAGCCAATCTATGTTTACCCATTCCACTCCACTCATTATTTTTTAGATGTCTATCATATCTCCTCTAAGCCAACTCTTTTCCAAGCTGAAGAGCCCTAACCTGTTAAGCCTTTCCTCATAGGGGTATCCTTCCATCCCCTTTACCATTTTGGTCGCCCTTCTCTATACTTTTTCTAATTCTGCTGTATCCTTTTTAACGTTTGGTGACCAGAACTGCACATAATATTTGATTTGTGGCCGCACCATGGAGCAATACAGAAGCATTATAATTTATTATTTATTTAGCTATTTTTATAGACTGCTTTATCCAAAAGTCAAAGCAATGTACAAAAAAGGGAACTTTGACCATTTACATAGAACAAGGAAGGATCAACTTGGATTGATGATGTCAATGAGGCTCAATAACTTCAATTACAACTTGAAATGTTACAACATTATAATACCCTTTGTTCTATTCTCCATTCCTTTCCTTATGATTCCTAGTATTCTATTTGCTTTCTTGGCCACCAGTGCACACAGGGAAGAGGATTTTGATGTATTATCCACGATGGCACCCTTTTCCTTTGTGATGATTCCTAATGTGGAATCTTGCATGGTGAAACTGTAGATTGCGTTGTTCTTACCTAAGTGCATAACTCTGTGCTTGTCCATATCTGTACCTACAACCTACCAATCCCAAGACATCAGCATGTGAAATTTTAGCCAATAGACCAAAATATAAGCATTACAATCATCCAACCAGGATATAATCAAGGCATGAATAAGAGAAGCCAACTATGGCTTAACACAATACAACTTCAACTGTCGGACAAGTTTAATTTGCACATAGGTGCTTACAGAGGCCATTTAGATTTAGCCCATGTGTTTTCCCATAAAAACGCAAAGCAATGGGAGCGATTTACTTATATGCAAGGCTATAGGGAAGCTGCCTATAGTCCGTAATTGGAGACAAGACTCAGGGCCTTCATATTGGGAATGGAGGCACATATTCCATCAACTTATGACCCAGAAGCTGATGGCTTCCAGGGGACACCCAGAAATGAGAGCTCACTGCTTAATGATATGGCTGGGGGGATATCTGGATAAGCTTAACCTGCTGGTGAGGAATGAACTGCTGACCTTATAACGGAGGGGGTGTTGAGAGGAGGTAAAGTGGCTATTAACAATTGGGGTAGGGGGTAATTGGAGGGGAGGTAGGGTAGGAGGCTATAGATCTCTAAGTAGGTGTGGATGACACCAGGTGGAGTATCAGTCAAGCTCTGCCTGAGGGGAGGAGGCCCGATGGTAGGAGTTGGGTGGGAGGAGAGGGGAGGGATGGAAAGAGGGCATTGGAAGGGGGTAGGAGTGGGAGTTGGGAAAGGTACATTAACAGGTGGGACAGGAAGGGGGAAGGGGAAGAGAGTAGGAGCAAGGGGGGAGGGGGAACGGGGCTGTTGGAGAGAGGCGGTTAGTATAAATTAACGTGAACTGAACTTAAGTCTAGGTAGGTCAAGGTAATACACATAGAATTGCTTGAAAATGACTATTAGCTGGTACTTTACCTACTTAAAAGACTACTTAATATTTACTAAGTGTACTGGAAGGGGGAGGAGAAGGGAGGGCAGGGAGGGCAAGAGGTTTGGGGGGGGGGAAGAAAAAAATGAAAAAAAGGGGATGGAAGTGGAAATGTGGATGAGCATGGAATGTAACAAAGTTCAACTGTGTGCCTTAATGTCTCTTTTGCACCATGTATCATGATTATTTGTCTAATTCCTTGAATAAAGAGTTTGAATATAAAAACTCAAAGCAAGTTATATTCAGGTATCTGTCCTCAGAAGGCTTACAATCAAAGGAGCATGTTTTACAAAGCATGCTATCCAGTTAGCATGAAGATAGCATGCGTTTTTGGCACCATGTTAAAAAAAGTACTCTTATCACTACTAGCACGAGCCTTGAAAGTCTGTGCTGCCGCTGTTTAGCGGGGAGCAACTGCCTGCAGCCCAATAGGTGGTGGTAGTTGCTCCCCGCAGCAGTAAGCGTAGTTACTCACCTGTAACAGGTGTTCTCCAGGAGCAGCAGGAATCAATCCTCACATATGGGGTGATGACAGAGCCCCCGTGCGTAGCATTTCCCCAGCTTTCAAGGAAAGCCTTTGGGAATGCAGCGCGCATGCGTGGTCCCCTTCCCGCTCAAGGGTGCCATCTTGCTCAGTCTGATGACATAGCTAAAAGACAGTAAAAACAAAATGAAGTATATGACTGCAACTCCAGGGAGGAGGGAGGGTCGTGAGGACTGATTCCTGCTGCTCCTAGAGAACACCTGTTACAGGTGAGTATCTACGCTTTCTCCAGGACCAAACAGGAAGTCAGTCCTCACATATGGGACTCCCCAGCTCTAGGCTACTGGGAACCCAAAGCTGAAAAAATGGCTCCCTCTCAAGAGCCTCAGCATCCATGATAAGAATATCCTCTGAGAACGCCTCCTTACGGTAGCCCAACACAAGGGCCGGAGGGTAGGAGTTGCCTAAACCTCAAAGAGATTACGGAGTACCGCCTGTCCCAAAGCACTGCCCCTGCAGGACTCTCTATCGCGGCAGTAGTGGGCTGCAAATGTATGGCTTGAAGACCAAGTAGTGGCCCGGCAGATGTCTGCCAACGGAACAGAGCGGAGATGAGCTACTGACGCGGCTTTCGCCCTGACACGGTGGGCCGTGACTCGACCCTGCAAGGAGAGGCGGGCTGCCCTGTACGCCCAGGCGATACAATCTGTTACCCAAGTGGACAATGTACGCTTGGAGACAGGTAACCCTAGCTTATTAGGGTCAAAGGAGATGAAGAGCTGAGTGGCCTTTCAATGTCCCCGTATACATTCTATGTAAAAGGACAACGCCCTCTTACAGTCCAGGGTATGCAAGACTGTTTCAGCCCGGCTGGTATGCGGCCTGGGAAAGAAAGTCGGAAGAACCACCTCCTGGTTGAGGTGGAAAGAGGAGACAACTTTTGGAAGGAACTTTGGATGGGTCCGCAGGACCACCCTGTTCCTATAGAACCGTGTGTACGGTCTATCAGAAACCAAAGCTTGTAGTTCACTCACACGTCTGGCCGAGGTAAGAGCTACCAGGAAGAGTGCCTTCCAAGAAAGGAAGCGTAAATGGCAAGTAGCCATCGGCTCAAATGGTGGGCGAGTAAGTTGCTGCAAGAATACGTTCAAATCCCATTCAGTGGCCGGTGGACGAACCGGAGGCTTGAGCAGAAGCAGACCTCTAAGGAAGCGGGACACCAAGGGGTGAAACGACAGACACTGTCCCTCCACTGGTGTGTGGTATGCTGATAGAGCACTGAGGTGGACCCGAACAGAGCTGGACTTAAGGCTTAGGTCTGACAGGTGAAGTAGATTCTGCAGTACTACTGGCACAAGACAAGAGAAAGGATCTTCATTGCGCTGAGCACACCATACCTTAAACCTACACCACTTGAGTGCATAGGACTTTCTGGTGGACTGCCTCCTAGAGGCCAATATCACCTCAACTTCCTTAGGCAGAAGTAAGGGAGCTAGCACTACCCTTTCAGCAGCCAGGCCATCAGATTGAGGGACCTGAGATTGGGGTGCAGAAGGGAACCCTGATCCTGAGACAGAAGATCGGGTTGCAACCCCAGAGGGAATGGAGTTTCCACCGCCAACTGCAGCAGAAGTGGAAACCACAGCTGCCTCGGCCATCTGGGGGCTACCAGAATCACCGAGACCTTGTCCCATAGAATCTTGAACAGAGTTCGGGCCACCAGGGGCGTGGGAGGAAACACATACAGGAGGCCCGTAGACCAAGAGATCAGAAAAGCATCTGCTGCCAGTCTCAGGGGATGCGGCTGTCTGGAGCAAAACATGGGCAGCTGACGGTTCAGTGGACTTGCAAAGAGATCGATGGATGGAAGTTCCCATCGTAGAAAAATCTGCTGGACCACCAGTGGATTCAACTGCCATTCGTGAGGCTGGAGAATCCTGCTTAGTTTGTCTGCCAAGAAGTTCTCCTGACCAGGTAGATAAACTGCTTTGAGAAACATGCCTTGTTTGACTGCAAAGGAGTAAAAGGCCTGCGCCTCCTGACACAGGGGTCTGGACCCTGTGCCCCCTTGCTTGTTCATATAGAACATTGCTACCTGATTGTCTGTCTGAACTAAGACAGACTGGTGAGAGAGGGCATGAGAAAAAGTCTGTAGAGCTAAGCGGATTGCTCGCAGCGCCAAAAGATTGATCTGCTGTGTGGCCTCCCGAGGAGACCAGAGGCCTTGAGTGCACGTGCCCTGGCAATGTGCACCCCAGCCCTTTAAGGAAGCATCGGTCATCAGCACCCTTGTGTGTGCTGGGGCCTGAAAGGGTACCCCCCCTGAGACAGTTTGGGAGATGTAGCCACCACTGCAAAGAGTCCAAAAGTGGTTTGGACACCTTTACTCTGTCTCAGAGGTCGCCTGTGGCCTGCGCCCACTGAGCTCTGAGGCACCACTGAGCAGCCCGCATGTGCAGATGGGCATTCGGAGTCACATGTACCGTGGATGCCATGTGGCCCAGGAGCCGCAGGAAGTGCCTGGCGGAGATCTGAGAATTGCTCTGAAACTGGTTGGCCAAGTCCATCAGTCTGTGGACCCTGTCCTTGGGCAAGTAAGCTCTTGCTTGCAGGGTGTCTAATCTTGCCCCTATAAACTCTAGGTTCTGTGAGGGGAGCAAAGTGGACTTTGCGTAGTTTATGACAAAGCTCAGATGCTGAAGAAGAGAGACAGTGCGAAGAGTGGCTTGTCTGGCCTCCTGGAGAGACTGGCCCCTGATGAGCCAGTCATCCAGGTATGGGAAGACAAAAATTCCCTGATTCCTGAGATATGCCGCCACCACCACAAATCTGAGATATTGTCTGTGGTCTGGATGGATGAGGATGTGAGTATAAGCATCCTTTAGGTCTAAGGAGCATAGCCCATCTCCCTGCTGGAGGTAGGGCAGCAGAATCCCAAGGGTAAGCATCTTGAACATTTCCCTCTCCAGAAACTTGTTTAAATTCCGCAAGTCTAGGGATAGGCCGGAGGCCTCCTGTCCTTTTTGGTAGCAGGAAGTACCTGGAGTAGAAGCCTTGCCCTTTCAGGTGGTGAGGCACCGGTTCCGCCGCCTGTTCCTTTAGAAGACTTATCAACTCCTGAAGGAGGAGGTTTCTGTGCAGAGGGAGTCTTGGAGGCTCCCCTGGAAAGTAGGAGGGGGGTAGCTGGTGTAAGTGGAGCAGATAGCCCCTCTGGACTATGCTTAGCACCCAGGTATCCCTTGTTACGGCTGACCACCTGTGGGCATACAGGGTCAGCCGGCCTCCTGTGCCGAGAGGGGCCAGCTGAGGAGGAGAGGCTATGCCACTGGAGTCAAAATCCCGCTCCCTGCTGTGCAGGAGCTGGAGCTGGCAGCTTGGGGGTCTTCTGCCTATGGGGCCCATGCCCCTGGGCCTGCTGGTCCTGTGGGGGAGCTGGAGAGGCCCGATATTGAGAGTAGGATTTGTAGGCAGCACCCTTCCTCAGGAAAAAGGGCTTCTTTCCCGAGCCCTTCTTTTTCTGAGAAGGGGCAGAAGTCTTCCTGGGCAGCCTTGTCCTGGTGAGAGTCTCAGTCTCGATTTCCGCAGCCTTTTCTGTCATGGGCTTACCGAAAAGGTTTTCACCTCGGCAAGGGACATCAACCAACTTGTCCTGCACCCATGACTCCAGATCTGATGACTGCAGCCAGGCCTGACAGCGTGCACTGATGCCGGCCGTGGCTACCCGGGCCGAAGCCTCGAAGCCATCATAGGCTGCTCGAGAGATAAACTTCAAGCTCTCCTGGATCCCTGTTGACAAAGCCTTGAACCTCTGCAAAGGTTCCTCGGAGAGGCCAGCTGAGAACCCGGCAATCTTCTTTGCCAGGTCTCGAAGGTACATGCCCATGTACAGCTGGTAGGTCGGGACACGGCAAGCAAGCATAGAGCCCTGGAAGCACTTTCTACTGAGGGCATCCAGGTTCCGGGCCTCCCGGCCGGGAGGCACCAAGGAGTGCATCTTCTGACTCTTCAGACGATGCATGGCCAATTCCACAACCATGGAGTGGTGTGGTAGCTGTGCCTTTTGGAACCCCGGGCTCTTGCGGACTCGATAGATGGAATCGACCCTCTTGCTCAGAACCGGCATCGAGGCCGGCGCCTCCCACATGCGGAAGAGCAACCGTTCCAGCATCAGAGGAACCGGTACAGTAAAGGCCTCCTTGGGAGGGGAGTCATACTGCAGGGTCTCGAGCTCCTCGGCTCGAGGCTCCTCCTCAGCGTCCGCGGGGAAGGCCAAAGCCTTGGCCATGTCCCGCACGAAATCCGAGAACCGGGTGTCCTCCGGGGGGGACCATCTCATGCGGAAGAGCAACCGTTCCAGCATCGGAGGAACCGGTACAGTAAAGGCTTCCTTCGGAGGAAAATCATAATGGAGGGCATTGAGCTCCTCAGCTCCTCCTCGGTGTCCGCAGGGAAGGCCAAGGCTTTGGCCATGTCCCTCACGAAGTCTGAGAACCGGGTATTTTCTGGGGGGGAGGACTATCTCCGAGGCTCGGACTCCGCTGAGTCTGAGGGGACACACCAGGTCCGGAAGGTGTCCTGGGGTCTCCTCGTCCTCCATCTCCCACGCCGACTCCTCCGAGAAGGAATCGGGTGACTCCGGCCGTGTGGGCCTCGGAGCCACCCGCCCCGACGGTATTGGCGTCGATGACCTCAGCCCCGCACAGGAGGTCGAGGGAGACCTTGACCGAGGATTGACTCGAGACTTCATTGACTCTAGGATTGGCTCGGTCTTCGAGATCAACTTAGACGTTGAGGTCCTGGTGGTTGGGGCAGATGCACCGGTCAGACCGGCGATCAGCACCCGCTGCTGTTCCATGAAGGCAGCCAAGCTGCTGTCCAAGACCGTCAACCTGAGTCCAAGCTCAGGAGACTCAGTAGCTCCCAACTTGGGCCCCAACGGCGTCGGGCTCGATGTCGGCTCCCCCAGAGGAGAGTCCATGAGGACATCTGCACTTACGTGACACGGGCACTCCGGCTCCACACGA
Organism: Ichthyophis bannanicus; assembly: GCA_033557465.1. Lineage (NCBI taxonomy): Eukaryota > Metazoa > Chordata > Amphibia > Gymnophiona > Ichthyophiidae > Ichthyophis > Ichthyophis bannanicus. The sequence continues at coordinate 162,748,482 of CM066045.1, forward strand.
GGTAACTTGGGCGGCCTCTCCGACTCCGAGAGCCCGGGGCGGCGGTCAGGGCTACGCGACCTGGCCCTCGAGGAACCAGGAGCCTCCACCGACGACACCCTCGCGAGCTTCTTCTTCCTTCTGTGCTCCCGGGTGGGAGACTCCCTCTCAGAGGAACCCCGACGGCGCTCAGGGTCAGACTCCCGAGATGTTGAGGCCTCTGATGAAGTCCGGGCCCGGCCGGACATGGAGTCAGAGAAAACTCACTCACGTTGATGCTGACGGCTCCGAAGCTTCTTTGACGACATCTTGCCGTACGGGCCACAGGCCAGCGGATCATGGTCAGGCCTGAAGCAAGAGGCAGCAGTCATGTGTGTCGGTGAGAGACATAAGTTTATTGCACCGATCACACTTTTTGAACCCATTGGCAGCCATCGGGGGAAAAAGGGCCCCTGCAAGGTCAAAAGACCAGGCTGCCAGTGAAAACACAAAAAGAGCGCGAACACTAGTCACAAAGGACAAAAAACGAAAATCAAAACTCCGGACTTGATACCAGTGTACCGAGCCCAGGCGGGAAGGGGAACCGGTGTTGAACTGGATAAGACAATGCAAAAATCGCAGGAAAAAAAAAATCAACTTTTCCCGGGTGACACGAACTCACATCCGTTGGGCTCCGTGGAAAAAGAAAGACTGAGCAAGAGGGCACCCTTAGGCAGGAAGGGGACCGCGCATGCGCGCTGCATTCCCAAAGGCTTTCCTTGAAAGCTGGGGAAATGCTCCGCACAGGGGCTCCGTCAGCACCGACGTCACCCCATATGTGAGGACTGACTTCCTGCTTGGTCCTGGAGAATTAATGCTACAAGCTTCACTAAATTCAGGGAGCCCCGCGGCATCATTAGGAATTATAGGCCTTAAGAGAGTTTCATAGTGCACACAGTGCTTGTACATAAACAAATAACTGAGTGGGATTCACCAGCACAACCTTGTCTCCTGCAAAGACCAACATTAATTTAAGACCAGACCTTTCAAACCTAATCCCAATAATTGGTCTAACAAAATATCATGGCTAATAGCATCAGAAACTGGCAGCAATTCTAATGGAATTGGCAGTCCCCTATATTTAATTCTTTAGTTCTTGCCCAAAGAAAGCTACATCCAGGTACAGAAGGTATTTCCCTATCCCCAGAGAGCTTACATTTGAAGTTTCAATCTGAAGTAACGGAGGGTGAAGCGACTTGCCCAAGGTCACAAGGAATGTTGGTAGGATTTGAACGTTGAATTTTAGCTGCTGCTATCACTAGGCTACTCCTCTACTCCATATACCTAATGCACCTCATTCTCACAGACCAATCAAGATGGATAATACTACTTTTTTGGACTTGTCACAATCAGACCATCATTTTATAGATTGTAGTCATCCCACTCATTCAGTTGTTCTTTGCTAAAAAATGGAATCTTAGGGGTATGTTTACTAAAGTGCGGTAAACGTGAATAACGCGCGTTGTACGACGTTAGCGATCGTAAGTGCAGTATAACGCGCGTAATCACGTGCCAACGACCGTTAACGTCATACTACGCGCGTTAACCGTAGTTAACGATCGTAAAGTCCCGCGGTGCGTAAAAACAGCGCAGAAGGTGGATAGTGGGCGGAGAGAAGGGGTCAATGGGCGGAGAGTGGGTGGGGAGAGGCTCCCCTCACACTAACGCACTGAATTTCAGAGTTCAATTCCAACGCGAATGAAAACCTGTCGTTAAAGGCATATTAAAGGGAAGAGAAACCATTTCCGTCAGCAATGTACAGCAAAACCGGGGAAACCTACAAAACGTGAGCAGTGTAATACATGTGCACAGAACAAAATATCAAATAAAACGTTAAAATGACCACAAGAAAAATGGTAAAAATTATAATTCAGCTGGGCAACAGTGATAGCAATGGGCAACAATAACAAACACTCCCAGGAAAGCTCCAAAAAAAGGAAATGATGTTTGGAAGGGTCTACGCTCCGTAGACCCTTTCAAAACTCATTTCATTTTATTGGAGCTTTCCTGGGAGTGTTTCTTAATGTTGCCCAATGATATTGTTGCCCAGCTTGGTTATGGGTGTTTGCCCCTTTTTTCGAGGTTTTTTGTGAGTTTTCTTTGCACTTTTGTCTCCATACAAGGTAAATGAGCCCACAGTACAATTGTGCAGAGCAGGGTTTCTGACTCGTCAGGCCAGTTTTCCTATCTCCAGGGACTGCACTGCCTCTGTGGCCACAGTGTGGTGTAACGGACACAGCCAGTGCCTATAAGACCAGAGGGTCACAGGTTCAAATCCCAGCTGGGGCTCCTGCCAACCCAGTCCCCATAGTTTTACCCACCACTAAACAGTGATAGTAAAGACACTCCTTTATTGCAGAGAACATACGCATGGTTAATACGCCTATATCTTACCACACCAAACACAGACACCATAAACAGGCGCATTACCTAGAGCAGAGTCTCGCAAATGCAGTCCTGGAGGGCCCCACACCATTCAGGTTCCATGCTGCCTCTAATAAAGATGCCTGTGCTGCATATCTATGCACCACCCCCATGGTATGCAGATATAGCTCATGCATATTTATGAGGGACAGCATGAAAACCCAAACAGTGTTTGGAACACCAGGACTGGAGTTGGGAGACTCTGCCGTAAAGCAGCAGCCAACAGGGCCAGACACACCCACACCCACACCCACAGGCCCCATTGGCCAATGCCTCCTGGAGAGGCAGGACATTGGGCCCTGCCTGTATCTCCCAATACTAGCAGTTGCATACCTTAGCAATGCCACCCTGCACCTGGGTATATGGTACACAGCTATCAAACGTTTCCTCTGATAACTGGCAGATATCAATTCCTACGTTAAGCACATTTTGCTCATTGAGCTCCACCATAACAATCATTCTGATGTCTGCGGTGTGTGCTGCAGGTCTGGTCTCTGATAGTGTTTACCACCCTGGGGAGTGACCCCCAACAGTACTGCGTACCATATCCATGCCTGTACTGTGCCCAGGACTGGTGTGGTGGGTATGGCTGCTGAACACCTCTATAGTAGCACAATGCTGGCATAGGTGTGGGGGTGGCTGTCTGTCTACTCTATCCAGTGTGTGGTGGCTGCAAATTCCTTCCACAGCCCACACTGCCAGCAATGTTGCCAATGTGCATAATGAGGAGCAAGGTACCATGGGTATAGGCCGGACAGGGTGGCCTGGCCAGGGTGCATCTGCACAGGGCATAGGGCACTGACTGGGACATTTTAGTGCCCAGCCACCACCTACACAGACAGGGTGACCTCAGTATGTCCTGCTGAGAGATCACTCTCACCCTGACTGTGCAGTGACCACAGCATGGCTAGGCACCCCCATAGTGCTATATAATATTTCTCTTATGTGATAGATATGGGTTTCCTTTTGGGGCCCAGTCACTGATTTATCTGCTTGCTGTGTATGCTGACATCCCAGTTCTGGGTGCATGCATCTCCACTGGGCACATGCACTATTGACTAACTAGCAGACTGTTTGCAGCTGGTATGTGTCTTGATGGAGTGGCTTGCAGGGTGCAGCGGCTGATGACTTGCAGCAGAAGAATATCAGATAGGGATGGGGTGTCTGTCTGCCATTGTGTTATGGATGTGTACAGAGCTGCATTGACTGCCCTGTGGGGTGTCTGTTCCTCAGCAGGACCGGGGTTGCTGTTCCCCTCTACTGCCACCTTTGCAGGGAGGTAGAATGTGGATCTATTGTTAGGAGACCCTGTTTGCCACCCTCGGCCCTGGGGGAGGGGATGGTGGTACATGGGCCACTTAGGGGTCCATGGGGGCTACACCTGGCTGAAACAGACAGAGATATCCAAGGTGTTTCTGCAGAAGCTACCTATCTCACACATTAACACTGCTTTGGATCTGCACCATGGCCTGTGCTGTGGACCTGGTGCTGGGCGCCTCACTGCACCCTCAGGGTGAGCACAGTACCCGCACAATGTGACGGTGTGTAGCTACTCTGTGCCAGTACAACACACGGTCAGTACCCCCTACCAGGCCGAGGTGCTGTGGGGGTGCACATGGTCACTTCCCCCTACCAGGCCGAGGTGCTGTGGGGGTGCATTCCCCATGGTGTGTATCTGTGGACAGCTGATTTGCATGTGCAGTGCATCATGGGTGTGACTGGCACAATCCAACCCTGGGAAAATCCAGCACCTGCTCACAGGCTCTGATAAACCGTAGGCCATCACACGTACATCTGTTAGCATAATGCATAGGTGCAAGACACCCTAAAGAGTCTGTAATATAAGGTGCCCACGCTGGCAAAAACACACGTACCCACGCACGATTGTACGCACGCACCAACGCACGTAGCTACGCCCCTACCAACGCACACAGCCACGCACGCACCAACGTACGTGGCTACGCACACTGCGAGGGTGTGTTTCTGACACCACTACTCCACGTAAAGAAAAACATGCCTCCTCATTCCCTATGTAATGTACAGGGTGATGCCTGGGCCAGCCTTCTGCGTTAGGCACACTGGGGACTCGAACCCATGCTGCCTGTAACAGCGGTCAGTACAGTAACCATTGTGCTACAGCTCTGTTTCAGTGATTTGTGTCTGTACACCTTCTTACGATTAATGCGCCACGGTGCCCTGTAACGCTCATTAGTTTTTGGAACGCGCGTTAGTGTTAAGGACATGGGCGGTACATCGTTATTTGGGGTTTCTGTCACTACCGCGGCTCCTAACGCGAATTGCACTAACGCAGTTTAGTAAACATACCCCTTAGACATAGGCCTAAACACCTCTAAATTCTTTCAAACAAATGAAGAGTTGTTTCTGTTTTGTTTTAATCAGAGGATGAACAATCATCTTCTTTAAGGAACCAAAAGATAAAAATGTGCTTTGAAGTTACCAAGTTTCAGAAAAATGCAAACAAAGGTGGGATGGGGACAGGCACCTTTTCTAGTTCAAAAATATTGTGTGAAATCTTCTGAAAGCATATGCAAAACAAAAACAATGGGATGGTTATCATTTGGGTAAAATAAAATACAGCAATTCACCCAAGGTCATAGACATAAAACGGAGTTACTTACCTGTAACAGGAGTTCTCCGTGGACAGCAGGATAGTCAGCCACACATGGTGACGTCATCCGACGGCGCCGTGACGGAATGCTCTCTAGAGCTCAGAACTGAGCATGTGCGAGAGGCCCCACCTCCCCGCCTGCCCCTAGCCAACTCAGTGAGTGATTAGCTCCGCTGCGAGGCGTCAGGCTAGGTAGCAGGTCTGCCTCATACAGGGGAGGCGGGTGGGAGCGTGTGGCTGACTATCCTGCTGTCCACGGAGAACTCCTGTTACAGGTAAGTAACTCCGTTTTCTCCTAGGACAAGCAGGATGTCAGCCACACATGGTGTCTCCCAAGCTGTAGAGTAGCTGTGGAGGATGAGGGAGGCATGCGTTGGAGAAGGACACTCGCACATGATGTAGTAAGTGAGAACGTTTATTAAGAACATTAACAAATTGCACACTCTGAGGTAATATTTAAGTGCACAATTTAAATATTTTAGTACACTATTAAGTACAGCATTAACATATTGCACGAGAAAAACCCAATCTGAGGTAATATACACTATTGAGTACAATATAAGATATTGCACGAGGAAAACAGTGCAAGTAGGCAACGCGTGGGGTGTGCAACAACAACATACGGTGCAATAACGTGTGCAAACAACAACATACGGTGCAATAACAAGTGGTGTGCAAAACACGCAACGTATTCCCTGTCTGAACAAGAGTGCCCTTTGCATTAACAAACTGAAAAGGCACGATTCATAGACATGGCTGGGCGGTCTGGTTGCCTGTTAGGCAGAGGCAGAGGCCGGTCCCGCTTTGGTAGCTGCTGTCAGGACAGTGTGGCCAAATTTGCTATCCGACTCCGCCCAGAGGTCTAGGCAATAGTGTTTCTGAAACGTTAGCCGTGATGACCATGTGGCGGCCCTGCAGATGTCTCGTAGTGGAACTTCGTGCAATTCGGTAAGTGAGGTAGAGAGTGCGCGGAGTTGGTGTGCTCCGGCCTTGCCGGCCGCCGGTGCACCTGCCTTCTGTAGGCAGTAAGCGACACAAGCCGAGATCCAGAGGGACAGTGTGCGCTTGCCGACCGGCCGTCCCGGCTTGTTGGGGTCAAAGGACACGAACAGTTGTGCCCCTTGCCTGATGGCGGAGGTCCTGTCAATGTAGGTGCGCAGAGCTCTGACACAGTCCAGGGAGTGCAGGCGCTCCTCCTCCGGGGAGGAGTGTGGAGCGGGGAAGAAAGCTGGTAGTTCGACAGGCTGGTTGACATGGAACTCTGATGCAACCTTGGGCAAAAACTTGGGATGCGTCCGGAGAGAAGCACGGTTGTGGTAGAGCTGTGTATACGGTGGATGCGCCACGAGCGCTTGGAGCTCACTGATGCGTCTGGCCGAGGTAATGGCAATGAGAAAAAGTGTTTTCCATGACATGAACTTGTAGTCCGCTGACTGGAGTGGTTCGAAAGGCTCTTGTGTGAGGAGTTGTAGCACCCGGTTGAGGTCCCAAGCAGGGACTGGTTTCTGAACCGGGGGCCGAAGGTTCACCAAGCCCTTCATGAATTGTGATACAATGGGCAGTGCTGCTAGAGTTCTTGAATTTGCGCACCTCCCGTGATCATGCAGAGATGCAATTGCTGCTAGGTGAACTCTGATGGATTGTGGCTTCAGTCCCACGTCAAACAGGTGGGTGAGATACTGTAGTATTTTGGGTATCGGGCAGGAAACGGGCTGGAGGCCTTGATTAGCGCACCAAAAGCTGAAGCGTTTCCATTTGAGGTTATAAGATTTGCGGGTGGACGGTCTTTTGGCCGCCAAAACAATTCGCTGGACCTCTGGAGATAGATGAAGGGCCGAGAGATTCATCCTTTCAATCTCCACGCCGTCAGGGCTAGGACCTGAAGGTTGGGGTGTAGAGTGTTCCCATCGTTCTGAGAGAGAAGGTCTGGTCTTGTCGGTAACCGCAGGGGCGGCTCTTGTGCCAAACGGAGCAGCATGGCAAACCACATCTGCCGTGGCCAGTAAGGTGTAATCAGTATGAGGTGGGCTGAGTCTGAGCTGATCCGCTGCAGAGTTTTGGGAATCAGTGGCGTTGGGGGAAAAGCGTATGCCAGGACCCAGCTGCCCCATGGCACTGCAAACGCGTCGGTCGCGAGGCTCCTGTTGGATGGGAGCTTGGAGCAGAATGTGTGGCACTTCGTGTTGACTTCGGACGCGAATAGGTCTATCTGCGGAGTGCCCCAGCGAAGAAATAATTGGTCTGCAACTGCTGGGTGGAGTGACCACTCGTGGGGCTGCAGTTGTCTGCTCAGTCTGTCTGCTACTGTGTTTAGTTCTCCAGGCAGATAGGTGGCTTGCAGGGAACAGTTGATGGAGAGAGCCAGGTACCACGTCTCCAGAGCTTCCTTGCATAGGGCTCGAGACCCCGTGCCCCCTTGTTTGTTGATGTAGAACATCGTGACCTGATTGTCTGTCTGGATGAGGACAGATTTCCCCGTCAGTCGGTCCCGGAAGGCTTGAATTGCGTGCTTGACGGCTCGTAGCTCCAGCAGGTTGATGTAGAGATATTGCTCCGCCTTGGACCACGCTCCTTGGGTGTTGATGTGCTGCAGGTGGGCTCCCCAGCCCGTGGCCGAGGCGTCCGTGGTGAGGACAATCTGATGGCTGGGTGCCTGGAGATCCCTGCCCGTGGACAGGTTGCCCAGTTTGGTCCACCAGTGGAGATCCCTTCTGATCTGCATTGTGATATTGATGCGGGCATGCAGAGGCTGCGAAAGTTGCTTCCATTGAGCCCGGAGGTGCCATTGCAGGGGGCGCATGTGGAGTCTCGCCAGAGGTAGAACCGAGGTGGTGGCCGCCATGTGCCCGAGAAGGCGCAAGATGTAGCGCGCCGTGGACTGCCTGGATGCCGAGATCTTTCTGGCCAGGGTTGTGATGGTCGCTACCCGGCTGTTCCGGCAGATAGGCTTTGAAGGTACTGGTGTTGATGATCGCACCGATGAACTCCGTAGATTGTGTCGGTTGCAGGCGAGATTTCTCTTTGTTGAGGATAAATCCCATCGCGGCCAGTGTGCGTGTGGTTGTGTGCACCACATTGTGCAGGCAGATCGGTGAGGGGGCAGAGAGGAGCCAGTCGTCCAGGTAAGGAAATATGGCGACGCCTTTTTTGCGAAGGTATGCTGTTACCACAGCTACACATTTCGTGAAGATCCTGGGTGCCGGGGATAATCCGAAAGGCAGTACCCGGTATTGGTAGTGGTGGCCCATCGCTATGAACCGTAGGAATCTCCTGTGATCTTTGTGAACAGGGATGTGTGAGTATGCGTCCTGTAGGTCCAGGGTGGCTAACCAGTCCCCTGCTTTGATGAGCGGGAGGATTGAATTGAGGGAGTACATCCTGAATTTTTCTTTCGTCAGGGCAAGATTGAGTTTGCGGAGGTCCAGAATTGGACGTAGGCCACCTGACTTCTTGGTAATTAGGAAGTACCGGGAGTAGAATCCAGTGTTGCATTGCTCCAGGGGTACAGGTTCTATCACTCGGGAGGCAAGCAGGCATTCTAGGAGTTCTGACATGGCTGTCGCCAGGTGTGGAGGCGTCTCGCTGACCGGTCGCTTCGACTGGCAGGGTGCGAAGGCGAAGTTCAGACGGTAGCCCGACTTGATTTTTAGCACCCATTTGTCGGTTGTGATGGACTGCCAGGCTTGTAGAAAATGAGTGAGACGGCCGCCCACAGGTAGAAATTCCTGGTGTACCTGTGGCGGAACCGTCTGCAGCTGGTTGTCAAAAGAAGGTCGCGGCCTTTGCGGCTTGTGAAGAGGCTGGTTTCCTTTGTTTGCGGTCTCTCGGTTGCTGCCTCTGAAAGGAATGGTATGGTTGTTTGTATCTGGGGGCTTGCCACTTCTTGGTGGGACTGTACTTTTTAGTGGCATAGTAAGGCCTGCGGTAAGTACTCCCTCTCTGAGAAGTGGAGGAGCGCTCGAGTCCATCTGCTGCCAGTGTCTGTAAAGTGGTACAGTGTTCCTTGAGGTCATTTACCGTGTCTGCGACCTTGTCCCCAAACAGGGAGTCGCCTGTACAAGGGGCGTCCGCAATTTTGCTGTGCGTGTCCTCTCTGAGGCCGGTCGCCCGGAGCCACGCCCAGCGTCGGGCCGCAATGGCCGTGCCTGCCGTCCGGACGGCAGTGTCGAAGGCATCGAACGCAGTGCTCATCAAGTGTTTGCTGCATTCTGCCAGGTCTTGTAGCAAGGCTGAGGCCGCCTGCTGGTTCTCCCTAGGGAGTGTTAACAAACTGTCCTTGAGATGGCCAACAGGGCATCCTGGAATAGGATGTGTTGGAACTGGTGGGCCGCCACCTTGGCATTGACCATTGCTCCTTGGTACACCTTTCTGCCCACCTCGTCGAGGAGCTTGGGGTCCCGTCCTGGTGGGTGGTTGGATTGGTTGCGAGAGGACTTAGCTTTCTTCAAGGCTGATGAGACCACGATAGATTGGTGTGCCAGCTGAGCCTTCTGGAAGACTGGGCTTGGATGCAGGAGATATTTCGTCTCGAGTCTCTTGTGACAGGCACGTCCGGTGGCCGGGGACTGCCACGCAGCGCTGTGGGTGTCCTGCAATTTCTTGTGAAGTGGCAAGGCAAGTGCTGGCTTGGGTGCACTGAGGTACTTCATAACCTCTGGCTCCTTTTCCGTGGATGTGTCTTCGGTGGTTAAGTGCAGACGGTCTGTCACTTTCCTTAGAAATTTTGGGTAGGTGAGATCCTCTGGTGGTTGGGTGCGCTGGGTTTCCTCTGGGTTGTCCGGCCGTGCGGACGAGGCCTTAGATGCGGAGGAACCCAGGCCCGCTTCCTGGGCATCGCTGTCCTCGGAGGATAAAACCCCATCCTCACCCGAAGAAGCATCGCGCTCCGGGGTGGGAGAGTCTCTCGCGGGAGGCAGAGCGGGGCTGCGGTGAGGCTCACTGGCAGCAGCCGAGGGTTCTCTGGGTTGTTCCTTGTCTAGTAGAAATTCTTGTGCATGTTCTGCGGCATTAGCCGTCTGTTGCACAAGTCGGGAGAGGAGCTGCAGGATGGCCTCGGAAGTCCTGGCCTCCGCCGAACACTCGGATCGTGCCTTTCTGGGGGCAGTGGAGCAGGGGGAGGCGTCGGAGGAAGAAGAGGGTGAGCAGGAAGAATGCTGCCTCCTGCGGTGCCTCTTACGTTCGTGGTGTGAGCAGGAGGTAGAGTCTCTGCTGGTCCTGTGCTCGCTGTGTGCTTGAGAGCTGCAGCGGCGTCTCTTCTTGTGTTTGCTGGAGCCATGTGCTCGCTGAGAGTTCCTTACATGATTAGAGCGGCTCCGATGGCTTTTTCCCCTGCCGCGCCGATGACAGGATCGGGAGGGTGAATCCCTGCATCGGCGCGAGCAGGCAGGGTCATCCGTGCGCACGGGAGGGGAATCCCTGCGCTGACGGGGAGCGGAAGAAGCACCCCTTCTGAGGTGGGCGGAGCCGGAGGCGGAGCAGGGAACATCCTGTGCTTGCGAAGGGGAGAGTCCGCGCTGACGGGAGGTGCAGGCCTCGACGGGGCGGTCAGAGGAGTTCCTGCTGTTCGGGTGGGAGGAGCCAGAGGTGGAGCCAAGGGGATTCCCGGAAGAGGAGCCAATGGCAGGCCGTGGGGAGGCGTGATCAGGAACCACGATGCCGGCGCCATCTTGGCCGGTGGCTGAGAGATCCGCAGCATTGAGTATAGCCATGTGCGCACCGGGTGTACTCACCGGAGGAGTCTCGGAGTTCGGAGGATTTTCCGGATCGGCCTCTTGACTTTGTGTGGTGCTGGGGAGCAGCTCAGAACGGCCGGGGATGGAGGCCCTGCAGGGCGCATCCCATGCCGGAGCAGAGACCACGGCTGGCAGTCTATTTGATTTCTTGCCTTTGGACTTCTTCTTCGCAGCGTGTTTGTTGGAATCGGAGCCCGAAGCTAGGTAGTCCTTAAGGTCATGCTCCCTGTGTCTGACGGCCCTGGGGGACATCTCAGAACACGCAGCGCAATCCTCCGTGGCATGGGCAGCTCCTAGACAACGAAGGCAGCTCCGGTGAGTGTCGGCAGCGTTCATCTTGCGGCTGCATTCTGGGCATTTTTTGAAGCCCAGCATAGTAAGGTAGAAGCAGAATTTTGTTGGAGAGCTGAATATCCGTCTTGTGGCAAGGCGGAAGAAAAGAAACTGGGTTGTCTAGGGGCGGGCGGGGAGGTGGGGCCTCTCGCACATGCTCAGTTCTGAGCTCTAGAGAGCATTCCGTCACGGCGCCGTCGGATGACGTCACCATGTGTGGCTGACTATCCTGCTTATCCTAGGAGAACCAACAAATGCAACTAAGAAAAACCAAAACAGCAAGTAAAAATAGTATGTATGTAACTTCTTCCATATGAGGATACAGTGGAGTGACCCGGATGCTCATCTGAAGCATGGATGCTGATTACTGCAGCGGTATTCACTCTCAGTACTCAAGGGCTGCCAAAGGGTCATTTTCAGGAATTTCCTAGTAAATTTGCATGAGATCGATTTGTATACAATAGAGGTGGCATGCTTGCAAATCTAATGAATATTTATTAGGGATTGCCTGAAAACCTGACCCATTGGTGGCCCTCAATGAGTGGGAGTGAAAACCAAGGCTTTAGTACATTGACATATTAATTAGGGATATCCTTAATATCTGCTCCATAGGCAGCCCTTAAGGATTGGGTGTGAAGACCAGGGTATTAAAGAATCTCTCTTATTTTGTCTGTGGAAAAATTCCGAGTACAAAGGGTCCCATGTGGTGACTACAATTTCCTTTTAAAATGAACCTAGCTTTAGTAATCTCTATAGAACATCAACCTTACTTGTAGGTTTTTGAGTTTGAGCCCCTTCCCTTCCCCTCTATTAAGCAAATACTCTGAGATGAGGGTAATTAGAGCAAAAGGCTGAGCCCAGAGACCTGAATTCAAGTTGAAGTTCTACCTCTGCAAGACTCATTGTGACCTTGGACAAATTCATTTGAGAAATGTTTATTTAACTCACACTTTTTCAGTAATAGTTCAAGGTGAGCTACACTCAGGTATACTAGGTATTTTCTCATCCCGAGGGCGTATATATATATATTGGGCATCCACTTAGAAAACATCCGTGTGTGTGTATATAGTATTGCAAATAAATGTTCTAACATGAACTTCCAGATTGTAGCATAAGGCTAGTCAATTCTGCAAGTGGAAAAGTAGCAATGCAGCTGTCATGCTCAAATCCATGACAGTTGGAGAGAAACATAATGAAGCTATATATATTAAGCTTTTTTATACCTCTATCATTTTTAGTCAAAGCGGTTTACATCGTGACTTAAACTTGGTAATGTGCATTAAACAGGGATGTTGATAATTTGGATTCTTCTGAGGCAATTGAGGGTTAAGTGACTTGCCTAAGTGGGAATTGAACCCTGGTCTCTTGGTTCCCAAGCAAGTGCTCCAACCACTAGTCTACTCCTCCATACCATCAGACTTTGTGTTTCATAGATAGTTATCAGCGGGGACTGGAAGACAGTGGACATAATCTCTAAACTGTAATCACTACAGTACCGATATTCAACATGTGAAGGTCGGAATGGAACAGGAAACTCAAGACAGCTTCTACTATCCAGTCACTTGCCAAATTATAAGACAGGGTGTTTCATCATTTTACAGCTCAGTTTGAGTTAGTTGTCAGGTTGACAACTTTAATTTTCACATGGCTTAAAAAGGCAGCCCTCTGACAAAGCAAACCAAAAATACACCCCATGCTACATGTCATACGAGAATTCTTAAGGTCTCAGAAAACAGTAAAGTCCCTCTGGTTAAAAAGGTATATTCCAGAGGACAGCATTAGGAACTGCTGACACGAGTTTCCTTCCCCATAATCAGTTTGTTGTGAGCATCTGACGCTTGTTCATTTCCCTCTTTACTTAACTTTCTCTTGCAGTCCTTTTCAGTGATTGGCTTTCCTGTCTAGCCTCCCCTCTTATTTTAAATTTGTGTAAACCACGCTGCATTTATGTAAAAAAGCTTGTATGGTAAATAAACGTAACCATAACAAGCAATTTGAGTTAAACAAATTTTATTTAAACGTGTACAGTATAAAAATAAGGCTTTTCCATTTACAGTTCAACTAGAATAAAATTTTGGGGCTGCACAGCACTGAATACAGCCCCAGACAGTGACAAAATACCAACATATGTCCTACAATTATATACAGTTGCCACTCTTCAAACTGGCCAATTGTTTCTGGACCATCACAAAATACAAGTGCATATTTGCACGTTTACAAATAGATTGTCAAATGCTGGCCCCACTATTTACATGTCATGAAACTCTCTGCTGCTCAGTTTTACAAGAACTCACAGCAGCAATCTGAAACGGAGTATGGCGCCGGGCAGGACATGAAGCCTGCAGGTTGGAGACAGGGCTGGGCGGATTCTGCAATGCCATTCAGTGCAGGCTGAGAGCGCTTTTTCATAAATAAATAAATAGATATGTTTCGCACAGGTAAATAAATTACAACCTCTTTTCTCCATCCTCGCAAAACAAAATAAATAAGGAACAGAATTCAAACAAGGGCCAGTATTCACAACTTGCAATATGTAACCAAATCTACTCAGTCTGTACAACCAACTTACTGTACAATTTGAACATATTTACATGTTTTATATTCCATTTTATTCTTCTGTAGGAGCTGCATTGTTTGTGCATTTGCAATGGCACCTTAGCTGCAAATGTGAAACACGGCAAAGCAAAATTCTGACTAGATCTTTTCTTTGTCCTCACTCAACAAGGAGAACAATTATCAAATATCTACAAGCTAGCTTTCTTTCCTCCCTCTAAGCCCACTCCCTTCATCATGTCCCCTTAAAACAATGCAAGGATACCCCAGTAAGTCTTTTGTAACAAGCAGCAACAGCACAAGAAGGTTCAAGTATTTCTCTGTAGAGCCTCGGTTACAGCAGAAAGGCACTCGGAAGATGGTGGAAAGTGAAGATGCAATAATATGAAGAAATAACCTCTCGGGCACCCTAACCTTGCCTCTTGCCCACCCTGCCCAAAATGCTTGGCTCAGTGGTGAAAAGGGTCTAGTCAGTTTCAGTCTTCCCCAGAATAAATCAAAATTCTGCAGCTTGCTATGCAGAATAGGACATGCTAGCCCATCCTCCTCCTCAAAGCCTCCAGCCATAGCGATACATTCCGGCTCTCTGAAGTCCATGGGAGGGCTATGGCTTGACGGCCATATGGAGGTGTCCTAATTACTGGATTCCAGGGAAAGGCTGTGAAGGTGGATCTCAGTTATCTGCTGTGGAAGAATGATCTCCTCCATCCACGAATGGTTCAAAATATCTTCAAATGATGGTCTGTCCGAGGGTCGCTGGGCCAAACACCATTTAATGAGATCCTGACACTCTGAAAGGGGGAAGGAACAGCAAGGTGTTAAGATAACATATTAAAACAGAAATTACTACAGAAAATCAAGTAAAAACATCTGATTCAAATAAGATCTCCAAAAATCAGGAAATAACCCAAATGAACCAAACATTAGCCAGTTTTTTTTGCCCTGTGCACATTCTTACTAAGTTGTTGCTGTTGCGGCAATGTTAACTCCTGATGACCCTGTGGATGGTTCATATTGTGACTATCTCCTGGGTTCTCTTGGCAAGGTGGACTGGAAGTAAATTGCCAGGTCTTTCTTCTGCACAGTAAGCACCTGGCATTCCAAAGTGGTCTCCCATCCAAGCACTAAATGAAGCCCAACCCTGCTTAGCTTCTAAGATCAGATGAGATTGGGTGCATGCAGGATGACATGGCTATGGTCCTTACTAAGTATAGATCCCTTGATATTTTTCTTCCTCTCTCAAGACCTGGTGCAATTTTACTTCAGTTAATCTTATTGCACTTGTTAGACCCATCTCAGGTCCCCCCTACCCACACATGAACTGCTGTAGCTTCTTTTGGAAGGAGACTGTTGTTTATATGACACATGATGTAAGGGCCTGACCATGTTGCAAACTAAGGAGTTGTTGTGGCTTTTATTTATTATTATTCATTCACAAGTCGGCTGTCACTGGCTAGGGCTTAGCATGCATCTAAATGCATTAAAGAAGCAAAATGGCCAAAGTGTAGCTTTGGGTATGGAAATAAACGAAATGAATTAAATATTAGGAAAGCTCTCAGAAAATTAAAGAAAGAACCAGCATGCAAAGAGAAAATGCCTACCTGAGGAAACTCTCCGCCGAAACAACACAGGGCCCTTAAGGATTTCATCATCATGTTCAAATGGAATATCCCCACAGACCATGTCATAGAGCAGTACACCCAAGGACCAGACAGTGGCTGAACGGCCATGGTATCTGTGGTAGCGTATCCACTCGGGAGGGCTATACACTCTTGTACCTAAAGGGAGAGGAAAAAAAACCATAAGGAAAACAGAATTTGCATATACTGTATAAATAGGGTTGCCAACTGGCTCCAGATGCACCTGACAAGTCTGATCCAGTCCTGGTTTTACCCTACTGCATGCAGACTTTTAGTCTTGCTTTCATAACTACATATCCCTGCATGAAATGCAGCAAACCCAGGATTGGATCAAACTTGTCAGGTGCATCTGGATCCAGTTGGTAACCCTAAATACAAACAAAGATGCAACTCCATCACAGAGCCCCAGTCAAGATATCTCTCAAAGCTCCTCATATCAAATGTAAATACAAAAAAATGCTGAACTACAGCAGGCAAATATTGAAAAGTATTTATGCCTAAATCAACTAGGGTGAGAGATCAATTCAATTATCTCCAAGCTATTTGTAAATGGTCTTTAAAAAACGTGACGATTTTATCTCTACACTGACAGTTTTCCCTATGGAAAAAACAGTTAGTCAATCTCTTCTGGCTCTTGCGTTCAGCCCGCCCCCGTTTCCGTCATGTTTGGCGGCTTCTAGTCTCATTTGGCAGGAAGGGAGGTGGCGAGGGAGGTCAGAGCCGCGTTCTAGCCATGTGACACTTGTTTACAAACTTTAGGTTGTAAAAAAAGAGCCCGCAGCCCACCAGAGGGCACCAGCAACTCACACGGCTGCCTACAGAGGGAGGGGAGGGGGAGCCGTCACACTAAAAACACACACACCATTAAAAAAAAGCAACACAATCACTACTACTGCAACCAACGTAACAAAAACGGCAGCAGCGCAATTCGCTGCACCTTGGGATTGTTTTATTTTCCCCAAGGGCACTGCAATAACAGCGCAACAATTTAAGGGAAATTACATCGCCTCCCACTCGCGTGCAAAAAGCATACATACATAAGGGGAAAAACCTCGCCTTCCGTCTATAACTTTCTCTACCGATCCTCACAGAAAATCCCTTTTCGGAACGTGGAAATCCCGCCTGCTTTCGAAGCCAAGGTGGTGAAACCCCCCCCACCCCCCACCACAGAAAACCTTCAAGCGATCCCCGTAAAGTGAAAAAGAAGGAAGCTCTGCCGTGTAACCGAGCCGCCCGCAGATACCGGTTCATTCCGTGACGAGCAACTTTCCAGACGGATGAACAATCGAAAAGAAATACGGGCGCAAAGCAGCCGCCTCTCCCTCAGGATTAGAGGCACCGGTTTATTAATTGCAGCCGTTTCCTCACGAGCCCTGTCCAGCACGGGGAAAGTAGAAGGGGCGAGGACTGGGGACGGGGCTCTGAAGCAAAGCAAACGCGATGACCTTGAGCAACCTTTCAGATGGACTTGGCCAGGCGGCATTCAATCTAAAGCAATCCCCCCCATCCCCATCGGTCATGTTGCAAAGCCTATCCCACCCCCTGGTCCCGGCCGGGGCTCACCGTCGAAGTCGGTGTAGACGGTGTCCTTGAGCAGAGCCCCCGAGCCGAAGTCGACGAGCTTGAGCTCGGCGCTGCGCAGGCTGATGAGGATGTTCTCGTCCTTGATGTCGCGGTGCACCACCCCGCAGGCGTGGCAGTGCCGCACCGCTTCCAGCACCTGGCGGAAGAAACTGCGGGCCAGCTCCTCGGGCAGGGCGCCTCGCTCCGTGATGAAGTCGAAGAGGTCCTGCGCCGGCTCCGGCCGCTCCATCACCAGCACGAAGCTGTCCGGCCGCTCGAACCAGTCCAGCAGGTGGATCACGCCTCGGAAGCCGCCGCCGGCGCTCACCTTCTTCAGCAGCACGATCTCCATGGGCACGCGGCCGCCGCCGGGCTGCGGACAGGAAGCAACGTTAGTGCATGAGCGCGAGCGCGGCTGCGCCCAGAGGCAGAGCGCGCGCGCGCTACTTACCAGCTCGCCCCACTCCACGACCCGCTCGCGGGACACATGCTTGATGGCCACCTGCATTGCAAGAGAGGAGACGGGAGGGCATTAGGCCGCCCGGCAGAAACGCACATGGGGAGGAGGCGTGCGCGCGCGCGCGCGCGCATGCACGCAATCACGGGGGCTTCACTTACCGGCGTGCTGTCCGACAAGCGGATCCCCGAGTACACGGAGCCGAAGCCGCCGCTGCCCAGCAATGCACCGACTTGGTAGAGCTTCTCCAGAGGCTCCTTCTCTCTTGCTAGAGGAGAGAGAGAACAAGATCTCAGAGGGGGGAGCAGGGGTACATGCCTCTAGGACCGACCCCCCTGCATTTCTTTAGCGCTCCCATCGTAACCCCCAGGCTCCGTCTCACCTGTCGGTAGCTGCAGCTTGGCCGGCAGATCTCCCCCGGGACTGGCACACAGATGCGCCAGAGAGTTAATCTTGGACAGAAGCATCTTCTCTCTCTCTCCCCCCTCCCGCCGCACCGACTCCGAGGCAGGTGTAAAACCGCTAAAGGAGGGGGGCTTCCCGCTTTTCGGCCTCCCTTCTATAGGTTGCTTTGGCGGTTTTATTGCCAGCCCGGCGGCGGTGCTGATGCTGCTGAGCCGCCTCGTTCCTCCCGGCGCGCGCTTCTCTCCTCCCCTCAGGCTCCGCTCTTGTGTCTGGCGCGCCGGGAGCCGCTCGCGCCGCCTGTAGTATACAGGGGAGGAGGGGGGCGAGGGGAAGGAGGGGGGGTGGTGACGGGGCGGGGCTAGGCGGGAAACGAACCGGCCCACCAGGAACCACCCCCTCCCTCACCTCCTGCCTCCCACCTCCCGGCCCAATCGTGCAGCGCGACGGCAGGCTGCGGACCAATCCCCGGGCTGCTCGCCGACTACAGAAGTGGATGCGCGCGCCGCTTCCTCCTCCTCCTCTTCGGAATGGAGTGAAGAGGTGGAGGGGGAAGCTGGTGTGGCGGGAAGGTGAGGGCGGAAAGAGGCGCCAAGTGGGACTGGGACTTGAGGGGGTCGGAGGTGCAGGATCGTGCAACTATGACGGCAACCGAGGCGAAATAGCTGCGGAGGGACGTGAAATACCTTTGTGATATTGAGGGCGCCATACATGTTTTTAAAGGTTATAAATAACCACGTGGAAATCCGAAGACGCATCTATGTGTGGAGCAGTCGCCACACCTACTACCTCCATCTAAAAGAAGAGATTCTAGACTAGTACGAGGTTGCTGCTGAGCGCTGACTAGTCTAGTTAGAGTGGGGCGGGGCGCGGAGGCAGCGCGGGAGAAGGGGAGGTACATAGAAGAAAGCCCGCGAGGCCGTTACTAGCATTGAGGAGGAGGGGCGTCCTCTGTGGGCTGGGCGGCGCGAGGGCACTGTGGGCGGAGAGCAGCGTTTGAATTTTTAAACCGAAACAACAACAATGTGGGAGAAACACGAATGAAATAATAGCGAGAGAAAAGCGCGCCAAAAATATAAAAGCTCGAGGAGGAGGGGAGCGCGGCCGTGTGGTTGGTTTGTCACGTTGAATTTGAAAAACACAATTCCCGTAACCCGGGGAAGGAGAGATTTCTGTGGAAGAACTAAGCCTGACTCATATTCTTGAGTTATGGTATTTTTTCATGAGAAAAAGAGAAAGCTGGATGAGGAACAAAGAAACAAAAAATATAAACTTTGTGCCAGTTGCTTTTCAATGTTTAGACTAGCCGAACACATTGCTTATGAAATGATCTAGCCCGACTGTTCTGATGACAGGAAATACGCCCTGAGGGGATTTTGGGTTTTTTTAGGGCGGTGAACAAAAACAATTTTGATCGTTTTCCGCTGACTAAAACCCCTTTTCCACAGAAGAGACGTACTTTAATTAACTTTTTGTTTAAAAAGAAAGGGATAATAGTTTGTCTCTCAGGACTGTCTTATGTGTGTCTCTGCAGCCCTGCACACCTCTACTAGCTCTACAGACATTTTATGTATTTAACGTGCATTTGTCCAGAAATAATGCTCAGGGTGCATAAAACACAGGTAATAGCCAGTATCTGAAGGCCCAATAAGTTCAGGACAACTATCCAGAGGGTCGCCACCAACTTAACAGTACATAACTGAACAACATCTATAGCCAAAAATAAATACAAATTAAAACAACATTACGCAGTAACTGCCCATCAAAATTACATTATCCAGGACCGGAAAAGCCTCCCCTTCCCAGGAGAGCTGATGGCCGCTGAGCGGACCTTAGCCTTTTTTATTTTTTAACTTAATGGGGCAGACACAATTGCCCTTCGCCTGACTGCCCAGCCAAGGAAGCCCAGTATCATCTGCTTAAAAGGAAAAAACCACAAAATTAACAGATTTCTTTTTGTCCCTACAGAGAGTCCTGAGCTCTGGGATCACCCGCGCCAGTTGCTTGCAGACTGAGCTTACTGGGGCTGGTAGGTGGTGGCAGCTAAGTACGCCGATGCCATCCAAAGTTGCTGGTGGGGGTGACTACCCAGAGATTGGGACTGGAGTTAATCAAGGAAAGCCAATTAGCAGGTAAGGCCTAATTTCACCTTATGCAATAACCACACATCAAAATTACATGTCTGCAAAAGTTTGATTAAAACAATGATATAGAAAGAAACACAGGGGCAGATCAGGATGTTGGCCATCGGTGGGAGCATTTTCATTCCGTTGAAGCTGCTGCAGGCCCCAGTGAGGAGCGGCAATGAGCGCCCCAGAGGGCTTGCATTCTAGGCAGCCGCCTAGTTTGTCTAATGGTCGCACCGGCCCTGGACAGTAGATAAGGGCTATATATCCCACTCCATCTGCCCATCAAGGGACATCAGTGGAAGATGGGATTTGAACTCTTATTTGCAGCCCCCAAACGAGAACTGCTGCTGCAATGACAGGAATAGCATATAAAAACAAGAGAAAAATCACCAGGTAATTGTGAATGGAGCTTTATGGCACCAGTTCTGATTGAGCTGGGAACTCCCTTCTCAGAAAAATAAGAAACAGGTTTGACTTTGTCTTTAAGTAGGGTTACCAGATTTTTGAAGAGCAAATCTGAGACACCTGGGCAGGGGTCCTCCTTCCTTGGGTGTTTTTACCCCCCATATATTTTGAAATGACAGTCTAAGTAGCGTTCAGTAATTTCAAAAGTCAACAGCAGCCTTTCTTCTGTTATAAGCATGTATACATACATATATGCTTAAACTTTAATTTACATATAGATATATATTCTCTATATTGTTAAGATTCCTCTTTTTTTTTCAGAAAATAAGTTGATTTTAAATCTTCTACCAGGAACAAGAAGACTGCAGGAGAAGCAATATCCTTTGCCTCTGTCCCCACTGAAATTGGCGACAGGAGGTGGTTATAGTCCATGGAATCTGGGACACTACCTCAAAATCAGGGAAATCCCTAAAAATTTGGAATCTTATCATAAAGTGATGCTGACAGCTCAGATAATCATTTACCATCAATGCATCACCCTTAGCAAATTAGATATAAAGTATTCATGGATAATTGAGATCCAAAAAAATGGTCCTAGGTTACATATTGATTATTTTTTTATAAAGTTATTTTGTTAGGTTTTGATATATAAAAATAGATGTATATATATCTTATCAATAAGTGTTATTATAATTTTTATCTTTTGTATTATTTGTAGTAATAGTTTGTATTATATGTATGGTTTTTATTTTATGTTTTTGGTTGCGTTAATGGATTTATACATGTTTTGATTTCCATATTGAAATTAAAACATACAAATTATATCAAGACACACCCCTGATGAAGATGTTGCCGAAATACGGCCTCATAGGCTGAACTTGCTGAGTAGATATAAGATATACAAGCAATAAATTTTCATTTGCAATTCACCTTTGAGTTGTTGCTATTCACCTTGCTCTTTGTTGGTGGTTTGGACTTGCAAGTGTGAGTGCTTTCTTGAATGATGCTGTCCAGGTGCCTGATCTGATGAGCATTGATTAATGAGAATATTAAACATGCCATTGAATTCCTCAGTTATTTGAAAATGGTCCTAACAGTTTTCATCTGTAGATTGCACGTGTGCTGAGATTTAGATTAGTGTGGGGGTTTTTTTCTCCACCATACTCAATGATGTAGGACAAAAAATTATCTGTTTAACACTTCTGTCGCCCGTTATGCATTAAGCTGTTAGAATTCTTTGAAGGCGTGAATAAGTATGTAGCTAAAGGTTAACCTGTTGTGATATAGTGTGTTTTGATTTTCAAAGTCCCTCATGAGAGACTCGTTAGAGAATTTTAAAAAATCATGGGATAGGAGGCAAAGTGTTACAGCAAATCACCAGCTAGCTAAAAGATAAGTGTAATGAATTGGTCCATTTTCTCAGTGGAAAGGAGTAAACAGTGGAATGCCTCAAGGATCTGCGTCAAAATGGTTTGTTTTAACATATTCATTGATGATCTGGAAAAGGGAGTAACAAGTGAACTCATCAAATTTGCAGATGCCACAAAAATAAGTAGTTAAAACCAGGCAAACTGTGAAGAACTGCAGAAGGACTTTGATGGACTGGAGAAATGGGTGTCAAAATAGCATATGAAATTTAATGTCTCAAAATGCAAAGTGATGCACATAGGGGAAAACCAATCTTAACTACTATAAACATACAATATCTGTAGATATTGTAAATATGTTATGAGCTGTTCATTGGTTACACACATGCTTAAAGTTCAATATATCTGTTCTTGTTCATTTTAAACTGCCCTTGATCTCTGGAAAGGGTGGTATATAATAGTTCTTAAATACAACAATGCTAGGTACTGTATTAGGAGTCACCATGGACAATACATTGAAATTGTCAGCTCTGTATAGCACCAATCAAAAAAGCTAATTGAATGTTAAGAATTATTTGGTAAAGAATGGAGAACAAGACCGAGAATATAATGCTTCTGTATAGATTTAGGCTGTGACCACATCCTTAATATTGTGTGCAGTTCTGGTTCGCTACCTCAAAAAGATATAGAGGAACTGGAAAAGCTACAAAGGAGTTTGTCAAAAATTATAGGAGTGAAACAGTTTTCTTATGAAGAAAGACTGAAAAGATTAAGGCTATTTAGCTTGAAGAAGAGATGACTGAGAGAATATGATAGTGGTATATGGCTGAGGTGGAAAAGGTAAATAGGGAAACATTATTTATGCCTTCAAACTACCAAGAGTAGGGAACACTATGAAACTGATAGGTAGCATGTTTAAAACAAACTGGACCAAGTATTTTTTTTTCACTCAACATATCAACTGTGGAATTTGCTGCCAATGGATATGGTGAAGGCATAACTGGTTTTATGATAACTTGGCAAATTCACTGTTACCTTGGAAGAAGGCAGTACAGCTACAACTTCAAGACCATATTGATGAACATGCGCCACTTGATATACATCAGCATGGCTTCCGCCCCAACCATGGTGTTGAAACGCTCCTACTATACTTATTTAATGACATCACTCAAACAATAGATAATTTCAACAAAGGTACCTTAATGATCTTCTTAGATATTTCAGCTGCCTTCGATACAGTGGACCATGCAATCCTCTTAACAAGACTAAAGAGCATCGGATTAACTGGCACCGTCCTAAAATGGTTTGAATCCTACCTAGTTGATAGACAGTTCCAAGTTAAAATTGGCCTAAACACTTCACGTCACATAGTAATCAAACAAGGCGTGCCGCAAGGATCTGCACTCTCTTCACTTCTTTTTAATTTGTTTATCCAACCAATCTGTCACATAATAGCAGATCATCAAATAGATTACACGATTTATGCGGATGATATCATGATTTACACTCCAATTGATATCAACTGCCCAGATTACAGCAAAATTTCAAACTGTATTACCAGCATTTCAAATTGGCTAACAAATAATAACCTTGCAATAAACCTGAACAAAACGGAAGCACTTATTGTAACTAGAAACACCAGCTTTATCCCTCCACCTTACATTACATGCAACAACACAAAGATTCCAGTTAAGGACGAAGTAAGATACCTCGGAATAACCCTCGATAAGAAGCTAAACCTGCGTTCTCATATAAGAAAAACTGTTAAAAACGCGTATTACAAAATGAAGATAATTAGACGACTTAAGCCTCTTATCTCTTATGATCACTTTCGAACAGTCTGTCAGGCACTCATTACTCCCATTCTGGATTTCTGCAACCCTATTTACAATGGACTGCCTAAGCATGCTCTCAAGCCACTTCAAATGGCACAAAATACAGCAGCTAGAATCATCAATGGATCCTCAAATTATGAACACATTACCCCCATCCTTAAAGAACTCCACTGGCTCCCAATAATCCTTCGCATAAAGTATAAATTAATCATAAATATATTCAAAATGAAACACAACAGTTCTGCAATCAGCCTTCATGCCCTCTTACTCCATGATATCAACAAAAGACCAAGAAGGTTATCCACTTCTAACACCCTCAGCACCCCAAAAAACTACTCTAAATCATGCAAATGTACCTCACAAAGAGCAATTGCTTTGGCCGCCCCTTTAATTTGGAACTCTCTCCCTCCTGATTTACGCTCACTGGATGATTTAAAAGACTTTCGTAAACAATTGAAAACTACACTTTTCATTGAACAATATGGATCAACAATTGACTAAATATATTATATTTATTTTAATTATTTTAACTAATTTGCCTTATTGTTAACCCTTGTTATTTTTCCTATATTACCATTGTACTGTTATGTTTATACTGTGTTTGTTTCCCTTGCCTATAACCTTTGTATTTCTTGTGACCGCTTTGATTGAAGGAAAAGGCGGTATAGAAAACTTGTTAAATAAATAAATAAATAAGATGCTGGACTTGATGGACATTTGATCTGATCAAGCATGGCATTTCTTATATATTTATGGAAAATGGTCTCCTGTATGTTTGCTTATTTATTTAACTTTTTATATCCCACTTTATCTAACATAGAAGCATAACGTTAGGATGGATATTGACTGATGGAGGATGAACTTGTTTTAAGTCCGTTTAGCTGTATCATTAAGAAATAAGGTGGGGAGGGAAGGCTTGAGAGGGAGCTGTAAAGGTGAGGCTAGCCTTGTGCTGTGGGGTAGAGTTAGGTCCTACAATATTCCCTGAAACTGGGAAAACTGTCTACCCTTATTTTAAATGTTTCTGGGGAGGGGGGGGGGAATTTATGATACGCTAATAAACTAGCAGGTTAATAAAATATGATTCTTGACTTGGCCACAGTTGGGCATACTGTGGAAGCAGCATTCATGGATCTCTCTTCCTCTGGCAGGCAATTATGGTCATTGCTTAAGAGTGGCGTCTGGTGGACAGGTTCATGATTGCAGGGTTCCAGAAGGAGTCTTGGTGCTAGATCCTTGTCCCAGGACAGTCACTACAATGACCAGACTAGATGTGTTGGGGAGGTGGATATAAAATAGAAGGAAATTACCCAAGCAGTTGCAAAGGAAGATTCATAGAACCAGATTAAAGCTCGGGTTCTGATTGAATTGGAAGTACAAAGGAACAAGAGGAAACTGCTGAATCAAAATATATGATCAATTATTTGGGACGATGATGGACCTCAATTAGTGGCAATTGCGATGATGTGGGGTTTTTTTATTTGTGTGATGTGGACATGTCCATGGGGAGCTGAACTGAGCCACCAACTGATTTCATCTACAACATTAACCAGCTGCTTTCAGATGTCGTGAGTTTAAGCACTGGATGTGAATTGGCAGGGTAGAAGTAAAAGGCTTCCATATCCTTATACCTATCCTACTGTCATATTGAAGTGCTCTTGAGAAGGCACTGTGAATAGGTTTATGTTTCTTATTTTCTGATAATCACAAAGTGAATAACCTTGGCTGGTTCTATACCATCATTCATAACTGTTTTGCTTCTGGTCCAAATCCGGTTGAGGCCAGTTACACATGTGATCAGAGTTGCTACACTGCAGGTGGCAACTTTGTGTAAAAAAAACTAATCTAATCTCAGTTTGCTGCAGTACAGTTCAGTTCTCTCTGACTGTATAAAGCAAGACAGTTTTCATTGACCTGGTTTTCAGCATTTTCTTGCATGGCTACCTGAAACAAAATGCAAAGCCACCCGTGAATGGCTTTCCTTTTCAACAAAGAGCATAAATTCCCGTAGAGGATGAAGAGTTCTGAGCAGAATAAATGCTATTCTCTACAGCATCCGTCAGTCCCTGGGATGCTGCCCACTGTTTTCCAGAGATTAGATAAATAATTTAGGGGAAGCACAAGCTTCTGATTACTCACTCTATTAGCATTTAGAGCAAAGAGCTACAGCCCTTGGGATCTGAATGATTCTGACAGCTTTATTCTCCTGTCTGTGTTCTTGGGTGGGTGGGAAGCTTCTAGTATCTTGCACATATTTTGGCCATGAATGGCTCAAAATGAGTTGGGTTTACTGGAAGATCTGGTCAACACTGCGCAATAGTGGTGGGGTTATTGTGGAGACCCCCCCCCCAAAAAAAAAAAAAGCAAAACAAACAGCTGTGGGATTGTTGCTGATGAAAACCAAAACTTGAAGATTAATTTGAAAAGCTCTCTCATGCTTTAAAGACTAATTACAACATATTGTATTTGTTCTGAGGCAAGCATGGTTTATAGAAACTGTTAAATGTGAAATAATATGAAATATTCACTCTCAGAGTATCCTATACCCAATCACTTTACAACATACAGAATACATGCAGTCTAAACAGGACAGGATTAAGGCACAGGCAAATTAGGTACATGCCTAGGACCCAGAATCAAGAGTGGGGCACACAAACCTTCCAAGTCTCCCATCTGCGAACAGTGACTTTCTAACATGCTTAAGGTCCAGAATAGGGTTGCAATGCAGCAGTTTTAATTAAGGTAAGTGGGGCTTGTTGAACCTTTAAATTGCCAGTAATCAGTTGATAGTCTGCTGTAAACATGCACTATTTCCTTCTTGTCTTCTATATGACTCCAGTCCCTCCCTGGCCCCTGAATTTTCTGCTTTCCTCACTGCTTGCCTCTACCCGTCCTCTTTCCCCTCTTGCACAGACCTCAACTCTCATCACCTTTCTGAAGCAGCTTGTGAGTGAGTGCAAGGACTTAATCATCGTGCACTCACAGCTACATTGTGGCCCCTCCTTCTGTGTGGGATGCAGGGCCTATGAGGATCCAGTTAAGTCTGCTCATTCACTTGCAACCTGTTGCTGCCACCACACCCAGAACCAGTCCCTGCAGGTTTCCTCAAGTTACATCAAAATAGGTAATCTGGGGAGAGGATAGTCTGGGTGGGAAGAGACAGGGAAAGACCATGAAGGAGTGGGGGAGGCATAAAAAGTGAACAAAAACCCACAGCTGTGTTTGCCTGGGGCTAATATAGTGTTAACTTACCCTGAATCTAAAGGATCTATCTGAGGAAATGAGAAAAAAAACTTGTCCTAAAGTCACATCCAGTATCAGTAGCATCAATATGGCTGGAACTCAGATTGTCTAGTGGTCAAAGTAGAGGTTTTCAATCTAGTCCTCAGGACATACCTAACATATCAGGTTTTCAGGATAACCACAATGAATATGCATGAGAGAGATCTGCATACAATGGAGTCCCTGCATGCAAATCTATCTCATGCATATTCATTGTGGTTATCCTGACAATCTGATATGCTAGGTATGTCCCAAGGAGAACCTCTGGGTTAGAGCAGTCTTTTCCACTGACATTCCTTGAGATTTTTGGTTAATCACTTTACCTTGCATTGCCTCAAGTGCAAACTTACATTATAAGTTCTTATGGGCAGGGGCATACTTAAAATGTACCTGGTTTAGAATTTGGATTTGGAAAGGAGAGCAGTCAAATCTAAAATTCAAATCTAACCAAGCCACCACTGTTTTTGCGATTAAACCCAACTAATCCCATAAAACTAATTTGTCCATCAGGGTTGCGTCTCAGCTTCATCTTTATAGATTATCTGTTCAGCTTCTGCCTATATTGTATGTAAGCATGTCAGCATTTTAGTCAAAAACACTATCTGAATACAAACAAAACCAATAATTTAGTAAAAACCATCATTTTCAGCCTGGCTGCTTACGCAACTGCAGGTATGGACATACCTAGGAAGGTCAGGTGGAGAAATTTCTTTTTGTAGCACTCTAAACAAGTGCCTGACATCAGTGGGGGGAAAATTACATACAAAGTATAAAGAACTTGAAGTCAGGGTTATATAGAGCAAATTCAGACAACTGAATTAGAAGGCTGCAAAAGATCTGGTGACAAATCATAAGACCAAAGGAGAAGCGACAAGAATACTCTGGGGACCAGGTGAAAACTGGAATAGGACCAGAAGGGGATCTAGCACCTGTGCTTATGGAATATCTATTTATGTTTACTGTAGGGAGCCTGGGCCCAAACATATAAACAAAGTTTAATATTTAAAAGTATGATGTTCAATTATGCATTCTTATGGGGTAGTGCTGGAATGATCATGGTTGCTGAGTTCAATTATCACCATTTTGGGGGAGAGAGAGCATACGGCTAAAGGTTCACGAGTGTGCTCAGTACCCTTGCACTGACCCGGTTGCAAGCTGTGGGTGCTGGTGCTGAATTGGTCCCTCTTCCCCCACCACTAACATGACATCCCTGCCTCTTCCCCCTTCCCTCCCTGTACCCATGCACGTGCCGCCCTTGTAGAAGGTTAGAACTTAGGACATTTTGAAGGTGGTGTGAAAATCACAACAAATCACAAAGGTCATGATTTTTCTTATGTGGCAAAGGTCCATGGCTGAGATTTTGAAAACAACGGGATTACGCTTGTGTGTACCCATCATTTTAGCTTGCAAAAGCATTTATACTATGAGCCTATCAAGTACCTTAGTGAGTTGCAAAAACGTTTTTTGGAGCCGATATAAGAATAATCAAAAGGTGGTGTTGCACATGACTTTACAAAACCCCACAGGGCCTTAATAAGGGACTTCTAAATGATCTTGAAAGTTCATAAAAGACAGCATCTTTTCATTATTCTTAAGCTGATCTGATTCAGTTTTCTCCGGCACCAACACAAATACTAGAACTCTAGACCTCAGGGGTGGCCTAAGGGGGTGCGGGGCCATGGTGTGGGGCCTCATTTGCATAAATATTTGCATAACGTTACCATACACTAACTTTTAGTAAGCATGCCTCTTAATGAGTATATGGATAAAGAAAGACTAAAAGATTTCTACATTACTATAATCCAGTGCCAACCGCCAGGCACATTAGGAACTACTACAAACACTGCCCATTTAGAACCCATTTTATTTATTTATTTATTTACAGTCTCTTATATACCGCACTATTCATCATCAGCGCGGTTCACATGGAACAAAATGCTCAGTACATATAACACGTATGAGTTTACAGGTAACAGGGTATAAATAACTTGGATAACCGGGGTAACTATTTACAAAACATACTACCATAGCTACTGATTAAATTATAAGCACCAATATCTAACCAAAGACTAACTTATAAGTATGCTTCAGCGAACAGGTCTCAGAGTTACATTTGGCTATATACCGGACCTACTTGTATGGTACGGTATTATGCCTTTAACACATCAATGACCTGTTTGAATCGCTATATTTTAAACATGCATGAAAATGCAAATCTTTTATCTTTTTTCTTTTCTTTTCTTTTCTTTTCATTTCTACATTTTTTAGAAATCTATCAAAAGGCAACACTGCAAATATTAAACCAATACATTTCAGAGAATAACAATACATGACCTACTGGGGAAAGGGAACAAGTGGCAATGTCAAATAGGAATTACATAAACAGAATACCTCAGCTCAGTTACACATGCAGAACATAGACCTTCTCCAGGACCAAGCAGGAAGTCAGTCCTCACTTATGGGTAACGTTGCTGACGGAGCCCTCGCAGAGCAATTTCCCCAGCTTTCGAAGAAAGCCTTTGGGATTGCAGCGCGCATGCGCAGTCCCCTTCCCGCCCGAGGGTGCCATCTTGCTCAGTCTTCTTTTGTCCGCGGAGCCCTACAGACGTAATTTGTTATCGCCGCTGAAAAAGTTGATTAATTTCTTTAGTTTGTTTTTTCTCGGTTCGCGTGTCCCCGCCCGGCCTCGAAATCCTTATCGAGCCCGTTCACATTTCCTTTTTTTCAGTTTTTGTCCTTCTAACTGGCATTCCTGCCACTTTCTTCTTCATCCCTGGCAGCACGGTCTTTCGACCTCGCCGGGGCCCTCTTTCCCCCTATGGCTGCCAGCGGGTTTAAAAAATGTGATCGTTGTTCCAAACTGATGTCTCTTACTGACACGCATGACTGCTGCCTCCGTTGCCTCAGACCCAACCATGATTCGGAGGGTTGTGGTCCATGCAGCAGAATGTCCTCAAAGTCACTGAGGAGTCGACAGTCACAAAAGGAACGAATCTTCTCTGACCCCGAGTCTGGTCAGGCCCGGACCTCGTCGGAGGCTTCGACGTCTCGTGGCTCCGGCCACGAGTATCATCAGAGTTCCTCTGAACGGGGGTCCCCCGACCGGGAACATCGTCGGAAGAAGAAACTCGCTCGGGCGGCATCGGAGGACGCACCTGGTCCCTCGAAGGCTGGGTCGCTTAGCCCCGTCAGCCGCCCTGAGCCCTCGGAGGCAGAGAGGCCTTCCAAACTTCCTCACTTAGAGCTGGAGCCGCCTGGACACGTGAGTGCTATAGTCCTCCTGGACTCCCCTCCGGAACCGATGTCGGGCCCGACGCTGTCGGGGCCCGAGTCGGAGGCTGCCGGGTCTTCTGAGTTTGGTCTCAGGTTGACGACCTTGGAGCGCAGTATCGCTGCCTTCATGGACCAGCAGCAGGCATTGATTACCGGCCTCGCCAGTGCATCTGCCCCGACCACCGGGACGTCGACACCCAAGTTGACCACCGGCGGCCGAGTCGATCCTCGGTCGAGGTCTCCCTCGGCCTCCCGTTTGGGACCGAGGTCGTCGACGCCGGCTTCGGCGTCGGGGCGAACCCTCGCCCGCACGGAGCCTCTCGACTCCTCCACGGAGGCGTCGGGCTGGGACACGGAAGGGGACGAGTCACCCGGTTCTTTTCAGACTCGGTGCGTCCCCTCCGACTCGCCCGAGTCTGAGCCTCGGAGGCGATCCCCTCCGGAGGATACCCGCTTCTCTGATTTTGTGAGGGGTATGGCCAAGGCGTTGGCCTTCCCTGCGGATCCCGAGGAGGAGCCCCGCGCCGAAGAGCTCAAGGCCCTCCAGAATGACTCTCCCCCGAAGGAGGCCTTACGGTACCGGTCCTTCCTATGCTGGAGCGGCTGCTCTTTCGTATGTGGGAATGCCTGGCCTCAACGCCGGTGTTGAGCAAGTGGGTCGATTTGATGTATCGAGTCCCGGGTTCCAAAAGGCGCAATTACCGCACCACTCTATGGTTGTGGAATCGGCCATGCATCGACTTAAGAGTCAAAAGATGCACTCCTCGGTGCCGCCGGGTAAGGAGGCCCGTAACCTGGATGCCCTCGGTAGGAAGTGCTTCCAGGGCTCCATGCTGGCCTGCCGAGTCCAGACATACCAGCTATATATGGGCATGTTCCTCTGAGACCTGGCAAAAGAAATCGCCGGGTTCTCGGCTGGTCTCTCCGAGGAACCCTTGCAGAGGTTCCAGACCTTGTCCGATAGTATTCGAGAGTGCTCGAAGTTTATTTCTCAGGCGGCATACGATGGCTTCGAGGCGTCGGCCCGAGTTGCGGGAGCCGGCATCGGTGCCCGCCGACAGGCCTGGCTTCAGTCATCCGACCTCGAGCCGTGGGTACAGGACAAGTTGGTCGATGGCCCCTGCAGAGGTGAAAACCTCTTTGGCAAGCCCATGGCTGATAAGGCGGCGGAACTCAAGTCCGAGACTCTCACTAGGACTCGCTTATCCAGAAAGACCTCTGCTCCTTCACAAAAGAGGAAGGGCTCGGGGAAAAAACCTTTTTACCCGAGGAAGGTGCCCGCCTATAAGCAACAGCACCTTCAATACCAAGCGTCTGCAGCCCCCAATCAGGGTCCGCAGGCTAAGAGTCAGGGTAATGGGCCCCGTAGGCCGAGGGCCCCCAAGCCCACTACACAGCCCCCTGCTCAGCAGGGTGGGTTTTTTTTTGACTATGCCAGCATAGCCCCTTTACTCTGCACGGGGGGCAGGCTGATCCACTTTGCCCACAGGTGGTCAGCCATAACCTCCGATTCCTGGGTGCTGCAGGTGGTTCAAAAGGGCTACCTCCTACATTTTCACCAGGTGCCTCCCCCCTACTTCCCAGGGGAGCCTCCAAGGCCCCCTCTGCACAAGGACTTACTCCTTCAGGAGCTGCAGGGTCTGCTGGGGGAGCAGGATGTGGAGCCAGTACCCCAACACCTCTGGGGTCAAGGGTTCTACTCGAGGTACTTCCTGGTGCCAAAGCGAACAGGAGGCCTCAGACCCATCCTGGACCTACGCGACTTCCAACAAGTTCCTGCAGCGGGAAAAGTTCAGGATGCTTACCCTTGGAATCCTACTGCCCTACCTCCAGCAGGAAGATTGGCTATGCTCCTTGGACCTAAAAGATGCCTATACCCACATCCTTATACATCCGGACCACCGGCAATACCTGAGATTTGTGGTGGCAGGAAGACATTATCAGTACCGCGTGCTGCCCTTCGGCCTGTCCTCCGCTCCCAGGGTATTCACAAAATGCCTGGCAGTGGTGGCGGCCTTCCTGAGGATTCAAGGCCTCTTCGTCTTCCCCTACCTGGACGACTGGCTCATACGGGCGCACTCCTCCGTAGAGGTCACTCAGGCCACTCAACGCACAGTGGCTTTGCTTCAGCACTTGGGCTTCGTCATAAACTTCGGAAAGTCCACGTTGCGCCCCTCTCAGGATCTCGAGTTCATAGGGGCACGGCTGGACACTCTGCGGGCTCGTGCCTTCTTGCCTCGGGAGCGAGCCGACAGGCTCATACCTCTGGCCGGCAGGTTCCACAGCGCGTTGCCGGCCCCGGCCAGGCGATTCCTGCAGCTGCTCGGTCATATGGCCTCCACGGTCCATGTCACCCCGAATGCCCGCCTACATATGCGGCCTGTTCAGTGGAGCCTTCGTACTCAATGGCATCAGGCCACAGGGAGTCTGACGGACCTGCTACAGATCTCCGACCGTCTGGTCTCCTCTCTGCAATGGTGGCTTCACCTGCCCAACCTGATGCTCGGCATGCCTTTTCAGCCTCCCACACCCTCCCAGGTGCTCACGACGGATGCCTCTCTCCTGGGATGGGGAGCGCATTGCCAGGGAGCGCGCACCCCAGGCCTTTGGACCCCTTGGGAGGCGGCTCAGCAGATAAACTTCCTGGAGCTGTGGGCGATCCGCCTAGCTCTGTGGACCTTCTCTTACCTTACTTCTCGTCAGTCTGTACTGGTGCAGACGGACAATCAGGTTGCCATGTTCTACGTGAACAAACAGGGGGGCACAGGCTCCCTCCTTCTCTGTCAGGAGGCCCGGAGACTGTGCTCATGGGCAGTCGACCATGACATCCTCCTCAAGGCTATTTACCTGCCCGGGCAGGACAATTGCCTGGCCGACAAACTGAGCCGGATTCTGCAGCCACACGAATGGAGGTTGAACCCCTTAGTTGTCCGGCAGATCTTCCGCCGGTGGGGCGTCCCCACCGTGGATCTCTTTGCCAGTCCTCCGAACCGGCAACTTCCCAGGTTCTGCTCTCGGCACCCACATCCTCTCAGAGTAGCGCCGGATGCTTTCCTCATCTCGTGGCCCACGGGCCTACTGTATGCCTTTCCTCCCACGCCACTTGTGTCCCGGACGCTGTTCAAAGTTGTCCAGGACAGGGCCTCCGTGATCCTGGTAGTGCCCAGGTGGCCGAGACAACCCTGGTTCCCTCTGCTCCTGCAGCTAGCGGTGGACACCCCTCTTCCTCTGGGGTTTCAGCCCGATCTCCTGACCCAGGATCAGGGCACTCTTCTACACCTCAACCTCCGGGCCCTTCATCTGATGGCCTGGCTGCTGAAAGGGTAGTCCTAGCTCCGCTCTTACTTCCTCCGGAGGTGGAGGCTGTCGTCCTGGCGTCTCGGCGACCTTCCACCCGGAAATCTTATGCCCTTAAATGGCGTCGCTTCTCGGTCTGGTGTTCTCAGCGCTCTGAGGACCCCTTCGCCTGCTTAGTATCGGTGGTACTGCAATATTTGCTTCACCTCTCCGACCTAGGCCTCAAGTCCAATTCTGTCAGAGTCCACCTCAGTGCTCTCTCTGCGCATCAGTCGCCGGTGGAGGGCCAGCCTCTTTCCTCGCACCCCTTGGTGGCGTGTTTCCTCAGGGGCCTGCTTCTGCTTAAGCCCCCGCTGCGCCCTCCGGCTCCCGACTGAGATCTCAATGTGGTTTTACAAAGGCTTACTTGCCCGCCTTTTGAACCCATGGCTACCTGCTCCCTTCATTTCCTCTCATGGAAAACTCTCTTCTTGGTGGCTCTTACCTCCGCTAGGCGCGTTAGTGAACTACAGGCCCTAGTGTCGGAGCCCCCTTATACTAAGTTCTACAAGAATAGGGTTGTCTTACGGACACACCCTAAGTTTCTTCCAAAGGTGGTTTCCTCTTTCCACATCAATCAAGAGGTGGTTCTTCCGACCTTTTTTCCCAGGCCGCATACCAGTCGAGCTGAGACTGTTCTGCATACCCTGGACTGTCGAAGAGCCTTGTCTTTCTACCTTGAGCGTACGCGTGAGCATAGAAAAGCTGCTCGGCTTTTCGTCTCTTTCGACCCCAATCGTTTGGGGGTACCTGTCTCTAAGCGTACTTTGTCCACCTGGGTAGTTGACTGCATCGCCTGGGCGTATGGGGCGGCCGGCCTCTCTCTAGAGAGTCGAGTCACGGCGCACCGTGTCAGGGCGAAGGCTGCGTCAGTTGCTCACCTCCGCTCTGTTCCGTTGGCAGACATCTGCCGGGCCGCTACTTGGTCCTCCAGGCAGACCTTTGCGGCTCATTACTGCCTGGAGAGGGAGTCCCGCAGGGATAGTGCTTTCGGACAGGCAGTCCTCCACAATCTCTTTGAGGTTTAGGCAACTCCTCCCTCCGGCCCCGGTGTTGGCTACCGGCCGGATGCGTATTCAGAGAAGATTCCTTCCTTCTGTGCTGTTGAGCTTGAGGGAGCTCATTTTCGGCTTGAGGCCTCCGGTAGCCTTGAGCTGGGGAGTCCCATGTGAGGACTGACTTCCTGCTTGGTCCTGGAGAAAGAGTAGTTACTCACCTGTAACAGGTGTTCTCCAGGAGCAGCAGGAATCAGTCCTCACTACCCTCCCTCCTCCCCTTGGAGTTGCAGCCATTCTGTTATGTTTTGCTGTCTTCGCTATGTCATCTGACTGAGCAAGATGGCACCCTCGGGCGGGAAGGGGACCACGCATGCACGCTGCAATCCCAAAGGCTTTCTTTGAAAGCTGGGGAAATTGCTCCGCGAGGGCTCCGTCGGCGACGTTACCCATAAGTGAGGACTGATTCCTGCTGCTCCTGGAGAACACCTGTTACAGGTGAGTAACTACTCTATCACCAAACAAGGAATCACAATTTAGAAACAGGAAGACAATTAAACTGGGAACCTCAAAAGCCAAACTTGGAATGTACAACAACACTGTAGAAATAAAACTATAAATTAATTTCCTCTTGTACTAAACAAAGCGCAGACGTTAATGATGCACATTTCCCAGAGCTGACATATTCCAGTTAATAAATTCAAAATAAAGAGATATCTTTCTACCTTTTGTGCATTTTTTTTCAGTTGCAATTGCTCCAGCCACTTTCTTCTGGTTTCTTTGTGTCTTCTGCTAACTCTCCATCGTCTGCTGTCCATTTGTCCTTTCTTCTCTCTTCTAATTTTTTTCCATTCTCTCTCTACATCTGCTTTAACATACTAATCTTTCTCCTTTTGCTCTTTCCTCATTCCTATTTCATCCACTCAAATTTTACCCCTCCATCCTCAATCCCTACTTACTCTCCCAATACCCAGCCAATTGTAGATTTTTCTTCCATCCCACACAAAATATTTTTTCCCCTCTCCATTTCACTCTCCCAGCTCCATCCCATTCTAATCTCCCCCAACATCAGCTCCCTTCTAGTTCCAGCCCCACCCAGTATCCACTCCCTTCTAGTCCCCGCATCAGCCCATTTCACAGGGGTATCCTTCCATTCCCTTTACCATTTTGGTGGCTCTTCTCTATACCTTTTCTAATTCTGTTATATCTTTTTAAAGATATAGAGACCAGAATTTCACATGGAAAATGAGCATTAAAGTAAGGGGTATGTTTACAAAAGAGTGGTAAGGGCCCCCTGGAGATCGAGCATAAACGGCGGCATTAAGTGTGTTTACGTGCGACGAAGCCCAGGGCCGGAGAGAAGGCATTCCGGAGGTAAGGGCGCTTGGCTCCACTTAATGAGTGCTAACAGGACACCAGGTGGTAAGGTGGCAAGCATGCACTTTAATGCTCAAAAATGGCAGTCATCTTAAACAGGATAAGGGACCTCGTGTGAAAGTCACACTTTAGGTGATGGATGGAAGGAAGCGTAAGAGCTGATGGACATGTCAGATCCATATGTATCCTACGTGTCAGTAAGTGGGATGATAATGTGGGAGGCAGTTGTGCTGTATCAGTGAGAGGTGCTCATGTAATCTGCTGTAATGTCAGTGTGTGGCATAGGATTGGGAAGAAGTGTGTCCTGGCAGAGCCAGACTTGGCACAATGTGGGTATCAAAAGGATGACTGAGCATGGGTGATGACACAGATCATTCACAGGAGAGGTGGGAGTGATGCGTCCTAATGATTAAAATGTTCCTGTGTGGGCCATGGTGTGGCAGAAGAATACATGACTGTACATGATGGGCATATGCTGAGGGATGGTAGATGAGAGTGCACCATGGCCTTGCTGCCCCAATGTACCTGATGTGACCGCACAAGTGCAGTTGTAGTGTTTGTTCAAAAATAGTAGCTGTGCCACGGGGAAGTTCCAATACCAGCTTTTTGGGTGTGACAGCTTTTTCAGCTTTTCTAACCACCATGCAATCTTCCTGACACACATGCATATAACAACTGGACAAGTATATTGACCATATGGAGCAAGTAAGGACATGTGATGAGCTCTGCAGGTGGCCATCCCAGGAGTGAGATGTGCCTGCATGTACTGCATATATGTGATGGAGCCAAAGATGTTCAGTCACAGTTATGATGAAATATTCCAATCATGTGCAACGCATGTGTCATACATCTGCAGGGTGAATATGTCCGACCCTTTGCAATGGGCTACAGCAGAGTCAATAAAGTCACGCTGTCAAATGGGCATGATTGCAGTGTGCATGTTTGCAGACCCAATGTGCCATCGTAACACATAAAAAACTATATTGATGTGTGTCCTCCTGTCAATGCAGACCCTGGACTGTTTCTGGCAGTATATTGAAGTAAGTGTCCCACAGCCACAGCGAGAACAAGTGGGATTCAAATGCTGATCTTTTAACTTACCGAGGCAGTGCTCTAACCATTAGGCTACACCTCCACACCTTTTTCCATAGCAATGTCTAGAATCAAAGAGACTGCAGGTCCCTGCCTGCAATGGTCAAAACCCAGGACATGAAACAACATAGTACATTCTGAGACAGTGGTAAACCACAGCTAGGGCCTGCTCACAGCGGTACACATGTAGTATGTATTGCACTGGACAGTCAGTACTGTAGTTGCATAACAGACACACAGCTGCAAAGTACATCTCTTGTCCAAAGGCCAAGCCACATTTGAGGTCAAGATGCCTGTTCCTCCACTCTACCTCCAATGCCAAACAACAGTCACACACAGAGGTCCGCTGGGCTGCAGTGTGGCACTAACCCCTGAGGTAGCACGTGTGCAGGCTGTGCAGTCCTTTGTGACCTGCTGTACACTGCAAGATAGGTACATTTGCACATATACCTAATTCAAACCACATTCATGACCCATGAGGTCCATCGCAGATCATCCTGCCTTCTTTGGGGGGCCATGCACACTTCTTCCACCATCATAGAAGACATGCAGGTACTGGACAATGCTCCAGTGATCATAGTAGCCACTATGACTGCAAATGGGGCTCTGTGTGCCGGAATCAAGTTAGCCCCTCCATTACTCATGATGCACTTCACAATCTGAGCAGATATATGCAACTGTTGTCCATATGGAGAATGCAGTGATACATCACATCAGCTCTGTAAAATGCAGGGACATTGTGTGCCTCCTGCACATGACAGTCACATATGTACAAATTACTTGTTTCAGCAGTCACCCTGAATATGAAGAATGGCACACATCACCTAGTCCCCAGAGCAAGCACTGCAATAAATGGACTCTCCAGGTTCTGGAGCAGATCTATATCATTGCCAGTGTGCTACAGGTATTCTCTGCAGTGTGTGATGCTTGTCATTTGGTATTCTGTACAACTGCAGCATGTACGAGTAGCTTGTCTTATCTGGCCCTTGTGTTCTGCACCTGTTGGCCAGGGACTCTCCTGTAACATCTCATGTCATTCTCTAAGGTTGTGGCAGTTGTTTCCAAGGAACTCGATTGCAATGAGTATTGTCTAGGCAGCAAGGGGGATGCTGACACCAAGCAGAAGGGCCTGCCAAGACCATAGTTATCAGCAAGTTGCCAACAGCCCAAGAACACCTTCTAGCCTCTCTTTCTGAGAATTCCAATCAGCTAGATCAATCACAGGCAGCTTGAATATGCTGGGCAACACTGGGCTGTGTCAGTCACTAACATACCAGCTGTGCCCAGTCTGGTAGTCACCACTCACTGCATGTACACATAGCCATCATGAAAACATTGACTTATACAAACAGCATGGACAACCAGCAGCCTGTCTAGCACCTATATCACTGCAGCTTGACCCTATATAGCACCATGTGGATACATAGCCATGCAGCTCAATTAGAGTGAGAGTGGCCTCTCATCATGTCCATGGCAGACCCATGTTAGGATGGCTCAGCCATTTACCTAACCTCCGACTCATATAAAACTACTGTTTTAGGCAAAACCAGAATCTTCTGCTCCTCATTTTGTACCCTTTTATTCTGGAGTCAGGACTGACTCAAAGGCACACATTGCATTGCATTCTGAACTTGGGGATAGCCTATGCAATGCAAATCACAGTGGAAAGTGGGCCAGAGACAAGCTGCAAGTACATGCTGGCCCATAGTGGCCTACGTCTGCCACATACCCACATACGGTGTCCCCCTCCACAGCTTTTGGCAGTGAGCACTGAACATAGTGCCATGCTTGTATGCCCATATAATGTCATGTCCTTAGCAATGGACACTGCAAAATTGGCCAGTGCAGTACATGCACTCTCCCATGCTGCAGACAAAGTGGCCCCCCACCCCACCAATAGCACATGGAAGCATGGCAGGCTGGACATGGGGTTAGATGTTGGTACAGTTTCTGGGTACACATATGCCACCATTCCCTCCCTCTTTGTACTCTAACAACATCCTTGTGACTGTCACCCTTGGTGCCCAGGGGTGTGGGTGAGGCTGTCATGCGGGCCCTCTAATGTAACACATGCAGAAACAGTAGGCTCACATAGCTTCTGTCCATGTGAACACAAACTTTGGCAAGCAATGCCACCTACAAAGGGCACATTCTCAACACATATGGTACTGTTTCCCCCATCCCCAACATTCACCTCCAGGCGCTGCCTTCCCATATGGTGGAAGGTGATGCTGAGACCAATATGACATCCTGTGGCACATTTTGGCAGCTGGAATTGTGCACGCACCATTCAGAGGTCAGTGTCCCATAGTCACAATCAGGCAAAGAAGTGAATTTTGACTCTCTTTTGGAGTAATAGATAATGTACTGCTGAATGCATTGGCCAATGATCAGTAGACATGTTGAGATGGCTTATATTGTGTGCAAATTTGCCTGATATGGACCTGCCTGTATGTGCATACTGTGCATGGAGCAAAGAGTCCCCTGGATTGCACTCTGCAACTGCAGCATAGGACAAGAGCAACATGCATGCAGGTAAATCACAGTATCTTTCCAGTGTCACCAACTAGGTGACTGAATTGGACATTCACAGAGGCCAGGCCTCCACTTGATCCTAGTTCCCTATAGGGTGCAGCTGCACCAAGTGGGTTGAAGTGTTGCCACAGATGCAGCTGTTATGGCAGTTGACATTAATCAGGCCTCTCACCTGTGCAAATTGGTATGTCCTGAGGCCTGGAGGCTCAGTTAGAGGTGAGGGTTGTAACACACACATACGTGTCCCCCTGCTCACTCCAGTCAAACCAGCAGGCGATATGGGAGCTGCACAGCAGTGTCATGTTGGGAGGTAAGTGTAGGGGAATGCAGTGGGGATGGTGATGATGGTGTAGCTAGGAATGCATTACAGCGTCACAGCTACAGGTTGCAACTACTTCCTGAAAACTAATCTTCTGCTTGTAAATGGTGTCTCACACGGTATGTGGGATTACTGTATAGCTGACTTGCAGCATGTTGTAAGCGGAGCCTTAAAGCCTGGGCATCACATGCATGCACAGTGCATTGCTGCAGCTCACAGTCCTCTGGAGACACACACACATGACACCTGTCCAAAAGTGGTGCAATTTGGCATTCTTACCTGCCCTTTTGGCCTCCTTTAATGCTCCACCATTGTCAGTGCCTACTCAATGTGCAGGCGCTATTAGTGCACTCTGCAATGCTCAGGCGCTGTCAACGCCCACTCAGTGTGCTGGTGCTATTGGCGTACTCTGTCATCCAGCCATTGGTAGTGCAGCTTCTCAGTGTGGCAGCTGAGTGTGAGGATGCATGCTGGACAAAATGTTGAAGACTGGAAACGTAGTATAAAGTTAACACATCTGGAAATCATTTCTGATCCACAGGCTGGTCTTGAACACGTGATCTTTCTCTCCTACACACACTGGTCATGTGTGGAGCCACACAGCAGCCATGTGGGTTCATCAGTTCATGGGTATATATGTGGTTATTGTCCGGATGCATGAGGAAATGAGTTGGGGTATGCCTATGTCTGCTTATATCTCTACAAGCTCTGTGCCATACTTATCTGTCAAGGTATGTTAGGCAGATGTGGGAGAGGGATATCTTGTTAAGTCTGTATGTTGCACTGCAGTGATATGCTGCTGGTTCAACTGATATTCATGTTTTACATATGGAATCTGTTCAACCAAAGGGACAGACCATGATACATGGGAACACACATTCCAGACCATGGGGGAACTAGCAGAATGACCAACGTACCCATTTCCTGGTGTGTGCTTGTGGCCAGTGATAGAATAATCTCATATTTTGCAGACCACAATAACTACTTTACATTCACATGTGGCTTAGATGGTTGTAACTGATTGAGTAATTACTTATGGAGGTGTCACGTACAGATAATGGTCATCATTTGGAAGGTAAGAGAGCAGGGTGGTCATTTTTCCTCTGACATGGACTGTAATCATATTGCATAGTATTTCTACCTCAGTAGCTTATTTTTCACCCCACATGCACATATCCACTCAATATGTGCAAGTGGAGGCATCCTGATCCCAGGGTCAGTCCATCCAATAGCCAGGTGCCAGGGTCCACCGATCATGGTAGACAGCATGCTGGCCCATC
Source organism: Ichthyophis bannanicus (assembly GCA_033557465.1). NCBI lineage: Eukaryota > Metazoa > Chordata > Amphibia > Gymnophiona > Ichthyophiidae > Ichthyophis > Ichthyophis bannanicus. The sequence continues at coordinate 162,789,458 of CM066045.1, forward strand.
CCTCCCCCCCCCCTCCCCTGCAAGCATGACACAGCCATCGCTTCAGTGCTGCAGGTGGCCTTGTTGCAGTTACACACATGCAGCTAGTCACACCATGCCATTCCTGCTCCCCTGCACCGGGGGATGTGTGCATGTGTGCTGCTGCCTTAGACCTCAGAAGGGAGGGATCACCCTGTGCTCTGCTGTACCTGCTGATGACATGCTTGGCATGCCACTGACAATGGCAACTGTAGCGTTGCACCTGACACATAGGGCCAGGACATATATTTCTTCTGCACCAGGCAGCAGCCACTTCAACCACCACCCCCACCCTCACACAATGCCGACATGGCAGCAAGGTGTTAGTGTCAGTGATGCAACTCCTTTTTGACTGCAGCAGTATGTATGTGTGCTGCCATGGTCACAGCAGAGTGATACCAGACATCGCAGATGTACACCTTAGGCATCTGCCTTGTAAGCCTAGTGGACCAGCCAGTCCCACTGCATCACTCACGTTACATCTAGTTTGCCAATTTGGCACCAACAACATAGCACCCTTTATTAATAGGGCTCCATCTTATTACTGCCAATGGAGTAGTACTATCACTAATTTTGGAGCTACAATGGGAGGAGCACATTGCATACATTTAAATAGACTCTCTCCCTTCTGAAATAGCCCTTATCATGAGTTTTCAGATGGCAATAGGGTTCCCAGCCCCAGGAGTAATACTAACTGTCATTAAAGTGGCAAACACTATCCCTGCCCAGTTAATGCCCACTCTCCATCTCCTTTTACCTTAATACTACTAGCCCAGCTTCTGCATGTTAATCTAGTGTTATTAGCACTTTCTGCAGTGTTAACTGCTCACAGGCGCCAATAACTCCTGTTAACAGCACCTTTGCTACCTTAACACTCCTTTGTAAGCATACCCCTTTTTTTTTTAGTGCCATCAAGTCAGTGTTGACTCATAGCAACCCAGCTACCTCTGGGATTTCTTGGCAATGTATCACTGGAAGTAGATTGCCAGCCTTTTCTTCTGAGGCAATGGAGGGTAAAGTGACTTGCCCAAGGTCACAAGGAGTGCCAGTGGGAATCAAACCCTTGATCTTCTGGGTACTAGGCAGTTGCTCTAACCACTAGGCTACTCCTCCACTCCATAAACATACCCCTAAGTGATCTTTATGATAATACCTCTTATCTATTGTGTTAATAGTTAAGGGAGGTAACTACCCCTGTGTTAATTGTAAAGTGCAGTCTATGTCTCTTCCACATTAGCTGTTTAATGAGGAAATTACTGTGTGTTGTTAACATTCTGCGTTAACTATTAGCACAGGGTAATTCCTGCATTAAATAGCTAACACAGCTTAGCTCGTGCATATATATATTTTAAGTGGTTGCCCTGCTGTACCCTATAATATTTATGTGGGGCAAGATAATTTGGTTTGTCATGTGAGGTTCTCTCAGATGAGACCCAACTGATGTCTGCAAATACTGCTGGTCATGCAGACATTTATGTTAACAAATAAACCAGTCTTTGCAAATACTAAATGGAAATAGTTAATTTGAATTTATGCCAATGTTTTTATTTGTTTTCAGTTATTAAAAATGTGAAAAGTGCTTTTTTAAAAAATTGACAAAACTCCAAAAAATGAAACATGATCAAATCGAGTCCCTTGTTATGCTTCCAGTTAGACAGATTGAACTAGGTCTAAGCATATTTAATATGAGTTGGAAAAGTGCTAAAAATCCATTGGTGTTTTGATTTTTATAGAAATGGTAGGATAAGGAGCTGTTTGCAAGATGGCATTGTTAGGAATTAGCTGAACATACAGCACCTGCTTGTATTGCTTATAAAATAAAGCCAAATAATGTGTCTAGTTTAAAGAGAAACATACATTTCCCTCGTGCAGTCTTAAATCACAGTATAGCCCGTAAAATGGAAGTGCCTTGTTGTCTAATTTCCACTTGGTCTGTGAATTCTCTTTACAGTGGTGGAGTGCCCTAGTCCTCACACTGTAGTGGCATCTGTTATGACAAGGCACAATCTCTAACAGGTTCATATGGCCCTCATTCAATAAAAATTGCTTTTTCAGGCGTACAGAATGGAGGAAAAGTCTTACCCATTGTTCACTGCTGTGGTAGGCATGTGCATGCTTGTGGAGCACACACACTTTATATGAAATAGAGAGAAAAAGGAGGTGGGATTGGGTAAAACGTCAGAATACTGACTTTCTGCCAGGGTACACCAGGTCGCTGACCTGGAACTTTTATGGACTGTGGCAAATTGCTTCCTTTTCTTACTGCAGCAGAGGTCCCCACTGATCCCAGCCTAGTACCTTTTTTTAAAATTTTATTTCTTTGGGAAAATCACTACTGAGCCTCCTATTAGGAAAGCCTGACCAGCCTGGGGTTCATAGATAACCTTAGAGTGCGCCAAATAATTGTCCTCAGCTGTTGTGCTGTCTGTCTTGACTAGATTGTAAGCTCCGATAAGCAGGGACCGTCTTTTACACGTGTCTGTGCAGCGCTGTGTATATCTTGTAGCGCTGTACAAATGAACAGTAGTAGTAGTGGTGATTCTCCATAGACAAGCAGGAAGCAGCAGCCACACCAGGTGACGTCCTCTGGGCGGCGCCATCTACGGAAGTGCTCTCCATAGCTCAGGTTTCTGAGCTTGAGTAGATGGTCCCCACCTCCCTGGCCTGCCCCTAGCCCAGCCAGTCTAATTTCTTCCGCCTTGCCATCAAGACGGATTCTCTCCATTTTCCTCGTCAACTACCTAGAAGTATTGCTATTCTTACCTCGGAGATGCCAAAACCAGGATTCAAGAAGTGCCCGAGATGTGGCAGGAAGAGGAACGCCACCGACAGCCATGACTGCTGCATCAGATGCTTGGGGCCGGATCATCAAGTGCAGGACTGTTCCAAATGCGCCCGCATGTCTCCCAGAGCATGCAAGTATAGAGGCCACTCTCTCCGTGAGTTTTTGACTGCCTCTGATGTGACCAACGCTGTCTCCGGGCCCTCTCCTGTGTCCAACGCGGTCTCCGGCACCCCCATGGCACCTCTGCAACCCCTGGGTTCAATGCAGCATGCCCCACCGAGTTCTCCGGCCCGGGAAGCGCCTCCTACGGCCTCCTTCCCCAGCCAGCAGCCTCCTCTCCAGCCTGCACTTCATCTGGACCTTCCCGTACTGCCGCTGGAACCCCCAAAGTCCTCCACGAGGCAGGCACAAGTGTTCCAAGATGGCGCTGGCAACGTGCAGGCAAGCCCCGCCCACTGCAGCTCCATTGGCCAGTCTGAGGACCTATCAGAGGGCTCCCTTTGTGCCAACGTTTCCCAGCGCAGAGAGGCTTCCCCCGGGCTCCGGGACCGCCCCTCTGGCTCCAGACATCATCACGCTGATGAGGAAACCCCCAGATGGCATGAACGTGCCGGGAAAGGAAATCCCCGATGGCGTGATTCATCTAGCAGCAGCCCTGAGACCCGGCGCCATGGCAGGCATCGACGGTGCCATTCAACCAGCAGCAGCTCTAGGACTCGGCATCACGACAGGCATCGCAGCTGACAGAAGCACAGAAGTAGCCGGCCTCGATCCCACAAGCACACATCACGCAGGAAACAGCACAAAAGATCAGGCAGCTCTTGTGAGGACAGTAGAGCTCACTACAGCAAACGGAGAAGGCCCTGCAGTTCCAGCTCCACAGCCCCCCCCCCCCCCGCAGGCACAACAGGGTATCTTCCTCCACAGACAAATCTGAAGCCATTCTTGATCTCCTTTCTCGCTTGGTCAAGCAGACCGCTCCTCTAGAACCTAAAGGAAACTTGTCTTCAGTGCTCTGCACAGCCCCAGCAGCTGCTCCGGCTGCCAAAACTGCCAGTCCCCGGACGCCGTCCAGGTCCCCTAGCCCAGCCAGAGACCTTCCGTCTGAAGCTAGTGAAGGGGAAATCGACGACTCTGCCCCTGTGGGATCCACCGCTTCCAAGGGGTCTGTCGACTTGGAGCCAGCCGCCAATGACAAAGAGGAATCATCCACTACAAACCCTCTGGAGGACCTCACCTACCCCAAGTTCGTAAGGAAGGTGATGTCAGCTCTGAACTTTACAACAGACAAGGCCGCGGATCAGGAGCCAGAGCTCCATAAGTATCTCCATGGACCCAAACCGGCCATGGCTTTACCCATCCACCAAAAGCTGCGTGACAACCATCTTTTGCTGTGACAGCAGACCCCTGCCTCAGGCCAAGCTTGCTCTAGACGGCTGGACGCCAAATACCAAGTCCACCCGGCTCCCGGCTTCCTCAAACAACAACTTCCACACGAGTCCATTGTTGTTTCCTCATCTCTAAAAAAAAGTGAAGTCTTCCAGGACCCTCGCCAACCACCCGCCTGGAAGAGACTCTAAGCTCCTGGACGACATGGGCAAAAAGGTCTACCAAGGAGCCATGCTAAGCGTCAGAACTGCGGCCCACCAATCCAGCACATTCACTTTCTGGATGGGTCACTGGCAGCACTCAAAGGCCGCCTTTCAGCCCTATCCAGGGACTTGCAAGCGGAGGCCGCCTCATCCGTCCAGGATATCACGGAGTGCAGCAGACACCTGGTAGCCACTGCCTTTGATGCCTTCGACACTGCCGTCCGGACAGCAGGCACTGCCATCTCAGTCCAAAGATGGGCCTAGATAAAAGCCTCCGGCTTAAGAGAGGACACCCACGACAGGATAGCTGACGCCCCATGCACAGGGGTATCTCTTTTCGGGGACAAGGTCACGGACACCGTCAGTGTTCTTAAGGAAGATTGCAACACTCTGCAGACTCTGGCAGCGGAAGGCCTAGAACGCCACTCCACTACTCATAAAAGCAGCTACTACTGGAAGCCCTACTACCCCAATAAGCGCTACCACTCCAATCGGAAGTGACAGGCTCCACGCAGCTACAAGCAGCCTTATCAATCCTCTAACAACCAACCGCAAAACCAGAGAGAACGTAAGACCAAGAAGCAGACTGCCTCTCAGCCAGCTAAATCTTCTTTTTGACATACGGAGGATGAAGGCTGCAAGGGGGGGGGGGAACTCTGCCACCCCCTCTGTTGGGGGACGTCTATCTGCATTCCTCCCGGCCTGGCAAGCAATCACCACGGACAAGTGGGTGCTGCAGATCGTACCGGAAGGGTACCGCTTACACTTCACTTCCCCACTGGCTCAGCGCTCACAGCCGGCGAGCGAACCACCCATGCAACTCTGGACCACAATGACCAAGCTGCTACAACACCTCCTCGCATCTCAGGCCATCGAAAGAGTTCCCGACAGCGAAGTCGGCTCTGGCTTCTACTCCAGATACTTCCTCATTCCCAAGAAGTCAGGAGGAGTTCGCCTGATCCTAGACCTCTGCCAACTCAACAGATTCATCGTGAAGGAGCGCTTCAGGATGTATTCCCTCAACTCCATCCTACCTCTCATTCGCACAGAGGACTGGCGTGCCTCTTTGGACCTCCTGGAGGCGTACTCTCATGTCCCCATCCACCCATCTCACAGGAAATTCCTCCACTTCAAAGTATGGGATCAACACTACCAATACAAAGTGCTTCCCTTCGGCCTGTCCCCAGCCCCTCGAGTCTTCACGAAGTGTGTCGCAGTAGCAACCACGCACCTCCTCAAGCAAGGCATTGCTGTCTTCCCATACCTCGACGACTGGCTACTCTCGGCACCATCGGCTGCGGAGGCGAACGTAGCAATGCGGAGGACAACCAAGCTACTATCCGACCTCGGATTCCTCCTGAACCTGGAGAAGTCACAGCTGGTACCGCGGCAGAGGGTGCAGTTCATAGGCGCTGTCATTACTCCCGCGCGTCGAGAGCCTTCCTACCCGAACAGCGTGCTGCGACCATTGTGTCCTTGCCCAGAGGGATATCGGGATCCAAACTAACCTCGACAGGTTCCATCCTCCGTCTCCTGGGGCACATGGCAGCAACCACCTCGGTCCTACCGCTGGCACAGCTGCACATGAGAAGTCTCCAATGCCACCTACGCGACAACTGGAATCAGCTTTCACAGCCCCTGACCATGCGGGTGCCCAAGGGCAGCGGGGCAATAGAGGGCCTCCGCTGGTGGACCCACCAGTCCAACCTCACAAGTGGCAAGAGCCTCCAGCAGCGACAGCACCAGATTGTCCTCACAACAGATGCGTCCTCTACAGGCTGGGGAGCACACTTTCTACAGATCAGCACCCAAGGAACATGGACATCCAGGGAACAGAGACTCCACATCAACCTGCTCGAGCTCAGAGCCATAAGGTACGCACTGAGACCCTTCCAAACACAGCTGAGGGGGAAAGCCATCCTCATCCAAACGGACAACCAAGTAGCCATGTTCTACATCAACAAGCAAGAGGGCACTGGGTCCAGGTCCCTATGCAAAGAAGCAATTGCAATCTGGTCCCTGGCTCTGGCCAACGGATCTCACCTTCAAGCATCGTACCTCCCCGGAAAGGAGAACACCCTAGCCAACCATCTGAGCAGGCAATTGCAGCCACACGAATGGTCCCTACATCCGCAGGTGGCTGAATGCATCTTCCAGTGGTGGGGGACACCACACCTCGACCTCTTCGCGACGGAGACCAACACGAAGTGTCGCCTCTTCTGTTCCAAGCACCCTTCCGACAAGTGCCTAGCTCAGGATGCATTTGCCGTGTCGGGGGGGGGGGGAGCTGGTCTCCAGCATATGCCTTTCCCCCCAACCCTCTGATCTCTGCAACACTGCAGCGCATCGTCTCGGACAAGGTGCACGTTATCCTGATCGCGCCCTACTGGCCCTGCCAGATGTGGTTCCCCCTCCTTCTCCGCCTCTCACTAGAACCACCGACGAGGCTGCCCCTGTGCCCGGATCTCCTCACGCAGAACAACGGGAACACGCTACACCCCAACCTGCAAGCCCTCGCCTTGACAGCGTGGAGATTGAGCGGAGACACTTGTCAGCCCTGAATCTGTCGACAGACGTCCAGCACGTGGTTCTGGCAGCAAAACGCCCATCCACTCATAAGTCTTATGGCTTCAAATGGAAATGCTTCACCATCTGGTGTGCCTCCAGAGGACTTGACCCAGTCTCCTGTCCCATACCGATGGTCCTCAAGTATCTCACCTCCCTCTTCGAACTCGGCCTGAAGACGCAATCCATCAAAGTGCACCTTTCCGCGATTGCGTCCCTCCACTCCACAACGCCTCCATTGCTTCGCTTCCCATCGTAGCTCTCTTCATGAAGGGCCTATCCAATCTGCGGCCCCCGCTACAGCCACCGGTGCCAGCCTGGGATCTTGGCACCGTCCTCCAGCAGCTGACACTACCGCCCTTTGAACCACAGTCAACGGCGGACATGAAATTTGTATCTTGGAAAGCGCTCTTCCTCATCGCTATAACCTCTGCCCGCAGGATCAGCGATCTCTAGGCCCTGGTGTCCCATCCTCTGTACACACAGCTCCACCCCAACCGCGCGTCCCTGCGCACCCACCCGAAGTTTCTGCCGAAGGTGGCCACCTCCTTCCACATCAACCAAACCATCAACCTTCCCTCCTTCCTCCCGGAGCCTCATGCATCCGAGGAGGAGGGTAGGCTCCACACCTTGGTCTGTGTCAGGGTCCTGCGCGTCTACCTTGAGAGAACAGCAGGCATAAGACAAGGGACTCAGCTCTTCGTGCCCTACGACCCCAACAGGCCTGGAAGGCCCATCACCAAACGGACCCTGTCCCTCTGGATAACCGCATGCATTGCCTTCTGCCTGGGTCAGACTGGGTCCAGCACAGGGGATCGGGCAGGAGCGCACCAACTGAGGGGGCTGGCGGCGTCCTTCGCCAACCTGCGCTCCATCGCTGTAGACGACATTTGCAAAGCCGCCAACTGGTCATCTGCACTCAACTTCCAGAAGCATTACTGCTTGGACCTCGAGGCGCAATCCGACAGTGCCTTTGGACGGGCTGTCCTCACGGCGGCCGCCGGAACACCCCTCCCTCTTTAGATGGAGTACAGCGAACTGGCATGGAGTTGACTGTTTACAAGAGTAGACTGTTTGCAACAGTTGGATACTGTTTGCACTGTTTTGTACAATGTTTGATATCTGCACTGTTTGCGCTGTTTTGCACAATGTTTGATATCTGCACTGTTTGCACTGTTTTGCACAATGTTTGATATCTGCACTGTCACAGTTAGATACTGTTTGCACTGTTTTACACAATGTTTGATGTTTGCTGTGGGCCTCCACGTTCTGTTTGCAGTATTAGCACCATGTTATGTTGCACTATTAATATAAATTGTGGAAATGTTAGACACGGTTACTCTGCACAATAAAGCACCTCGAATGGCACTCGCTTCCGACTGTATATGTCTGTCTGTCTCCCTCATCCACCGCAGCGTGCTCTCACGTAGCTAGGGAGTCCCCTGGTGTGGCTGACGCTTTCTGCTTGTCCATGGAGAAAGTGAAGTTACTTACCTGTAACGGGAGTTCTCCGTGGACAGCAGGATAAGTCAGCCACACATTCCCTCCCACCTCCCCTGTCTGAGGTCGGCCGACCGGCTCGCTCCCTAGCCCGATGTCGGAGCTAGTAAATCACTGGCTGGGCTAGGGGCAGGCCAGGGAGGTGGGGACCACCTACTCAAGCTCAGAAACCTGAGCTCTGGAGAGCACTTGCGTAGATGGCGCCGCCCGGAGGACGTCACCTGGTGTGGCTGACTTATCCTGCTATCCACGGAGAACTCCCATTACAGGTAAGTAACGTCGCTTTCTCTGAAGAGAATCCAACATCCATCCCACTTGGTTGATGTCACTGTCACTGTGTTCCAGAGCCATACCAGGGGCTATGTGAGCAGTGTAAGGAAGGGTCGCTGATATTATCACTGGGCTTCCAGGAAGCCTGAAAGAGCGAATTCCTGTGTGCTGCTGGGTGTGTAGGGGGGTGGGGCCTGGGGGGCATCAGGTGTGCAAGTCACACAAGGTACATTTCAGCTTGGTACAGTCCTGCTGTATTCCTTCCCCAAATAACTTACAGCCCAAAGTCTTAAATTACCCAGTCTGATTCAGAATTTATGTAGAAACCTTTGGCGCATAACGCCTTAAATATGAGTACTGGTAGATGCAGGGACTTTTTCAAGGTCTCAGAATGAAAAAGGGGGTGAACTTGAGCCGAAATTTTGAGCTTTACACTCTAACCACTATCTGTAGTTTCCACTGCCACACATGTAAGAATCTAATTAGCTTGCTATTGTGCCAGACTCCATTCCTGCCACCAACCATGTGTGTATGTGTGTGTGTGTGTGTTCGCGCGTGCGTGCACAGACCAGTGCATGATCCTATTTCTAACCAAATGCCAAAAACCTTTATGAGTGTGTTCTTTCACAGTGCATGGAAGAATCTTCTGTGAGCTTATAAATACCTCTGACCCTGGGAATTCCCTAATCAAGGTAGTTTGCTGTTATGTGCTGTCTGGCAGTGCGCTTTGCTTTCGCAGTCGGGAGTGGAGAGCGGTTCACATTGCCTGCTTGCAGGTTCCTCTCTTTCTGTCTATTTGTGCTGGGGCAGTTGCCAGATGGTTGCATGAGGACAATCCGTAGGATTCTACGACGCAGTCAGCCACATCACCTTATGTCACCCCTCACTCTCTGTGTCTCTCCTCCCACCTTCATTCTCTATCACCGCTCTCTGATTTTCCTCTTCTCATTCTCATTGCCTTGCCAGTTTTCTTTGCAATAAACTGCAGTATAATTTGTGAGGTTTTTTTTCAAATTTCATACAGCATTGGTAGCAGATTTTTGTGGTTTGTTTCAGTGACCATAAGAAGCCTCCCTGCAGACATCAAAAGATCTGCATGCAATCCATTTCCCCTGCAGCCTCCAACTCCACATTCCAGACTAGCCTTGGGAGGGGGGAAGAGGAGGGGTATGCATGAGAATCAGACCTAATTACAGCTTCATCTGTTATGGGGCCTGGCTCAGATGCTCTCTATCCCCTTCTCTACTGCATGCAGTTCTCTTAGGTTTAGCAATTACAGTTGGAACATTAAGAAGGGTAGATTCTTGACTTTTTGACCACATTCATATATGTTATAATCACTAAAAAAGTAACTATATTCTCATCACTCAAAGAGCATACTAGCAGATATTACTAGTCAACATTACCAAATCATCGCACCTTGAGAACTGTATATGAAATAAGTTGTTGGTCTCTCAAGGCCACATTGACCTTTAGGCAGACTAGGCAGCGGGTTGGGGTAGCAGCTTTTTGTGGGGTGGTAATGAGCAGCTACAGTCAAAACAAAACTATAGGTCCTAAGAGCTACAGAAACCTAGAGAACCATCAACATGTACTTCCTGGAAGCCTTGCACTGGCTTCCAGTCGAATATAGGATTTGGTTTGAAGTGTTAGTTTTGGTTTTAAAAGTTTTACACCAGCAAGGCCGAAACTATTTGTCAGAATGCCTTACTCCTCTTTACCACCTAGCTCTCTGAGGTCTTCTCAACAGTCATTATTGAAACTTCCCAAAACTGACATTGACGTGTATCTGTAAGAGAGCTTTTGCCTATTTTACCCTCCAGTTTTGGAATGTGCGCCAGGTCCAGGATCTCATTATGTTTCAGAAAATAGCAATAACTCAGCTTTTTAGTGTAGCCTTCGGTGGGGGATGAAGATGCCGTGGGTTGCTGTGTTATTGAGATTGTAGGAGGATGGCTAGCTAGGAATGATGACATTGTTTAGCAAAGTTAGGACTGAGAAGGAGGGTGGGTTTGATAGGGGGTTGTAAAGATGCCTTTTTAAAATTGTCACTGTTACTCGTCTCATAGTTTCAATGACAAATCAGCTGCCTCAGGTACAACTGAGATTGTAAGTCCACTTTGACAGGGAAATAACTTGTGGTGGCCTTGAGTTCAGATTTAAAAAAGAGAGTAATTATATCACCAACCCAAATCCAAATAATAATAATAATAAATAACTAATTTACTAGATACATGGATTTTGGAAATTGTTGTCATTATGTGTATACATAATTATGCAACAAAGTTTAATATTTAAATGTATGACTTTCAATTGTGCTTTTTTAGAGGATAGTTTTGGGAATGGTGGTGTTGGGGTGATCATGATTGCTGAGTTTATTAAAATATAAGGCTCTGAAAGTTAATGGGGGGGGGGGTGGCAAAGGATGAAGGTTTGCCTAGAGAATCTAATATCCTTTCGCCAGCCCCGTGGTCTCTGGTCATTTCTCAGTGAAAGAAGTAGCTACATCAATTAAATCACTATAAGATATTGCACCCAGTCTCGGTAGAGATGCCAGAGACTGAAAAAGAATATGGGCTGAATGTTCACTCAGCACAAAAGATGGTTCCTGTAGAACAGGGCTGAGGCACATAAGAGAGGCAACATGGAAGAGGTCTACACTGCCTGTATAGCTGCGCAAGGTTGTTTCTGTGGGTCCACCTACAGAGGAAGCAGCACCTCTTCTAGGTCCTTTCATCCCTGCACCTCATTCTTCCTGTTTGTGCTCTCCTTCTAATATAGTGTATATTATTCAATGCAGAAAATGTGAAAAAGATGCTACACATTGGTGAGACAGATCAGACTTTAACGACAAGGCTCAGTTCACAACGATACAAGATCAAATGCCATAGAGAAAAGCTCCGTGGGGGAGCAATTTCATGACCAGACTACTGCATCAATGACCTTATGGTCAGGACAATTAAAGGGACAATCACAACAATTTTGAAACCTAATAATTTTGTTAAAATGATCAGAAACTTCATCATGGACAAGAAAGGCCTCAACAAAGACTTACATTTCTTAATTCCTGATATAATATTCTACTGCCTGTCACCCGTCAACCCTCTCTCCACCTTTCTCCTTCGCACTACCATTGGAATGATTCATTTGTATTTTCTAGTAATGCCATTTTTGATTGCTCTGACATGACCTGGTGAACAGAGTGCAGTTCCTTGAAAGTAAAATATAAAGTTAGCCCAGAAAAAAGTGTCGCTGTGTATTTTTTGGTTTAGTTTGTGTTATCCTTTATTTCTGTACATTTGACTAGGCTAATAGAATCACACTACCACTTCTCCAGGTCAGCCTGCCTCTTGCGTCCTCCTCCATTTGCATAGGAAGTAATTGTATAACGGACTTGAGAGTGAAGGACAGAGTTTTACACATTCAAAAAGCTCTTATCAAAATGCCCAGGGGTATAGAACATTAAAATGTAGGCATACTAACACATACAGCGCCTATTTTCACATGATATACACATAGACATTCTTGGGAGTGGCGAATATATGGGACTGAGACAGAAGTGGCCTTTTTGCATGTAGTTTATAAAGTATGCATCTATTTACCTGTTCTTCCCACGCAAATATATATGCACACAATTACAAGCAGGTGTAAATGTGTGCTTACTTTCCATGGGGTAATTCTAAAAAGGTGCATATGTTGTCATAATGAAGCAGACACGACATATGTGCCTACGTGCCTTATTAGCCTTAGGGGCATGTTTACTAAACATTCCTAACGTGCGGGGCCGCGGTAGTGTGCCTGTGCCATATAAGGAGTGGGCGGTTCAGGCCGAAAAAGGAAAAAAAAAGACCGTATGTGTGCGCGTTGCGTTAATGTGCGGGGCCCACATTAGCGCGTGGGAAGGCTAAGTGGGGCGCAGCTGGGCACATATAGGAACAGAGCCGTAGCACAACGGTGAAGACAATAACCAATGGTGCAGGGGCCACAGGCTCAATCCCCCAGTGTGTGCAGCCCAAAAAGGCTGGCTGAGGCACCACCTTGAATGTGGAAATGTGTGTCAGGAGGCAAAATAATTTTGGGGCGGCATAAGGCGGCGCACTGTTCATTTTGGGGCGGCATAAGGCGGCGCACTGTTCATATTGGGGCGGCATAAGGCGGCGCACTGTTCATTGTGGGGCGGCATAAGGCGGCACACTGTTCATTGTGGGCAGCAGGATGTGGCGCACTGTTAATTGTGGGCAGCAGGATGCGGCGCGCTGATGGCCACAAGGCGGCGCGCTGATGCTAAAGCAAAGGAACACAGCCACAGCACAATGGTTAAGACACTGACCAATGGTGCAGGGACTAGGGGTTCAATCCCTCACAATGCCCATTGAAAAAGGCTAGCTGAGGCAGTATATTTTATGTTGTGGAGTGCTTTAGGAGGCTTTTTAATTCTATTTTGTGATAACTACTAGCAAACGCACTCTCACAGCATGTTAACATAAGGCGGACCATAAGGCAGATGTTACAGTGCACCGTCCACCAAGGCACCCTAGAATGTCCCCTATAGGGCAGCATGTATGTTGCGACACAGGATAATGTATAGTGCACCCTATATGGATGCCAACCATAAAGTGCCCTATAGGGCGCCCAATAAAGCACCCTCAGAGGCACCTTATGGGTACAGTACGCTGAGGGTGTTATTGCAGGCATCAACATATGTACAGTAAATGTAAAAAATGCTTTGGAAAACCCTATCACAGAACCCCACTGTGGGTATGAACCCATGACCTCTGGCTGCACAGGCAGTGGCGTAACCATTGGGCTACACCTCTATAGCTGTAAGCATGCTCCTGCCTGGCTGCAGATAGCCTGCACGTCACATCACAGACAGTCTGCTGGTATAAACAGGATAGTGTTAGGCCACCCGTACCCATGATGCACTGCACATGCAAATCAGCTGTCCACAGATGCACACAAGATGGGAACTGCACCCCTAAAGCTACCCGGCCTGGTAGGGGGAGGTGTCCTTGTGCACCCACACAGCACCTCGGCCTGGTAGGGTGCCCTGAGTGGGTGGACAAACGGCAAAGAGTAGCTAAACACCATCACATTGTGCGGTTACTATGCCCACCCTGAGTGTGTGATGATGCGCCCAGGACCAGGTGCACAACACCTTGCATGGCTGAATGCGGCCATGCCAGAGCTCCAAAGCAGCAATAACCTGTGAAATAGGTAGGTGCTGCATAAACATCTTGGAGATCGCTGTCTGCCACAGTTAGTGGAACACACCTCCTCTTCCCCCCCGGTGGATAAAACAGGGTCTCCCACCAACAGATCCCCATACTATCTTTTTCTTCTCCTTCCTTCCCCCCCCCCCCTCCGATGGCAGTAGAGTCAACCATCAACCCCAGTCCTGCTGGGGAAGTAGACACACCCCCCCCCTCCCCCCCCACAGGGCAGTCCAAGCAGCTCCACACACATCCATAACACAATATCAGACAGACATTAGGCCTGGATATTCATAGATGCACCCCACCACTATCTGATATTCACCTGCAGCAAGCCATCAGCCACTGCACCCTGCAAGGCACTCCATCAAGACACATACCATCTGTGCTCAGTCTGCTGGTTGGTCCTAATGGAAATGCATGCACCCACAACTGGGGTGGCAGCACACACAAGCAGATAAGTCAGTGAAAAGGCCCCAACAGGAAACCCATATATATCACATGAGAGAAACACAATACAGCACTATGGGTGTGCCTAGCCATGCTGCCATCACTGCACACTCAGGGTGAGAGTGATCCCCCAGCAGCACATACAGAGGTCCCCCTGTCTGTGTAGGTGGTGGCCGGGCACTACCATGTCCCTGTCAGTGCCCTATGCCCTGTGCAGCTGCATCCTGGTCAGCCCACCCTGTCTGAGATATACCCATGGTCCCTTGCTACTCATTATGCACATTAGCAGGCCAATACTGGCAACAGTGCTGGCAGTGTGGGCTGTGGAAGGGGCTTGCAGACAGCACCCACTGTATAGACAGACACACACTTCTACACCTATGCCAGCATGGTGCTACTATTGAGGAGGTAATTAGCCTTGGCCACCAAACCTGTCCTAGGCACGGCAAGGCATGGATATGGTACGCAGTACTGCTGGGGGTCACTCCCCAGGGTGGCAAACACCGTCAGAGGCCAGTCCTGGAGCACGCCCCGCAAACACCTAACAGATTGTTCTGATGGGGTCAACTAGCAGTATATGCGTAACGTATGGATATCTATCTGCCAGTACTCCTAGCAAACGTCTCAGAGCTGTGTACCGTATACCTCAGGTGTAGGGTGACATTGCTAAGGTATGCAGGTGCTAGTATTGGGAGATGCACGCAGGGTCCACTGTTCTGCCTCTCCAGGAGACATTGGCCAATGGGGCCTGTGGGTGTGGGTGTGGGTGTGTCTGCCCCTGTTGGCTGCTGCTTTACGGCAGAGATTCCCAACCCCAGTCTAGGTCTGCATCACACTGTTCGTGTTTTCCTGCTGTCCCTCATGAATATGCATGAGCTACATCTACATGCCATGGGGGTGGTGCATAGATATACAGCACAGGCATTTGTATGAGTGGCAGCATGGAACCTGACTGGTGTGTGGCACACCAGGAATGCATTTGGGAGAGTCTGCTCTAGGTACTGCCCCTGTTCATGGTGTCTGTGCTCAGTGGGGTAAAAGATAGACGTATTACCATTGCATATGTCCTCGACACGAAAGGTGTGTCCTTACTATCACTGTGTAGGTCTGGGAAAAATATGTGGCTAGGATTGGCAGAAGCCCCAGCTGGGCTTTGAACCTGTGATCTTCTGTTCTTGCATGCACTGTCTGTGTGCACTGCACCACCATGTAGCCACAGATTGGCTGGTTTCCCTGGAACGTCCATGACTGTGGATCCGGCAGGGCCTGTCTGTTGCAGTGGACTGTGCCAGCCTGCACATGGCTAGGCCTCTGTCTTCTGTGGCTAGCAGTCACTGCCCCCTGCACCACATGTACTCGTCCGCCAACATGCTGGCATGAGCTGCTCTCAGAAACAGCAAATGACCAGATTGCAATGTGGCAGTACGGGACTGCATTTGGGGGATTTGGCTGTAGGTAATGCCCATTGTTGTTGTGTTTTTGCAGTGTTGTGTAAAATATGGGTGTTTTCCCCATGCTTATGTTCTCTGCAATACAGGGGTGTCTGCGCTATCTTTGTTTAATGGTGGGTAAAATATAGGGGCTGGGCTGGCATGTGCCCCAGCTGGGATTTGAACCTCTAACCCTCTGGTCCTAGAGGTACTGGCTCTGTCCGCTGCACCACACTATGGCCACAGAGACAATGCAGCCCCTGGAGGTAGTATACCTGGCAGCATGGAGTCACAAACCCTGCTCTACGCATTTTTACTGTAGGCACATGCACTCTGTCTGGTGACAAACGTGCACATAAACCCCGGAAATGACCACAGACACTGGGGGACAATATATCACCACGCTGGGCAAAAGTGATATTAATGGGCAACCATAGCAAACACTCCCAGGAAAGCTCCAAAAAGGACATTTGTTTTGGATGAGTCTCCGCTCCGTAGACCCTTCCAATATTCATTTCTTCTTTCCGGAGCTTTCCTGGGTGTGTTTTCTATATTTGCCCATTACTATAACTGTTCCCCAGCTGCATTACTATTTGTGATATTTTTGTTGTGGTCACTTTCTATTTTTATTTTCACTTTTGTGCTGTGCACATGTATCACACTGCTCACGTATTTCAGGTTTCCCCGATTTTGCTGTACATTGCTGACGTAAATGGTTTCTCTTCCCTTTAAATGCCCTCTACCGCGAGTGTTTCACTCGCGGTAGTTTTGCTTTGGGATTCGGCCCCGATAATGTGCGGGGAGCCTCTCCCCTCCCCTTCCCCGCCCATTAAACCCATCTCTCCGCCCCTCAGGAACCTTCCTCCGCCCTCCGTTAGCCGTTCCACGCCTCTATCGGACATTTGCGGGCCCGTACTTGTGTGGGGCCCGTTATTGTGCCGCGCACCTGTGCGGGGGTGACACGCACGATTGCAGGGCATTTAAGCGCTCTTAAGTACCGCTTTTAGTGCGCTATTTTGCGGCGCGCAAATTAGTGGTTTTTAGTAAACATGCCCCTTAGTGTCCTGTTAAAAAAATATTGCTCTTGTAAGGAGCTAGCAAACATCCCCATATATACAAATTCACAGAAGCAGCAAACATTTTCTTCTGGCTATCTCATCAACTCAAAAAGGGAGCAAATGATTTTCTCTTGGTCTACCTTAATAATGGTTAATGGACTTTTCTTCAGGGAATTTGTCCAAATCCTTTTTAAACCCAGCTACCAAATCCTCTGGCAATGAGTTCCAAAGCTTAATTGTGCATTGAGAGAAAAATATGTTCTCATATTTGTTTTAAATGTAGATTTGTAACTTCATGGTATGTCCCCTAATCTTTGTACCTTTCAAAAAGGTAAACAATCTATTTGCGTTTTACCTGTTCCACCTCACTCAGGATTTTACAGACCTCTGTCATATTTCCACTCAGACATCTCTTCTCCAAGCTGAAGAGCCCTAACCTTATCGTTTTTCCTCCTCTGAAACTCGTTCCATCCCCTTTATATTTTGGTCATCCTTTTCTGGACCTTTTCTAATTCTGCTATATCTTTTTTGAGATACGGAGACCAGAATTACACATAATTCTCAGTGAGGTCACATCAGAGACAAATTCAGAGGCATGATAACATTCTTTATTTTAATCTCTATTTCCTTCCTAATAATTCCTATCATCTGTTTGCTTTTTGGGTTGCTGTTGGCTGTCACACACTGATCTCAATGTAGTATCCACAATAATGCCTAGATCCTTTTCCTCGGTGACTCCTAATGTGGATCCTAGTACTGTGTAATTATGGGTTGTTTTTCCCCACGTGCATCACTTTGCATTTGTCCATATTAAATTTCATCTTCTATTTGGATGTCCAGTCTCCCAGCCTCACAAGGTCCTCCTACAATTTCCCACAATCAGTAGATGATTTAACAACTTTTAATAATTGGATGTCCTCTGCAAATGTAATCACCTCGCTTGTTGTTCTGAATTCCAGCTCATTTATAAATATGTTAAAAAACACTGATTCCAGCACAGATCCTTGAGGTACTTCACTTTTCACCTTCTTCCATTGAGGAAATTGACTAGTTAACCCTACTCTTTTTCTATCTTTTAACAAGTTCCCAATCCATAATTGGACACTACCTCCTTTGCCATGACTTTTTGATATAGAAACATAGAAACATGATGGCAGAAAAATGATCATATGACCTATCTAGCCTTCCCTGCCATATCAACTGCAATAGTCCCCTTTTTGCCTTTAGAGATCCTCTGTGCTTGTCCCATGCTTTTTTTAAAATTCAAATACTATTCTCGTGTCCACCACCTCCACTGGGAGACTATTCCACGCATCTACCACTCTTTCCATAAAGAAATATTTCTGCATATTACTCCTGAGTCTATCCCCTTTCACTCTCATCTTGTCCCTTTGTTGCAGAGCTTGCCTTCAATTGAAAGAGACCCTCCTGTGCATTTATGCCATGGAGGTATTTAAATTTCTCTGTCATATCTCCCCTATCCCGCCTTTCCTCTAAAGTATACATATTAAGATATTTGTCTGTTCTCATATGCTTCATAACGAAGACAATTAACCATTTTAGTAGCCACTCTGCACTGATTCCAACCTACCTTTATCCTTCTGAAGGTGCGTCTCCAGAATTGCACACAATACTCCAAATGAGGTTGCACCAGAGACTTATACAGAGACATTATCATCTTCTTTTTTCTGCTGGCCATTCCTCTCCCTATACACCCAAGCATCCTTCTGGCTTTCGCAGTCGCTTTTTCTACCTGTTTAGCTACTTTAAGATTGTCAGATGCAATTACACCCAGGTCCCGCTCTTCTTTTGTGGGCAAAAGTACCTCACTCCCTACACTGTACAGCTCCTTTGGATTTTTGTAGTCTAAATGAATGACCTTGCATTTTTTAGCATTAAATTTCAGCTTCCATATTCTAGACCATTCTTCAAGTTTAGCTATATCCCTCCTCATGTTGTCGACTCCTTCATGTGTGCCTACTCTATTGCAGATTTTGGTATTGTCTGCAAACAAGCAAACCTTACCCGATAGTCCTTCCGCAATATCACTAACAAAGATGTTAAACAGAATCGGACCAAGGACAGATCCTTGCAGCATACCACTGGTAACTTCCTTCTTCTCAGAGTGAGCTCCATTTATCTGTACCCTTTGTTGCCTCCCACTCAACCAATTTCTAACCCAATCAGTAATTTTAGGGTCCATTCCTAGGGTGCTCAGTTTGTTTATAAGTTGCCTGTGCGGAATGGTGTTAAAGGTTTTAGTGAAATCTAAATACACCACATCTTAGGGCTCTCTCTTGGTCCTCAGGAGTCTCAAATGTTTTCTGAAAGTCTAAACAGACTATACTGTATTAACTGGCTCACCTTTATCACCATGTTTTATTCATGTCTTCAAAAACGTGTAGCAGATTGGTGAGGAAAGACATCCCTTGGCTTATTTTCATTAGGTATCTAGAACATTCATACAGTTTGCTTTTTTAAGTGACCTGCTATTGGCAAGGATGTATATGCAAGAATAGTTTTCCTTTGTTTAATTTCATGTAATTTAAAAAATTTATGAATCTTTCATTTGGGTTAACAACCCATCTAAAGCAGTGTCCACTAGGAAAACAGTTATACATTAAAGCCATTTAACCCACATTAAACAGCAGAATCAAAGCAAAATTTTGTTACATTTTGTGTCAATTTGGTTACTTCACTGTTCCCCATTTTACTTTCATTTTTTCTAATGGAAATTCATCTTGTGATCCACCTTCTTGTGTTCTCAGGTTGTGGGCCACTGCTCCATTTCAATTTTAATCAGAACTAGAGGTTAAAGCCAAGTTTCGATAATCTCTAGGTACAATTTAGTTTTCTTTCTACTCAGGATACTAGTAAACAATTTGGTGTTATTGCAAACATCTGATGATCTATCATTTAACATAGGCACTTGGGAGTTTTCCCACTTTTTCTCCCTTTCCTGCCTCCCCCTCCCCCGAGCAAAGCCATTGGAATCAAAATAAACCACAGCTTTATTTGTGAACACGCACACATGAGCCATCACATAGTACCTGACTCAGCACTGGATGCTTTCCCCCTCTCCATTTTCGGGACCCATCCCTCATGGAATGTAGGGTCAGCACAAGGGTATCTGCCGCCTTAGGTGAACCTTCAGCTATGCACACCACCCCTCTCCTCCCAGAGCAACACAGGACCCTCCCCTCCTCCCCCCATTAGTCAAGAACTTTCCCTTCCCTTTCCTCCTAAACCATATTCCAGCATCTCTCTTTTCTCTACTCCCCCCAAGGTGTCCAGCATCTCATTTTCCTTTTCCTCCCCCCCTCCCAGGTGTCTCATTCCCATGTGACTCCCCACCAGTAAACGCTGCAAGTCCTTATTTCTCAGCTGACTGATTCCCCAATAAGTAAACTTTGAACTACTATAATTTTTAAAAAAAATTGTTGACCAGGGAAGCTAGATTGGTATATATATACCTTGTTTTCCATGGGATCTAAGCAGACTATCTGTAATAGAATAATTCTGACAAGGTGGATGATGGCAAGCGAGGAAGATGATGGTTGTCTAAGGCTTTCTTGAGTGGTGTAGAACTGATTTTGAAATCTTTCTCCTGGGGCTTGTTGGTAATACTAGCACTATTGCAGCTTCTGTTCCTGGGACAGTGGTTCTAGGAAGTAAATCTATAGAAAGGAGCTGCATCCTGCTTCCTCAATGAAAAGTCCACGTCGCGAGGCACAATCTCATTGCAGGGTATCAGAGACAAAACTCTGAAAGTACGGAGGCTATAGGTGATCATTCCTCCAAGATCCAAATAAGGTGTTTGAGGAAGCAAGATTTTGCAAGGGGAGGGTGAACGAATCAAAAGACAAACATTATCATATCACATAGATTAATCAAATAAATTAATCTATACATATTCTATAGTTCCCTATGTTTTAATTCCTGCATTGTTAGAGCTAGTTCTGGAATAGGATTCTTTTGTTTCCTGTTTCGTAAGAGTTCTTTCCCTGATTTCCACATCAGAGATCTGAGTATGACCTGACCTGACCCCCAGAGGACAGACAGGAACTTTGGGAAGGGGCTATTCTGCCTTGCAGGGGCCAGACAAGCTTGATTATTATTCCACACTCCCCTTTGCTAGGGGCACCGCACATAGGATGCAAAGCCTAAAATCCTCACTGTTTAAAAATGTCACAGTTCACCCTGGGGGGCTCAGAGCTTAGTTTATCTTACGAGCGGGCTTTTTTTCAAATGGTGGTGATGTACAATCCAGTCTGAGGACATTCATTGCTATTCGGCCTTTGTGAAGGAAGCTTTGGGTATGGGATCCACATTCCAGTCATTCTTTGCTCTGGGTGGGCTCTTTCTTCAGACTCTCAGGATGTGGGAAATGGAAGTTGAAAGGAAGGGGGAGGGGGAATGCAGCATCAGATTACAAAGTACAAAACAGAGAGAGAGAGAGAGAGAAAGGATGGGAGTGTAAGCCAGTTTTGGGAACAGGCACAGAGCGAATTTGCTGGCATTCACTGGTCAGATTTCACATCACATCAGTGCTGTGGTATTTCCTTCCTTTTAGGGGGTTGGAGGGACGGAGTTCGTGATGATGAGCGCTAGTCCAAAAACAAGGATTAATGGGGAATGTAATGTAAGTGAGCACTAATTCTTAGCCAGCCATGTCCCTGTGCAGTCTGAAGGGGCGGGAGAGACTTAGCACGACTCCTCCTGTCATCATGAACAATTCATCTTGAGCGCTTTTATGACCATCTTCCTACTGCTGTATTTCTAAGCAGGCTATTTTTGAAGCCCTATTTGTGCTTTGCACATGGGAATATGACCAATCACACTGGCAAATCACGTTCACGTCCAAACAGCCATTTTAGAAATGTTCAAATTTACACGTGTCCAAGTCAAATGGGGAAGTATCAGGGGCATTTCAGGACGTGGTTTGGGTGATGACACAGGGCAGGTGGAAATTCTCTGAATCTGAATTTATACCTGCTCCCTGGCACGTTTAGGTTTTTAAAGAGTTCTCGTTTCTGCCAGCCCTTTACAGGAGGGATTAAAAGGGACACTTTCCTTAATCCCCCAATGTTTATTCCCCCTCCCCCATGTTATTTTGATAGACATGTAAATGATCTATAATTGATGAAAAGCAGCGGGAGATCTAGGTTTGCAAAATAGAAACAAAAAAACATAGGCCATATGGTCTTTTTCTATCATCACATTTCTATCTAGTCTGTTCTTCCATATCAACCACTACAACAGTCCCTTTTTTCCCTTTAGAGATCCTCTGAGTTTGTCCCATGCTTCTTTGAATTCAGATACTGTCCTCATCTCTACCACTTCCACTGGGAGACTATTCCACGCATCCACCACTCTTTCCGTAAAGAAATATTTCTGCATATTACTTCTGAGTCTATCCCCTTTCACCCTCATCCCATGTCCCCTCGTAACAGAGCTTGCTTCCAATCAAAAGAGACTCTTCTCCTGTACATTTATGCCATGGAGGTATTTAAACATCTCAATCACATCACCTCTATCCTGCCTTTCCTTTAAAGTGTACATATTAAGAACCTTAAGTCTGTCCTCATATGCTTCATAATGAAGGCCACTAACCATTTTAGTAGCCATTGTTGGTGCCGGCTCCAAACTGTTTATATCTTTTTGAAGGTGCGGTCTACTACTGCTACTATTAAACACTTACATGGTGCCACGCACGCAACGCTGTACAGACATACATACAAGAGACAGTCCCTGCTCGTCCAAACTTACAATCTAGTCAAGACAGTACAAACATTAATCAATTCGATGGGTCTCCAAAATTGCACACAAGTACTCCAAATGAGGTCACACCAAAGACCTATACAGAGCTACTATTATCTTCTTTCTTCTGCTGGCCATTCCTCTCCCTATGCACCCAAGCATCCTTCTAGATTTTCCCATCACCTTTTATACCTGTTTTGTTGCTTTAAGATCATCAGACACAATCATGCCTAGGTCCCGCTCTTCTTTTGTGGACAGAAGTACTTCACCCCCTATACTATATTGCTCCCTTGGATTGCTGCAGCCCAAATGCATAACCTTGCATTTTTTTACATTAAATCTCAGCTGCCAAATCCTAGAACATTCTTCAAGCTTAGCTAGATCCCTCCTTATGTTATCTATACCTTCCTAGAGATTTTGGTGTCATCCAGAAAGAGGCAAACCTTTCCCGACAGCCCTTCCGCAATATCACTAACAAAGATGTTAAATAGAATTGGACCAAGGACAGATCCCTGGGGCACACCACTGGTAACTTCCTTCTCCTCAGAGTGAGCTCCATTTACCTGTACCCTTTGTCGCCTCTCACTCAACCAATTTCTAACCTAAGCAGTAACTTTAGGGTCCATCCCTAGAGTGCTCAGTTTGTTTATTAAGTCGCCTGTGTGGAACGGTGTCAAAGGCTTTACTAAAATTTAAATATGCCACATCTAGGGATCTCCCTCGGTCCAACTCCCTGGTCACCCAGTCAAAGAAATCAATCAGATTTGTCTGGCAAGACCTGCCTCTGGTGAATCCATGCTGCCTCGGATCCAGTAATCCGTTGGACTTCAGAAACCTCACTATTCTCTTTTTAGTAGCCTTTCCAATATCACCACCGAAGTTAAACTAACCAGCCTGTAGTTTTCAACCACATCCTTACTTCCCATTTTTGTGTAAAGGCACCACATGAGCCTCTCTCCAGTTCTCTGGCACAACTCCCGACTCCAACGAGGCATTGAAAAGGTCAGTCAGTGGAGCTGCTAGAACATCCCCAAGATCCCTCAGTATTCCGGTCCCATCGCTTTATCTACTTTAAGTTTAGCTAGTTTCTCACATAGTCTTCTGAAGATTGTTCAAAATGCCCCTTGCTTCTGTTCGTGTTTGTGGGTGTTTTCTGAGGTCCTGTAAGGATACAGGTGTGCATGCCGACATTTGCACACTGCTGCAGTGAGAGCCCAGCTGGAAGGACAAAAAAAATGCCACGCAGGCGCTTATGAAGAACTGTCTCTTGATGTCGCACACTCCAGCTTGTCAAAGTACAAAAATAAGTATAAGGTAATGTCACCTCTCAGAGCTGTGAAAACTATCAAGTTAAATATATGGTGCAGCTCTACTCTTCACCCATAAGATGATCTATATTGTAGAACTCCCTAACCTATACCACATCCTTAGCTTTTCAAGCAACTAGGTCTCAGAATCAGAAGGGGGCGACTTATGAAACACATTATTTCATGTGGAAACTGCGCCCAAACCTCACATCAACGACTTTCTTAGTTGCTCAATTTTATATTAAAGCTAAAATAGATGTTGTAACTTCCATATTATTAAATTCAATATTATAAGCGTGACTTTAATTGGAGGATGCTTATCTGAAACATGATGAGCTTTTCTCCCAACGCTTGAATTATGGCGCCGTAGCGTTTCACATGCGAACGTTTCTTCAGGGGAAACTCATCAGCTCTGCTCCAACTTAGTAGCAATCCTTATTACAAATCTATAATATTGCATCGCGCTGAAGGACACCACCGGCACAGCCATCACAAACGCCACGCCGGCAGCCGGGAGGCCTCCGATCGGCGTGGCAGCAGCAGCAGCGGCAACAGCGCTACAAGTGCCCACACACATAAGAGGCACCGGAGACACAGCACGGCTACTGCAGAGACTGCGAGTAGATGCAGAAGTCACAGGGACAGACGTTCCCGATCCAGCGGCATGAGTGCTGACAGCGGTTCTTCCCGCGGCCACAAGAAGAGCAGGCGATCAGGCTCCCATTCAAGCAGAGGGCACAGGAGCAGCCATTCCGCAGGATCCAGCACCTCTGAAGCCATCCTGCGATTGCTGACCCGCCTGGTGCATCAAACAGCACCTCCGTGCCTGGACAGCAGACCAGCAGCCTCCTTGGACATATCACCTCCAGTGGTAGCTCGGCGTAGCCTTGATCAATCCCTCTCACCGGCATCACCAGATCAAACACCTCCCAGAGTGCGGAGTCCTTCTCCAATGCAAGGCCCAGACTCAGGAGGGAGCGATGTAGAGGGGGTAGGGCCAGAATCCCCGTCTTCCAAGACTACACCAAACGAACTGGAGGAGCCACAGACACAGGTGCCTGAGGACCTTACCTACCCCAAGTTCCTGAGGAAGGTCGTGGCCAGACTGGGTCTTACCAAGGAGGAAGCCTCCGACGAGAAGGATCCGGAGGTCATGAAATACCTCAACGGCCCTAAACCGGCTCTGGCTCTCCCCCTCCACCAGAAACTAAAAGACAAGGAATCTACCCTCTGGCAGTCCCCTGCCTCCTGTCAAGCTTGCGCCAGACGCCTAGACAGCAAATACCTTCTCCACATGGCACCAGGCTTTGACAAGTCTCAGCTGCCCCACCAGTCCATTGTGGTAGCTTCGGCGCTCAAAAGATCAAAATCTTCATGTACACAGGCTAACCACCCACCAGGCCGAGACCCCAAGCTCCTCGACGACATGGGGAGGAAGGTGTTCCAGGGAGCGATGCTTGGTGCCAAGATATCAATTCCAGCATGTCTTATTCCAGGACGCCCTCCTGGCAGATCTCAAAGGACAACTGCTTACTCTTCCCAAGCAATCCCAGCCAGCAGCTTCAGCCATGCTACAAGAACTGGCCGAATGTACCAAGCACCTGATGAGTACAGCCTTTGATGCTTTTGACACTGCCATCCGGACGGCGGGCACGGCCATTTCGGCTCGCCGCTGGGCCTGGCTCCGTGCATCCGGTCTGTCAGACAACACCCATAACAGGATTGCTGACGTGCCCTGCCTGGGAGACTCCCTGTTTGGGGACAAGGTCGCAGATACTGTGAACGGCCTAAAAGAGGACTGCACCACTTTGAAAACACTAGCGGCAGACGGACTCGAACACCCCTCCTGGTCACAGACAGGGAGCTATTACCGCAAGCCCTTTTCCTCTTCCAAGAGATACTACGGCTCCATTCGGCAGTGGCAAGCACCGAAGTTCAAGCAGACCTACAATAAATCGCCCTTTCAGAGACAACAACCGAGGGAACGCAAGCAGAAACAAGCAAACTCTCAGCAGTCCGCTAAGAACACGTCCTCCTTCTGATATCCACTTCGGCTGGCCCCAAATGTCTCAGCTGCCCCGCCGGTGGGGAGTCGCTTGTCCAATTTCCTATCGGCATGGCAGGAAATCACCACGGACCAGTGGGTCACCCAGATTATCCAGTCGGGCTACCGCTTACGCTTCTCCTCCCCACCGTGGCAGCGCACGCAACCCACCAGTCAGCCTCCGCTGCATCTGGAAACTTCACT
The DNA here is from genome assembly GCA_033557465.1 of Ichthyophis bannanicus. NCBI lineage: Eukaryota > Metazoa > Chordata > Amphibia > Gymnophiona > Ichthyophiidae > Ichthyophis > Ichthyophis bannanicus. Next base: position 162,815,654 of record CM066045.1, read on the forward strand.
TTCAAACCTTCTGCAGCAGCTTCTCCTGACACAGACAATAGAATGGGTTCCCCCCAGCGAAATCAACACTGGCTTCTACTCCCGGTACTTCCTTATTCCCAAGAAGTCCGGGGGCCTCCGCCCTATTCTGGACCTCCGAAAGCTGAACAACTTCATCGTAAAGGAGAAGTTCCGGATGTATTCGCTGAACTCCATTCTTCCCCTCATCAGAGCGGGGGACTGGATGGCTACTCTGGACCTGCAGGACGCTTACTCTCACATTCCAGTCCACGCCTCCCACAGGAAATTCCTGAGGTTCATAGCACTGGGGTGCCACTACCAATATCGTGTCCTTCCCTTCGGGCTCTCCCCGGCACCCAGAGTCTTCACGAAGTGCGTAGCTGTGGCCGCCGCCCATCTACGCAGATGAGGACTCGCCATCTTTCCCTACCTGGACGACTGGCTGCTATCGGCGCCCTCCGCCCCCGAGCTCAGGAGAGCAGTGTGCGCGACAACGGACCTACTAACCAGGCTGGGCTTCCTGCTCAACAAGGAGAAGTCCCGGTTGGAACCCACTCAATGTACAGAATTCATCGGGGCGATAATCGACACCGGTGCAGCCAAGGCCTTCCTTCCCGAGCACCGGCGGAAGGCCATCATTCACCTTGTCAAGAAGGTATCAGCAGCGAAGCATACCAGGGCCCACGACATCCTGCGCCTTCTGGGTCATATGGTGGCAACGACCTCGGTCCTGCCATTAGCCAGATTGCGCATGCACACCCTCCAGTGGCACCTCCGGACGCACTGGAAGCAAATGTCTCAACCACTCACCACCCGCATCCCGAACAAAACAAAGGTTATCCAGAGCCTGCGTTGGTGGATGGAATCAGCCAATCTCGTAGTAGGCAAGGATTTGCAACCCTGCGGCTATCAGCTCATCCTGACCATGGATGCCTCCTCCACGGGGTGGAGAGCCCACCTGTTGCATCTCAGCATGCAAGGAGCTTGGACCAGAGCGGAACAATCCCTCCACATCAACGTTCTCGGCTTCGGGCGGTCAGGTATGCCCTCCAGACGTTCATGCCTCACCTAGCAGGGAAATCAGTCTTGATACAGATGGACAACCAAGTGACCATGTTCTACATCAACAAGCAAAGGGGCACGGGTTCACATCCTCTATGCAGGGAGGCCCTCGAGACCTGGTCCTTGGCCCTGGCCAACAACTGCTTTCTATAGGCGACTTACCTCCCTGGGGACCAGAACGCCTTAGCGGACAGACTGAGCAGGCAGCTCCAACCCCACGAGTGGACGCTTCACGAGGAAGTGGTGGAGTCCATCTTCCAACGTTGGGGAAATCCACGGATCGACCTCTTTGCGACCGAGGTCATCAACTCAAGTCATCCAAAGCCACTCTTCTTCTCAAAATGCCCGTCGCCTCAGAGAGTGGCTTTGGATGCGTTCGCCGTGCCCTGGGGGGATTGGGAATTGGCTTACGCCTTCCCTCCAACCCCTCTCCTGACAGCCACGATACAGTGCATCATCAATGACAAGGCGCACATCATCCTGATTGCGCCCTACTGGCCACGGCAGATGTGGTTCTCCCTGCTGCTGCAGCTTTCCCAAGAACCACCCATGCAATTACCACTGCGACCGGATCTGCTCACCGAGAACGACGGCAAGGCCTGGCATCCCAACCTCCAAACTCTTGCCTTGACAGCCTGGAGGCTGAAAGGGTAAACCTCCATGACCTCCACCTATCCGCGGAGGTGCAACAGATTGTCCTGGCGTCCAGGAGACCTTTCACTAGAAAGTCATACAGTCATAAGTGGAAACGTTTCAGTATCTGGTGCGCAGGCAAGGGAGTCCCACCAGCCTCCTTCCCTGTTCCTACAGTCCTGCAGTACCTCTCTTTTCTCTTCAGCCTGGGCCTGAAGCCGCAGTCCATCAAGGTACACCTCGCAGCCATTGCGTCTCTGCACGAATTTCAAAGCGACTCACCCACGGGCTCCATCGCCGCCCTTCCCATCGTGACGCGCTTCATGAGAGGTCTCAGGAACCTGCAACCCCCTGTTAGGAAACCAGTACCTTCTTGGAACCTCAATATTGTCCTCCAGCAGTTGACACAGGAGCCGTTCGAGCCCCTGCCCACGGCGGGAGGGAAATACCTGTCCTGGAAGACACTCTTCCTCATCGCCATCACATCTGCGAGGAGGGTTAGCGAACTGCAGGCCCTAGTGGCTCACCCTCCGTACACTAAGATCTACCACAACAGGGCATCCCTCCGGACCCACCCGAAGTTTGTTCCTAAGGTCGCCTCTGCTTTTCACATCAACCAGTCTGTGGAGCTTCCCTCCTTCTTCCCTGCTCCTCATGGCTCACCCGAAGAACAGCGGCTTCACTCACTGGATTGCGTCCGAGCCCTGCACATCTACATTGACAGGACGTCCGCCGTTCGACGGGGGACCCAGCTCTTTGTGTCATTTGACCCCAACAGACCGGGGTGGCCCGTCACCAAGCGCACACTCTCCCACTGGATATCCAACTGCGTCGCCTACTGCCTGCAAAAGGCGGGTGCCCTCCCAGCGAACAAGGCGAGTGCACACCAACTCCACGCACTAGCCACATCTCTTGCCAGCGCGCAGGAGGTCCCAGTGAGCGAGATCTGCAAAGCCGCCACCTGGTCCTCTCAACTCACCTTCCAGAAGCACTACTGCCTAGACCTCCAGGCGGAGGCCGACAGCTCCTTTGGCCGAGCAGTTCTGTCTACGGTAGCAGCGTCCACCATGGTTCGGACCCTGCCAGACCAACCGACCAACTCCCAGTCTGACGGGACAGCGACTCAGATTTCTCTACCCCGGTGCTGAATAGGGTAGCTCATACGTGCTTGTACTCTGATTAGTTGTACGTTGCACAATGCTAGTTGCACAGTTGATGTTTTTTGCACTGTTTGTTGGATTGCACATCGATGTATTCTACCTCATTGCATTTTGCACAGTTGATGTTGTTCTACCTCATGGCATGTTGCCTAAATGTTCTGCACTTTACTCTATATGCAGTTGTGTTGCACAATAAACACTTGTTTTATTCTTCGCATGCCTCCATCAGTTGTGTTCCACACTGTATTGTTCTGTCGCATGCCCCCCTCATCCACAGCGCTCAACATGTAGCTTGGGAGACACCAGGTGTGGCTGACACATCCTGCTTGTCCTAGGAGAAAACAGAGTTACTTACCTGTAACGGAGTTCTCCGTGGACAGCAGGATAAGTCAGCCACACGATCCCACCCACCTCCCCTCTGAGGGTGACCTGCGCGGCCCACGCCCTAGCTGCAGGGCACAGCTAATCACTCACTGACCAGGCTAGGGTCGGGCCGTGGAGGTGGGACCACCTCACACATGCTCAGAAGCTTCTGAGCTAGAGAGCACTTCCGTCATGGCGCTGGCGGATGACATCACCAGGTGTGGCTGACTTATCCTGCTGTCCACGGAGAACTCCGTTACAGGTAAGTAATTCTGTTAAAGACACTGGGAATGAAACTGGGAGTGAAACTGTTTGCATGGTTCCCAGGGAGGAGTTCTTCTAGCAGAGAATGGTGACCCATTAGAGAGGACAAAAGAACAATTCACCTAGCCTCCAAACAATCCTCTTGTCATCAATTTTAATTGTAGAATTTTGAGCTTCTAAAGCCATGGCGGGTGTCTCCTTTGAGCATCCTCAGATGTCTGACCAGCATCTTGATTGTGTAAGGGTGGGATCAAACAAAGGCTGGTCAAATTACTATTAGCAAAGATGTATGGGGTGGGGAATATCTGTAAGGCAAAGCTCATGTGTAAGAGCTAGCCTGCAAACCATTTGTTACAGCCTATAAAAAAGAGAGAGAAAAATCCTTAAAGATTATGAAGAAATAAAGACTTTTTTACTTTTTTAAGGTCCCTGTTTTTCTCATGATGTTGTTAAAGCATGTTACTTTTCAGAACTACCCAGGGGGGAGGGTTTAGTGAAATTTCTTATATTCTGATCAGATAGGCTGTTAGACATAAAGCACTTGTAAACTTTGATATTTCCTGTGTTTAGAAGTGAATACTGTTTTTCTTTCATTGCTGGCTACTCAAGTGCCCCTTGATGCTGAAGTGACTAGACCACACAAACAAGGCATGAAACTAAGAAAACTGTTTTTGTTTTTCTTTGACCTTCAAAGTAGAGGTTAAGAGCCCTGACAGGACAATGGGGCATCCTGAGCCAGTTTGCAAATGATTTAAATCCTGAGTAAATAAGAAGGTAATCCTGGTTAATCTTTATCATTAGTATGTTATGCATCTATTCTTTGTCTTTGACTGTATATGCTATCAAGCAAACTTTAAAGTTAAAAGGGGTTTTTATATATTGTGGCAAGCACCTCAAAGAGGGCATAGTTATTGTTTATATTTTACAGAACATTAACAGCTATAACTGTAGGTTAATTGTTCAGCTACATAGTAATCTGCATTTGCCTGAAAGAATCTGGACACAAGAGAGACCTATTGTTTGTTCTGCTGTCTGTGTTGAAGATAACATTTCAGATCAGTTTGATACCAGTTTCAGGTATAAGGTTTTAATTTAAATGTGACAAAGCATGATTTTGAATTCACCTCTTTGCAGTTTCATGTCATTTGAGAATGCCTGTTTCCTGAACTGTAAAATTCAAGGTAATTACTTTGCCTTGTTAGGCTCTGTGCTGATGACTGATGAACAGGACAGTAACATCACAGTTTTATTTGTTACAATATTGGATTTTAGGATAAATTCACCTGTTTTTCTGTATTTGAATTTTACGTGTTGGTGTCCAGAGAAAAAGTGTACTTTGTTTTGAAAGTTTTTATTTCAGTTTCAGGAGTACAGTTCCTGAGAAAACAGATATATGTTGCAGCACTGTGAGATATTAATTTTCTTTAGTTTATACACTTGCACTTATGTTACCAAATACACTTGTTGTAGTAGTACATTATGCAGAGGTCCAGTACACACACAGCAATTACAAGATGAATAAATATTAATAAGTTTTCTGAAATTTTGGACAGGGGCTCATCTGAAATTGCTTTGTTCTCAAGCATATAGAGTAAAGATGGAACTGAGTTCCCAGAAAATATGAGAATATTTGTAAAATTATTTACAGATAAAGCAATAACATTAACTTGAGTTGATTGGACAAAACCAAATCTTGCTTGTTAGCAATGATCCAGGAGAGATTTGAGAAAAAGAATGAGAGAGAGAGAGAGGCAGAAAGGTGAGGCCACAGCCTAGGATAGGAAAAGACAATAAATGTGCTGCTTCCAGTGTGATGATCTGGGCCACCAGAATTCTGACTGCTCTAAGACTCCTCGAGGACCCACAAGGCCTGAAGAACATGAACCTTGCATATTTATGCCTCTGAAGAGACATGAATAGGCAGAGGAGAGTAGGCCAAGAAGAACCCGAGGAAGCATCGCCATGAGGTCCAGCCACAAATGCCTTGCAGGCCAAGAAGAACCTGAAGAAGTATCGCCATGAGGCCCAACCTCCAATGCCTTGTACCGTCTTAGGTCTCTCACCTCAAAAAGGATCTCTTTTGACACCATAATTAATGAATAGCTTACACAAATCCTTGTGGACACTGCAATTTCAAGATTGGGTTTGATATTATAAAATGTTGCATAATAATAGTTATATATTTTTAAGGACTTTATCTAAATTGTTCCTATTGAGAATGAGCATATATGTCCATTTAGAACTACACCAATTAAGATAGTGGGAAAGGGACACTGTTTACTCACTGTTATGCTTATTGAGAAGAATCTAAAGTTATATCTTCTACCTACCATTTGTTTACAGCAATATTAAGTTATTAACAATTGTTTAATATTCTTAGCAGCCTTGCCAAATAAGGATACATTAGTATGGTATGAAAACATGAAAAGGACCTATGTATGTAGTTGGTGGAATGATGCAGGTGATGAAGGAGTTTGTGAGGGATGAAGTGGGATATTAAGAGGAGGGACTCTGATGGACAGTAGACTGATGAAGGTAATTTAATGATGTGAAGTGATGTATCTGGCTAATGAATATGTAAACAAAAAAAAAAATGATGAGCACTTTATTCAACTATGCCGTCTCCAGAATCTTCAATTTAGGAAGTCATCTAAGCCCCAACATATACTCAACAATTAGAAATAGACACCTGGAGACAGGCTAGGTGCACCTTGCACCCTGATGAGCTTTGGAAACCCTACACTGGCCATGTGGTACTTCCAGATGCTTTTTGCCTCCTTTTTGCCTCTGTATGTCCTGGCCAGGCATGCATGGGCAAAGGGGGATAAATTGATGACAAATTCTCACAAAATTGGTATAATTCTAAAACTTGCCAAAATTGCAGAACATGTGTGTGCAACTTGTCTGATCTGTAAACATGTAAAGATCAGTCAAGGGCATAATGGAATATTTCCTACCAGCAAATGAATCTCCAATGATAGAGAGACAAGGAATTAATCAAACTGCCAGATAAAAATTGACACCATACGAGATAGTTACTGGTAGACCACTGAAAGTTTATACAGCAATATTTGTAGGATGTGATCTTGGTAAATGTGGAGAAAGTTAAATTTATCTCATTGTGAAATCGAATCTAGCATATTTAGTCTTTTCATTCAATATTGGTGCTGCTATTCTGAATGAGGCCTGGGGCCATGCCACCAATTGCAATCCAGAGAGTCCAGCAGAAGGAATTGGCCAGAGTCCAGATGGAACAGACCATCCCAAGAACTCAGAAATACACACCACAGAAATGTGTGAAGGAGTCCCTACCTGGGTCCGTGTGTCACATTGAAAGAAGGGAAAAAATATTCGCCTATGAGAATGAGAGGTCCAAATTTTGAGAAAAACAGAACTTAAACTTCAGAGAAAGGTGAAGCACACTGCAAGGTCCTGAGGAACTGCTGAGAGGCAGGACCAAATTGCCTGAGAATGAGAAGAGGACTATTGGAATGATCGGGGGCTTTTGGGGGCTTTTGTGAATGATTGTATTGTTATCCTTTTATTATTGTTTTCTTAGAAAGTAACTGAAATCTACAAGCCATTTGGGCTTCAGCAATTGCAATACCCCCTTGCGGCCTGCCTCTAGTACTGCTGCCCTCTACCGCCCTAGCGGTTGAGGTCTCACTTAAAAAGGGGGGAGTGAGGCAGCCAGGGAAAGCTGTGAGTAACCCTCTCCCTCTCCCAGGCCATGAGGTTTTACATAATAATCAGCTTGCTAAGAGAAGACATAGAGGTTTCAGTAGGCACCCTCCCCCAGGCCTGAGCTGCAGTGAAACAAACCTGAGCACAATAACCCCCCGCCCAGAGTCCAGCAGACTGGAGCATACCAGTTTAGACAGATCATTTAGGCATGCTATATGATAGCCCACAACCCCCCCCCCCCCCAGGGGCCACTGATTGGTGGAGAGGGGATACCTGAGACAAATGAGAAGCTAGTATGGGTTTGAAAATTTACTGTATATAAGACAGTGTGTGACGCCACTTGCTCTCTCAGATCGTTTTGTCCAGGGTGCCGGCTCTGCCTGAGACTGTGCGCACAATAAACAGCATGTGTTTGCATACCGGTCTGTCTCTGTGTTTTCATCTGAGGGTTGGAGGGACAGACTTCGAATAGATAATAGATCTCCTGCTACACATGCAAATTTCTCTCATGCATATTGTGATGGGGCCCGTGGTTAGAGCCCTTTAACCCTTATACAGGCGGTTGCCTAGGGTCTATAAGACAAGTAAACTGCTCTGGCTGTGTAAATGAAAGAGTCTCTCAGAGCAAATTGAATGAAAAATAAGATGGGTTTTATTCCCCGTCCCGCTCGGACTATCAACAAGAACAGAAACTTCAGGTGTTAGCGAAGAAACAAAAATAGTGGCAAATATATTCTTTAGTTTACATGCACAAAGTTCTCTTTGTCATTTAATCAAACAGCAGGGCTGCATTTATAACAGATACTACAATCCATGGGAGAGGGATCTTGAAGGCTGCTGCCATCTTCCCATACCATGCTTTCTCCAGCACTTCCCAAACTCCCTGTGTCAGAGTCCTCTTGTATACAGCATTCAGACACTGCGTCTTGTGACAACTCACTAGGGCATTCAATGGAGGCTCTTCTCCCTTCGGGTTTATACCTCCCTGGCTTGTAGTAGCTTCTACCTGGGCTTTCCTCCCAGAACAACAGCTCTGAATCTCCTTGCTTCGTGTGGTTATAGTCAGGACCGCGCCCTTGGCACTTATAGGTTTTAAACCCCTCACTGTAAGCGTATGGAGGTTTCTTTCTATCTGTAGGAATTGCCTTGGTGCTTGGCTCCCTGTATCTTTTTACTCTAGCCTCCCAGGCTGGTTGTGCAGGAGTGAAATTGGTCCTAGCTTTGCAGCTATTTCTTATGGTGCACATATGCTTGGAGTTCCCATCCCCCAACACTTTCCTTTTAAACTGACCTGTGCTTAAAGCTGGCACATACCGGTCTCCTGTGTAGTGGGACACTCCTGGCTTCTCTTTAAGGCTAACTCGGGTAGCAGGTTTTCTCCCAGTACAGCTTGCCTTAAACCTCTGTTCCTGAGTGCTGGAGCTCTCTTCACTTCCTGGTTCTCCATGAGAAAAGTTTTCTCCCAAAACTCCTCTGGGGTTTCTGCTCAGCTGATTGTAGCCACACCTCCTGCTACTCTCTCCCCGGCTTCTGCCGTGCTCCTGAGTTGTATCGTGCCTTTCTCTCCCTCTGCCTTCCTTCCACTGACTGGAACCCTGTCTTAAATAATCCCTAGCCCTGCACGTGACGTGGGGATTTGCCATCAGGTGTTCCTGACGAGCTTTCTGTTTGTTACGCAGTAACAATTTCCTTTGCTCAACTGTTTCAGTGTGCCTAGTGCTCCTTTCCAATGCTGAATCTGAGGTAAGCCTTTCTTTTACCTGCACTTCCATGGGCTGTGTACGCTCTGCTGCATCACATATCCCCCCTCTTAAGATATTCCGGGATGGTGAACTTCTGTGCACACAGCCCGGAATCTGCCCTGGCTTCATGAGTGTCCCCTCATACCTGCTGTATAATGGGTTACCCTCCTCCCAGGGTTTCTGTGGACATGTGCCTGCTGCCCGGTGCTTAGGTAGTATGCTGAAACGGCTAACAGTTGCCATCCTCTCGTGCCATGGTTTCAATACATTTATGTGGTACGTCTGAAGGCGTCCCCTGTCATTCTTGACCACATATGATACCGGACTCTTGCGGTCCATTACCGTATAGGGACCCTTCCACCGGGCCTCAAATTTTGGCCCTGGATCAGTGACCATTACCACGACCTTGTCGCCTGTGGTCAACTGTCGAGGTTTTTTACCCCTGTCATAATATTTTTTCTGTGTTTTCCTACTATCTTGTAAATTCCTATCTGCGGCTTGAGATGCCCTCTGGAGGTGACTCCGTAGCCCGCAAAGGAACTGGGGAACTCCTATTTCCTCCTCTCCCGGTTCCACCCACTGGTCCCTCAAAATGTCCAGGACTCCTCGTGGTGCCCGTCCGAACATAAGCTCATAGGGATATGTTCCTAGGGAGGTTTGCGTTCGTTCCCTGCTAGCGTATAGGACAAATGGGAGCATAGTGTCCCAGTCTGCCATTTGCCCCTCTAACCCCCTCCTTAGCAACTGCTTAAGGGTTTGGTTAAAACGTTCCACCAGACCGTTTGTCTGTGGATGATACGCCGCTGTTTTTATATGGGTGATGCCAAAAGCATCCCATACTTGCGCCAAATATCTTGAAACAAAATTGCTTCCTCTGTCTGTGAGCATTTCCCTCGGGAAACCCACCTCACAGAACAATTTTATTAACTCTGTGGCTATAAACCTGGCGGATATGTTCCGAAGAGGAATTGCCCATGGGAATCTGGTGGCTACATCCATGATAACGAGGATGTACTGAAATCCCCTAGGGGTTCTCACCAGGGGCCCTACGATGTCCATCGCCATTCTCCTAACCGGTTCTGTTATGGTAGGCGTTTGGATCAGGGGAACTCCTACAGGCTTAGCAGCGCTTACTCGCTGACAAGCCGGACAGGCCTCACAGAATTTCTTCGTCTCTCGAAATACTCCCGGCCAGTAAAAACGCTCGAGAATTTGGTCGAGTGTGGCCTGCACCCCTTTATGCCCTCCAATGGGGTGGTCATGAGCGAGCCTCATGACAACTGCCTTAAAGGTGGTAGGAACTACCAACTGTTTCCTAATGGCATCATTTTGGGGATTACTGCTCTCCCTATATAAAATATCATCCTCTAATAGGAACCTGGGGAGCACATCTCTATCTGCCTTTGCGAATTCAAAGGCGTATTTTAATATGGGGTCTGCCTTCTGCTCTTTGGCAAAAGATGGAAACTTTTTTACTAGGTCTGCCGGTACCCAGGGTAACCCTTGCCCATCGGCTACTCCGGCTCTCAACTGGGCTCGGTGATGCCTCTCCCGGCGCTTTTCGCCTTTGCTTTTCTTTTTACCCTCGCTAGGGGTAGCGATTAAATCCTCATGTCTGGGAAGCTCGTGTAGGCCTTCATCTGCAATCACCTCCTCCCCCTCTTCTGGTTCTACCTCTCCTTCTTCTACTACGGGGGCAGGATCTTCCTCTAAAGTTTCACTAGGGGTCCTCAGTCCCTTCGCCTGAGATCTGGTGGAAACTAATCCTCCCTTTATGCAAGTACTATCTTCTATACCTTTATAGAACGGTGGCCAATCTCTTCCCAACACTATATCATATGGTAGTTTGGGAATGATAGCTACTAAGACTTCCCTTCGTGTGCCTAAGCCCTTGACTTTTACCCTAAATAAAGGATACCAAGTGGTTGCTCCATGCACACATTGTATTTTCGCTGTTCCTTCCTGCTGACTCGGGGGAAAACCCCTCTGGGCCTGTATGGTTTTCCAAAAACGGCGAGAGACCATACTTTGGTCGGCCCCCGAGTCAAGCAAGGCCTTAGCTGGGACTCCCTGCACCTCCACATCCACACGGAAACCTGCAGCTATGTGTTGATTATGATTAGTTACGAGTGCTGTACGATACATACATTCTCTCTTTAGGTGCCCACTTTTTCCACACTTAAAGCATTTTAACATTTTGTTACTTTCCATTTTCCTATACATGGATTCCTTTGAACCCACTATGTTCCTTGGAGAAACATTGGTACTTTTTACAGAGTTGGCTAACCCTAACCTGCTGCCAGCGCTGGCTTCTTTCATTACTTCAGCCTCAAAGAACCTTTCAGTTAGGTGCGCTGCTTCAGCAGAGGTTCTACAATTCTGTAGGGTCAGGAATGTCCTAACTTCCTCCGGCACTGCCTCAAAGAATTGTTCTAATACAATTAGGTCAATTATATCACTAATAGGTTTACCCTCGGGTTCAAGCCATTTTAAAACCAGCCCATGCACTCTATGATATAGTGCCTTTGGGGTTTCATCAGGTTGAATCCGGGTAGACCGGAGCATGCGTCTATACATGGTAGGGGTTAAGCCCAGCCTATCACGCACGGCTGTCTTAACTTCGTGATAATCAGCTGCCAAAGCGGCAGGCATGGCCCTGTAGGCTGCCTGAGCCTCGCTGGTTAGCGCTGAGGCCAGCCTAATGGCCCATTGCTCTTCTGGCCACTTAGCGTTAAGAGCTATCCTCTCAAACGTTTGCACAAAATCATTGAAATTATCATCACCATGCATTTGTCCCAGTGTCCATATCCCACAACTCTGTGGGCCTACCCCACAGATAGGTACAGCTGCTGGCGACTCCTCTTTCTTCGGCTCCTTCAGGAGAGTATGCACTAAGTCTGTCAGGGGCCTCTGTTGATCCATCAGGGCAGCGATAGCCTGCTCCTGGTTCTTCCAAGCTAGCTCTCCCTGCTTCTCGAATTGCAGGCTCATCCATCTTAGGACCTCTTGTGCATCTATCGTAGTCATCTCTTTTCCTGGAAGATAAATCAGAGACACGAACACCAAGTGTGGCACTATAACAACAGTGACAGAAAACTTCCTTCCTCCCAAGCCTTTTCCTTCTCACCAGAGATCCTCCCAACCTGTGCCCAAATACCCTTTACCTGAGCCAGGTGGAGGTTCTTATTTTGAGAAGGTGCTTGCCGTCGCACTCTTGGAACCTGGATCCTCTCTGGGCGTGCCAACTTCGCTCTTCCCGCGTTGTCGCTCCGCTCCGTAGCTCCTTGTCTCCTTGACTGGATCCTGCCAACTACGCCAACTTGTGATGGGGCCCGTGGTTAGAGCCCTTTAACCCTTATACAGGCGGTTGCCTAGGGTCTATAAGACAAGTAAACTGCTCTGGCTGTGTAAATGAAAGAGTCTCTCAGAGCAAATTGAATGAAAAATAAGATGGGTTTTATTCCCCGTCCCGCTTGGACTATCAACAAGAACAGAAACTTCAGGTGTGAGCGAAGAAACAAAAATAGAGGCAAATATATTCTTTAGTTTACATGCACAAAGTTCTCTTTGTCATTTAATCAAACAGCAGGGCTGCATTTATAACAGATACTACAATCCATGGGAGAGGGATCTTGAAGGCTGCTGCCATCTTCCCATACCATGCTTTCTCCAGCACTTCCCAAACTCCCTGTGTCAGAGTCCTCTTGTATACAGCATTCAGACACTGCGTCTTGTGACAACTCACTAGGGCATTCAATGGAGGCTCTTCTCCCTTCGGGTTTATACCTCCCTGGCTTGTAGTAGCTTCTACCTGGGCTTTCCTCCCAGAACAACAGCTCTGAATCTCCTTGCTTCGTGTGGTTATAGTCAGGACCGCGCCCTTGGCCCTTATAGATTTTAAACCCCTCACTGTAAGCGTATGGAGGTTTCTTTCTATCTGTAGGAATTGCCTTGGTGCTTGGCTCCCTGTATCTTTTTACTCTAGCCTCCCAGGCTGGTTGTGCAGGAGTGAAATTGGTCCTAGCTTTGCAGCTATTTCTTATGGTGCACATATGCTTGGAGTTCCCATCCCCCAACACTTTCCTTTTAAACTGACCTGTGCTTAAAGCTGGCACATACCGGTCTCCTGTGTAGTGGGACACTCCTGGCTTCTCTTTAAGGCTAACTCGGGTAGCAGGTTTTCTCCCAGTACAGCTTGCCTTAAACCTCTGTTCCTGAGTGCTGGAGCTCTCTTCACTTCCTGGTTCTCCATGAGAAAAGTTTTCTCCCAACACTCCTCTGGGGTTTCTGCTCAGCTGATTGTAGCCACACCTCCTGCTACTCTCTCCCCGGCTTCTGCCGTGCTCCTGAGTTGTATCGTGCCTTTCTCTCCCTCTGCCTTCCTTCCACTGACTGGAACCCTGTCTTAAATAATCCCTAGCCCTGCACGTGACGTGGGGATTTGCCATCAGGTGTTCCTGACGAGCTTTCTGTTTGTTACGCAGTAACAATTTCCTTTGCTCAACTGTTTCAGTGTGCCTAGTGCTCCTTTCCAATGCTGAATCTGAGGTAAGCCTTTCTTTTACCTGCACTTCCATGGGCTGTGTACGCTCTGCTGCATCACAATATTCATTGTGGTTATCCTGAAAACCTGACTGGCTAGGGGTGTCCCAAGGACAGTGTTGAGAACTACTGCTGAGGCTGTGGACTACATGCAGGACACAGCAATTGTATACTGCAGACCCTTCTCCCTTGCCATACATTCTTTGAGAAATCCATTTTTACTTCCAGTGGATGGATAAAGGCTAGAATCACCCATCACTAGCTCTATAGGACCTCGTAGCTAAAGAAAATGGAGAAGTCTAAAGCCTAGAGTAGATGTGAGTAAATCTCGCCACTATCATTCTTTGTCAGGCAATGAAAGAATCACAAAATAGCAAAGGGAAACAAGCAGTCATAATATGTAAAATGTGCCAAAGACAGCTGGAATATAAATACCTACAATCAAATGTAGTTAAAGTTTACTTTTTGTTTTAGAACTTCTATACTGACTTGATGTCCAGTGGTGTGAATATTAAACATGTGCAAATAAAGGTCCAAAAACAAGTTGTAGGTGATATCCTTTTGTTGGACTAACTTAATGTATCCTTGACAAGGTTTCATCAGCTCAATGAAGAAGCAATGTAGTAACTCTGACTTTGAATGACCCAGACTCATCTAATGCAACTCCACTGTTTCTTCATTGCATGTACAACACACACACTTTACCTGATTGCTTGCTGTGATACCACCTTGATTATTAAGATAAGGCGGTTTAGAAATACTGTTAAATAAATAAATAAATAAATAAATTTCATTGATAACTCATTCCTGAAAGCTTGTCAAAGATACATTAAGTTAGTCTAATAAAAAGGTGTCACCTAAATCAGCAGCATTATTAAACTGCTGCATTATCTTGGGGTACATTTGCAAGATGAGAACTGACGAAGGCCGCCAGTTGGGGGGGGGGGGAGAGGAATCAAAGAAAACATAATTTACAGATTGCAACCTAACAAGGAACTTGCAAGAAAATTAAAAAAAAAATCCCCCCCCCAGCTAGATCATCGCTGGTTTGAGTAGGAGGAATTTTTTCCTCCTGTTCTGTGTCTCACGAGCTAGGTCTGGATAAATTTGAACATTGAGCCCTTTAAAGGAAACGGAATGTTTTTAAAAATAGGTTGACAAGAGTTATCCTCTTTTCATCAGGTCAATGAAGAAACAGCTTTTCCTGGCAATATTGTTATGTATCATTTTTCCTTTTTATTTAATCTCCTATGTTGTTGAACTGGAGTGTAAAGGGCAATTCATTGTATAACCGCTTAATTGTATATGATTTGGAATTTCCTAACCCTTTCAATTCTTGTACAAGTTTTTGCTTGGATTGTAATTTGAAATTCATAAATAAAAAATTAAAAAAACAAAACAAAAAAAAGATGTCACCTACAACTTGTTTGCTTATATCCAAGAAGACTGACAAAGCAACTACAATTATCAGCTCAAAATTAAATATTAAGGGGGTCATCCCAAACCGTGAATAATGGGGATGGATGTCTAGCTTGGACGTCCAACCCCCGCTATTCGCTTGGGACTGATTTTGTTCCCAAAGCTCCCCATAGAAGTCCTCACCCCGAAGAGGTGAGAAGCACCAGCAGGTTCCTCACAGCCCAATCCCGACCCTGGCAGGCCCCTTCGGGGGTTGGGTGGTGGGGAACAGCAACTTTTAACTTCTGTGGGGGATCGGGGTTCCTGCATGGCGTCCCGGTGACATGGCGATGGGACACCATGGTACCGGGCTCCATGCAGGAGTATTGAGAGGGTTAGACGGGGAGGAAGTCATATCTGCAGTGTGACAAAATCAGGACCCGTCTGGCCTGTCCAAGCCCTTTGCTCCGATTCTGCTCCTGCAGGAATGTCTAGCTCCCGCAGGTGCAGAATCAGGTGTAAATTCGGCCCGTCCACATTTTGAATGTCCGGATGGGTTGGACGTGCCCCGATCAGAATGGGTCTCGAAGAGGGTTATTTTAGAAGCCTTATTTGCATTTTGCACGTGGCTATACTGGCACATCAATGATTTTACACACTTCTGACCCATCACGTCCAAGTTATAGGGGGGCCGTGTCAAGGGTGCGCCAGAGGCCTGGTTTGGACGGCACAAAAAGATACACGTGTTTTCCTGATTTCATGTAGGGATGCACATTTAAGGCTGCAATTGGCCACTTTCAAATTTATACCTGCTTCCTGACACGAGCAGGTATTTAAAGAGTGCTCATTTCGGCAAGCCCTCTACAGTAGGGATTATGGAGATATCCCTTATAATTCCCTACTGCTTAGCTCCCCCTCCAATTTCAAATGAGCTAAACATTGAGACTTCTGTGATTGCTTAAGAGCGACTGCACATCTGCGTTTGCAAATCCAGCTCGCTCGCATGCATAAGCGACAGCATAAACGCGTGACCATTCTGAAATGCTGTTGCTCACACATGTACGTTGTCGGATTTCCCCCGCCGATTTTTCACATGTGCATGTTTGCAAAATGGCTCCTCTGACCGCACGTGGATAGCCCCTCAGTCTGTTTTCTGGCAGTGATATCCATCTTTAGAAGCGAGGCCATGCCGAGTTTGGCATCACATGTGCCTACCCTCTTCTACAACTGCCACAGAATTTTGGACGTTTTCACTTCTACATTCCAAGACCTTTCTAAAATGTGCCTTTAAACATTACGGGCCTTATTAGCCTGCTGCAACATCCAACGAGCATGGTGGCAGATAGCATGTGCTAGTGCTCGGTAAATATGTCCTTATATGACCACAAACACAGGGAAGCTGAGAAATTTAAGGCGACTGTGTCCATTTTGCATAGCGCATAGAAATTCTGAAGTAAATAATTTCAGTAACAGCATTTTTAGATAAGAAGGGCGGGAGTGTGATCGAATTTCCAGCTCTGTGGGCTGTCAAAGATGGACTTACAGTACATGTACAAGATTCAGGATGATTGACTGGCCTCCCTGTTTCATGCTCATTTGTGAAGGCATATTATGATTGGAAAGTTGGAGAATGGGTTGTGTTCTTTAATTTAGTCTAGTTTATTCAATATTTGATATACTGTTTTTTTTTAACCCAAATGGAAAGATACAAAATGGTTTACAACAAAAACATAATAAAATAAAATAAATGACATCATTGAATAAAGAGAAAAAATAAAGAAAAGGAAAGAAAATCCAGCATGCCCTAAGGGAAATCAACACTGTCAACCATTTTATTCAAGTATTGTAAGGGTGTTTAGTATTTTCTGGAATAGACCCAAAAGCCATGATACAAAAATGTGTTTCAATGCGGATTTGAGCAGTACGGTTTGTTTCTCCTATCAAATGGGGGAGGGGGACAGAGGGAAGAGAATTCCAAAGGGCAGGGCTATAAGGGGAAAAAAGCGGTTTTGGTAGTTGTATCCAGAAAAGAGTCTATGCACTTGGAAGCTGGAGTTGATTAATCCTTTGTGAAGAGAACGGTCACAGCGCTGTTTCTAATGGTGGGAGGATAAAGCAAAGTGCCCTGTGCGTGTGGCCACATGAATTGGTTGTTTACTTCTTCAAAAAAGTACAAAGGATCGGGGACACACAATGAACCTACTAATAGTGCATTTAAAGACTAATCAGAGAAAATATTTTTTCACTCAATGTGTAAGTAAACTCTGCAATTTGTTGCCAGAGGATATAGTAAAAGCTGTCAGTTTAGCTGTTTTTAAAAAAAGGTTTGGACAATTTCCTAGAGAAAGCATCCCTAAACCATTATTAAAGCAGACTGGGGGGGAATCCACTGTTTGTCCATGGGATAACTTACAGCATTGAATCCGTCTGCCTTTTCGGATCCTGCTGGGCCGATACTTGTGACCTGCCTTGACCACTCCTGGAAACAGAATACCGGGCTTGATGCACCTTGATCTGACTCAGTTTAGCATAGTAACAGTAAATGACGGCAGGTAAAGACCAGCATGCCCCATCCAGTCTGCCCAACAATACGGCAAGAGTAGGTGCACCTGTCGCTCTGTGCAGGCCACCCCTCCCCATGTCTTTGTTTAGGGGTGGACCCACCACTCCATGTAGGACACCCCTATTTGTTGAGAAGTTAGATGGTTCACTTTATTTTGTTTTTATCCTATTGCTGTAAAGGGATCCGCTGTGCTTAGCAAATCTTAAGTTCTATTTCTTACAACATCATCATACATGTGAGGTTTCTGAACTCTAAATAACAATATTTGTTTTCTTCTTGTAAATAGAGAAGTGTTTTTCCAATGACAAGAAACGAGAGTTTGCTGTTTTTCTTTTCTTTATCCTATTAAATCCTATGGGTAGGGTCATGTAAGTGGTTTGGGCTATATTTTAAAGGGGCTGCGTGGAGACTGAAGTGTGAGCTTCTTTGACGTTTTGTGAAGGAAACACACAAACCTGACATCTGCTTGTGTGTTTCCTTCACTCACTTCCAATGTTGTTCACCTTGAGAAGGTGACTTGCATATTCAGCAAGGGATAATGAGGTTCACACATATTGTAGTGAAGTCAATAATGTATTATCTATTCAAAGCCATGTATGGTTAAAAACTCTTGAAAAGGGAGTTTATATGACTTTCCGAGATATAAAACGTGGTTTAGATATCTTTTGTAACACATCAAACCTTATCTTTCAAAACTATCGTGTCCTTCTATGTCTGCCCCCACCCCAATAATTTCTGAGGAGTTCATCTAACTTAATTCATATTTACACATAGACAGTAGATCAACTAGTAAATCTTGACTCATATGTTTTGTGTGCTCTTGATGCCCCCATCACTTTGAATCCTTGTTTCCTTTTTTTCCTATAGGGAAACAGACCAGTTGACTTCAGGTCAGCTATAAACTCAGGGTGATCAGAACCCACTGTGACATCACCGAGCCATTTTTAAAAATGGATTGCCATTGGCGGACTGAACATTTTGAAAACTGCCCTGCCATTGGTTAGTAGCCATAATCATTTATTTATTTATTTATTTAGTATACATTTGTATACCGCTACTTCCAGCGATCAGCAGCGGTTTGATTACAGATTGGAAATTGTCAAATCATGACAGGAAATTTTTGAGGTATAAACACATTGATTAGACAGGAAAGCACAGCACACAGAGAACTATTTTACAGGGAACATGGGCACATTTCTGTATGAAAGAAGGAAATGAGGCAGTATAAAATATTCAAATATCTAATTGCTTTTATTTCTGCTTGAGTTTAAAAAAACAAACTATGAGGCATGTTTACTAGAAGTTAACACGCATGAACGAATGTTAACATGCATTAAGGGGCATTAAGGGCCATTAGGGGTGCAGTGATACTTAACTTGCTATAACATGCGCATTAACTTTTAGTAAACATGCCCCTGTTATTTAATTAAAATGTTACAATCATTAACACAGTATAAAATACATTTCAGTTAGAAATGAGATCATCTGTAAAAGTGTTATAATTGGCAGATTACAAAAAGCGTTTCTGTGCAAAAATAAACCAAACCATTAAGTGATACTTTGTGTGTAATATCACAATATCACATAGATTTCACATTTGAATAGCTGATTGTGTGTAATATCACAATATCACATAGATTTCAGTTAGAAAAAGTTAACTTACATATCTCTTTAAAAAGGTAGACAATAGAAAGCCTTCACGTAGCAAAGATTGACATGGCAGTATAGCAGCGTTGACGGTGCTGGGCCCTCACCAATCTGCTTCTAATAACTCATTTGGTTTCTGTAAAGTTAATACTTGTGGGTAGCAACCTGGGTGCCCTGTGGCCTGCAGAACAACTGGATTAAAATACTACTTCTTGTTGGTGTGAATCCTCAGACCCATCAATGAAGTGTAGTCATGCAGGAAGTACAGGATCAGCTTCTGGGAGGCCCAGGCAGACATAGCATTGTCAACTGACCGGTAGCAGCAACAGTGGCTGGGGTGGGGTGGGGGGTGGGGGACAGAGAATGGATGGAAAGGGGATGCTGGACACAAAGTGGGATGGGAGGAATGTCTGAAACGGGGATGCAGGTCACCAGTAGGGGGTGGAGGGCAGATGTTAGACATATGGTGGAGGGAAGGCGAATCAAGCCATAAATGCTCCCTATGCGACTTGCACATCTGGGTGCTCCCTCCCAATCTCAGGTTTGTCATTTGCCCCATGCATCTCCCCATCTTACCACCATATCCAGCTGGCTGTCTCCTTGCTGCCTGCCCTTGCCCAGCTGCTGCTGCCACTTTTAGTGTTGCCTTGGCAAAATCCAATTGAAAAAAAACCAACACGGGTCTTTCCGACTCCACGCTTGCATGCAGGTCTGATCCTTCCCTCCTCTGACATTTGCTTGCATCAGAGGAGGGAGGAACCAGATCAGCTATTCAAATGCAGGTCTTTGCAACTCCATGCTTGAATGGCTGGTCTGGTCCCTCCCTCCTCTGACGCTGATGTTTTTGCTGCCACTGCCACTGCAAAGGCAACACTAAAAGCAGCAGCGGCTGGGCAAGGGGGATCTGAGGCCAGCAGCTCCAATGAGCCCCTATTTCTTTGCGCTCTGTGCAGCTGCACCACTCGCACAGGGATAGGTATGGCGCTGGATGGAGGGGTAGAAAGCAGACACAGGGTGGAGGGGGGAACATAAGATGATGGCACATGGTAGATACAAGATGGGGTAGAGGGATGGAGGGCAGATGTTGGAAATGGGTGAGGACATAAGGAAGGCAGATAGTGGATATAGGGTGGGGAAGAGGAGGGCAGATGCTGGACATGGGGTAGGGGTCATAGGGGTTGGAGGGCAGATACTGAACACGGGCTGGCGGCATAGGGGTGGCGAGCAGATGGACTTGGGATTGAGAAGTGGATAGCAGAGGATGGACATAGGGTAGGAGTCATGGGGAAGAAAGTCATATGCTAGATAGGGGATGGGGGTATAGTGGATAGTGAAGAGTAGAAAATCACCTGAACTGAATGGTATACATCCAAGAGTGTTGAAAGAACTGAAATATGAAGTTGCGGACCTACTGTTAGACATCTGTGAACTATCATTAAAGTCATCTGTAGTACCTGAGGACTGGAGAGTGGCCATTGTTACTCCAATTTTTCAGAAGGGTTCCAGGGGTGATCCAGGAAACTACAGACCGGTGAGCCCGACGTCAGTACCGTTCAAAATGGTCGAAACCATTATAAAGAATAAAATTACTAAACATGTAGATAGCCATGATTTAATGGGAGAAAGCCAACATGGATTTATCCAAGGAAAGTCTTGTCTTACTAATCTCTTATATTTTTTTGATGGTGTAAACAAACAGCTTAGCAAAGGTGAGCCGGTTGATATAGTGTATCTGGATTTTCAGAAAGAGGCCTATTCCCTTCGGAACGTCCAGCTCCATGTGCGGCTGGGCAGAATCGGGGCATACAGCAGTAGACCTGATTCTGATCCCGCGGGGGCTAGACGTCCCCATGGGATCAGAATCGGGTCTACTGGCCTGGACGTGCAGGCCGGCTCTGATTCTGATTGGCCACATGCCCAGCCACATACCCAGCTAACTCAGCCAGGCTCCTGAACACCACCTGCCACTGAGAAGTCCTTTCCCCACAGCCAGACCCACAATCCAGCCTCCCATGGCCAGAGTCTGGCTGCGGGGAGCCTCTTGCACGCCTCCTGTTTTTGTCCCCACTGGCCGCCACTGATACCCCGCATCCAGGGGGATTTATTATACTTCTGAGGTGGAATAAGTCCCCCGTCTAACCAGCCTACCCTGGACATATAGGGCTGACCTCAGAATCAGCCCTGTATGTCCAGGATGATAACCTGCCCATGGCCCACCCTCGCTCTACCTTCCTTCTACCCCATCCTGCCCCCATCTAAGGTTCGTACAGGGAGCCTTTCTGCGGGATCAGCAGGAGGATGACTAGCTGGGATGTATGTCCAGGCAGGGCGAAGGAGTTCAACGGAGAGCAGCAACACCCACATGGGAGCAACAAACTAACAGGAGCAGGTGTGTTTGTCCAGGCAGGGCATACATCCCCGCTATTCATGGCTCGGAATGACCCCTAAAGCCTTTGACAAGGTCCCTCATGAAAAACTCTTGGTAAAATTAAAAAGTCATGGGATTGGAGGCAGTGTAGTATTATGGATCAGGAACTGGTTAAAAGATAGAAAGCAGAGGGTAGGGCTAAATGGCCAATTTTCCCAATGGAGAAAGGTGAATAGTGGTGTACCCCAGGAATTTGTGCTGGGTCGGCTGCTTTTTGACATATTCATAAATTACCTGGAAAAGGGAATAATGAGTGAAGTTATCAAATTTGCAGATGACACAAAACTATTTAAAGTTGCTAAAACCCATGAGGATTATAGAAAATTGCAAGAGGATCTTGATAAATTGGAAGACTGGACATCAAAATTGCAGATGAAATTTAATGTGGACAAGTGCAAAGTTATGCACCTAGGAAAGAACAACCCAAACTATGGTTACACGATGCAAGGTTCCACATTAGGAACTACCATCCAGGAAAAAGATTTAGGAGTCATCGTGGATAACATGTTAAAACCCTCCGCCCAGTGTGCAGCAGTGGCCAAGAAAGCAAATAGAATGCTAGGTGTCATAAGGAAAGGAATGGAGAATAAACAAAGGATATTATAATGCCT
This sequence comes from Ichthyophis bannanicus, assembly GCA_033557465.1. Taxonomy (NCBI): domain Eukaryota; kingdom Metazoa; phylum Chordata; class Amphibia; order Gymnophiona; family Ichthyophiidae; genus Ichthyophis; species Ichthyophis bannanicus. The sequence continues at coordinate 162,837,751 of CM066045.1, forward strand.
CTGTATCATTCCATGGTGCGACCACACTTTGAATATTGTATGCAATTCTGGTTGCCATATCTTAAAAAGTATATTGCGTTATTAGAAAAGGTACAGAGAAGAGTCACCAAAATGGTAAAGGGGATGGAAGGATACCCCTATGAAGAGAGGCTAAAAAGGTTAGGGTTCTTCAACCTAGAAAAGAGACGGCTGAGGGGAAATATGATAGAAGTCTATAAATTAATGAATAGAGTGGAACGGGTAAACGTAGACCGATTGTTTACACCATCAAACTATAGAAAAACTAGGGGACATTCAATGAAGCTACAGTGTAATCTATTTAATACTAATAAGAGAAACTATTTTTTCACTCAGCGTGTAATCAAACTCTGGAATTTGTTACCTGAGGATGTAGTAAAAGCTGTTAGTGTAGCCGGATTTAAAAAATGTTTGGACAAGTTCATAGAGGAAAGGTCCATAAACCATTATTAAAGAAGACCCAGGAAATTTATTTTTTTTATACTGCGCTATTTAGAATCAGTGTGGTTTACATGTATACTAGCAGGTACTTTTTTTTTTATTCCCTTGTCCCTGAAGGGCTCACAATCTAAGTGTACCTGAGGCAATGGAGGGTTAAGTGGCTTGCCCAAGGCCACAAGGAGTGGCCATGGGACTAGAGACCCCAGTCCCTCTGGCCTAAAGCTGCTTATCCCCATGTGGGAATTGAACCCCTAGCCTTCTGGCCTGAGGTAACCTGTCCCAACCACTGAGCCACTCCTCCCTCTGCTTGCCCCAGTACAAGCACTGTGGAACCTGTGTCTTTTGGGGAAACTGCTAGATACTTGTGACCTAGATTGGCCACTGTTGGGAAACAGGACACTGGGCTTGATGGACCTTGGTCTGACCCAGTATGTTATATCTTATGTTCTTATGTCCATAATATTGTGGGGCTGTTTTGCTGCCTCAGGAACTGGAGGCCTGGAATGTATTAAAGGAATCGCAAAATCAGAGGACTACCAAGGTATTTTGGAGTGAAATGTGCTCCTAGTGTCAGAAAGCTAGGTTTGGGTTGAAGATCATGGGTCCTCCAGCAGGACAATGACCCAAAACAAACAACCAAAAGTACAAAAGAATGGTGGGTTAGAAAGGAACAAATGGATTATTTTAAACTGGCCAGCAATGAGTCCTGATCTCAATCCAATCAAGAACCTTTGGAAAGAGCTGAAATCTGCCATTTGGTAAAAGGAATCTTGGAAACTTTCATGAATTGGATCAAATCGCATTTGAAGAGTGGGAGAAACTACCAGCAAGCTACAAGAAATATTTGGACTCTGTCATCACTGCCAAAGGTTGTGCAATCAAATATTAGTGAAAGGTGCCATTGATCCTGTCCTGGTCATATTTTTTTTCTCAGAAATTACTACATCTAAGTTGTGCAGACATCTTTTTCTTGTTGTATTTATTTATTTATTTATTTAGTAATTTATTTTATTTAGTAAACATTTGTATACCGCTGCTTCCTACGATCAGCAGCGGTTTACTTTACAGAATCATAATGTATTGTACAGTACATTGAGATCTTTCAGATTTACATTTTGATTAGTCAATGATTTACATAACACGGGAGAATCAGTTGGATGCAATATACATTTGATTAGAGCACACAGATCTGGGTATACATTTGATTGCAATAGCGTGGGAGGGGCCCCATATATATAATTTATACAGAATTACTTGCCAGTATGTAGTATGTTTACCTTTGCACATACTATTAAAATATTATGATGACATACAGTTGGAATATTTCCAATTATTTCTCAAGATATTGTATACAACATACCTAAAATGCAAGGGTGCCAATAATGTTGACCAAAACTGTACCTCCGTGACATAAATGCATAAGAGGAGAGCCTCTTTCAATTGAAAGCAGGCTCTGCAGTGAGGGGGCATACTATGAGGGTGAAAGGGGATAGACTCAGGATTAATATGCGGAAATATTTCTTTACGAAAAAAGTGGTAGATTCGTAGAGTAGTCTCCCAGTGGAGGTAGTAGAGATGAGGACAGTATCTGAATTCAAGTAAGCATGGGACAAACACAGATCTCTGAAGGAAAAAAGGGACTATAGTATTTGATATGGAAGGGAAAACTAGATAGGCCATATGGTCTTTTTCTGCCGTCATGTTTCTACGTTTCAATGATCAGTGAGAAAAGAAATGAACTGAAAAGCAATCAACACACAATGCTTAAGCTTCTAAAACAGAACAATGCCATCTCGGTCTTACAATAGAATTCAATCTGAAAGACAATCTCGGTAAAGGAGTGCCCCTCAGTGAGTGGAGGTATAATGTCAAGCTGTTTAGTTATCACATGTCATGCCAAGCTATAGGACTAAGGAGGCATTGCTTCTCTATATCACAAGAGGTCCAAGAGGAGTCAGTGCTGTAATACAACCGTGAGGAATGAGAAAGGCACCATTATAAAAGTAAGCTGAAGATGACCTATCCCTTCAGCTTTCAATGTGAGCTGTAACTGTGCTTCGAGTTATTATTTCAGATTACCAGGCAAATGGATTGAGAAAAACTGCTACCCTGTTGTTATATACGGTTTTTCAGACCATTCATGAATGCATCTTTTATTATTTAAGGAAGTAGGTAGACCTGACCCATGTGTGTCTTTTCCCTTCTTGAACTTTGAACTGTGCAGATGAGCTGTCAGATTTTCTGCAATGGAAGGTCAACTCTATTTAAAAAGGTTCTTAACTAATCACAAGCTCTCCCCAGAGGCAGAGGGGAAGAGGGAGTGACAGGGACCCACTTGTCGGTGATGTGAATGGCTTTGATCCTTTGTTGTCCTTGCTCCTACAAGAATAAGCGCTGGAGTCACTCAGTAGGGCATTTAAGGTTCTTTTCCTTGATCAGATTAACTTGCTGATGGACTACAGAAGAAAGGGGAAATGGTGCAGGAGAGAAGGGTCCTTACAAAGGAAGAAATGCAAGACACTATAATGGGCGTATCTCTGCACTTTTACAGACCTATTGAAGTTCTTTGTTTCTAAAAATATTTCCTGGAATCCTCTGTTTACACAGTCTATTCTTAATATGTATACACTCAGGAATTTTTAAAAACCCAAACCAGGGTGAAAGATCAGAATCACAAACCCAAGCTGTCATTTTCATCTCAGTACGTATGAATGCCTGGAAGGATAAAGGACAAGGTTTCTTATTTTCAATGGCAACAACTACCTACCTACCTAGGTCCCCTACCCCCTCCAGTCCTGGTCATTTGTCCTGTGTTTTTTCTTGTCGTCGTGTTGTTTTTTGAAGACATTTGCAATTTTAATTGTGCACCTCCAAGTTATGATTCATGATTAGGGGTATATCAAATCCAATAAACTGTAACTGATAAAGCACTGGTAGAGACACTTATCTTATTGCTACAAGCATTTAAGTAGCTCTGCTAAATATACATTCATGCAGCACCCAGTCAGGGATGGAACCAGGGCTTCTGCCCCTCTCCCCCTCCCCCCCAGATAGGGCTGACACAATGCTGAGTGGTGCTCATGGCAGGTTTTGGCACCCGCCAAACGCTGGCACGCCACTGACATGCTTATCATGTTTACCGTGTTGCTACTGCCCTGCAACAGATGATACCACTTATCCTACTGCTACTGAACATTTGTATAGCACTACAAGACGTACGCAGAGCTGCACAGACACATGTAAAAGACAGTTCTTGCTTATCAGAGCTTACAAACTAGTCAAGACAGTCAACACAATAGCTGTAGACATGGGATACATCTAAAGGGAACACAAAGGAGATTGGGCGAATCAAGATCCAAAAGCGGCAGCGAAGAGGTGAGTTTTCAGCCTGGATTTGAAAAGGGCCAGAGATGAAGCCTGACGTACAGACTCAGGTAGTTTGTTCCAGGCATAAGGAGAAGCAAGGTGAAAGGAGCAAAGTCTAGATTTAGCAATAGAAGAGAAGGACACAGATAGAAGCGATTTGTCAGAAGAGTAGAGTTCCCTGAGGTTGGGGTGTAGGGAGAGATAAGAGAGGAAAGGTAGTGTGGAGCTGCACTTATAGGTCAGCAGGAGAAGTTTGAACTGGATGCAGAAACAGATAGGGAGCCAATGAAGTGATGTGGGAAGAGGGGTAATATGAGCATGACAGAGCTGGTGGAAGATTAGCCCGCAGAGGAATGTTGAATAGATTGAAGGGGAGAGTGATGATTCAGAGGGAGACCAGCAAGGAGGAGGTTGCAATAGTCAAGATGGGAGGAGACTAAAGAGTTGATAAGAGTCTTAGTAGTGTGTTCAGAAAGGAATGGGGCAAATTTTGGTGATGTTGTAGAGAAAGAGACGTCAGGTTTTAGTTATCAGTTGGTTGTGTGTGGAGAAGCAGAGAGAGGAGTCAAAGACGATCCCAAGGATGCGAGATGAGGAAACATGGAGGAGTAGAGAGTTATCCATAGAGACTGAGAAAGGAGGAAGGGGGGAGGAGGGTTTAGGGGGAAAAATAAGAAGCTCAGTTCTGGCCATGTTTAATTTCAAGCGGCGGTGAGACATCCAAGCAGCAATGTCAGAAAGGCAGGCAGAGATCCGGGCCTAGACTGCTGGAGAGATTTCAGGTGTAGCGAGGTAGATATGTGAGTCATCAGCATAAAGATGGTACTGAAAGACATGTGAAGAGATGAGTGCACCAAGGGACTGGGTATATAGAGAGAAAAGGAGTGGAGCCAAGACAGACTCTTGGGGTACACCATCTGAGAGTGGGATAGCAGTAGAGGAGGATCCACCAGAACAAACACCGAAGGAGCGATGGGAGAGATAAAAAGAGAACCAGGATAGCACAGAGGCCTTAAAACCAAGCGAGGACAAGTTATCAAGGAGAAGGTTTTGGTCAACAGTGTCAAAAAAGCAGCAGAAAGGTCAAAAAGGATGAGGATTGAGTAAAGGCCCTTGGATTTTGCCGGGAAAAGGTCACTGGAGATTTTGGCAAGAGCCGTTTTGGTAGAATGTAAAAAACGAAAGCCAGATTGGATCCAGAAGGGTTTGAGGAGAGAAAGTCGAGGCAATGGTTGTGAACCGCACATTCAAGTAGTTTAGAATAAAGGGGAGGAGGGAGATAGGTCAATAGTCAGAAGGGCAGGTAGGGCCTAGTGAAGATTTCTTGAGGAGAGGAGTAACCATAGCATGCTTGAAGGCTGCAGGGAAAGTTGCAGTGGAGGGCGATAGGTTGAGAATATGAGAGATGGAAGGGACTACAGTGGAGGAGATGGAACTAAGGAGATGGGTGGGAATAGGATCAGAGGAGCAGATAGTGAGTTTGGATGAGGAAAGAAGGTGAGTGGTTTTCTCCTCAGAGATAGAAAAGAAAGAAAAGGTAGCAGAGGTGGGGGGGGGGGGGAGTTGGGAGTGAAGAGGAGGAGGAGGGGAAATAGCTGACCTTATGAGGAATTGAATTGTGATCATATGGATTTTGTCATGGGAGAAGTCAGCTAGGGTTTGGGCAGAAAGGGAGGGAGGGATCGGAGGCAGAGGCACCTTGAGGAGAGGATTGAGAGTTGTAAAGAGATGGCAAGGGTCAGGGGCAAGAGAGTTAGTCAGATGGACATAATAGTCATGTTTGGCAAGTGCTATGGCTGACTGGAAAGAAACAAACATGAATTTTAAGTGTAGAAAATCTGCAAGGGTGCGGGATTTGAGCCAAGCATGCTCAGCTGAGTGGGCAAAGGAACGTAGATAGTGATAATGGAAGACAGCCAGAGTTGAGGTACAGTACGCCTCACAAGACATGGCATGGGCAGAGCAAGAGCATCCAGAGCAGAGGAGAGTGCAGCGTTATAGGAAACTACTGCCTCATCAACAGACTCAGATGACATAGTGGAGGAAAGAGGTGGTGAGACAGTGGAGAAGAGAGCCAATGGGTCAATAGCATGAAGATTTCTAAAGAGGTTGGAGGAGTTGAGAGTGATGAAAAGTGAAGCTTGGCAGGTGATGGTCCGATAAAGGAAGAAGCGAGGTACAGAGGTCTGAGGGTAGGCAATTAGAGAAGAATACACGGTCGAGGCAGTGGTCTTGCTGGTGAGTGGCAGCAGTAGAGCAAAGCTGGAGGTTGACTGATGAGGTAAGGGAGAGGAGCTTTAAAGCATAAGGGTCAAGAGGAGTTAACATCAATGTTAAAATTCCCGAGAATAAGGGAGGGGGAAGATGAATCCAGAAAGAAGGAAAGCCATGAGACAAAGTCAGAGAGAAAGGTAGAGGTGGACTTGTCAGGGGGTAGTTAATCGGAGAGGTGGTGGAGTAAAGAGTCGGATGGAGTGGACTTCAAAGGAGGGAAAGGAGTGACACTGAGGCAGAAGGAGGGGTTGAAACAGACTGGAAGGAGAGAATAGAAACCCAACACCAACACTACCACAGCCAGTGGGACGAGGCGTGTGAGAGAATTGATAGCCGCCATGACAGAGAGCAGCTACTGAAGTTGAGTCCTCTTGGAGGACCCATGTCTCACTTAGAGCAAGGAGATGGAAAGCTTTAGAGATAAAGAGATCATGAGTAAAGGCAAGTTATTTGAGATGGAGTGTGCATTCCACAAGGCACATGAGAAAGGGAGAGAGGAGGGGAGAGGAGAGGGATATTAATAAACAGGGCCGGCCCGTCCATTGTGTAGGAATGTTGCCCGCACATGGCCCTGCATCTCGGAGGGCCCTGAGCCTGACAGGCTGCAGAGGGAGCTGGGGAGGCCTGAAGCTGCGGCTGACTTCTGAAGAACCGCGGGAGTAAAGAGTGGCGTTTGCCTTCTTTCCCACAGCTGTGATAAAAAGGAACCCTCAGGCACGCTGAGTAATGGGAGGTTAAATGGGATCATGTCCGACGTGCCCTGATGTCCCAGCACTTAGCGCGCCAGCGTGTCCCTTTTTATCACAGCTGCAGGAGAGAAGGCAAACACCGCTCTTTACTCTTGTGGCGGTTCAGAGGTCATCTGGGGCTTCGGGCCTTCCTGGTTCACTTTGCAGCTGGTCAGGCGCAGGGGCCCCCCCGAGGCGCGGGGCCATATGTGGGCAACATTAGCAGAAGACACAAAGAAAGCAGAAGAAAACAAACACAAAGCAGAAGAAAGCAGACACAAAGAAGCAACTGAAAAATAAAATGCCCAAACAACAAAAGGTAGAAAGAAATGTTAATTTTAAATGTATTAACTACAATATGCCAACTGTGGGAAATGTGCATCGCTAACATTTTGTGTTTGTTTAGTACAAGAGGAAATCAATTTATAGTTTTATTTCTTCACTGTTGTTGTACATTCCAAGTTTGGCTTTTGGGGTTCCCAATTTAATTATTGTCTTCCTATTTCTAAATTGTGATCCCTTGTTCTTTGTTTGGTGACGGTCTATGTTCTGCACGTGTAACCGAGCTGCATTATTCTGTTTATGTAGTTTCTATGTGACAGTGCCACTTGTTCTCTTTCCTCCAGTGAGATGTACCAGTTTAATATTTGCAGTGTTGCCTTTTCATAGGTAGGTTTGGTGCTTTTGTGAGTCCTGGTAGTGCTGTTATGATGCAGCGGGTTTGCTATGGATCCTAAATGAGCAGGGTTTATAGTACTTCCTAATGTGCCTGGTAGTTAACACTGGAGTATAGTAATAAAGAAATCTGGTAGTCTCTTTATCCTCACTGTCCATGCAAATGGTATTGAGACACTTATTAAGAGGCACGTCTACTAAAAGTCAGCGCACACTAACATTTGTGATTGCGCATTAAGTGCAGCAACACCCATTTATTTCTATTGGTGCAGTGGCACTTAACGCACATTAATATTTAGTAAACATGCCCCTAAGTCATTGGCAGGACAAAAAAGAGACTTGTGAAGGGCTCCTTTGAAAGTTGCCTAAAATTTTAGATGGGCAATATATACATTTTAAAATAAAGTAAATTAAATGTATGTAAATGAGGTCCAGTGGCTATTCAAATGAGGCCCCTTAATGAGTCTCTGTGCATTGCCTTGCATCACCCTTGGGCCGCTCCTGTGAATAAGATTTGAGCTGTTACGTAAGGATCTGTTGTGGGAGTGTGACAAAAGTCTAGTGGGGCCAGAGTTGGGTTTGATGTCTCTGGAAGAGAGAAAGAGAAGGAGTAGATGAGTGCAGAGCAGAGGGGAGACAGCACGTCGGTAATGAGGGTGAGGTTGTTACAGAGAGATAGGAGGTGGCTGAATGAGAGGGAGAAAGTGTTGAAGCTTAAGAGCTGATGATAGGGTAGATGACAAGATGGTGGGGGAAGTGAGGATAGTAAAGGGGAGATAAGGGGGAGGGGCTTGAAGGTGTTGGTAGGAGGGGAGACAATTAGGGAGTATGAGCAATAGGAAGAGAAAGGGTTGAGAAGCCATAAAGAGAGAGCTGAAAAGGAGCACAGAAGGGACACCGCCATTCTCCTCCTCAGCTCCCCCGATTGGGGTAGAGCAGGCCAGCGCGAGGACGTGCTTGCTGGCCCCGGCCCAATCAGGGGCTTGCATCTACAATTTAAAAGCAGCGGATGCTACAAAACTCATACCCACACTTATATGCCCCAAATTTGTCCTCCACCTTCAAGTATTTCGTCATGATTGCCTATTTAAGCAAGTCAACGCCAACAGTCCTGAACTCTAAGTCTTCAACCAACGGTCATGAACACAATTGAATGCTAGTCATATCATTTGTTATAGGGTATTACCAGAATGCAATCATATTTTTAATCTAGTTTGATTCAATCAACAGTTCCTCTATAGCTTATAAGCTGATTGTGCATGTACCATATTTTTCTGATACTTAACCCAATTGCAAACAGAATCTTGTCTGCTTAGCTCTTTCTCAGATTTACTGTGAACGTTCACTTCTATGGTATGCTTTGCGACCCACATATATCACCATCTGTGAGCTGTAAGCATTCAAAATTGTTTTCTATGCCTGCATGATTATAGTAGCATTTTACTTGACTACTCAATCTCTGTTATTTCTCTAATTGAATTAGAACAAATAGTCCTCTAGATTCCCTTTCATTATATCATGCATCTAAATTCATTTAGCACCATGTGCAATGCTAATCAAAGCTGTTTCTAAACTGCCCCGTCATTGACTGTCAAAAAATTACAGCCATACGGGGCCTAGAGGACAGTTATCCAGAATAGCCATCTTAATCAACAAATCTCACCCTAAATTAACCCAGAGTTCTTTTCGTCTAAAATGGAGAAGTATAGCCTGCTTTACTATCTCTATTTCCTACTCTTACTAACATCTCTTACTCAATCATTCCACTTGGTATCATCACAATACTTTATTTCCTTTACGTTCCTCCAGTTTAGTCCTCTACTCCTGGGTAGTACACCTCCTCTCGCAGCCTGGAGACTGGACCAATCAGAAACTTTCTCTCACTGGATCTAGCTAGCTGGAACTCCCATCAGCCCCCAGTGTGTCCAGTCTCCATGCAGCAGAAGGACCTTGTGAGCCTAAGTTGGGCTCACTGGAGAAACCAATAAGGAGCAGGCTCTTTACTTTCCATTTTTCTTTGTGTTTGGTTGCCTTAGGATAGCGGATGCTGTCTCTTTAAAAAAAACAAAAACAACAGTGTCACTAGACAGTAGGGGTTTGAATCCATAGCCTACTCTGCCCTGCTTGGTCTCCTTTCTCCTCTGGCTATTTTAATTGCCGCAGGATCTCTTACCCCTTGATTGGACGGGGTAGAGCTCCTTTCTTGTCCCCCCGGCAGTCCGCTGTATTTCTGAGCTTCAGCGTTGACTCCGGGGCCAGTTCCCTCCGGCGGCAGTATTTTCAACGGCATTCCGGCCCTTTTTCAGCGATCGGGCCTCGGGACGCTGGCAGGAGAGCCATTCCCTTCAGGTACGGGCGGGAAGAGCGAGGGAGGCCAGGGTCTCGCAGTGCCTATCTGTGACGGCGCTTCAGGAACCTTTGCAAAAAGCGCGCCAAACCAGGCTGTGAAACCGCGGCCATTTTCTCGTCGCGGTTTCAGCAGCGGCGGTTCTGTTTCACTTGCAGAGCCTGTCAGTGCTTTTGCCTCCTTTGTTTTTAGAAAAGGAGATAATATTACGGGGTTACTTTGTTTTCTTTAGTTTGTTTTCTTTAATTTGTTTTCTTTGATTTTACTGTTGTGCTTTTCTTCTGGGCTTTAGGTCCGCGGGGACTGGGGGCTCCAGAAGGTTTTTCTTTACTAGGTTAGCTCTCTCGGGGGGCTATTTGTTAAAAAAAAAAAAAGAGGAAAAACAACAAGTATAGCAAAGAGAAAAGGAGATAATATTACTAACATCTTCTTTATGTCTGCAGTAGGGCTGTAGGTACGCTTCTCAGCTGTGCAAGGGAGAGCCCTGATCCCGTCTCCTCCTTGGGGGACCGCTAGGCTTGTCTTTTCATGCCAGCAAGGTCTCAGTGTGTGATTTGTGGCACACGCAGGAGCACGACCCCAGAAACAGGTGTTTGTGGGTGCTGTGCTTCGGTGTCGCTCAGTCTGGAGCAGCAAATGGAGGACGCTGCAGGCTCAGCCCTGCCTGAAGTGTTGGCGGAGCCTAAGGGGGAGGCTTGGACTCCTGGGCCTTCCGCCCCGCCTGTCGAGAGGACATCTGGAGTATCCGGGGTTTCGTCGGGGCTCCTGGAGTATTTTTCCCCAGAATTTGTTTTACTTATGCATCAGGCGTTCTGCCGTAAGCGACAGGGTATTGTGCCGGCGTTGGCCCCTCCCCCTTCAGTCAGTATGAGTTCGGGACTGGCAAGTCCTGAAAATGTGGTGGTCAGAGCACACAAGAGGCCACGTCCACCGGAGCATTCTCCCTCCAACGTGGAGTTGCTGGAGGACGAAGAGCAGGAGTTGGACTTGGAGGGCGAAGGCGAGGATTTAGAAGAAGGTGAAATAGCTGAGCCTGAGGATCAGGCGAGGATCATTAGGGTGTTTCGGAGAGAAGAGCTCTCAGCCCTCATTGTGGAGGCCCTGCAGACGCTTCGTCTTACTTCCGAGCAGGCTACTAGCGAAGAGGATTTGGCAGATCCTATTATTCAGGCGGTGCGCCAGACGCAGGTCGTGTTCCCTATTCATAAGGTGATAGATCAGATGATCCAGAACGAGTGGGATCACCCCAAGGCAGGCCTGAAGGGGATAAGAACTATGAATAAGCTCTATCCCTTGGCGGACAAGGACAAGGACCGGTTTCGTGTCCCAAAGATTGATGCCGCGGTGTCGGCTGTCACGAAGAAGACCACTATTCCTGTGGAAGGCAGTGCGGCCTTGAAAGAGGCGCAGGATAGGAAAATGGATAGTCTGTTGAAGCAGTCATTTGAAGCGGATGCGGTTTCCTTGCAGGCCTCCATATGTGGTGCTTGGGTAGCTAGGGCCTGCCTTCGTTGGGTCCAGCGTCTCAGTCAGTCGGCATCCTTGGGACAAGACGAGATGCGGGAACTCCAGCGTTTAGAGTCCGGATCGGCGTATTTAGCAAATGTGCACTACGATCTAATCAGAGTCTTATCGAATAGTATGGCGTCCCTAGTAGCGGTGCGCAGGGCCCTTTGGCTGAAGAACTGGGCGGCCGATGGGTCGTCTAAATCTCGACTTGGCAAGCTTCCGTTCAAAGGGAAATTATTGTTTGGTGAGGACCTTGATAAGCTGGTCAAGGATTTGGGGGAGTCCAAGGGTGGTCGACTCCCGGAAGATAAACCCAAACAGGGAAAATTTTCCCAGTCCTTTCGGGGACAGGCTAGAGACTTTCGCAGATTTCGTTCTCCTCGTTTTGCGGTTTCCCAATGGGGAAGGTTTCTATCCCGTTCCCAAGGGTTCCGAGGGGCAAGCAGAGGTTTCACAGTGCCTGCTCCCGGCGCCACTCGAAAGCCCCAATGAAGGGCAGCGGGTCCAGGCGGATGGACAGTCGATCGGAGGACGCCTGAGGGGGTTTCTTTCCGCCTGGACCCATATTACATCGGATCAGTGGGTCTTGGAGATAATTCGCGATGGCTATGCATTGGATCTGGCGGTCCCGGTGAGGGACTCATTCGTTCAGTCCCCCTGCAGAGGTCCTCAAAAGGCCTTACAGATTCGGCAAACCTTAGATCGCCTCCTTCAGCTGGGAGCCGTCGTCCCAGTGCCTCCCAAGGAGTACGGGCTGGGGCGCTACTCCATCTATTTCGTGGTGCCAAAGAAGGACGGTTCTCTTCGTCCTATCCTGGACCTCAAAGGGGTGAATTGGTGTCTCCGGGTTCCTCATTTCCGAATGGAAACTCTCCGGTCTGTCATTGTCGCGGTTCGTCAAGGGGAGTATCTCTCCTCTCTCGATCTCTCCGAGGCCTATCTCCATGTGCCCATCAGAGCATCACATCAGAAGTTTTTTCGGTTCGCCCTGCCTTGGGGTCATTTTCAATTTCAAGCGCTGCCCTTCGGCTTGGTGGCGGCTCCCCGCGTCTTCACCAAGATAATGGTCGTCGTGGCGGCGGCATTGCGGAAGCAAGGTATCCTAGTGCATCCCTATCTCGACGATTGGCTGATAAGGGCCAAGTCCCTAGAAGAGAGCAGACAGGTCACGAGCAGGGTGGTAGAATTTCTGCAGAGCTTAGGTTGGGTGGTCAACCCGCTCAAAAGCCATTTGACACCGACTCAGGTTCTCGAGTACCTGGGAGTGCGGTTCGATACCCGGAGAGGGTCGGTCTTTCTCACGGAACGCAGAGCACAAATTCTTCAAAGGTTGGTGCAAAACTTCAGGAAGCTGTTGGCGCCAACGGCATGGAATTATCTTCAGGTGTTGGGGACCATGGCGGCATCTCTGGAGGTTGTTCCTTGGGCTCGGTTTCATATGAGACCATTACAACGGGCCTTGCTTCGTCGTTGGTCCAGTCAGTCCGAGTCGCTGAGCAAGCATCTTCCTTGCCCGCTGTGCGTTCGGCAGGCTCTGCGGTGGTGGTTATGCCATGTGACCTTGCAAACAGGAGTGCCGCTGGAGCAGCCGGAGTGGCTCCCTCTATTTACGGATTCAAGTCTCACAGGCTGGGGGGCGCATTGCGGAGTACAATTCACTCAGGGGCGATGGTTGGCGGGGGAAAGCTCCTGGTCAATCAACCGTCTGGAGATGAGAGCCGTGTTGCGGGCTCTTCAGTGGTTCGAGAGTCTAGTGTCCGGCTGAGCGGTACGAGTGTTGTCGGACAATGCGGCTACGGTAGCATACATCAACCGGCAGGGCGGCACAGGGAGTGCAGCCATGGAAGAGGAGGCCGAGATGCTGTTTGCCTGGGTGAAGACGCGCTTACAGGCCATTTCGGCAGCTCACATTGCCGGAAGAGAAAACGTGACAGCGGATTTTCTCAACAGAGTGCAGGTGGATGCCGGAGAATGGGAATTGCATCCGGACGTGTTCGATCAGGTGACTCGCCGGTGGACAGTTCCGGTGATGGACTTGATGGCGACGTGTCAGTCGGCAAAAGCGACGCGGTTCTTCAGCAGGCGGAGGGAACCCATGTCGGAAGGGATCGATGCCTTAATTCAGCCATGGCCGACGTTGGGTCTGCTCTATGTGTTTCCTCCGTGGGCCCTGGTCGGTCGTGTGATTCAGCGTATTGAAGCGCATCTGGGCAGAGTGTTGCTGATAGCTCCAGATTGGCCTCGGCGCCCTTGGTACGCCGATCTGATCCGTCTCTTAGACGGACTGCCATGGCGGCTCCCCTTGTCTCAGGAGCTCCTGATTCAGGGACCCCTTCGGATGCTGCAAGTGGATCGATTCTCGCTTACGGCTTGGCCACTGAAAGGGCGAGGTTAAGAAAGCAGGGCTACTCTAGAGCGGTCGTGTCTACCTTACTTCAGGTCTGAAAGCGGTCCACCTCTCTCGCTTATGTGCGTGTTTGGCGCATCTTTGAGGACTGGTGTTCCAGGCATCAGGTTCGAGCGTCCAGAGCGTCTGTGGCTGTAGTGCTGGCCTTTTTGCAGGATGGCTTCGAAAAGGGCCTTGCCGCCAGTTCTCTATGGGTACAATTGGCGGCCTTGGCCTGCTATAGAAGTAAGATACAGGGCGTGTCTCTTGGTGCCCATGGTGATGTTGTGCGTTTTCTAAAAGCAGTTTCCAGACTTCATCCAGCTCGCCGTATTTCTGTTCCGGCGTGGGATCTCAATTTGGTCTTACGGGCCCTAAGTAAGGCACCGTTCGAGCCATTGTCCCAGAGTTCGGTCAAAGACTTGATCCTTAAAGTGGTCTTTCTGGTGGCAATTTGTTCAGCTAGACGCATCTCCGAGTTGCAAGCTCTTTCGTGTAGGGAGCCCTTTCTTTGCTTCTCGCGCAACAAGGTGGTGCTTAGACCGGTGCCCTCCTTCTTGCCCAAGGTGTCTTCACCTTTTCATGTCAATCAGACGGTAATGCTCCCGGTCCTGAAGTCAGATGCAGGGCAGTCTTCTGATCGCGGTTTGAGTCGCTTGGATGTAAAACGCATGTTACGTCGTTATTTGTCCGTCTCTGCGTCCTTTCGCAAGTCGGATCGCCCGTTTGTGTTGTTTGGTGGCCCCAGAAAGGGAGAGGCGGCTTCAAAAGCATCCATTTCCAGGTGGATTAAGGAGGAAATTGCCTCGGCGTATTTGTTGCAGGGGTGTTTAGTACCCGTGGGGCTTTGAGCGCATTCCACGAGAGCGCAGGCGGCTTCCTGGGCAGAGCATGGTCTGGTTCCACCAGTGGAGATTTGTAAGGCGGCTACCTGAGCGTCACTGCATACGTTCAGTAAGCATTACCGGCTGGATGTGCTAGCGGCTCGGGATGCCTGTTTTGGGTTGGCGGTGTTGCGTGCCGGCTGGCAGGGTCCCTCCCGTTACTACTGGTCTGTTACATCCCAGGAGTAGAGGACTAAACTGGAGGAACGTAAAGGAAATCGAAATTACACTTACCTGGTAATTGTAGTTCCTTGAGTGACGACAGTTTAGTCCTCCTTCCCATCCACGGTCTTTGGGACTAGCTCGGCACGTGTTGTCAGTCAGCAAGAATATTGACAGGTGAGTGCATATGGCTACCTTGTTTTTTTCGCTTGTTGTTCACTTGTCCTTTCATCCTCTGTCTGTTCTTCTGGAATTTGCAGGGGAGTAGAGTATCGCTATGGAGAATCTCACCTCTTTGTCTGTTAAGGGGGGAGTTAAGTTATGTTCTTGTTTATGGTTCAATTTCACTAAAAAAAACCAAAACCTGTTGGAGGCTACTTATTTGTTGCTCTTTTGAGTCTGCTTTGTCAGTAGTTCACTGGGGGCTGATGGGAGTTCCAGCTAGCTACATCCAGTGTGAGGAAGTTTCTGATTGGTCCAGTCTCCAGGCTGTGAGAGGAGGTGCACTACCCAGGAGTAGAGGACTAAACTGTCATCACTCAAGGAACTACAATTACCAGGTAAGTGTAATTTCGATTTATTTTATTTATTTATTTGAAAACTTTTATATACCGCCACTTCCCAAGATCAGTGGCGGTTTACAGAGAACAGTGGTGAAAAAATACAAGGAACATAAATGCAACATTGCAACTATATACAAAAAAATGGTATAAAAAATAATTATTATTTACAGCTCATAACAGGAACCTTTGGCAATTTAGGCAATGTAATTATTTACAAATTACAATAACAAGTTCTTAAATATTTACAAACTGCGAAATTTACAACCTGCGTCATCAATCAGCTTTGGATAGTGTTAAAATGTGTGTGGGTAGTTTGGTAGATTGTATGAATGAGCTATGGGGGGTGGGAGGCCAGATCTGAAAATTGGTAGTAATGTTGGGTGAATAGGTATGTTTTTAGTTCCTTTCTGAATGTTTGGAGATCTTTTATCTCCCTTAATTGGTCAGGGAGGTTATTCCATTGTGTAGGTGCTACATATGAGAAGGCGCTGTTGCTTGTTATTTGCTTTGTCTTTCTTATTGTATCTGGTACTTGCACGGTATTGAGATTCCTCCTTCTTCTTAGTCTACTATCTGAAGGTCTATGGATAAGGGTAGATAGATATGATGGGGCGATGTTCTTAATTAATTTAAATGTAGTCAGTATAATTTTATATTGGAGACCAACAAACCAAGCACGATTCCACGTGCACCGAACACCCAGTAAGAAAACGTGGCTGAAGTGGAATAAAGAAATAAAAGCTTTAACTTCTACACGTCCCTTCGTTGCATTCCACGTTTTCTTACTGGGTAATTTTATATTGGATCCTGCTGGCAACGGGGAGCCAATGTAAAGAGTATAGAATGGGAGATATGTGATTAGATAATTTAGCCCTGGATATTATTCGTGCGGTAACATTCTGGGCCATTTGGAGTATATTTTGATTTTTCTTTGTTATGCCTTTAAGGATACCATTGCAATAGTCAAGGTGAGGTGTTATTAGAATTTGAGTAATGGTCCTGAAGTCATCACTTTCAATAAATGGTCTAAGCTGCTGGATAGTTCTAAGTTTGTAGAAGATTGTTCTGGCTATTTTCTTAATGTGGGAGGTGAAACTGAGAGTTCTATCAAGAGTGTCTCCCAAATATTTATTTAATATTCCTATCATCCAGCATCATCGCAGGAACAATCCATCTATCTACCATTACCAGCCTACATACAAGTATCATAAACACCAGAATAACAGGCTCACATACATTAACCCACCAAAAACCTGTTATGTGAAATTACCCTCCTTATCAACTTACCCCATAAAATGCCTCCTCCTGAATACAAGATCGATCAGAAGCAAAATTCCAGTCATCTTGGATCTTATAAAAACAATACTCTTGACATTCTATGCTTAACTGAAACCTGGTTATCAGAATCAGATTCAGTACTGATCAACCAACTAACACTCCACTTATAAATTATATCATTGCCCAAGGTCAACTAAACATGGTCATAATAGTTAAAAAAGAACTAAATACAACACATCATGTAAGCAAAAACATAGAAGACATGGATGTGCTACCCATTGAAAACAGACATTTGTCAACCACTCAAGACCTCCTTCGGCCCCCCCTGACAATCTCTCAACCATGCTAGAAGCAGCGTGCACCACATCACTAAACAAATCCCACATCCTACTTGATGACTTCAAACAACCAGCCCTCCTTAGCACGTACGCCTCCAACGTCATAAATGCTACGTCAGATATAGCCTTTCAACAAGTGGTTACAGGTCCCAACTCACTGAAAAGGTAATATATTAGATCTCATTCATGCACTATTCCAGACCTACATCACTCCCTTTACCCTGGACTGACTACTTCTTGATAGAATGGACGCTACCTGCAAACCCCCCTAGCATTCCATAGAAAATTCAAGTCCTTTGATAAGGAGTCCTTCTTGAATAATTCTCTCCCCCATAAAGATCGCTCGCTCAATGATCTGGATGATATCATATTTAATTGGAACTCCACTATCTCCAGCGCTGCACTAGCCCCACCCTACCTCAAAAAAACACAAAGTTATGGTACACAACATAATTAAGGAAACATAAACAAAAATTGCATAAACTAGAACACAAATCAACAAAAGATGAGTTATCTCCAACCATTCTAGAGATAGCTAACCACTCATTACGACAAGGACACATGCCAGCTGCCTTAAAACCATAATCCACCCAATACTAAAATCAACAACGGCAGACAAAAACCACTCTAACTCTTACAGACCCATTTCGAGCCTGCCGTTTTTAGCTAAGGTCATTGAAAAAGTTGTGTAAAATCAACTTCAAGACTTCATTGAACTAAATGCTCCCCTGGATGAACAATAACATGGGTTTAGACCTTATCACAGTGTAGCGATCCTAATGCTAATGTTTTTGAATAATCTCAAACGTGGCTTGAACTCCAGCAAACAAGCATTTATCTTAATTTTTCTAGACATTGCCTCAGCTTTTGATAGTATTAATCATAGCATACTTATCAAAAGACTAAAGCAAATTGGTCTTCAGGAAATAGTCATTCAATGGTTTAGGTCCTACTTAACCAACTGCACTCAACAGGTCCAGATTGGCCAGGTAGCATCTACAACTTTTAAACAAGAACAAGGTATCCCGTAAGGCTCCTCCCTCTCCGCCCTATTATTTAATATTTATAGTCAACCAATATGAAATATCTTCAAAAAACTAAGGGACACGCTGGCGCGCTAAGTGCTGGGAGATCAGGGCACGTCGGACACGATCCCATTTAACCTCCCATTACTCAGCGTGCCTGCGGGTTCCTTTTTATCACAGCTGTGGGAAAGAAGGCAAACGCCACTCTTTACTCCCGCGGTTCTTCAGAAGTCAGCCGCGGCTTCAGGCCTCCCCAGCTCCCTCTGCAGCCTGTCAGGCGCAGGGCCCTCCGAGATGCAGGGCCATGTGCGGACAACATTCCTACACAATGGATGGGCCGGCCCTGTTTATTCATATTCTTCTCCTCTCCCCTCCTCTCTCCCTTTCTCGTGTGCCTTGTGGAATGCACACTCCATCTCAAATAACTTGCCTTTTCTCATGATCTCTTTATCTCTAAAGCTCTCCATCTCCTTGCTCTAAGTGAGACATGGGTCCTCCAAGAGGACTCAACTTCAGTAGCTGCTCTCTGTCATGGCGGCTATCAATTCTCTCACACGCCTCGTCCCACTGGCTGTGGTAGTGTTGGTGTTGGGTTTCTACTATCTCCTTCCAGTCAATTTCAACCCCTACTTCTGCCTCAGTGTCACTCCTTTCCCTCCTTTGAAGTCCACTCCATCCAACTCTTTACTCCACCACCTCTCCGATTAACTACCCCCTGACAAGTCCACCTCTACCTTTCTCTCTGACTTTGTCTCATGGCTTTCTTTCTTTCTGGATTCATCTTCCCCCTCCCTTATTCTCGGGAATTTTAACATTCATGTTAACTCCTCTTGACCCTTATGCTTTAAAGCTCCTCTCCCTTACCTCATCAGTCAACCTCCAGCTTTGCTCTACTGCTGCCACTCACCAGCAAGACCACTGCCTCGACCTTGTATTCTTCTCTAATTGCCTACCCTCAGACTTCTGTACCTCGCTTCTTCCCTTATCGGACCATCACCTGCCAAGCTTCACTTTTCATCACTCTCATCTTCTCCAACCTCTTTAGAAATCTTCATGCTATTGACCCATTGGCTCTCTTCTCCACTGTCTCACCACCTCTTTCCTCCACTATGTCATCTGAATCTGTTGATGAGGCAGTAGCTTCCTATAATGCTGCACTCTCCTCTGCTCTGGATGCTCTTGCTCTGCCCATGCCACGTCTTGTGAGGCGTACTGTACCTCATCTCCAGCTGTCTTCCACTATCACTATCTACGTTCCTTTGCCCACTCAGCTGAGCATGCTTGGCTCAAATCCACTTCTTACCCCTGGGATAAGCATCATGGAATCTATCTACCTTTTTGGGAATCTGACAGGTACTTGTGACCTGGATTGGCTGCTGTTGGAAACAGGATATTGGGCTTGATGAACCCTTGGTCTGAGCCAGTATGGCATCTCTTATGTTCTTATGTAAAAACAGAGTCAGTGTGAAAAACAAGAATTGAAGCCTAGTCTCTTACTTGCCAATCCAATACTCAACACACTAGGCCACTCCCTCTCCCAGAAGGATGCATAAATGATTTGATAATGATCTTTTGAATAAGGCTTTCATGTCACAACCTGTTTTACTGGAGCTAGGGCCAGCCCCAGAGCTGTTTCAAGGTGTTGGTGCCTTAGGGAAGCCTTAAGCCTTCCACCTTCCATCCCCCAGCTGTTAAAATATATTGTTTAGTTTTGAATGCCCTGTTTTATTGCTCCCCTCCCCTAAAGTTACCACCATAGGTGACCACCTAGTTTGCATAGTTGTTGGGCCGGCCCTAACCTGAGAAGGAGATCATTTGGATCCAATGTGTGCCCCAGAAAACTTGCCTGATAAGAATTCGGAGGATGTACAGTGGAATGCTTTAAAGAATTTCAAATGGCTTAGAAGCACATTTTGTGTTGTTCGAAGATAGCTATGGTTACTTTTCATATAGAAACATTCCACAGTATGGTTAGCTGAAGCAATATTACACCCTAATAAACTAGTCTTTCTCCACTAATGAACTCTGCTGGCCATTGTTTCCTTTGTCTTTTGAAAGTCTGAATCATTATCTGATCCTGCCCTTGATGAATGACATTCTTTCCTCACCCCTGGCACAAGGTACATTCCTAGAATTCCTAAAGTCCTTAGGGTGGATGGGGTTGTTGACCTCTGTAACTATGGGAAAATGCTTCTGTCCACTTAAGAAGGGCCCTATGGAAACAGGTCCCGGAGAGCTGGGGGTAAGGAGGTCAATAAATTGGTTGCTTTTATCCTCTTTAAGGCTATTCACCACCAGCATAGACTGTGTGCAACCTGTGAAATAAAAGGCAGAACCAAATTTTAAACATAGTTTTTATTTTATAAGGCAGACCTATAAAAATGTTGCCACTGCACATGCAAATATTGGATCCTAGGATTCTCCCTTTGATTGAAAACTCCCACTATGAGAAAATAAATTCCATCTGTTGCATAGTTCACAGGTCAGAGTGGTAAATGGATCAGGTCAGACAGCTTTCAAAGCAACTAGAAGGTGTAAATGCAGTGGAATTAATCTCACCAAAGTGAAATGGTAGGATAATTCCTCTTTGATTTCCATATATTGACATATTTTTATCCTATCATGCAGAGATCAGTTTCCTAGAAGGGTGGAGAAAGTTAGAGCTTCCATCAGTGGACACCACCCTTACTACCCTCCAGGGATGGTATTCTTCCGGGGGGGGGGGGGGGGGTATTCTCCGTATTTATTCAATATTGGAGTTACATGCACTGCTCTGCTAACCTTAACCCTTCACCCCTTAGGAAATTCAGTGTTCTGTTAATCTGTTAATACTTGTCATAGTTTCTCCCTGGAGGCATCACCCTTTCAAGCTGGATAACAGAGTTACTTACCTGTAACTGGAGTTCTCCGGGGACAGCAGGATAAGTCAGCCACACTTGGTGACGGCGCCGAGACGGAAGTACTCTCCATAGCTCAGAAGGGCTTTTGCCCTTCTGAGCATGGGCCAACTGGCCCCACTCCCCTGTCCACCCCTAGCTAGCCAGTATGTCCCTAGCTGAGCCTTTTGCCGCTAGGAGGCGGGCACCAGGACGTAGGCTGACCCCATCCCAGGGGAGGTGGGCGGGTATGTGTGGCTGACTTATCCTGCTGTCCCCGGAGAACTCCAGTTACAGGTAAGTAACTCCATTTTCTCCTAGGACAGGCAGGATGGGTCAGCCACACTTGCTGCCTCCCAAGCTGCCATGCACTGTGGTGGATGGGGAAAACCGAGATCCTCCTTCAGGTCGGCATGCGCCCTTGGTACAGCACGTTGCGAGGCCTGTAGTGCGATGCACGCATGTGAAGCGCTCACATTGTGAGAGGGTGCAGTTAGCAGGCACCGTACGACGGCTTGCAGTCGCGATGTACACATGTGCAGAGGGTGTAGTTACAAGGTGCCTCTGTGCGGTAACAGAGGCTTGCAGTCGCGATGCACGCATGTGCAGAGGGTATAGTCACAAGGTGCTTCTGTGTGGCAAGAAAGATGCAGGCCCAACGAGCAGTAGTGGTGTGGGAGTCACCACAATGAAGAAGCAACGGCATCAAATCGCTGGCCATGAGAGTGGTGCAAAATGGGGCATTAACACATCACTAATAAGGGTTTTTGTTTGTTTTTTTTAAACGTGTAGTCAACTCTGGAACTTGTTAACCGGAGGATGTTAGTGTAGCAGGATAAGAGATACAGGGATTGGTAAGTCGCTACTCGGCCCAACACCTACATTGGGGAATCCATGTGTTTGTGAAGACATAATCTAGATTGGCCCAGCATGGCGTACTGTTGGGTATATGTTCTCAGTGAGGTGAGAGGTGCGCGCCGGGATAGCAAGGCAGTATCGGCTATGCTATAAGAGTGGTATTAGATGGACCACTAAGGCCGCAGTGTCCACAAGTCAGTTCCGAGCTCATGCGAGCTCGGGCGGCATGCGGAGGTGGCAGCCAAGATTGTTAAGGCTGCTTGGTCGCCACAAACTCACGACCTTGATGGTGGCAGTCCAGATTGTTAAGGCTGCCTGGTCGACAAGAACTCATGCCCTTATACTTCTCAGTGAGGTGCACCCATTACCGGTGGTGCTCCTGGATGGTGCGTGTCAGTGCACGGGTGATGTGATAGTCCCTGTTGCAAGGTCTTGTGGCCTTGCAGATGTGTGCTAGAGGAGCAGGACTTGCGGATGTGTGCTACATGAGTAGGATGCAGGGAGGACCTCTGGGGATGCGTGCATTGTGTGTGCGTCCTTGGTGTGCCTTGGGCCCTTGCCTGTACCCGAGCAGCTGTGATCATAGCTGCTGTGATCTGCCTGAGCCACAACTGTGATTTGCCCAGGCCACAAGGAGTGCCAGTGGGATTTGGGCCCAGATCGCTTGGGTAGTAGACCGCTGCACTGCTGCCTCAACTGGACTTGGACCCAGATCGTCTGGGTAGTGGACTGCTGGACTGCTTCACTAACCACTAGGCTACGCCTACTTTAGGCGGAGATGCAGGTGGGTCCCTAGGGGTGTAGTACGCTGTGACCGGGCCGGCTCGTGCACTGTGCAGTGTATATCCTGTCTCGTGTACTGTTCAGTGTATATCCTGGGCATACTGGAGATCTATTGGAGATCCATTCCAGGCCATCATGTCCTGGTACGGCCACAGGCTGTCAAGATCAATGGTTTTGAGGAGGCTCCCACTCGTTCGTGTGCAGCCGTTCCGTCGTGCATTGGTGGGTAGCGAGAACACATGGAGCCCACCCTGTCGACAGGGTCACAGCATGTCAACAGGGTCAGGTGTTAACATGGTCTCTTGGGGGAGAAAGTCGCACTGGTGCAGTGAGCCCCACTGATGGAGGATGCATCCTACATGATTCCAAGGGGAAGGACTACCAGGAGCATCCATTCTTTCACCATCCAGGCCCTGGAGTACGGAGCTGTAGGCATTGCTGCACCGTGGTGACGTGTTGTAATTCCCCAATATGGTCCTCAGCTAGGTTTGAACCTGCGACTAGTTGGTCAGATACCCTGCCTTTGTGCTCGCTGAGGCAGGGTGCTGCCCTTGAATTGATCATAGGGAAGATCCAAGCTGGAGAGCCCAGGCTGGTCGTGAGCCAGTCACTCTGTCTATATGCATCCCGTGGCATTAGGTTTAGTGCCAGAGAGCTTAATGGGGCAGGTGCTTGCTGCAGGGCGGAGAAGATGACTCACGCCATGAAGATGATGGTGATTTTTTTTTTAGTTACAGAAGTATTGCCTGGGTCTTGAGATGGTGTTTTTCCCCGTTACGGGAGGGTTACCCTTTACACAGAGGTGAGTTGCCCACGTGGTTATGGTTTTGAGGGAACAGAGTGGGCCCTTCTGCCCAGATGGAGTTAGGTAGGGTAGGGATCCCGTAGGATTTCCGTAGAGTTTTCCCTACTGGTTAGGGGTATGTGGTCAGGCGGCCCCAGCTGGCATGAGAAAGGCTGTTATTTGGCGGGGAAGGCAGCACTGCTGAGTCTGAGAAGTGGAGGGAGGGCAGGGCCAAACCTGATGGCGGGGTTGTGTTTAACTTTGACCTTTGCCAGGTGGGAGTGCACAGGGGCCCATGCAAAATACCCATGTCCCGTCAGATGCCGGGTATAGAATGTGCCATCGAGCAGATGCTCCAGGGCTGCCAGATCAATGCATTAAGATCAAGTTGACGCTGCTTACTGGTTCTTAAGGTCATGCAGTAAGGTCATGGTGGGCCATGAAGTACGCCTTCACACCCTCAGATACGCCTTCACACTCCCAGATGCAGGTAGTGGCCAGAGGGTACTTGGTCATGAATGGTCATGCCCGCAGTCAATGCGGGTTCTTAGCCCCCTTGGCTGAAGAAGGGCATGGAGTGTAGGATCCACAGCTGGGATCCGAACCCGTGCCCTTCTGTCCGGCGATGCATTGACTATGTGTACTTGGCTATGCATACTGCACCACCCTGTTGCCACTGCAACCGGTGGTGGAATGTTCGGCTTCCTTGGGGCCTTTGGGCCATTCTTAGAGTCCTCGAGGGGTGCAGCTCACCCAAGTGTCCTGGTAGTTAGTGGCAAGGGGTGCAGCTCATCCAAGTCTCCTGGTAGGGAGTGGACCACTTAGTCTTTGGACTACTTTTCAGGTAGGCACCCAAGACTTGTGCATTTGTAAGGATTCTTCCTTTCTAGCTGCTGCTCTGGGTACAGCTAGCAGTCGGTTAGAATTGATCGCACGAGTTATTCTGGAGCAGAAGTCAGTGCGAAGCTGCCAAGAAGGCACACGGTGTCATGTCTCGGAACCCAGCCCCAGTCCCCTTGAGTAGTGATCTGTTGCAGAAGGGCCTGATGTTTAAGCATCAGGCGCATGAAGTTAGGAAGCCCAAGGTATCTGCTCCTGGGCTACCCGATAGTGTAATCAGTAGCATGCTGTTGGCACCATGCAAGTGTGTGCCCAGTTCCCTTTAAGAGAGGACCCCTCCGGCTGCACCAAGCCTGTAGATAGGAGGAGTAGGAGGTGGTTAGCAGAAGTACTGCGGTAAGCAGTACCAGCAGCCTTGCTGAAGGAAGGGGCTAATGAATTCAGGCCAGTGGGAAGTAGGAGGAGTGCCTCAGAGTGATGGTGGTGCAATCCTCCACTCTTATTTTTTTAAAAAAATTTTTGGCTCAGTTTCGAGGCATTGTGTGCACCGGGAGGTGCTGAACTAGTAGCATGTTTCGCTTATGAATTGGCAGTGGCGTTGTTGGAGTGGTTCCCTTGTCGGCACCAGCATTGTTGCGTGTTCCGTGAGGGGGCTGAATTGACCGCCTACTGCGAGCTGGAAGAGACTCCCTCTGTCGGTGCCGATTGCAATTAGGCAGGGGGACTGCAGAGGCTCAGTTTGGGGTAGTGAGCAGACCTCTCTGGTGACCTAACCAGTCTGAGGTAAACAAGGGTGACCCCCATGCAAATGGAGACAACCCAGGAGGAATTTGTTTCTGTGCACCTAGGGGCAAAATCCGTAGCCCTACAGAAGCTAAGGTTGAACAGAGGAGGAGGGGAGGGGGGGGGGGCGCTCCTACGGGAGCCAAGCACTGTGCTAGCCTTCTCTCCTTTCATATCAAAACTTATTTGGATGTCGCGGCCTGAACTGATGCTGCTTTCATCAGCGCCCTGGGCAGCAGGTCATCCGGGTTTGGGAGACGTGTGCCGAGTGCCCAGAGAAATGACAAAGCACCGGAAGTGATGGTATCTGCAAAGTGCTGGGCTTCCTCGCCGGAAGAGCCTCCCTGCCCTCATGAAGCTGACCTGTGGGTGGAGCAAATGCGATAAGCATGCACACCAGGTACCTTGGGGGAAGACAGTGCAGCTCGGGAAACTCTCTGCGCGGACAGCCATGCCGTTTCCGAGTGATCCTGTCCGTCAGTTAGCTCGGCGCTGAGGGCTCTGCATGCAGTCAGTTACGCCGGGAGGGATTTCATTAGGCAGTCATCTCAGTGCCGAGGGCTCTCTGTTGTTGGCAGTCAGTTTGCCTTTATAGGCCATCTGGGCATGGCTGGAAGGCTGCCAGGCTGCACAGTGGACTCGTAGCGCCGAAGAGGAGCCCTGCCGGGCCGGCTGAGAAACACAGGGGGGCCGAACAGAATCGCCTCTCCTCGGTGCGGATAAGAGACTTCGCTGGTAGCCATGGCGCCAGCCAATTGTGTCGAGGGGCGGAGCAATGTAGAACCCCTTAGCCAATCAGTTGTGTCATGTGGCGGAATTTGCTATAGTGAACTCCCTTCCTGCTTCCGTGATGTGCGGCTTGGAAGGCAGCACGGAGGAGCAAGATGGCCGCCCCCATGTCCCCACATGTGCGGAAGGTCTCCGGAGCGGCAGAGGAGCGGAGGCCGGGGATGGAGGCCTTCTTAGGCACGTCCTGGGCTGTCACGAGGCTTCCACATTCAGAGCATCGATCGTTGAAGCCTGCTGGGTCCATCGTTTAAGCCTGCAGCTGAGGGTGGAGGCCCTTAGGCCCACCCTGAGCGGTGGTAGGAGCTGGAGGCGGTGCCCCCGAAGGCACGTGAATCGCATGCCCCTAAGCCCGTGGGCAGCGGTACCGATAGGTATTTCATGTCCTCTGCTGTGGCATATGGCTGGTGGGAGCTCAATTCAACCCACTAGAAGTTCTGTTTCCAGTAGAGGGGTTTTTAGCCCATGGATCTTCGGTTGAGAGGCAATCTGAAACAAGAAGCTACTGGACAAGCATTAATAGTAAGTTAAAATTGATATATACATACGCTGTGAGAATTGTTCTTAGTTGTTTTAAAGAGGTTAAATTTTGGTGGAGAGTAGGAAATCCATCTTGCTGGCAAGGCGGAAGAAGTTGAACTGGCTAGCTAGGGGCGGGCAGGGGGGTGGGGCCAGTTGACCCATGCTCAGAAGGGCGAAAGCCCTTCTGAGCTATGGAGAGTACTTCTGTCTCGGCGCCGTCGGATGACGTCAGCAAGTGTGGCTGACTCATCCTGCTTGTCCTAGGAGAAACTTAATTTCACCATCAGTGTTTCTTTCTTCTGTTAAAGCAACCATACCCTAGAATGGAGAAAAAGAGCCACTCATTCTTTGTAACCATGTGATTAATGTATGGAGCATAAGAACATAAGATATGCCATACTGGGTCAGACCAAGGTCCATCAAGCCCAGTATCCTGTTTCCAACAGTGGCCAATCTAGGTCATAAGTACCTAGCAGTTTCCCCAAAAGACACAGGTTCCACAATGCTTGTACTGGGTCAGGCATTGTTATCCTGGGTCCCTTCTTAATAATGGTTTATGGACCTTTCCTCCAGGAACTTGTCCAAACCTTTTTTAAACCCAGCTACACTAACAGCCTTTACTACATCCTCTGGTAACAAATTCCAGAGTTTGATTACACGTTGAGTGAAAAAAATGTGTGCCTTTGAGTCAATGCTGACCCAGTAGTGCCTGGGTTGTCTTGGCAGTGTGATCAGAAGTAGACTACCAGGTGTTTCTTCTGAGGCAATGAAGGGTTAAGTGACTTGCCCAAGGTCCTCAAGGAGTGGGAATCAAACCCTGGTTTCTTGGTTACCAAGCTAGTGCTCTAACCATTAGGCTACTCCTGCACTCAGAGGTACATATAATATATAGAATTTTTGTATTTACTTTGGGGGGGGTTTTGTATTATTTTACGTGTGTGACATAAAGTTTTATGTTGAACTTACATAGTATGCCCTTTTGAATGAACATTCTGTTCTCCTAGTACAAGCAGGATGAGTCAGCCACACTTGGTGACAGGGGCGGCTCAAGGCAATCTGCTGCCTGAGGCGAAGAATGAGATGGCGCCACCCCCCCCCCCCACCTTAGAGGGGGCGGGGCTTTTTCAGAACTCCAATCAGGGACTGAACCAAACCAAAAAGCCAATTAGATTATATGTAGGGAATCAAGATGTTTGCACACAGGGCTGTACCAAACTGCAATTGCGCCCTGTGCGACTTGCAGCTTGGGCGCATGCCCCCCTCTTCCCCCCCATACCTCCGTCCAGTGCTACCTGCTCTTTCCCTGCTGCTGCTGCTGCCCTCTGTTTTTTTTTTACGGCGGCACTGGAAACAGGGAAAGAGCAGGCAACGCTGGACGGAGGTATGGGGAGGAGGAGGGGGGGGGCATGTGCCCAATCTGAAAGGCGCCGGCACTTTAAACAGATCTGTCCCTCCCTCCTCTGACATCGCGTCAGAGGTGGGAGGGACCAGACCTGCTAAAAGTGCTGCGAAAAAGCTTGGGAGGGGGCACATTTCGGCTCGCTGCTATTGTCCTGCCAGAGGCAGACAGCCTTTGCACCCTGTGCAGCTGCACCGCTTGCACAGGGCTAGTTATAGACCCGTTTGCACACCAAGGAACTAAAAGACAGCAAGAACCAACAGCACAGTTTATAAAACTAAATTATAACTCATTTTTATTTTGTTGTTATAAACTGCGTTATGGTTCTTGCTTTTTCTTTTTCAACATATATTTTGCATCCACAGTGGGTGCAGAGCAGAACCAGGACATTCACCCATAGAACTCAATATTTAAAGAAAACAAAATCTGATTCTGATCATCTCACTAACAACAACAACAACCACTATTCTCCAGTACCAGGCATATTGTGAACTAATACAAAACCCTACAACAAAGAGCAAACCTACCATACCATACCATACCATATCAGCACAAACTTCCAAAACTCACATAAGGAGCCCATCCAAAAAAAGCATCATTGTAAATACTACAGTGGGCCCTGGAACATCCATACACCCATTTGAAAAGCTGAACAAGTCAAATTAGTACAGTACAGTATAGATCTTTATGCACAAACTCCATGTTATCAGAATACCTGGCCTCAGTCACACACTCACAACATCGACCCTCACCAAGTACAGAATAAGTAACCACAATCTAAAGTAAAAATAAAAATATGTCGACAAAATTTAAACTGAAACCCCAAGAAGCCAGAGTCCATATGCAGTGCAACATCAGATAAATAAGAGATGCAGTTCCCCAATACTGTGTAAAAAAACTAAGTTACTTACCTGTAACAGGAGTTCTCCGTGGACAGCAGGATAAGTCAGCCACACTTGGTGACGTCATCCGACGGCGCCGAGACGGAAGTACTCTCCATAGCTCAGAAGGGCTTTCGCCCTTCTGAGCATGGGCCAACTGGCCCTACCCCCCGGCCCGCCCCTAGCTAACCAGTTCGTCACTAGCTGAGCCTTAGCCGCTAGGAGGCGGGTAATGGTCAGAGGCCGACCCCTTCCCAGGGGAGGTGGGTGGGTATGTGTGGCTGACTTATCCTGCTGTCCACGGAGAACTCCTGTTACAGGTAAGTAACTTAGTTTTTTCCTAGGACAAGCAGGATGAGT
This sequence comes from Ichthyophis bannanicus, assembly GCA_033557465.1. Lineage (NCBI taxonomy): Eukaryota > Metazoa > Chordata > Amphibia > Gymnophiona > Ichthyophiidae > Ichthyophis > Ichthyophis bannanicus. Next base: position 162,866,617 of record CM066045.1, read on the forward strand.
CAGCCACACTTGGTGCCTCCCAAGCTGCCATGTGATGTGGTGGAAAGGGGGAGGCCGAGATCAGGTTCCGGTGACACTATAGCTGGGCTGGATGTTTTAGAGGGGAGCCCTGGGGTACCTGGAGGCGGCGTCAACGCACCAAGTGCTAACGTGCAATGTGCACGCGCCCCGTACAGTGTTCCATGTGCAACGTTAGTGGGTGTACGCCCGATTGAGGTGAGTGTGCAGAAAATACGGTACGTGTAGACACGTAGTCGCGGCTACGTGGCAGCGGAGAATGTGAGCGTATATTGTTTCAATGGCAGCTGCAGAGAAGGTCTGAGCCGCAGCAGAGGGGTTCCACAGAGCAGTAGCATTGAAGCAGAGGGGGGAATAGGACAGTAGCATTGAGTTACCCTTAGCCAGGAGGGATAGCCAAAGTATCGAGCTGGAAGCGCGGCAAGAATGGTGAAAGATTGACGCCTTAATGCAGCCGCGGCAGTGAGGAGGTCACTGCAGACTAGGCTAGGACCAGCAGCAATATCGGCAGTGGATCAGCAGCAATATCGACGGTACTATCAAGGGTGCAGCACTAAAGAGTGATGCAATTGGGGCACTAACGTCAAAGGACAAAAGTCATGAGGCAGGTCATGACTCGGTTAGGAGTGTCCGGCGGGAGGTAGCAGCGTAGACCCCGAGACTGCGAGGAAACGTTTGTCCATGTGGCATGGAGTGTTGGCAGTGTCCTGCCAAGGTATGGGCCACAGGCTGTCACTGGATCCTTTGGCAGGATGTCGATGGAGTCTTTGGCACAGCTAGAGTCCAGTGCCTGCCCTTGGCATGGCATGAACATCTGTGTGTGCGGACTTCCTGGAGGTGGGGTATGCTGGGACCGGTTGGCTAGGCTTATAGAGGTCATGTGTGACGAAGAGTGTGGTCCCCTGTATGTCCTAGGCATGTAGGGTCAGATGCGATGAAGAGTTGAGACTTGCTGCTGCTGTACTGTTACGTGCATGTCCTGGCTTGTAGATGCGTAGGGCTGCGATGATGCCCAGAACCTGGAGTGTGTCTGAGCCGTGGTGGCATTTATTTATTTAACATATTTCTATACCGCCTTATCATGCAAACAAGGCGGTCTAAACAGCAAGCAATCAATAAGATACAGCGTATAGCGTGTACATGCAGCGAGAAGTGTATGCATGTGAGCGTGTTTGGATGTAGATTCTTGTGCTGCTATACGCAGCGTGCGCTATTTACAGTGCGGCATTACGTGCATGTAGGTGTACGACCCAGACTGGCAGCTAGGGTCGCTATCGAAGATGCCCAGGGCTGGCAGATTGAGTTTGCATGTAAGTGGCAGCAAGGCTGCTGGGCGGCGCCGACATCAGATACCGCGACCGCCCTGCCTGGTTGCAGATGCCTGTGTAGGACCTGCAGGATTGGCTTTCATTCCTGTCAGATCAGGAGACGACAAGCCAGGGCTGAATTGGCAGTTGCCCACTGTGTCAGTCTCTCGAGTTACTCCTTGTCCACCTGCACTTGGTGGAAGAAGGTATCCAGGAGTCCTAGGGCCATAGGTTTAGGGAGAACGCGTTGGCGCTGATAGCCTGACTGTTACCATTTCCAACAGTCCCAGCCACACCGATGGGAGAGGGAAGCTGATGGCCAAGGGTTGCGAGTTCATACCTGCAGGTTAGTCCGGCAGTTGAGTCGGGCCTGCCTGGATGGATGGGTAATGTCTCGGGGCTAAGTCAGGTCGTCCTTTTTGTAGAGAAGTGGGAGCTTGTTCCCCTTTTGCATAAGAGTGGGACTATGGCCACCTAGCAGACTGCAGCCTTAGAGCGCAGGGCCATAGCGGTGCTCTGGCAGAGTGCTCGCATCCCGAATCAGACCTGAAGTCAGGTATTGACCATGTGACCTTTGTAATCATGTACCTGTGTACAATGGTGATCCCTTGACCAACCTCTACTTCGCTACCTGCACTCATGGCCACAGTGGCTTGAGTTTAGTGCTGCAGGACTGACACCTTGCACTAAGGGCCACGGTAACCTGGCCACGGTAACCTGGGGCTAGCGATGGAGGACTCCTGGGTTCAGTGTCACAGATTTCGCTGGTGGGGCCCGTGTAGTGCAGAATCTCCGCAAGGATAGCGAGATGGTATTCAGATGCCCCTATGGAAGATTGCCCCTATTTCCAGGAAACAGGTGGAGCCAATTGTTCCAGCTCCGGGAGGACTGAGCATAGCCACCGAGCAGTCGGGAGCTGTGGGTTTTGGTACTGGCATTGGCCTTGTGTACTAGGTACTGCCATTGGCCTTGTGAAATCTCACCAGAGATGCAGGCTTCACACGGCAGGCCACGATATCCAGGAAAGTGTAAGGACATGATCTCCGACGACCGGGATAAGGACCTGGATAGGTGGACCTCCGGTTAGAGACACAGTGGAGTGTAGTGACCCGAACTGTAGTCCTGATGTAGTCATGAAGATGGAAATGTGTTGCTGGGAATTGCCTTGGGTACCATGCTGCTGAAGTTCAGCCTGACAGCACCCAGTCGATGCGAGGCTCCTCGTGATACAGCAGGGAGGCCACGGGGCTAGGCGTGGTCTGCTGGAGGCAGAGGCCAGCTCATTTTGGATCGGGCCTCACGACGGCAAGGCGGAGGCCACCGGGCACCACCCCACGCTGTCACATGTTGCCACCACACACTTTGAGGCGTGCGGCATGGACCTTCCGATCGTCCTTGAGCTGTAAGCGAGGATGTGGGGTAGTCCTGGTAGAGGAGCATGAGGGCACGGCGTAGGTCAACGTCTAAGGCGTTTAGGTCTTGGCAGTAAGAGCTATGCCGCTGAGTGGGGGGTGCTGTTGGGTGCGAGAAGATTGGGGCAGGCCTAATCCGACTGCCCAGTTTGCGGATTGGTGACTTTGGATAACTTCAGTTGCCTTACGTCCAGGAGCAGAGACTGGTTTCCTATGCCATCTGCGGTAGGGGGAACCACGGACTCAAGGTAATGTATTAACCAGAGGACAATGAGCCTTTCCCTCTGTATGTTTATGCGTTGATTGGTAGGCCGTGAGGACTACCTCTGCGTCCTAGGGATTATTAAGTGTCATCTTCCGCACTCTGAGATGCTTTTTTTTTTTTTTTGGTTGTGGATCGCTAAGCCTTGTATTCAGAGGATGCAGGAGCGCTCCGAATGGCCAATTCTGTGGCGAACGAACCACATTGCCACCTGTGGCCCTGAGCCTTGTCCAATGTGGAAGCCTTGGCTGGTGGCAAATCATCCAGCAACAGTTTACATTGTAACATTCATTGAACGGTGATATTCATAACTTGGATTTTCTGAGGCAATGGAGGATTAAGTGACTTGCTCAAGCCCACGATGAGTGTCAGTGGGAATAGAACCCTGGTGTCTTGGGCCACAAGCCAGTGCTGTAACCATTGGGCTGTTTCTCTGCTCCATTGCCATTCTGCTCCGCAAAAACCTCAGCTGGGGCTTAATCACAGCTGGACCTTGAACCTGTAATCCACTGCTCAAAGACCTGCTGGTCCATGCTGTTGCCCTACTGTATGTAGTGGTATTCCATCTGCACATAGGCACATAGCCCCCCTCTTGTTGTTGGGTTTTGGTTTTTTTTTTGCGCCTCGTGAACTCATAGCAGGTAGCAGGGGGATGAGGCAGGGGGACGCCCCTACCTTTATCTCCGCAGCGATTTTCAGTAAGGAAGATTCCAGCAGGGGTTGAAGTCACCTGGGCAGGGTGATGAGGCATAATTGCCGACCTGCACCGCACAAGGGGGATGAGGAGAGAAGGCTCTGGAGGCGAGTTCCATGGCACGGAGATTGTGCGCGGGGATCACCACAGGGTGATGAGTAACCTCGCGCTTGAATCCGCAGAGGCTCAACATGGAGTCGGCATCAACTGGAGCTGGTGGATCAGCCTCCCTAGGGCGCTGTCAGCGGCTCAGCGGTGCCGCCTTCTATTGGGGCAGACAGAGCTTAGATTCTCACGGCCTGTGTGACCCCCTTAAGCGAGTAGGCCAGACCTTGTCTGGGTGGTGCACAAGACATTGCTCCTTGTTGGGCGGGGGGCTCCGATTCGGTAGGCACGGTAGGTGTGCTGGAGATGCTGTCTCCAGCGCAGAATCCTTTCAGGTCCAAGTTATGGGGTCCATTTGCGGAGGAGTGCCTTGATGCTGCCCTTCGCTACCATGGAGCCAAGCCATGGGCCATCCAATAGCAGTGAGCCTGGACTCTTAGATCGGCGTGGCAGCTGGACTCCACGTTGTCACTGCGCTAGAGAACGGTGAATCTGTGCAAACCTCCTCAGAAGCTGAGAGGCGCCGGAGTAGGATCATGCAGGCGAACCTCAGAGCCCTTCCGCTCCACTCTCGGCACCAACAACCGAGGCTGAAGTCCATCCATCCCGGCAGCGCAGTGAAGTTGTCCTGCCACCTCCTGTCGGCACAGCGTGAGAAGAATCTCAGCGCTTGAGGCTCGCGCTAAGCCCAACTGAGGAAGAGAGCTTACCCTTTAGCTGTAGATTTCCCTGCGCCGGTGCCGAGAGCGACAGCACTGTCCTCGCCGACGCCTCCGCGCCGAACGGGACCTTCGGCATTGGAGTGTCCTCCACTAGCGTCTCCTCCTCCCCTGATGCATGAATCGGCGCCGACCAATGGCGCCGTAGGGGGGAGGAGCTGGGCCCATTTATGGAAGTGAGAGTCCTCTGTGAGTGGCCCTTCCTCTCCTGATTTGAGGATCGGCGCCGGCCAATGGCGCCGTGGGGGGGGAGGAGTCTGGCCCATGATGTAAACAAGCAATATGGCCGCCGCCATGAGAGCCTCGTGGCGGGCCGGCTCTGAGCTCTCCAGGACAGCAGGATCGGAGAAGGAGAGCTGAAGTGAAGGAGGCCTGCGGTTGTGGTGGAGGTAGTCGCCGAAGTCTCAGAGAGATGCCCCTTTGCACCAGCCGAAGCGACACAGCAGCGGCAGCACCGAAGGGGGTCCCAGAAGGGAGAGCTCGTGCCACAGGGAGCAGGGCCGTCCAACGGAGGCATGCAGCTGGGTGTGGCGGCAGCAGTGACTCTCGCACTAGGAGTGCAGCTTGAATCAGTGCCCCCCACTCCTCTTTGCGCAGAAGAGAGCACGTGTACTCGGAATCGGAGCTCTGCTGCAACTGGAGAAACGAAGGCCTGTTAGAGGGCTAGCCGGGGACGGAGGGCTGTTAGGCACGTCCTGGGCTGCGGCGCTGCCTGTGCTTCCTTTCCAGCCCCATTGCCCCCATGCTCCTGGTCGCAGCGTGGAGATATTCTCCGCTGCCTGATGAGAGCTCATGGCTGGTCTAGATCGGAGGTATCTGGGGAAGCAAGAAGAAGGCATAAGGTAATTTAAACTGATAATACATACGTTGTAGAAGAAAATTTTGGTGGAGAGTAGCAAAGTCCGTCTTGCTGGTAAGGCGGAAGAACTAAAACTGGTTAGCTAGGGGCGGGCCGGGGGGCAGGGCCAGTTGGCCCATGCTCAGAAGGGCGAAAGCCCTTCTGAGCTATGGAGAGTACTTCCGTCTCGGCGCCGTCGGATGACGTCACCAAGTGTGGCTGACTCATCCTGCTTGTCCTAGGAGAATATAAAGATAGCACAAAGTCCAATCACTAAAATGAAATAAAATTATTTTTTCTACCTTTGTTGTCTGACCAATTTATTCTCTGATCATGCTGGTCCCGATCTGAGGCTTCTGCTTTCCTGTCTTCTCTTAGCTCTCTTTCTGTGGTCTATGGTCCATCTGCCGTTTCTTATCTCTTCTTTTGTTTTCTTCACTTTTTCCATCAGCCTATTTCCAGTCCCAGTAACCCTTCCCAGTATCAGCCCCTTTCCAGTCCTCACTCCCAGTACCTTCCAATGTCAACTTGCATTCCCGTGACTGCCACTGCTGTCCATTCCCTTCCAGTCCCCCTCCTTCCACACTGTCCAGCTCCTTCTAGTCCAAATACCATGGCAGCCCCTCTCAGCATCCACTCCCTTCCAGTCCCATTCTCCCATCCCCTCGCATCAGCCCATTTGTAGCCTTAGCACCCAGTTTTCTTCCAGGGTCAGCAGTTCTATCCTCCCCTCCCCACAATCAGCCCATTCCCAGTCGAAGCCCCCCAATCAGCTCGCTTCCAGTGCTAGTCCCCTCTCAACCCCATTACCAGTGCTAGCCTCCCCTAATCAGCCCGTTTCCAGTCCTAACCTCCCCGATCAGCTCATTTCCAATGCTAGCCCTCCATCAGTCCATTACCAGTCCTACCTCCCCCATCAACCCATTACCAGTCCTAGCCTTCCCTAATCAGCTCATTTCCATAGCTAGTCCCCCCTCAGCCCATTACCAGTGCTAGCCCCCCCATCAGCCCATTATAATCCTAACCCGCACTGTCTCTTCCCTCTGTCCAGCATTTATCCCCTGTCTGTCCAGTATGTCCCCCGTCTCTCCCCTTTCTCCAGCATTTGCTCCCATCTCTCCCCTTTGTCTAGTACTTGTCCCTTGTCTCCTCCTTTGTCCCCCATCTCTCACCTTTGTCTCTCCTTGTCCTCCTCCTGTCCCCCCTCCCTCCACCTGCACCTCATCCTGCGGTGGCGGGGGCACTGTGGCTGTTTTAATTTTAGATTTTGCTGCCTCTGCCCTGCCTCTGCCTTCCCGCTGCGTTTTTTTCCTCAAGAATGCTTGCAGCAAAAAAAAAAGAAAAGAAAAGGTGACTGAAGGCAGAGGTGGCAAAATCTAAAATTAAAATAACTGGAGTGCCGCCGCCGCACAAATTAGCCTGATCGCTTGCAGCGATCAGGCTGATTTGTTTGATGTCGGTTGTTCCTGCTGGATGAGAGGGAACCCTTGTCAGTTCCCTTCCAGCCCCCTCCCTCCATCCATGTCAGCCCCCCCTCCCACCCTCCATATATCCATGTCAGCCCCCCTTCCTCCATCCATACATCCATGTCAGCTCCCCTCCCTCCCTCCCTCCATCCATCCATGTCAGCCCCCTCCCTCCCTCCATCCATGTCAGCCCCCTCCCTCCCTCCCTCCATCCATGTCAGCCTCCCCTCCCTCATGTCAGCCCTGTTGCAGATTCACTATCCCCTCCTCCCCTCTCCCCATGTCTGCCTGCTACCGCCCTGTGCCTCCTTCTTCTACAGCTGCGGCTGTGCCGGTGAAGCCATTGCAGAGCCTTCCTGTCTCTCGACAGGCTCCGTGCAGCATTGTCCCGCCTCCAAAGGAACAATTTTGTTTGGGTGTGGGACAATGCTGCACGGAGCCCGTTGAGAGACAGCAAGGCTCTGCAATGGCTTCACCGGTACAGCCGCAATTCCCTAAAAGGCAAGGAGCCGTGGCTGCAGAAAAAGGGAGGCGGTGAGTTTGCCGCTGCCGAGAAGCAGACTTGGCAGCGGCAGCAACTTGTGCGCATTTTTTTTTTAACTTGAAGGCGAAATGAGGCGGCTGTTTTGGGGGCATTTGCCGCCCTCAAAACTTTGCCGCTTGAGGCAGCCGCCTCACTTTGCCTCATTATAGAGCCGCCCCTGCTTGGTGACATCATCCGACGGCACCATAGATGGAAGTACTCTCCATAGCTCAGAAAGGCTTTGCCTTTTTGAGCATGAGCCATCTAGCCCTACTCCCTGGCCCACCCCTAGCTATTCAATCTATTCTATCCGCCCATCCACGTGGATGGATTCTTTCTATCCACTTATTTATCGAAATGCACTAATATTAAACTCCTTCTATGTTTCCCTTTACCTTACTTACAGATTCCCAAAGCCTTCTCTGCATCCTGGTTGCAATCGGTGGTTCTTCCTCTCTGACCACTGGTGATGTGCTCAGCCCTTGCACTGCGAATGGCGGCGGGACCCCAGAAGAATGTTAAAGCTTCTGGGCATGGAGCAAGCTGGTCATGGGATGCGCCAAAAAAGCCTCCATCCCTGGGCTGGCTTGTTGGAAAGACCCCCAGGTACTGATGGCCTAACAGCCACACCAACGCGGCCAATCTGGCTGGAGAGAAGGATCACAAGGGAAGCAGAGGGTCAGCTTAGTGAAGAAGTGAAGGCCAAGGCCACACAGGTCTACATCAGCCAGACTGTCGCTGCCTACTAAACTCCCTCTCCCCCCTTCTTCAGCGCCTGTGTTGATAAGCATAGACTGGATGCCCCTCTCCCATGCCGCAGACTCATTGCTGGAGCAAGTCGGAGCATGGGATGTGCTGAAAATGGCCTCCATCCCCAGCCTGGCTCAACTCAGCTAATCAGGGGATCCCAGTGAGGTTATGGTGATCGCCATTCCCGGAATCCCAGACAGCCTCAGTGGACTTCCCCTGCCCAGGACTTACAACTGGATCATGATGGTGCTGGAGGAACATGACATCGCCATCCCTCTGCACTGGACAGCGCCATGGCAATGGAAAATACCCTGCGGCACGTCATCGTGCCAACAGGGGAAGCATTTCTGGCACAAGCGCAACCAACCCAGTTCCTCTCTTCCCCAGTACCAATAGACACAGCGCAAATGTTACACGGAGTCCCGCACCAAAGGAGAAGCGAGGCGAATCATGGCGCTATCACTCCGATCTGCTCCTCCTCTCCTTCAGCAAATAATAGCCAGTGTTTAAAAAAAAGAACAGCAGGACTGATGCAGTGACGACTCGGCATGTCGCTTATCACCCATTGCCTCAGAAAACAGACCCAACAACTTCCAGAATGTGGTGGCACATTCGTGCAGAAAGAATACCAAGGGCCTCCAGTACCTTTACTCTCCCCAGTGCTTCTTCCTCAGCCTATGTCCCTGGGAGTGGAGGGGTACTATATGGGTTAAGTTAACATGATTTCAACAACCCATCTCCATGATGATTTCAACATACCTTTAACCTGCACCTTGAGATCCGAGGGGAGAAATTGTCTCCACTTATGCAATCTGAGCAGAGGTTGCCAAAGACAAGGGTCCAGCTGTCTTCCCTAGATTCCTTTTCTCTAAAACTTCAGATGCTCTCTGTCCTCTAGGACACTACACAGGAAGGTCTCCACCTGCTCCTGGTCAAGAACACCCAGGAGCTGCAGGGTCACCAGGAGCCCGCCCGACCAACAGACTCATGGTAGATAGCATCTATGAGACGCGGGCTTAAGTGCCCACTACAGTAAGCTTTATAAGAGTAGAATGGTAGCTTAGCGATTAGAGCACTGGCTTGCTAATCAAGGGGACCAAGGTTTGATTCCCACTAGCACTCCTTGTCTATTGCTGCAGCAGAAGCCCCTTGTAGCTGGGGCAAGTCACTTAAACATTCATTGCCTATAGAAAGCAGCCTGGCAACTATTCCAGTCACCATATGCCTTATCTCTCCAGTGGGCTGCCAAGCATGAGGTAGGAAAGGTATGGGTAGCTTTAGCCCAGAGGTCTCCAGCATTCCTGATCTTGTTCAGCCACCACTGTTGTGTGATGGGCAATATACCCAGACTCCATAATCACACCCATATACAGCCAGTTCTGAGTTTCTTCCAGCTCACATTTATCATCCAGATACAGGAGATAACATGAGCAGGAACCAGCATGTCTTCAATCCCAGGTACCTGGTGGTGCAAACTCACTCCCAGGCTCCTTCAGCATGAAAGTCTCAAGTCAGCACATGAAGTATAACTTCCTCTCAGCTCCAAGGGCCCTTACACCCAAAAGCACGCTAACAGTGAAACAATGTGGGAGCCCGTAGTAAGACACCAACACACTGCGGCCATCCACAGTGTCAGGCCTACCCCAGAGCCTGCTAACTTGTCGGGATCGATGTAACCACTAGGGTAGCGCCAATGCATCCAGTGAGTAGTCCAACTCTGTCATCACAATGGATGCCCCCTGGTGGCATGGCTGGGCATATCACCATCAGTAGCATCAGCTACAGCTGTCATTGACCAGCAGGCCCCCACCCCCTTCCCCTGCCTTGGGATCTATCCACTCTTGTGGGACGCCCACTTTTTCATCAAGCGGTGCTGATCTTCTGATCAGTCCAGCATCTTAACAAAGGACGAATCAGCCACCCTAGCATCTTAGCACAATCCATGGTCAATATGCTTATGCCAACTGAACCACTTTACTGTATGTTCTAACAAAAGTCTTACTCATACGTGTGTTCCGATACTACCAGCTTAACCTACCATCTACAATTACCTCTGATGTATGTAGTATAACTGTGTAACCTGCTAGTTCTAGTTAGCTCAGATAATTGATACTTGTGTAATCTGCCATTAGTCTTATTCTTACATGTGTTCAGATATTACCAGCATAACCTACCATCTACAATTACTTCTGAGGTATGTTGTATAACTGTGTAACCAGCCAGTTCTAGTTAGCTCTGACACAGGATACTTGTGTAATCTGCCGTTAGCTAACATTACCGGCCACTATCTGCCATCAGCTACCATTATGCCATCAGCTACCATTATGGGGGAGGAGTAGCCTAGTGGTTGGGGCAAGGTACTTCAGGCCGGAAGGTCAGGGGTTCAAATCCCACTAGAGGACAGCAACCTTGGGCCGGAAGGACTGGGGTTTCTAGTCCCACAGATGCTCCTTGTGGTCTTGGGCAAGCCACTTAACCCTCCATTGCCCATGTTCCCTGTAAGTATTAGTGTATGTGTCTCATATCCCCGCGTGTTAAATGTATCCCCCAATTGTGTTGTGACCGCTTTGATTGAAGGATAAGGCGGTATACAAAACTGTCTAAATAAATAAATAAATAAATAAAATTATCAACCGCCACTAACAGACTGTATAGCTGCAACCTGAAATCCTGAAGAATCTTTGTCTTATGGTGTAAAGTGTAATGTGTAAGCTCCAGTAACCCCCGATAGATTGGGAGCCCCACCACAAACTGCAGCCTTCCTACAACTGGACCAAAGCCATTGCAAGACTATCGCGACCAGGCAACATACCTGACCCACCACCAACCAACATCCCAGCCCAGACCCACACCGCAACCAACGCACACAAAATGGCCCTATCCTGCATCATCTCAATTGCCCTCTACCTCCTCGCTACAGGCCTAAGCAATGTCACTGGCCTACATGCTAACAACAATCACATACCAACTATCCACAGTCACAGAAGGAGGTGGCCAGATGCCCCCTTCTATGAATCACGAGAAACTACTCGAACTCACCACCACCACCTCCTGCAGGTAGCATTACAACACAGCAAGAAGAAGAAACAGGGAGAAAACCCCCTCCCCCGACTCCTGAAATGCGCCCTTATAAATGCCCGATCAGTACGTAAGAAATGGCCGGTCATCTCAGATATGATAGCACTACACAACCTTGACCTACTACTGATCACCGAGACATGGCTTTCCTGTGATGACAACGTGCTACTCAACCAGCTCCTGCCCACTAACTTCTCCGTCCATACATGTCACAGGTCTGGCAAAAGAGGAGGTGGAGTCCTCGCCATCACCAGATCTGACCTTCAGTTCAGCATAAAAGATGCAGCCAGCTCGCCGCTCCTAGACACAATCTCGATAGAGAATAAGTGCTGCTCCATCAACCTACTTTACAGAGCTCCATCAACTGACTCAGATGTACTATCAACGATAATTGACATGGCCGCAAACTCCCAGAGCCCGCATACAGCAAGCTGGGTGCTAGGAGATTTCAACCTCCCCTCCCTGCAAGACTCTCACTCAAAGGCGTTTCTCGAAGCCCTGAAGGATCTAGGATACAGCCAATTAATCAAGGAACCTACCCATATAAAAGGAGGCATGCTAGATCTAATATTCACAACAGAGACAACCATCGGCGGACCAACCATCCCTGAACTATCAATCACCGCAGTCCCATGGTCAGATCACATGCTAATCCTATTCCAAGTTTCTCAGCCAAGCTGTGGCCAAAAGGGAGAAAGCACAGCAGGCGGTCAGTCCAGCGACCCGCCGAGAAGATTCCAACCATTCAACAAAGAACTAATCCTGAAATCAGCACTCCCACTAATAACCTCACCAGCACACAACCCAGACGATCTAGTCTCCGACTGGAATGAGATACTCAGCTCAATCGCTGTTCGCCCATCAAATAACAAACCACAAGGGAAACGACCCGCAGCAGCCTGGTACTCAGCTGAGTTGAAAGCCTCACTCGCGACGCTAAGGGAACTTGAGAGACGATGGCGCCGCTCACGCTCAGAAGTAGACCAAAGTGCATACAACTTACAACTCACAGCGCATCGTACCGCAGTGACAGAAGCCATGAGACGTTACCACGCTGACACATTAAAGAGATCCCTGAACAAACCTCGTGACCTGTTTGCCCTCGTTAGACGACTCACAACGGAACCTGCTTCAGAACAAGCAAACGGAATCCATCCTCAAACATATGCTGACTATCTACAAACCAAACTCTGTCAGATAAACAACAACCCTGCGCCCAGCACTATCCTTCAGCCTTGCAATCAAACACCACTCACTACCTTCACGACACCACCCAAACAACGCATCGAAGACACCATAGCGGCCATCAACACGACCACTGCACAATCTGATCCATGCCCGGCTTTCTGGGTCAAAGAACTACGGACTGACCTCAGTCCCGTCATATCCAGACTCATGGAACAATCGTTCACAACAGGGGCTTTCCCACGCACCCTCAAACACACATCAATAAGACCTTTACTAAAAAACAACAAACTCGACCAACAGAAGCCGGAATCCTACAGACCGATATCAAGCATACCGATGCTAGCAAAAATAATAGAAAAGGAAGTTCAGAGACAAATACAAGATCACATTGATTCCAACGCACCACTGGATCCATGCCAACACGGATTTAGAGAAGCCCACGGGGTTGAAACCCTTCTCACCACACTCTTCAGCAGCATAATAGCAGGCATCGACAATATCCGCCAAGGGTTTGTCCTTGTCTTCCTTGACATCGCTGCGGCGTTTGATTCCGTGAGCCATGAGCGCCTCCTAGAACGCCTCAAAGAGAAAGGAATCTCCGGTAAAGCACTTGAGTGGTGCAGGTCCTACCTCTCGGACAGATGGCAGCAGGTACGATCCAGAGACACATCATCAGATCCATTCCACCAAAGCCAAGGTGTCCCACAAGGATCCTCCCTCTCCGCCCTGCTGTTCAATATATACATGCAGCCTACCTGCAACCTGATCCAGTCTTTCAACGTTAACTGCATGTGTGATGAAGTAGCCCCATTCTCTACCTTAAAAGCACAAGATTCACAGCATTTCAGACCTGAAGCTGATAGGGAAACAGACCATGTGAGCAGCTGTTGTCAGGGACAACAGAAACAAAGGCAGCCACGAGGTCTGAAAAAACACTCAGCTGAGAGGAATTCCCTAGTTCCTGATAGCGTGCACCTGAGAAGGGGAAGAGCTTACAGCCCTTATAAGGACAGTGCAGGGAACACAGGGTTAGAACAGCAAGAATTGGAACGAGGAGAGGAAGGAGAACTGGCAGAACAGCGTGAGCAGCGTAAGCAGAGAGAACAGGCTGTCTTACCTGAAGCAGCTGGCCAAGAGGAAGCTGGAGGAGTTTCTTGCTTTGACCTAGGAAGTGAGTCAGAGACAGGAAGGAGTCACCCAAGTAACCACCCAGAGTCCTACGGGAGGAAGCAGCTAGCAAGAGCAGAGAACAGGTGTGAGAGGTCTGCTGATTGCAAACACTTTGGAACACGGAGGCTATGTTCCAGCCGGAGTGAGTGGAAACCAAAGACAAAACTGTATGTATCAGGAAGCTGTGACCTGAGGAATGATTATAGTGGGAAGTTAAAAGTGGTGAATGATAGAAATTCCTACAGTGTGAATGCAGAGCAGCCTCATGCAGGAAGTCTAAGGTGGGGGCAGGGCTGTAACTCCCCACCGAGAGATTTAAGCAGAGAGCTGAGCAAGGAGCCAGTGAAACCTCCAGAGAGGGTTAAAGGATATTATCTATCCCAAGCTGAGGATAGAAATAAAGAGAGACACTGTGACGGCACGGCACAGGGAAATTTCCAAGCCTACTTTAATAAGGAGGGTTTTGAATGCGTACAAGAACCCATGATAGTTGACACACTCAGTGAGTGTTCGTCCCTCTGTGACCCAATGGACTGTACATTGATTTCATCACATAAGATAATGTCTTTTTGCTAGACATAGCTGAGCATAGTGTTACAGGAAAACACTACAACTGATAAATGCTGATTTCCACACAGTGAGACTGTGCTGCAGTTGAATGCATAACGTTGTTACTTACTTTGAAGCAAGAAGAATTTGTTCTAATATTCTTTATGTCTTTGCCGGAGCATATGGCTTATTTCCTTTGAGTACTTGTGTTTTGTTTGTTATTTGAATAATCCGACCCCGGGAGGGGAATAAATCCTAATTTGCCTTTACCACTCGAGGCGTGCAACTATATTCATTGCCATCAGGCGCAGCCCTGCTAGCCAGGAGGCAGTCTGCCCACCTGGTGGTGACACATGATATACGCAGATGATGTGCTGTTATACACGCCTTTTGCAACAGAGAACCCCGACCTCACACCAATAACAAGCTGCATAAACAAAATATCCAATTGGCTACAATCCCAAAACCTCCGGATTCAACACAAGAAGACGGAGGTTATGTTCATTACAAGGAACCGTAACTTCACTGCGCCGGCTCAGTACTAAAAGTGAAGGAAGCAGACCTCCAGATCAAACCCGCTATCAGGTACCTCGGCGTCACATTAGACCAGAACTTGGATATGAAGGCGCACATAAGTAACACTGTAAGGGCAGTATATCATAAAATTAGATCCCTTAGATACCTGCGATCCCTGCTGGAGCCAGACGATTTCAGGACCATCTATCAGGCACTAATCATCCCGCATTTCAATTATGCAAACGCAATACTGCAAGGACTCCCCCAAACCACTTTGAACCCACTGCAAATGGCAATGAACGCCGCAGCAAGAGTACTACACGGAGCATCCAGGAAAGACCATGTCACACCCATTCTGAAACAACTCCACTGGCTCCCGATACAAGGTAGACTTACATTTAAGACCTTGCTACTCACCTTCAAAGCCACCAAAGGGCTCTCGTCAGCATCGCTAGCAGAGCTAATCCAGACGACACCCCACAACAGGGACAGAAGGTCAGTAGCACAAAACACCTTGATAGTCCCAAGATCAATAACTCAATGCACCAAGTCAACATCTAGCAGGGCCTACAAATTCTATGCACCAATGATCTGGAATAACCTCCCCCACAACATCCAAGCAATCCCAGACATATTCCAATTCAGGAAGGCCTTGAAACACTACCTCTTCCTCCTGCATTACCCGGAAACCAATAGAAGTTCAGCACCAACTGCTGAAACCACCCAAATCTTCCTTGACTGAAACCAAAATGAGCACATGACCATGTTGTGAATTGTATATAGTTACCCCTGTTAGCCAAGTTATATGTCCTGTTCATCTGTAAACACAAAGTACTATTGGAAATGTGTGATTTCATTGTTTATTGTAAACCGCGCTGATGCTGAATAGCACGGTATAGAAAAGACTATAAATAAATAAATAAATAAATTGGAGAACCTCACCCGAGCACTCCCTCAGAACCCTCACCCCTAGATCCAAATCCTAGGCTCCAGCGCTGGAGGCATGGCCTACAACATGGCGCCAAGGCACTGCCCTGCCTGCACTATCAACTCTCCAGAGATGGGACTAAATCAGCAAGTTGTATGGCTCAGCGGCCAGATCACCGACCATGAATCCTACCGTGACACCATCTGGCTGATCCTTCACTACCTGCCTCCACACATCCTAGATAGCTGACTGATAACCAGGTAGCAATGCCCTGATTATAATAGTTGTGTGATGGTGTGGCCTAATGGTTAGAGCCCTGACTCTGTAAGCAATGGACCAGGGTTTGAATCCAAGTTGCCCTCTTTTGTGGCTGTGGGAAGCTCACTTTATTATCCTGCTTGGGCCACAACTAGGTCTAAGTTGCACACTTCCATAAACGAGGTATCTGTGTCTTCCATACCTCGATGACTGGCCCATCTCTGCTCTGTCATCTCGGTGATCCAGGAAGTGATCCAGTGAGTGGACACCAACCCATGGTGTCCTAGGCAACATCAGAGAGATGCCATCACCAACCTAACTTGGAGCATCTCCTCAACCCAATGGACTACCACACAGAGCTTGCTGTGCCTCCCAGGACACATGGTAGCATACACACAAGTCCTACCCCTGGCAAAGCTATACATGTGCCACCTTCAATGGCACTGGCACACCCACACTGGAATAAACATTCACAGCCCCTACCCACACTCATTCCTCTGGACATGGGAGTGACAGGCTCTTTGCCATGGTGGACCCACAGAGCTAACCTCATGCAAGACAGACCCTTCAAGCAATCGGTTATCCCTACAGATGCTTCAACAATGGGATGGGGGAGGGGGGCACACTGCCTGCAGCTCCGCATCCTAGGGGCCTGGTCAGCGAAGGATCCACATCAACCTGCTAGAACTCTGGGCGATCCGATATGCACTCAGAGCCTTTCAGACCCACATCACTGGAAAGACTGCCCTGGTCCAGACAGACAACCAGGTGGCCATGTTTTACATCAACAAGCAAGGGGGAACAAACTCCCACTCCTGCCCCCTCTGAAAGGAGGCTCTCAAACTGAATTTTTACCCTATCCAAGCAGTGCCTTCTACAAGCCTCCTACAGACAGGCTAAGCCAACAGCTGAACCCACATGAATGGACTTTCGATCCTCAGGTGTCAGACTCCTTCCATCAGTGGGGCTGACCACAAATCAACCTGTTCACCACTGAGGAGAACACTGTGCACCCTTTTCTGCTCAAAACACCCTTCCATCAGCCGCATTGCCACAGATACCTTCGACGTGTCCCGGGGGGAGTGGTCAGTAGTGTACACCTTTCCACCCTCTCCACTCATCTCAAAGACCATTCAGCACATCATCAGACAAAGCCCAGGCCATCCTCTTCACACCCCACTGGCCGAGACAGGGGTGGTTCCCCTACATCTACCGCCTGGCTTCAAAACCCCCTGTATACCTCCCTCCAATGTTGGATCTCGTCAGTCAGGAGGGGGATACCCTGCATCCAAACCTGCAGGCATTTGCACTGCCAGTATGGAAACTGAGAGGCTGACCCCATCGTCTTTCAACCTATCCTCCGAGGTGCAACAAGTGATGCTGGTGATGAGGCACCCAGCAACAAGAAAGTCCCATAGCTTGGAACAACAGCGCTTCAGCACCTGGTGCATGTTGCAGCAGTGGGACACCCCCACCTTTTTTCCTGCCTGGTAACAAAGGTCCTCTGGTACCTCATTTCACTCTTCACATAGGGCCTAAAGACACAGTCCATCTGAATCCATGAACGTGCCAGTAACAACTCCATTGTCTCACTACCACTAGTCCCGCTTCATGATGGGCCTGACGAACTTCCACCTGCTGTCTGGCCTCTGTGCCTTCCTGGGACCTCTACATGGTCCTCATAGCAGCTAACATGGGAGCCCTTAGGGCCATTGCAGACAGCGGAACAGAAGTATGCCTCCTGGAGGACTCTATTCCTGATCGCAACCACTTCGGCCCAGCCAGACAAATCAGCGAACCGCAGGACCTAGTGACATGTCCACCATACATGCTGCTCTACCAGGACCAAGCCACCCTCTGAACCCACCCTGGGTTCATCCCCAAGGTAGTGTCCGCCCCACATCAACTAGGCCAGGGGTGGGCAGTTCCGATCCTGGAGTGCCGCAGATCAGTCAGGTTTTCGTGATGTCCCTAATGAATATTCATGGACCTATTTCCATACAATGGAAGGCAGTGGATGCAAATAGATCTCATGAATATTCATTAGGAACATCATGAAAACCTGACTGGTCTGTGGCCCTCCAGGACCGGACTTGCCCACCCCTGAACTAGGCCATCAAACTTACGTGCTTCCATCAGGAACCCCATGCCTCCTCAGAGGAGCAAAAGCTCCATACTCTGGAATGTGTCAGGGCCCTATGCAGCTACCTGCACCAGACAGCACACCAGAGGCAGGGGACACAACTCTTTGTCTCCTGTGACTCCAATAAACCAGGCTACCCAGTCACCAAGCAGACTCTATCTCGGTGATCTGTCTCGGCCTGGATCAGGCAGGAGCTCAAACTGCTCAGCCTGGACCAGACAGGAGCTCAAAACGTGCCAAGGGCGAACACATACCAGTTCTGGACACTGGTCGCCATCATCGCCAACCTGTGCTCTTTACCTGTGGCCGACATCTGCAAGGCCGCCACCTGGTCCTTTGTGCACACTTCCAGACACTACTTCCTTGACCTTGCCGCACAGAAAGACACATCCTTCAGCCAAGCAGTCCTAGCCGCAGCAGAGACACCAGTGGAACAAGACCATTAGGCGTAGACCCCAGTGGCGAACTTCCACATACCAGACCAGGAAATAAGACCACTAGGTGTAGACCCCAGTGGCAAACTCCCATTTGGACACACCCAACAGGCCATGACCCAATCACGGCTGATGCTGTGTTGATGCATCTACTATGCATTGCTGTTATTGCACAGTCGTTGTTATTGACACAGTTACTGTCCCTGCATGGTGAGACTTCCTCATTGTTAGTGCATGTTTTCACATTCATTGTTACTGCACGTTGCTCTTTTGCTATTCCGCTGGCACCATGTTCCAGGTGCACTTTGGCGCTGCCCTACCATGTGATGTTCCATGTTACACCAATAAAACATTCCTTCCTGCAGCCTGGGGAACTGTCCTCATTGAACCTGACCAGGGCCTTGGCCTCCCCCTATCCACCACAGCACATGACATCTGGGGAGGCATCAAGTTTGACTGACTCATCCTGCTTGTCTTAGAAGAAAGCGAGGTTACTTACCTGTAACAGGGGTTCTCTGTGGATGCAGGATAAGTCAGCCACACATACCCATCCACCTCCTCTGGAGGGGTTCGGCCTCTGGCCCTTGGCACCCACCTACTTAGCAACAAGGGCTCAGCTAGGGATGCACTGGTTATCTAGAGGAGGGCCAGGAGGTAGGGCTAGTTGGCTCATGGAGAGTACTTCCATCTACGGCGCCATCGGATGACATCACCAAGTGTGGCTGGCTTATCTTGCTGTCCACGGAGAACCCCTGTTGCAGGTAAGTAACTTCGCTTTCAGAAATGTAGCTAAAACTCCTGTACATAAATAAATAGTTGCTTTATCCATTCTCCCTACCACTGGATTATTGTTTGTCTGCTACTTTATAATATAGACCACTTTGGGGGGAGGGGGGTTGGGGGAAGCCCTTTTATCCGGGAAGGTAGGGGATAAACGACTTTTGAAAATGACCTTCCCTGACACTTGGCTCTGGTCTTGTGTTCTGTAGTGCCACAGGCCTCGATGCCTTTATGCATAGCTACTATATCTGTATAAACAGTGAATACCCAGAAATTAAGAGTCAGCTCCTCTTTACTCAGGCCAAAACAGAAGATGATGTGGCCTACACATGCCGGTGATTCACAGATTCACAGATTACAATGGTGCAGTGAAGGGGAAAGGGGAAGAACTGAAAACCACACATGAGGGTGTGAGGGAGAGGTGGCCTTCCAGCTGTGCTTGGCTCTGTGTGGGTCTGGGTCCTAGGAACGGGGCAGCCCGGTGGACATCCTGATGAGCTCATTCTTTCATTACTCAGAGGCTGCGCCTGCTTTCAGGGGGGACTGTGGTTGCTCAGAACAGTTTCCTAGGAACAAAGTGAGTCAGGAACTGCCCTTGCACAGCTGACTCTGATGGGGTCTGAAATGCAAACAGGGGACACTGGAAAAAATGCATGCTAGCTAACCGTACTTCAGCTCAACGTTTCTGTAGTGTTTGTGATAGCAGTTGAGGAGTTGTTTAATCTCCCTGGTGAACGGCAATCTGCCAAACTAGCACGGTTAGAGTGGTAATCACGGAAACATGTTTTGGTAATTCAGCTTATAGCTAGAATCTTCTAGAAGCGATATCAGTGTTTAAAGTTTTAAAGTATCTTCTACTTAGCTGCTCTGTTGTGAATCTAACAAAAATCGTTCAGTGAAATGCTGATCTCACAACATGTTTTCTTGTTTCATATGGATACAAAAAGAACGGCGCAAGCAACAAAAGAGGGCCTGATGTACTCATGGGTTTTTCCATGTTGTGTCTATGGGAAAAATATTTTATACTTGGGGCTAGTGATGGCCAAAATAAAAGATACAAGATTTTTTTTTCATTTCTAAAAATGAAGCATATTCTGGATAGAACAGAAAGAGGACCTTAGAAAAAGACTAAAAAGATAGCAAAATAGAGTCAAAGAGCAAGTTGCTACTACTGAAAAATGTGGCCCATATATCAGTTTTTGATGTAGAAACTGGAAGCATGTGGTTGATGGGGGGAAGAGGCAAGTGTGAATTCAAAGAAATATTCTTTCCACACCTGTTTACATTTCAGGTTTTGATAATGATTTTAATATCCATACAAAAACTGGGGTAATCTGGTACAGAAAATAAGAACAGTGTGAATGATATCCCCTCCCCCATCTTCTCTCCTTTAATAAAAATGTACAGTGTTGTGGTTGTTAAGTGTCATTGAGTTGATGTTGACTCGTGGCAACCCTCTGGATAGTTGTCCTAAACTGTGTTCGGTCTTCAGTCAGGTGGCTCATTGTTGACAGAGTGGCACCCATAGCTGCTGTTATTGTATCGATCCATCTCATTGCCGGCCTTTCTCCTCTGCACTACCTTCAACCTTGCCAAGCACGATGTCTTTCTCTAATGATCTCTGTCTTCACATGATCTGTCCAAAGTATGAAAGTTGAAGTCTTGTCATTTGAGCTTCTAAAGAAAGTTTGATTTGATCTCCTCTAGTATGGACTGATTTGTTCTTCCAGGCTGTCCATGGTATACACAGTATTTGTCGTCAGCATCATAATTCAAAGGCATCAATTTTCTTCCTGTTCTTCTTCTTCAAGCAAGAAAGAACTCAAAGCCTACCTATTCTCTGAGCATTTTGAAATCCCCTACCCCCCAAGACCTACCCCCCAGCAACCACAGACACACTCCCACAAAACTCCTGAAATCACAATTGACTAACCCAGACAGACCCCACCACACACACACTTGACTTACGATGAAAAGGAAATAAATTCCGAAAACTACACATGCTCAATGTCTATTGTACCCTGTAACACATTGCTATCGTCTTTTGTAAGTAGCCAATGTAAATAGTTTTGACACAGTTCCATGCATTATTACCTGTACATAGTTAGAATTACCGTTCTATGTAAAAGTATACAGAAGTATACAAAATTGTTAGCTGTTCCATGTAAACCGCCCTTGATCTCTGGAAGGGGCGGTATAGAAAAAAAATAGATAAATAAATAAGTACTTTTTTTGACCCACCGTTTTCCTCCTGCTTCTTTAGGTTGAATCAGAACCAGGGTAGAATTCTAGAATTGTGCATCCCAACTCTGGCTTCTAGATCTGTCATTGTGCAGTGTAAATAGGTGTAGAATATTTACCCTGGGTTTAGGCAGGAAACTTAGAAATGATCTCTCGCTCTGGTGCCCAGAGGGATTCATTTTTGCTAAGTAGACAGAATTAAGGTTCAAATATTAAATTGTAACAGTAAGGCCAAGAGTGGAAGGCACTTGTGGTATTACCCTAATACAGAAAGCATTGAACACTGATGCACCAGTTTGTATTGCTTCTTTGCTGAAATTGTATTGCCTGCCAAGAGCTTTAAGATCTGCAGATGAGGGCCTTTTGGATGTACCATCTTTCCAGCAGGTTCAAATTAATAAAATGTGGTCACAAGTCTTTTGGGTAGCTGGTCAGATCTTATGGAACTCATTACTTCCTAATCCGAGATGTAGTGAGGATTTTATGTTCTTTAGAAAGCAACAAAAGCCTCATTGATTCAAACAGTCTTCTCCAAATCTCTAAGCATAAACCAGTGGTTTATACAGTATCTCGATGCTAGCAATGTTTTTTTTAGCAATATATTACTTTTATATAAGAAAGCTGTCACATCAGCTTATTGGTAATTTCGTTTATTTTATATGTTTTATATGTCTTTTGCCATATCATGTTATTTGACCATGCTTTGTTTTATGTAAATAGTTTGGAGACCATTTTCAATAGCACATCCGGGGCAGAAATTGAAATGTCTAAGCAGGACATTTCAATTTGGGCTGATATTCAGTGGCTCCAAGCATTTGCTTAGCACTGCTGAATATAAGCGTCAGTGCACCTAATTTAAACATCTGGGTACTGAAAATAGGCGCCTATATGTTTAGACACTGCATTTGGCTAGGACCTCCAACTTAGATCTGGTTTTGCAGCCCCAAAACCAAACACAGCGCCTAGACTTTTAAACTAGGCGGTTTGGATGCCCTGTGCCCAGAATACCCCAAGCCCGCCCTCCACGCTGATTGCACAGTATTTTATAGAGGATGCAATATTTAAATCCCAGGCTACAAATAATGCCAATGGAAATTGCAAATAGAAAGCAGCTAGTCGTTTGGCACAGTGCCAAACATCTTTTACAAAATGAACCTCTTTGTATGTAAATTTGTATTTCACTTAGACCTTTGGATAATGTGGATTATAAATTTGGATAAAGACATCAAATAAAAAATAAACTGAGCCAGATGGGTTGTATGTAGATAGGCTCAATGTCCAATATCTATCAGAATTTAGAGCGGTCTGAAATAGTATTGGATAAGTGACCTTTCTGTCCTCCTTACAAAGGCATTGTCTAGCTGTAAACCTTTCCTTGGAAACTTGTGGTCAGATTCCTTTCTTGGAATCTGAATTTCAGTCTTTTTTTTTTTTCAGAATACAGTGTCAGTACAACAGTGTTCACACACAGATAAGCTCATCTGTTTGAGTGCTGCTGGTTTTCATAGAATTCCTCCTGTGTTGGGCAGCTCCCAAATCAACATGCCTCTCTTACTTACAGGAACACATCTGTAGGATCTGAAGAGGACGCAGGACTGAATTAGGACTGCTGCTGGTGAAAGCAGCCTCATCACAGAGAACCCAAACTCCTCGAAAGCTCGAAAGAGAAGGATTAAGGGCTAAGCCCAGGGCCACTGTACCCTTGAGCTTCTGAGTGACCTTGGAATGTTACATTATTTGTGTCTCATTTATGACTTTGACTGTGCCTCATGCTTGTGGTGTGACTTTGGGCAAGTCACTTTTCTGTTTTTATACCTTGGTTTACCCAAATCTAAAGAGGTCATAACAGTTTTTCTTTTCCCTTTCGATCAAAGAATTTTTGTAACATACACCAGATGTTAAGAAATATCCTAATAGGCTGTTCACCTTGGAGATAGATAGATTCTTAATGTAAAGTATATTAAGATCCTGTTTGAATTAAAGATGCTGCATACATTAGAAATATTTTCCCAGAACTAGCTTGGTGGCACGTACTTGGCACCATCATGTGAAAGAACTAGGGTCAGACTTCGCATCTCCTGGGTCAACTGGAGGCAGAGTTTGCAGCATGTGGGGTGGGGAAGCGAGGAGGAGGGAGTCTCAGCCTTGCTCACTGGTTTATAGTTTATTCATTTTTGTTATACCACCTTTCAATAAAAGCAAAGCAGTTTACAATGCCCTAAAAAACAAGACAGAGAAAGGAACTCCAATGCATAGCGACAGACAAAAAGAAGTGATAAAATAGAAGATGAGGCAACTGCAGCCCCCTGGCCCCGCCGTTCATATGACCTCAAAAGCTCGCTTGAAAATATGCGTTTTGAGAGCAGCTTTAACATTTTTATAGGATAACTCAAGGCATAATTGAGTAGGTAAATATTCCAAAAGATAGGGGCCTTAAAGAAAAAAGCCAATTGCCCGCTAGATTTGAGTTTGGCTCTGTAAGGGGGAGGGATACAGTATGCAAGCAGTTTTGATGCACTGAACATAGCAAGCATAGCTGTCAGAAATAAGTGTGCCACACGGGCCCTGGCCCCACCAAAAATCGGGGCATGGCAGGCAGCAGGCTACCTGCGGGGATTCCATCTCTCTTGGGCAGAAGAAAAAAAGCCCCTTTCTGTCCACCCACGAGAGATCGGATCCCCACGGGCAGGCAGGAAAGGTCTTTGCTGCGATCGGAGGTTCTGTTCTTTTGCCCACAGGGGATAGGATCCCCGTTGGGCAGACTGCTGCCCTTCCTGTCTGTCCACAAGGATGGTATCACTCTTATTTAACTGGACGACATCAGCACGTGAAAATTGGTCCTAACAAATCAACTCCTTTTAAGTTAATGTAGCGAGTCCGCCAAGGTTCTGCCCTATCCTCCCTTTTATTTAACATTTACTTACAGCCAGACTGCAACAAGCTCACAACATTCAGGCTCACAATATCTTCTATCACATTTATGCTGATGATCTAATGATTTATACTCCTTTTTCAATAGCAACAGCCTGTTACTCTAATATATTAGATTGTTTTAATTCACTCAGCAACTGGTTATTACAGCACCAACTGAGAATCAACTTCAAAAAAAACAGAGGTACTTTTTATTACCAGAAATCCAGATTTCTCTCCTCTGACAGTTCTAAGAGTCAAGAATGCAGAGCTAGACGTTAAAGCCAAGATCCAATACCTCGGTATAACACTTGATCAGTGCTGAACTCCATATTCTCACATCAATAAAACGGCTAGAATGATCTACCAAAAAATTGAAACATTACAACAGTTACACCCGCTAATTGAGCCAAGCAATTTCCGAACGGTCTTCCAGGCAATGATACTCTCACACTTGGACTTCTGTAATATCATCCCCGAGAGTCTACTTCATCCACTACAATGCCCCATCGTACTGCAGCTAGAGTCCTGAAGGGTGCATCCAGAACGGAGCACATCACCCCTATCCTCAAACAGCTGCACTGGCTCCCCCCTCCAATGCCGTGTCAAATACAAAGTACTTAAAACCATTTTCAAAATTATGCACAATATCTCCTCAGATTACCTACAGCCTAGTCTTAAAAGGCCTCCTGGAAATAGACTCAGGACATCGTGTGCTCAGAACACATTATGCTTGCCTGTTGAAAAGCTGAGAGTCAATCAAACAACTGGCTCACGTGCTTTCTTTTTGTGCATGCCAGACCTCTGGAAGAGCCTTCCTACAAGGCTTAGAAGCAAAGATGACCTCACACACTTCAGAAAGGAGACAAAGACATGTCTCTTTAAAGATCATTTTAATGAAAAAACATAACTGCTTTAACGCTGCGATCTTATAATATCTCATGCTCTCTCCCACTCCTGTCGCTCATATAATAATGTTATACAATCTTCTTTTTGCTGAGCTGTACCGCAGCTCTCCTGTTAAACAATCAGATTATTCGCCATTGTATCTCGTCACTTAATTACTATTTGTATAATACGTTATAGCTTAAGTTTCTACTTTCCGTCTTCTATGTTCCCTGTTAGTAGTTTTTTACATGTTACTTGTAATTTTAAAGTTTGTTATATGTAAACCGCATTGATCTTTGGAAATGCGGTACATAAAAAATGTTTAATAAAAGATGGCATGCAGACAGGAAGGGTCTTTGCACTGATCACTGCATGCAGGCATCAGTCTGCCCATGGGGATCCCATCCCCCACAGGCAGAAGAAAAGCCTCAGTCGTGGCAAAGACCCTTCCTGTTAGTCCAAGCCCCCCCCCCCCGCCTGCAGGGTGGGCTTGGGCAGAGTTGGCGCAGGGCTTGAGACCCCTCAAAGAAAAAGCCCTTCTGCCGTCCCTGAGAGCAAGCATGCTGGGGCATATAAAGCAATCTATGAAGATAAGTAGTCGGGAGCGCCAGAACATAGTGCTTTGTGGGTCTATGTTAAAATCTTGACAAGAATCTGAGAAGAGATGGGGAGCCAGTGACGTATCAGCAGAAGAATGTTGTGATCAGATCTGTGGGCACGGCCTAGGAGTCCAATGGCTGTGTTTTGCAAGGACTGTGGATGCTTTAGATCAGAAGCATAGAGACCTGCATAGATGGCATTACAGTAATCGAGGTGAGAAATTACAAGGTCAGCATCAGGCCCAGGGCAAGGAGATGAGACATCCTAGGCAAACCTCATTCCCCTCCCGCTCCCACCCCCTCCCCGGCTGCCACTGATGTTCCTCTCTGGGATCTGTAGTGGCAGCAATGGCCTCAAGCAGCACTGCAACACTTACCTTAATCCTCTGGCGCTGCGAGGCTGTTTGACTCCCATACCCACTGAGCACCCGATGCCAGCTTCCCATTGTTTTCCAGGCGGATGTGACAAGTTAGTCAGAGAAAAACTGGTGGCTAGATCGAATGATGCCAGGTGTGGTTTGGTCAAAATAAAAACCACAGAACTCAAAAAACACACAACAAAAAAATCTGCCAGCAGACTATCTGTAGTACCACACTGGAGGAAAAAAGACCTCAGGATATCTCTCAAAGGCCAACGCAATGGCTCAGTCAAACTACAGACAAAGCAGCCAATTTGCACGGGCCATCACCGGCTCACTACTAATGCATTAAATCGCATCACAGGTCAAAGAAAAAGCCTCCAATGTATATAAAACTCATTTACAACATATAATATAGCATTGTCTCACATCTTCAACGCTTAGGGCTTCAACACAGGCGCGGGCTACAATACTACAATGCTAGCTTCAATAATATTTAGCTTCAGACGGGTCAACAACAGTGTGTTACTCCTATGCCGGGCATTTCACCTGAGCTGCTTCAGGAAGTAAAACCACCCAATGTTCTGAATCAAAGCCACCTACACGAATGCCAAAAACACAATAAATAAAAACCACATCGTTGCTGGTCACCAAGGGCCCGATTCTAGGATGCCGGTTATGGGGCTGTATGTCCCGGCAGGACATGCAGCCCCGCAAGCTGTCCGGGCCCGATTTCTCCTCCAGCTCTCCCTATATGTCCTGAGCATTAGGTCGGGGAGAGCCAGTGGGCGTGGAAGGAGGCAGGATCTTGGCAGAGGAAGGACGGGCCAGCCCAGCAGGACGAATAGGGCCGATTCAGGTCATAGCCCTGTACATCCTGCTGGGTCAAAGGTGACATGCTGCTTATTCCACCTCGAAGCACCGATCCGGCGAAGGATGTCCCCACAGGCGGCAGGGGAACACAAGGCCATCTACGTGCCTGATTCGGTGCACCTCGGGAACGTTTTGTGCCCACGGTCGAGAATCAGATCCTTTACCAATTGTGAAAAAAATCCACTCTAGTACTTTTTTTACTTTTTTTCTTTTTTTTCTTTTTTTAAACCTAAATGCTTCTAACTCTTCTTCACCGATCTCAGATAAACGATTTTTGTCTTTTACACCTTACTAATGGGTATGATGATTAACCCAATGTGGTGTTCGTTTACATCAATGACCAGGATTATTTTCTTAAACAAAGTTTCCTTCTGCTTTCTAAATGTTTCTAAATTTTCTTATCAACTGAAAATTCATTTAAAACCAGAACACAACGCCATTCTACTTATCTGAGGCAGAACGGTGCTTGTTCAAATGCCCCTTTGACATGCGATGAAAATATAACACCCCAACGCCTCTGCAAGCGCTCTGGCGTTTCTCCTGTTGGGTTCTTCAAGGGGATATTAGCGATATTGTCCTTCAGGGCTATTATTCCATTCGTTGTTCTTCTAGTTACTCAAAACTTTTAATTCTACCAATACAAACAAAAGCAGAAAAAATCATATGGTTGATTAAATTTTTTCAACTGTTTATCTCTTAACTTATATCATCACTAATGAAGTATTTTACCACAAAAACTGTTGAGGGCAAACCCGTAGTTTTTCTCATATTCTTCTATTATATTCCTTTTTCGGTCTGTCCTCACTGCTGGTAACCGTTGTTTTCTGAGGTAACGAAAGACGCCAACGCATGCGCCTGAAACTTCCAATTTAAATACCCTCCCATTAACTCCAAATGGGGGAGCTACCGGATGCAGGCCAGCCAATCCACACTAGCATTTAATCCTGTTGGTTGAACTGTTTCTAAATGATGTATCCACCATTGTTCTCGGTACAAGAGAGTTTGTTCTCGGGATCTCCCGGTTGATCCTTTTAATATCTGTTCTACACACCAACATTGCAACTCATTGAAGGTATGGCCTAAATCCAAACAGTGCTGTACTATTGGTGCTTCCACCCGTCGGCATCGTATTCTGCTTTCATGTTCCTTTATCCGGATTTTTAAAGCCCTAATAGTTTTGCCGATGTAAATAAGAGAACACGGGCATTGTATGGCATACACTACAAATTGTGATTCACAAGTAGTGACGTGTCTCAAACTATAGGTTCTTCCTCGGTAGGCAAACTCTGAAATTTCTAACATCACTGCACATACATTGCATTGACCACATTGCTTATGTTTTCCCTGGGATTGACTTCTCATAGCCCAATCCAGTGGTCTTAAAACTGTAGGGGATAGATACTCTTTAAAGCTCTTACTCTTCGTCCATACACAGCGCACTTTTTTAGCTTGTAAACCTGGTACTGTCTCAAGAATTGCTTGATGTTTAGCTAAAATCTTTTGTATACATCCACTGAGCGGGGAAAACGTGGTAACAAAATTGATCTTATGATCTTGTTCATTAACCTATCGATTCCGAGGAGTCAATAAAAGCTCTCTATTATTATAGAGAGCTCTTTTATAAGCTCGATGGACTATCTTTTTAGGATACCCCCGTTCCAAAAAATTCTTCTTCAAAACCTGTGACGCTTGCTTATATTCTTGTACTGTGGAACAATTTCTTCGGTATCTTAAAAATTGAGATATAGGGAGACTATCTTTAAGCCCTGTAGGATGAGCGCTTGAGTATCGCAAAAATGTGTTTTTATGGGTGGGTTTACGATATACTGTGGTCTGCCAAGTATCTGAAGCCCTCATTATTAATACATCCAAGTATGTAATTTGTTGGGTATGACATTCGAAAGTGAAAGTTAAATTTGCATCACATTTATTCAACCACCTCACAAACTCATACAGATCATCTTGTTTTCCTTGCCAAATCATAAAAATGTCGTCAATATAACGATGCCATGACTTCACGTTGGTAAAAAATGGGGATCCCGGCAAATGTTGTTTCTCAAATGCCCCTACATAAAAATTCGCTATTGATGGGGCACAAGTGGCCCCCATTGCCACCCCTGAGATTTGGTGGTACAAACGATCTTCAAAAACAAAAAAATTCTCAAACAATGTGAGTTTAATGAGTGCTTGTAAAAATCTCTGATGGTCTTCCGATAGGTCTCCCCTTTCTTTCAAAACCTCCTTTGCTATAACGTACGCTGAACATTGTGGTATACTGGTGTAAAGGGATTGAATGTCTAATGTTACTAACAAGACATCATCTGCCACCGCCCATAAAGATAATTCTTGTAAAATGTTTAGGAAATGGGTAGTATCACGTACGAATGAAGGTATCGTTTTTAGCAGGGGATGTAAAAAAGAATCTACATAGGTAGATAAAGGTTCTAGTAAAGTGCCCCTGGTGGACACTATCGGGCGACCTGGTGGACAATTCAAATTTTTATGTATCTTGGGAACGGTGTAGAACTTGGCTGGTTGAGGTGTTTTTACTTGCAAAAACTTAAACTCTTTAAGAGAAATAATCTTCTTCTGTAATGCTTCCATTGCTAAAGAAGTTATCTGCCTTTGTAATCGAGATGTTGGATCTACTGACAAAACTTCATATGTAGTGCAGTCTTGTAATTGAGTTAAGGCCTCCTGTAAATAATATTGCCGATCCAGCACTACCAGTGCTCCCCCCTTGTCAGCTCTCTTAAATACTAAATCTGTACGAGACTGTAAACTATGTAGTGTCTCCAATTGAACTGGAGTAAGATAATTTTTTCTTCTCGGGCTTTTTTTTGCTATTTCCCCTACTTCCTTCAAAACTAAATCTCTAAACACTTGTATAGCTGGAGGTAAAGGTGTAGGAGGCACCCATTGAGATTTAAAAGACAAAGGGACACGGCCTGGAGTATCTTCAATATGTTGCACATTCTCTACTGGTTGATGCGAATCAAAAAAATGTTTTAGATGTAGTTTTCTGATTAAATCCATAAAATCAATCTGAAACTGAAAAAAATCAAACGTGATGTGAGGAATGAAAGACAAACCTCGATCTAAAAGATCCATTTCCGTTTTTGATAACTCTTGTTTAGAAATGTTAACCACCACCGATTCTCCTACAGGACTTATTTCTTCTGTTTGCCGCGATCGAGACGTTTGTTGTTGGATTCCTCTTTTTTTCGTCGGGGCCGGCCTTCGGTTTCCTCCAAAAAAACTTCTCTGGATGATGTTGTTCGACTGGAGTCAGAACTGTTATCTTTCTCAGTGGTGTCACTAAATGCTACATGTTTTCTTTCGATAAATTTTTTCAATTTTCTCTGTGGGTTTTGCCAGGGATATACATAACCCGTTGCATAATCCATAGCATCACGCTTTAACTTTTTAGTTTTTTTTGTCATAGTTTCTATCCGCAACGTTTCTATCTGTTTTTTCATAGCATCTTGATGGCTTTGAAATTGCTCTTTAGGTTCCGTTTCTTTTAAGGCATCTACTAGATCCTTCGCTTCTTTTGAAAGCTTCTCTAATTGACCCTTTGCTGTGTTAACTATCAGAACCATAAGATCTAAGGAGCACTTGTTTAAGATCTTGTGCCATTTATCCATAAAATCGGAATACATGGCTGGAACCCTGGGTTCTTTATAGATACGTAAACCTCTAGGTATCTGCTCTCTATTAATATATTCCAATAATGAAGCTCTATGTAATTCAGTTCTTATTATTTTTTTATGCAATTTAGTAGCATTGAGAATCAGATCCTAACAGACGCGTCTTCCTTGGGGACATCCTGAGGGCCTGGATAACCCGCTTTCTAAATTGGACTCCAAATGCTTACAAATAAACAAACAAATCTCATACTAAACCCACCCTCCCAAAAAGGCTATAGGACTTGTTCACATCAAAACTATACAACCAAATGCTCCCCACAATTGCCCAATACCTCCGCCTGGAAACCGCTGTGTATAAGAAAGAAAATCCCGTGTCTGTCCACTGCATATAAAAAAGAAAACCAGCTCGTCACTGCAATGGCTCAAACAACAGACAAAGCAGTCAATTTGCATGGACCATCACCGGCTCGCCACCGCTGCATTAAATCGCAACATAGATCAAAGAAAAAACCCTCTAATGTGCATGAAGCTCATTTCCAACATATAATATAGCATTCATATATATTTAATAGCATTGTCTCACATGCCAATTGGCCGCTTTGTCTGTTGTTTGACTGAGCCATTGCGTTGGCCTTTGAGAGATATCCTGAAGTCTTCCTCCAGTGTGTACTACCAATAGTCAGCTGGCAGCTTTTTTAGTTGTTTGTTTTTTGACTTCTGTTTTTTTTTATTATTTTGAGCATTTATACCAGGCTCTTGCAGAGATTGATTTTTGCATCAGGTGTGGTTTGGGACAGGTGAAGACCTGTTATCTAAGTCTGAAAAGTTAGGGGCTGTTGTAGGGGAGAAGGTGTGGCATATGGTGAGAATTTTGTTGTGCAGGTACAACTACTATCACTGCTTCTCATTTCGATAGTGTTACAAGGAGTACGCAGCTCACCTCAGGGCGAGATCTTGACCAGGAACTAGATGAAGAAACAGTTTTTAACGAGGAGAGTTGAGAGACAACGGACAGCATGATGACTTGGTGAGCAGGGTGGCATGGTTCTTTCTTTGCTAGGGTAATCTTTGAATGATAAAGGGAGTGGCGTTCTTTAAAGGTTGTGAAAATTTCAGGAGATTTGTGTTTCCTCCACTGTCTCTCAGCTTTCCTAGCCTGGCACATTAATAAGTGAAGGCCAGTGGTACCAGTGTTGATAAGGCTAAATAAGAGTGAGTGAAGTAACAGCCAAGTTGGAGTACCAAGAACTGGCATGATCTGAAAGAAGGAGTGAGTTGAAATCAGGTTAGAAAAAAACATCAGCAGAGGGGAAAAGCAAAAGTGCATTGCATGAATCGTTCCTGGAAGGGGGAATGGAATTATGACCGGATGAGGTGCAGTAAAAGGAAAAGCAACGAGCAAGTTAAAATTGATAAGGAAATGGTCAATCCATGGTAGGGTCATGAAGGACATAAAAATGAGTCTTGAGCAGTCAATATAATGTTGACGGTATGGCCTGCCATGTGAGTGAGGAACGTAACATGTTGGAGGAATTGTAAATCAACCAGGAATATTGTGAAGATTCTGCCCTCGGGCCTATGAAGAGTGTTGAGGTGAATACTGAAAACGCTCAGGATTAGAAGTTTAGGAAAAGAGATGAGTAGTTCTGATAGGGATAGACAGAGCATATCCCAGGCTGTTAAATCTAGTGGACGAGAGCAATAAACTAAGAGAAGGTAGAGGAAGGTTTTGCATCTACTGTAACCTAATCATTACAAATTCTGAGTATCTTAAGGAATCAGGGGAAAGTTCAACTATGGGTAAAGTGTTCTTATAGATCAAAGCTACAGCTCCCCCATGATGAGGAGGATGGGAGACAGATAGAGCAGAATAGTTACGAAGCAACCAGCAGGAGAGATGAAGTTCTCCATGGACTAGCAGGATTGCGTCAGCCACACCTGGTGATGTCCTCCGGGCGCCGCCGTAGGTACAGAAGGGCTCTCCAGAGCTCTGAAAGGACCTTTCTGAGCATGCCCAGATAGCCCACCTCACCGGCCCGCTCCCTAGTCTGGTCAGTCTTGCGGACTAGGGGGTGGGCCGTTGAGGTGGGTTACCTGGGCATGCTCAGAAAGGTCCTTTCTGAGCTCTGGAGAGCACTTCCGTACCTATGGCGCCGCCCGGAGGACGTCACCAGGTGTGGTTGACTTATCCTGCTGTCCACGGAGAACCCCTGTTACAGGTAAGTAACTCCGCTGTCTCAGTGAGGCATAAAGGGCTCAATTTTCAGCTGCTTGCTGTTTGGAAGGGCTATGCGCCAATGAAGGTGCATAGCCCTCTCCACCAACCTCTAACACAGATATTCAATGCCGTGAATATCCGGAAATTGCCGCCCACACTGGAAGCCACAGAAGCTAACCGGGCAGCAGCAATATTGCATCCTGCCCGGTTAGCTCCTGCACCTTAAAGCTAGGTGAGGGTTTTCCTTGCCTATCTTTTGTCGCAGATTGCTAAGTGGGCAGCATGCAATATCACTGCTGCTCGGTTATCACTTGTCGCTCACTATGCTCTGCCCTGGAATACACCCAACACACCCAGATGCTAACCAGAGAGTATCAGAGCACATAGGGGAGTTAGAAGGGGATAGTCAATGGCACTAACCGTGTAAGTGCTGTTCAATATCCCGATTTAAGGTATTTACACGGTTTACTGAGCTGTAAACCGTGTAAATGCCTTTCGAAAATAGGGCCGCTATAAATCTTGGGCACAGAAGTTGCTTGTGTGCATGTACTCGTATATCTATGAATTAATGTCTGTAAAAATTGATTGGCACATGTACAAAGATTTAGGGGCATGTTTACTAAACTCCGAAATTGTGCGGGGCCCCGTTAGTGTGCCTGTGCCATATAAGGAGTGGGCGGTTCAGGCAGAAAAAAGAAAAAAAAACGGGAGAAAGCGACCGTACTTGTGCGCGTCGCGCAACTGTGCGGGGTCCGTATTAGCGCGTGGGAAGGCTAAGTGTCGTGCTGCTGGGCACACAAATGAATAGAGCTGTAGTACAACGGTGAAGACACTGAGCAATGGTGCAGGGGCCATGGGTTCAATCCCCCAAGGTGCCCAATGAAGAAGGCGCACAGAGGCATTATGTATTATGGGAATGAGTGCTGTAGGGGGCAGGTTAATTTTTTTATCTCAGTTAACACTACTAGCAAACGCACTCACAAAGCGTGTTAACATAAG
This sequence comes from Ichthyophis bannanicus, assembly GCA_033557465.1. Taxonomy (NCBI): domain Eukaryota; kingdom Metazoa; phylum Chordata; class Amphibia; order Gymnophiona; family Ichthyophiidae; genus Ichthyophis; species Ichthyophis bannanicus. The sequence goes on from CM066045.1 coordinate 162,900,492, forward strand.
GCGGCCCATAAGGCACATGTTAACGTTCACTGTCCGGCAAGGCACCCTAGAATGTCCCCTATAGGGCCCCATATATGTTGCGGTACAGGGTAATGTATAGTGCACCTTATATGGACGGCAACCATAAGGTGCCCTATAGGGCGCCCTATAAAGCACCCTCAGAGGCACCTTATAGGTACAGTACGCTGAGGGTGTTGTTGCTGGCAACAACATATGTACATGACAGTTAAAAAAAACATTGGACAACCCTCTAAAAGAACCCCACTGTGGGTTTGAACCCATGACCTCTGGCTTCACAGGCAGTGACATAACCATTGGGCTACAGCTGCTAGCAAGCCCCTAGCTGGTTGCAGAGAGCCGTCACGTCACCACACAGACAGTCTTCTGTGGGAACCAGGATAGGGTTAGGCCACCTGTACCCATGATGCACTGCACATGCAAATCAGCTGACCACAGATGAACACAAGATGGGGAATGCACCCCAACAGCTCCCCGACCTGGTAGGGGGAAGTGTCCGTGTGCACCCACACAGCACCTTGGCCTGGTAGGGGGGTACTGACCGGCTGTGTTACTGGCACAGAGTAGCTACACACCGTCACATCATGCGGGTACAGTGCTCACCCTGAGGGTGCGGTGATGCGCCCAGGACCAGGTCCACAACACCTGCCATGGCTGACAGAGGCCATCCCGGAGCTCCAAAGCAGTAGTAATCTGAGAGATAGGTAGTTCCTGCAGAAACACCCTGGATTACTCTGTCTGTCTCAGTCAATGGAACCCCCTATGGATCCCTAGGTGGGCTACGTACCACCATTTCCCCCCCCCCCCAGGCTGTGGGCAAAAAACAGGGTCCCCTTTCAACAGAGCCACATTCTACCACCCTACAATGGTGGCAGTAGAGTAGACCATCAACCCCTGTCCTGCTGGGGAACAGACACCCTACAGGGCATCCAAAGCAGCCCTATACACATCCATAACACAATATCAGACAGACATTAGGCCAGGATATGCTAAGCTGCACCCCACCACTATCTGATATTCTCCTGCAGCAGGCCTTCAGCCACTGCACGGCGCTCCATCAAGACATATACCAGCTGAGAACAGTCTGCTAGTTAGTCCTGGTGGAAATGCATGCACCCAGAACTGGGATGGCAGCACACACAAACAGATAAGTCAGTGACTGGACCCCACAAGGAAACCCATACATATCACATGAGAGAAATACTATATAGCACTATGGGGGTGCCTAGCCATGCTGGCATCACTGCACAGTCAGGGTGGAGTGTGCCCCCAGCAGCACATACAGAGGTCACCCTGTCTGTGTAGGTGGTGTCCGGCCACTACAATGTCCCTGCCAGTGCCCTATGCCCTGTGCAGATGCATCCTGGCCAGCACACCCTGTCTGAGCTATACACATGGTACTTTGCTGCTCATTATGCACATTGTCAGGCCAATACTGGCAACAGTGCTGGCAGTGTGGGCTGTGGAAGGTGTTTGCAGCCAACACACACTGTATAGACAGACACACACTCCCACACGTATGCCAGCATTGTGCCACTATAGAGTGGTTTATCAGCCTTGCCCACCACACCAGTCCTGGGCACAGTACAGGCATGGATATGCTACGCAGTACTGTTGGGGGTCACTCCCCAGGGTGGTAAACACTGTCAGAGACCAGACCTGAAGCACGCACCGCAGACATCAGACAGCTTTTTATGTTGGAGATCAAAGAGCCAAATGTGCTTTAAGTAGGACAGTCTACCTGCCAGTACACATAGCAAACGTTTGAGAGCTGTCCACCGCATACCCAGGTGTAGGGTGGCATTGCTAAGGTATGCAGGTGCTAGTATTGGGAGATGCACGCAGGGCCCAATGTCCTGCTCCCCAGGAGGCATTGGCCAATGGGGCCTGGGGGTGTGGGTATGTTCGCCTCTGTTGGATGTTGCTTTACGGCAGAGTTTCCCAACTCCAGTCCTGGTGTGCCTACCACTGTTCGGGTTTCCCTGCTGTCCCTCATGAGTATGCATAAGCTACATCTACATGCCATGGGGGTGGTGCATAGATATGCAGCACAGGCATTTGTATTAGCGGCAGCAAGGAGCCTGAATGGTGTGTGGTCCTCCAGGACTGCATTTGGGAGACTCTGCTCTAGGTAATGCCCCTGTTCATGGTGTCTGTGATCGGTGTGCGAAAAGATAGGCGTAATACCAATGCATATGTCCCCAGCAATCCTGGTTTGTCTGTACTATCATGGTTTAGTTGTGTTAAAAATATGTGGACAGGATTGGCAGTAGCCCCAGCTGGGCTTTGAACCTGTAACCTTCTGTTGCTGCACACACTGTCTGTGTGCACTGCACCACCGTGTTGCCACAGATTGACTGGATTCTGTGGGAAGTCCATGACTGTACATCCGACAGGGCCTGTCTGTTGCAGTGGACAGTGCCAGCCTGCACATGGATAGGCCACTGTCTTCGGTGGCTAGCAGCCACTGCCCCCCCACCATCTGTCCCCTTACGCCAACATGCTGGCATGTCCTTATCTTGGTAAAAGCATATGGCCTGATTGAGTTGTGGCACTCCCGGACTGCATTTGGGGGACTTGGCTGTAGGTAATGCCCATTGTCATGGTGTGTGAGCGGTGTAGGGTAAAATATGGGTGTTTGCACCATGCTTCTGTACTCTGCAATATAGGGGTGTCGTTAATATCTCTGTTTAGTGGTGGGTAAAATGTGGGGACTGGGCTAGTAGGTGCCACAGCTGGGATTTGAACATGTGACTCTCTGGTCCTATAGGTACTGGCTCTGTCTGCTGCACCACACTGTGGCCACAGAGACAGTGCAGTCCCTGGAGATAGGAAACCTGATCAAAAGAGTAGGGAGCCCTGCTCTGCACATTTTTACTGTGGGCTCATTCACCGTGTCTGGCGACAAAAGTGCAAATAAAACCCGCAAATGGCTGCGGAAAATGGGGAAAAAATATAACCAAGCTGGCCAACAGTGATATTAATGGGCACACATAAAAAGACACACCCAGGAAAGCTCCACAGAAAGGAAATGATTTTTGGAAGGGTCTCCGCTCCGTAGACCCTTCCAACATTCATTTCTTTTTTTTGTAGCTTTCCTGGGTGTGTTTTTATTTTTGCCCATTGCTAGCACTATTGCCCAGCTGAATTATGATTTTTAAACATTTTCGTGGTGGTCATTTTGGGTTTTATTTGCTCTTTTGTTCTGTGCACATGTATCACACTGCTCACGTTTTGTGGGTTTCCCCGGTTTTGCTGTACATTGCTGACGGAAATGGTTTCTCTTCCCTTTAAATGGTATTTTTGCTTTGAAATTCGGCCCCGATAATGTGCGGGGAGCCTCTCCCCTCCCCTTCCCCGCCCATTAACCCCGTCTCTCCGCCCCTCGGGAGCCTTCCTCCGCCCTCCGTTAGCCTTTCCACTCCTCTATCGGACATTTGCGGGCCCGTACTTGTGCGGGGCCCGTTAGTGTGTCGCGCACCTGTGCGGGGGTTCATCGCACGTGTGCGGGGCGCTTAAGAGCACTTAAGTGCTGCTTTTAGTGCGCTATTGTGCGGCGCGCAATTGTGCGGTTTTTAGTAAACATGCCCCTTAGTGTATATGCAAAGTGCACATTTAAAATGAATTAGTGTAAAAACATGAAAAAACACAGAAAATTTGGAAAAATTCCAAAAATATATAAACAAGCCAAATTCTCTTTATCTCTAGGTAACCGTACAACAAGGCATCTATACATATTTTCAAAAAGGCACTTATTTTATGTCTATTTTATAAATTCAAATAGGTGCCTATGTGCCTTTATAAAATAGGATTCCGGAATTATCTCCAATAATGCACAGATACGTCTGCACAGATTGACGCCTGCTCCAAGGCAGGTGTATGTAATCTGTGTCTACAGATGAATTGTATAAAGTACATGCATACAGTATATGTATATAGAAACTTAGGGGGATGCTTACTAAAAACAGGAAATGTGCGCGCCGCAAAAGAGCGCACGGAAACGCGGCACTGAAATGCTAATAAACGCATTTAAACGCCCCGCACACGTGCGTGTCATCCCCGCAAAGGTGCGCGGCACACTAACGGGCCCCGTACAAGTGCGGGCCCGCAAATGTCCGATAGAGGCGTGGAACGGCTAAAGGAGGGCGGAGGAAGGCTCCGGAGGGGCGGAGGGACGGGGTCAATGGGTGGAGAGTGGGAGGGGAGAGGCTCCCCGCACAGTATCGGGCCCGAATTTGCATGTAAAAACTACCGCGAGGGAAACACTCGCGGTTAGAAAGCATTTAAAGGGAAGAGAAACCATTTCCGTCAGCAATGTACAGGAAAACCGGGGAAACCAGCAAAACGTGAGCAGTGTGATACATGTGCACAGCACAAAAGTGCAAATAAAAATAGAAAATGACCACAACAGAACTATTAAAAATAGTAATTCAGCTGGGGAACAGTTATAGTGATGGGCAAATACAGAAAACACACCCAGCAAAGCTCCAGAAAAAAGAAATGAATTTTGGAAGGGTTTACGGAGCGGAGACTCTTCCAAAAAACATTTCCTTTTGTGGAGCTTTCCTGGGAGTGTTTGCTATGGTTGCCCATTAATATCACTGTTGCCCAGCGTGGTGATATTTTGTCCTCCATTTCCCGTGGTCATTTCCGGGGTTTATGTGCACGTTTGTCACCAGACAGGGTGCATATGCCCACAGTAAATTTGCGTAGAGCAGGGTTTGTGACTCCATCCTGCCAGGCTTACTACCTCCAGGGGCTGCACTATCTATGTGGCCATCGTGTGGTGCAGCAGACAGAGTCAGTACCTCTAGGACCAGAGAGTCAGAGGTTCAAAGCCCAGCTGGGGCACTTGCCAGCCCAGTCCCTATATTTTACCCACCACTAAACACAGATAGCACAGACACCCCTGTATTGCAGGGGACATAAGCATGGGGAAAACACCCATATTTTACCCAACAACGCACACACACCACAACAATGGGCATTACCCACAGCCAAGTACCCCAAATGCAGTCCCGTACTGCCACATTCCAATCAGGTCACCTGCTTTTTATGGGAGAAGCTCATGCCAGCATGTTGGCGGATGAGTACATGTGGTGCAGGGGGCAGTGGCTGCTAGCGACAGAAGACAGAGGCCTAGCCATGTGCAGGCTGGCACAGTCCACAGCAACAGACAGGCCCTGCCGGATCCACAGTCATGGACTATCCAGGGAATTCAGCCAAGCTGTGGCTACATGGTGGTGCAGTGCACACAGACAGTGCATGCAAGAACAAAAAGTCACAGGTTCAAAGACCAGCTGGGTGGGGCTACCGGCAATCCTGCCCACATATTTTCCCCACAAATAAACAGTGACAGTAAGGACACACCTTTGGTGACAAGGACATATGCAATGGTAATACGTCTATCTTTTACCCCACTGAGCATAGACACCATGAACAGGGGCAGAACCTACAGCAGAATCCCCCAAATGCAGTCCTGGTGGGCCACACACCAGTCAGGTTCCATGCTGCCACTCATACAAATGCCTGTGCTGTATATCTATGCACCACCCCCACGGCATGTAGATGTAGCTCATGCATATTCATGAGGGACAGCAGGAAGACCCGAACAGTGTGATGCAAAACTGGGCTGGAGTGGGGAAGCGCTGCCGTAAAGCAGCAGCCAACAGGGGCAGACACACCCACACCCATACCCACAGGCCCCATTGGCCAATGTCTCCTGTAGAGGCAGAACATTGGACCCTGCGTGCATCTCCCAATATCAGCACCTGCATACCTTAGCAATGTCACCCTACACCTGAGGTACACAGCTCTGAAATGTTTGCTAAGAGTACAGGCTGATAGATATCCCTACGTTACGCACATACTGCTAGTTGACCCCATCCGAACAATCTGTTTGGTGTCTGCGGTGCGTGCTCCAGGCCTGGCCTCTGACGGTGTTCACCACCCTGGGGAGTGACCCCCAGCAGTACTGCGTACCATATCCATGCCTGTGCCATGCCCAGGACCGGTGTGGTGGCCAAGGCTAATCACCCCCTCAATAGTAGCACAATGCTGGCATAGGTGTGGGGAGTGTGTGTCTGTCTATACAGTGTGTGTTGGCTGCAAACACCTTCCCCAACCCACACTGCCAGCACTACTGCCAGTATTGGCCTGCCAATGTGCATAATGAGCAGCAATGTACCATGGGTATAGGTCAGACATGGTGGGCTGGCCAGGATGCATCTGCACAGGGCATAGGGCACTGGCTGTGACATTGTAGTGCCAGGCCACCACCTACACAGACAGGGTGACCTCTGTATGTGCTGCTGGGGGAGCACTCTCACCCTGAGTGTGCAGTGATGACAGCATGGCTAGGCACCCCCATAGTGCTGTATTGTGTTTCTCTCTTGTGATATGTGTGGGTTTCCTGTTGGGGCCTTTTCACAGAACTCTCTGTGTGTGTGCTGTCACCCCAGTTTTGGATGCATGCATTTCCATCAGGGCTAACCAGCAGACTGTTCACAGCTGGTATGTGTCTTGATGGAGTGCCTTGCAGGGTGCAGTGGCTGATGGCTTGCTGCAGGTGAATATCAGATAGTGCTGGGGTGCATCTTTGGATATCCAGGGCCTAAAGTCTGTCTGATATTGTGTTATGGATGTGTGTGGAGCTGCTTGGACTGCCCTGTATGGTGTCCATTCCCCAGCAGGACTGGGGTTTGATGGTCCACTTTGCTGCCATTGGGTGGGTGGGGTGGTTCTTTGACCACTTGGGGGGTTTCCACTAACTGAGACAGACAGAGATATCCAACATGTTTCTGCAGCACCTTCCTATCTCACAGGTTAGTACTGTTTTGGAGCTCTGTCATGGCCTCATCCAGCCATGGCTGGTGTTGTGGACCTGGTCCTGGCTGCCACATCACACCCTCAGGGTGAGCACAGTACCTGCACAATGTGACGGTGTGTAGCTACTCTTTGCTGGTAGTGCACCCGCTCAGGACCCCTTACCAGGCCGAGGTGCTGTGTGGGTGCACATGGACAATTCCCCCTACCAGGCCGGGTAGCTGTTGGGGTGCATTCCCCATCTTGTGTGCATCTGTGGACAGCTGATTTGCATGTGCAGTGCATCATGGGTACGGGTGGCCTAACCCTATCCTGTCTACAACAGCAGACTGTCTGTGGGGTGACGTGCAGGCTCTCTGCAGCCAGCCAGGGGCTTGCTGTCAGCTATAGAGCTGTAGCCCAATGGTTACGTCACTCCCTGTACAGCCAGAGGTCATGGGTTTGAACCCACAGTGGGGCCCTTTGATAGGGCTGTCCACAGCTTTATTTTTATTTACTGTACATATGTCTATGCCGGCAAAACCACACACAGCTTACTATACCCATTAGGTGCCTCTGAGGGTGCTTTATAGGGCGCCCTATAGGCCACCTTATGGTTGCCATCCATATAGGGTGCACTATACATTATCCTGTGTCGCAACATACATGGTGCCCTATAGGGGACATTCTAGGGTGCCTTGGCGGACAGTGCACTGTAACATGTGCCTTACGGGCATCCGTATGTTAACACACTGTGAGAGCGGGTTTACTAGTGGTGGGAAATAAAATATAAATGGAAGGCCTCCTACAGCACTCCTCACCATGATACATACTGCCCCAGCCAGCCTTGTTCACTGGGCACTGTGAGAGGTTGAACCCCTGGCCCCTGCACCATTGGTCAGTGTCCTAACCATTGTGCTGTGGCTCTGTTCCTGTGCTTGTGCATCCGCACGCAGCCTTGTAGCCATCAGCGCGCCATCTTGTGTCGCACTAAATTAACAGCGTGCCGCCTTATGCCGCACAACATGGATATGCCCCTAAAATAATGCCTCAGCCAGCTGTCTTCAATGGGCACTGTGGGGAATTGAACCCATGATCCCTGCACGAGTGGTCAGTGTCTTAACCATTGTGCTATGGTTCTGTTCCTATTATTTGCACATCAGCGCGCCACTTCTCCCTCCCACTATTGGACTGCCCCCTCACACATCAGCGCGCCGCCTTCTGCCCACCGGCTCGCCGCTTTGTGTTGCCCACATTTATCAGCGCACCGCCTTCTGCCACCCAAATTTACCAATGCGCTGCCATCTGCCGCCCACACTAAACAGTGCGACGCCTCATGCCGTAATAAAAATAACAGTGCGCCGCCTTCTGCCGCCCAAAGTTAATATGCCTCCTAAGCACTTTTGCCCATAAATGTTGGTGCCTCAGCTGGTCTTTTTTGTTGAGCGCAATGGGGGTTCGAACACCTGGCCCCTGCACCATTGGTCGGTGTCTTCACCGTTGTACTACAGCTCTGTTGTTTGGTTTTGCAGCAGCGCCCCACTTAGCCTTCCCACGCGCTAATGTGGGCCCCGCACATTAGCGCGACGCACACACGTACGGTCTGGTTTTTTGCTTTTTTCTGCCTGGCCCGCCCACTCCTTATATGGCACCAGCACACTAACGGGGACCCGCACAGCAACGGAGTTTAGTAAACATACCCCATAGAAACATAGAAATATGACAACAGAAAAAGAGTGCTAGGTATGATAAGGAAAGGAATGGAAAATAAAACAAAAGATATTATAATGCCTCTATATCGTTCCATGGTGAGACCGCACCTTGAATATTGTGTGCAATTCTGGTCGCCATATCTTAAAAAGGATATAGCAATTTTAGAAAAGGTTTCAGAGAAGAGCCACCAAAATGGTAAAGGGGATGGAAGGCTACTCCTATGAAGAAAGGCTAAAAAGGTTGGGGCTCTTTAACCTGGAAAAGAGACGGCTGAGGGGAGATATGATAGAAGTCTATAAATTAATGAACGGAGTGGAACGGGTAAACGTAGATCGATTGTTTACCTTATCAGAATATAGAAAGACTAGGGGACATGCAATGAAGCTACAGGGTAAACTATTTAAGACTAATAAAAGAAAATATTTTTTCACTCAACGTGTAATCAAACTCTGGAATTTGTTACCGGAGGATGTAGTAAAGGCTGTTAGTGTAGCTGGGTTTAAAAAAGGTTTGGACAAGTTCCTGGAGGAAAGGTCCATAAACCATTATTAAGAAGGGACCCAGGATATCAATGCTTGAACCAATACAAGCATTGTGGAACCTGTGTCCCTTGGGGAAACTGCTAGGTACGTATGACCTAGATTGGCCACTGTTGGAAACAGAATACTGGGCTTGATGGACCTTGGTCTGACCCAGTATGGCATATCTTATGTTCTTATGTTCTTATGACCACATGGTCTATCTAGTCTGTCCTTCCATATGAACTACCACAGTCCCCTTTTTTCCTTTGGAGATCCTCTGTGTTTGTCCCATGCTTTTTTGAATTCAGTTACTGTCCTCATCTCTACCACCTCCACTGGGAGACTATTCCACGGATCCACTACTCTTTCCGTAAAGAAATATTTCCACATATCACTCCTGAATCTATCTCCCTTCACCCTTTTCCCATGTCCCCTCGTAGCAGAACTTGCTTTCAATTGAAAGAGGCTCTCTCCCTGAACATTTATGCCACGGAGGTATTTAAACATCTCAATCATATCACCTCTATTCCGCCTTTCCTCTAAGGTGTACATATTAAGATCCTTCAGTCTGTCCTCATATGCTTTATAATGAAGACCACTAATCATTTTAGTAGCCACCCTCTGCACCGACTCCATCCTGTTCACATCCTTTTGAAGGTGCGGTCTCCAGAATTGCACACTATACTCCAAATGAGATCGCACCAAAGACTTATACAGAGGCATTATCACCTCCTTTTTTCTGCTAGCCATTCCTCTCCATATGCATCCAAGCATCCTTCTAGCTTTTGCTGTCGCCTTTTCTACCTGTTTAGCTACTTTAAGATCATCAGACACAACCACGCCTAGGTCCCGCTCTTCTTTAGTGGACAAAAGTACTTCACCCCCTATACTATATTGCTCCCTTGGATTGCTGCAGCCCAAATGCATGACCTTACATTTTTTAACATTAAATCCCAGCTGCCAAATTCTAGACCATTCTTCAAGCTTAGCTAGATCCTTCCACATGTTATCTACCCCTTCCTGGGTGTCTACTCTATTGCAGATTTTGGTATCATCCGCAAAGAGGCAAACCTTACCTGAAAGCCCTTCCGCTATATCACCAACAAAGATGTTAAAAAGAATCGGACCAAGGACAGATCCCTGGGGCACACCACTGATAACATCCTTCTCCTCAGAGTGAGCTCCATTTACTTGTACTCTTTGTTGCCTCCCACCCAACCAATTTCTAACCCAAGCAGTAACTTTAGGGTCCATCCCTAGGCAATGTTCCCTCTAATTTTCTGTAGGCTATGTGCGCATAAAATATCAGTTGTGCAGCTTTTGAAGGAAGGTTACATTTTTGTATGCCACATAACGATACTCGGAGTTATATACTTTAAAATTTGACTACACGTCAGAATATAGTATGTACACCACATTGATTTTAATCAAATTAAATGAAAATAGACGATTACTAAATGAAGCAGAAAATTTCTAGTAATTGCAATCACAACTTCTAAATTTTAAGACATTTGTGTTGTTTTCTATCAGAATCAGAACCGTAATTTTTGTGCGCTCTGTTGTAAAGTATGTGCACTCACTCGGCGAGGTGTGTGCGCGCGCACACACGCACAGCTTAGAGGGAACAGTGTCCCTAGGGTGCTCAGTTTGTTTATAAGTCGCCTGTGAGGAACAGTGTCAAAGGCTTTACTGAAATCTAAATACACCACATCTAGGGCTCTCCCTCGGTCCAAATCCCTGGTCACCCAGTCAAAGAAATCAATCAGATTTGTCTGACAAGACCTGCCTCTGGTGAATCCATGCTGCCTCGGATCCTGTAATCCGCTGGACTCCAGAAACCTCACTATTTTCTCTTTCAGCAGCGTTTCCAATAATTTACTCACCACCGAAGTTAAACTAACTGGCCTGTAGTTTTCAACCACATCCTTACTTCCGCTTTTGTGTAAAGGCACCACATGAGCCTCTCTCCAGTCCTTTGGCACCACTCCCGACTCCAACGAGGCATTGAAAAGGTCAGTCAGTGGAACTGCTAGAACGTTCCCAAGTTCCCTCAGTATTCTCGGGTGTATCCCATCCGGTCCCATCACTTTGTCTACTTTAAGTTGAGATAGTTTCTCACGAACACAGTCTTTTGAAAATTGTTCAAGATGTCCCTCGCTTCTGTTCTTATTTGTGGGTGTTTTCTGAGGTCCTGCTCCTGGTTCTTCATCTGTGAACACAGAACAGAAATATTTGTTAAGCAATTCCGCTTTATCCTTATCAGCTTCTACATATTCCTCCCCTGCACCTTTGAGTCTGACAATACCACTCTTGCACTTCCTCTTCTCACTAATATATCTGAAAAATGTCTTATCCCCCCATTTTATTGCATTGGCTATTTCCTCCTCCTTTTGAATCTTTGCCTTCTTGACTACTTTGCTAGCTTCTCTAAGTTTTTCCAAATGCAGATGCCTGTCTTCCTCTCTCTGTGATCTCTTGTATTTCATGAAGGCCTCCCTCTTTTTCTTCATTTTTTCAGCTACTTCTTTCAAAAACCATAGCGGTCTCCTTTTCCTTTTACCTTTATTTACCATTTTAACAAAAAGGTTGGTTGCCCTTAAAATATCCCCTTTCAGATTTTCCCACTGTTTTTCTACATCCCTCAGCTGTTCCCATCCAACTAACGACTCCCTGAGGTATTGGCCCATCTTCGCAAAGTTAGTCTTCCTAAAGTCTAAGATCCTTGCCTTTGAATGGATTCTAACAGCCCTAGTCCTAATACTGAACCACACCATCTGGTGATCACTGGATGCAAAATGATCTCCCACTACAACATCAGAAACACTTTCACCATTGGTAAGCACCAAGTCCAGTATGGCCCTTTCATGTGTGGGGTCTGTTACCAATTGCCTGAATAGTTCTCCCTGTAGAGAAGCCAGGATCTCCTTACTTCTAGATGATACTGCAGCAGGAATGTGGGTCCTTTTAATAAAGTGTGTTAAAGTTTTGCACTTACCACATATTAGATGTAAAAGTTAATGAGCTGTGATTGCAAAGCCTGTAGGCTAACTGTTGGGGGTGTCAGCAGGTTCCCACACAGCTGCGGCACAGGAAAGTTCTTTACTGCACGGTAAATTCACTTATCGCATGTGCAAAAGTGACGGTGTAAAGCGCAGTCTGTGCCTATCGCCTGCCCATTTCTCAGCTCAGAACATGCTATGCGCATGAATTAACGGTGCATTGTCAAGGCAGCCCCGTAAGTTACCACCCTAATGCACTAACAGCATATGCTAATTCACACGCTTACTATTTAGCACACCCCAGTTAAAGGGCCCCAAAGTTTAACCTTTAAAAGTATGTTTTTATACAAGATCGTTCTGGGAAAGATGATATTGCGATATTCATTATATTGAGTTTAATTAGCAAATGCTCAAGGAGGGAGGTAAGGGCCTGAAAGTTAATTGACAGGGGTGGGGCGCGAGGCTGAAGGTTCTCTTAGGGCACCTAATACCCTTTCAGCAATTCTGTGCATTATGGCTGGGCTAGGTGAGGGATGGGTGATAGAAACAGAGCCATATTCTTGGTACTTATGAAAAGAGGCTCATGGTGTTGTAGCTCAGCTGAGGCTGGCTCTGATTTTACTTGGAACCCAAAGGACTTGCAGGAAATAATCAAACAAAAACATACAATACAATTTAAATAATTTTTCTCATCTGATGGCCCAGTGGTTACTGGTTATCTCTTTGAACTATAGAGAGGTTTCCTGAGCTTTGACCCCGTCTCCAGACTTCCCAAGTTACCCAGCTCCATGAGTGAGATTTTTTGCCAGGTCTGGTTTTGCATTTTCATTGCCGTGCAGTATGGTATGTGTAGTCCCAGATTTTATCCATTGGAATCAGTGCTGCAGGTTCCATAATGCATCAAAATGAGATGGTCAGAAATCCAGGACTGGCTTAAAATCTCACTCCTGGAACTGGGTAACGTGGCATGCCTGCCATCTGTTTAAAGCTGGAAGTTCTGATGTGACAGGTCTCACAGTCCCCAAAGAAGGGACGTGAGAGTGAGAGGGAAACGAGGTGCTTCTTTTGCATGACCTAGGGAACTAAAAGCTTTGATAGCTGAGATTTCAGTGATCGACCAAAGAGCAGTGTAACATGTAGTGAGATGGAGTCTGCATTATCATCCTCTGGAAACTGCTGTAATAACTGTTCTACATATGGCAGAACATGTGGAAACAAGAAGGCAAATTGTGCATCACATGCCTTTGATGAGAGTCAGATGGGAATGTGCTGCTTTTCCTCGTGCTTCTCGGGTGACCTAACGTTCGACAGTATGGGCCAGAGGCACTAGGAGTTACAACTACTATAGGTGCAGCTGTAGGGGCAATATTACACAAATAACTTAAATTAGCAACATTTCAACTGCAGCAGGGCCACCGTGCTATTTGGTAAAGTGTGTCCAGGATGATATATATGATGAAGAACTTGTGTTTCAAGGTGCTGGTTAGCAGAGCCACAGGTACAGTGTTTCTGATATGAAAGTTTGTGTTCGGAGTGCTAATTAACAAAACTTAGATCAGTGCACGGATCGGTGAAACCATGTGGGATCCTGATCCATGGCACTGTCTTTACGATACTGATCTACATACAAGGTACTTAAGATTCGGGTCTATTGGCATTCTGTGCAGGATCTTATTCGGTAAATTCATGTTCATTGCATGGATGTTTGGAATAGTATTTGTGGTGATCAGGAGCTTGGGGGGGGGGGGGGGGTAGGGGTGAACATTCATGTACAGTGCGTGTCAAATTCATAGGTCTAGGCCAAGCTGGTAAAAGGCCTTTTTGCTTTGTCCTGCGACCAATATCATAGGAACTGTTTTGTCTGAATTTCGGAGAAACAAGAAGGTGTGTGAGCATTCCCTTACACTTAGTTTCTTTCTTTAGTACAGACATTTGCCTATGGCTATAATTAGTAACCTGAATGTAACTTTCATTGAGCTATCAATGAAAAGGCATGAGTTAAATTCTGCCTCCTTCCCCAAAAAAAACCCAGTTACATAGAATTCCAACCCTTCGAGTCAGTGCTTCCAAATCCATCAATTTCCATGGAAGAATCATACAGAGAGAGAGCCAACAAAGTCTCCACTGGCTTGGTTGAGGAATTAGAAGCCTCAGCCTGGCACACACTTTGTCAGGAGAAGCACAGGAATGCATTAGAAAAATCCTTCCCATTTGGAAGATTTATGGCCCTGCTGTGCAGCTACATTTTATAACGATATAGTTGTGCTTTAAGTTAGTTGAGCATAAAATTAGTGAAAATGTATTTACATTTAGACACACAGCTGTGTATTTACATCTGATGTCATACTGGTTAACTGTGCATGTATTTATGCTATAATATAATTAATCTTTTAGTATGCATGCATGAATATTCATGAGTAATCCTTTGCATATTACTCTTTTGCTTGTGAGGAAGGATCTGTTTCATGCCCTGTTCTCTGAAAGTGTTCATCGTCTGTAAGATCCAGTTTCTGAGGGAGACTTTTTGGACATGCCATATCAATGCATTGTGGTATCAGGCTCTTGCTTTCTACCATTTCTTGGTGGGGGAAGTAGGGAAGAGACCTGCTCACTTTATCCAACTCTTCAAATTTTCTTCGACCCCGTTCCCTGTAATTAGCGGGCAGAAGTTATCTTATGCCAGGTTGCTGACCTCTTTGGACCCATTTGCCTTTTCCCACTGTTGTGCAGTTGGAAAGTGGACATCGCCATCAGCCCTGATCTTGTAATTTTTTGCATATCAAATGTTCACCGTAGTGAGGAGAGGAGAAGCACGCCAACTGTTTTTACTGCATCCTTTGGCAATAACTCCCAACACATAGTTAAGCTTTGGAACTCATTGCTGGAGGACGTGGCAAAAGCATTGGTGTAGCTGGATTTAAAAAAGGTTTGGATAAATTCCTGGAGGAAAAGTCCATAAACAGCTATTAAGATAAATAGCATGGGATCTGGCTACTTTTGAGATATGCCAAGTATTTGTGACCTGGATTGGCCACAGTTGGAAACAGGATACCGGGCTTGATGGACCGTTGGTCTGAACCGGTATGGCACTTCTTATGTTCTTATGACATAAATGCCTCAACAGCAAATAGCAGCAGTTTCTTATCGACTCGTTTAGCTGGTGTGCTGGAGAGGCTTGTGGGAGGGAGTGACTCAGTCTTTCCTTCCCTTCCTGAAAGGGATGCCTTATTGTATATGCAGCACTGACACCCAGCTAAAGAAGAGAGTCTAGGGAAATGGTCTATCCTACTTAATCTCCTGTGGGTACTATTTCTTGAACAATAAAAATGCCTTAGGGTGTGGCTTTACATAGCACAGCGTGGATTCCAGAGATGGCAGCCTGCCAAAAAGAAATTTAAAGAAAGTAAACAAAATAGTCAGATTGTAATAATGCCTTTACAAGGCTAACAAACGAGCGATGGTCCCTCCTTCAGGAAGTGAGTCTGTACTGTATATAAGCACTGTACTATGGATAGTCTTGATATGTGTTTATAGATAGCAACAGGCCAGGTCTGTGTCTATAAGCAATACTATGGGTGGCTTCCTGTGTGCATGGGTAGAGTCCTGGATGCGTTGCACATCAGTGAAGTGCACAATAACTTAGACAGTCCTGAAATTGTAGTCCTGGATCATGCATGGAAAAAGAACGATGGGTGGGGTCCTGACTATTTATATAGATAGTACTGGAGGTGGAGTCTATGAACAATACTCTTGATGCATTAAAGTAGTATCGCAGATGGAGTCTAAAACCCTGCAGACTCCAGAGATTTTCAGACGCTGCATTATTGAGTCTCGGATAGTCTGTGCAGTTATTTTTCCCATAGTTAGAGGCAGAGGTAATCCTCTGCTATTCCTCATAGCTGCATAGCAATGAGAAACAGGAATATATTTGAATGATCTATGTAGTTATACTGATTTGGAAAAATAAAAGGTAGACTTAAGCTCCCACCAGTTCCGTTCAGTTTAAACCTTGCTCTCATGCCATCCCCAGCTTATCTTGATAAAACAAGGTCTGCATTGAGACAAATAGTTACGCTTAGTGGTAGTGGTGTTATTCATATGCAGGGCTCTTTCATTAATACATGAGTACCCCTCCAAAAAAGCCATGGTTATGTCAGATCATCCACTTTACCACTTTATAGTTGCTTAATGAGGTGATTTTGAGACCAGGAGAGGTTGGCACTACCTTCTGGGGCCATGGATCCTGAGTTTGCCGAAGCAAATGTGCAATTTTAGGGCACTACAATTCCAGGTGCTGTACAACCTTTGAATTTGAGGTCTCCCTAGGATGCGAAACCTGATAGAGGCCACAGGTTGGAAACGAGCAAACTTCAAAGCCCCGACCTCTAGAATTTTCTAAGCCTCCAGCTTTGTGGCCTGACTATGTCATTGCCTCTCCCCCCCCCCCCTCAATTTCACACTTGTTACCTTTGCTCTTACTGAGTTAATGAAAAGGAAGTTTGTGGTGACCCCATGAAGGCCTTCCATGAGAGACAAATCTCCCCTTCTGCACCCCTGTCATTATGAGAGGCCGTGAAATATCCTTCTCTAACTGAAAGCTGGTGTGTAACTTCCAGTTAATCCACCTTTCTCCACCTCTTCCATTGGATAATGTCTCACTGCAGTGCTTACAGACTCTCTGCATTCCAATGTGCTGATCCCAAGTGCTTGCTAAGTTGATGGTGCTCTTACAATGTTCCCCGGGCCCATCCTGTGCAGTGTACACACGCCCCTGTGCGGATCGATTCAATATTATGCTGTTATTTTGTGTTTCCACTCTTCAGTTTGCTCTCAGATGACATTCTTCCATCCTGTTAAACGAACGGAGATGTCCTCCTGCCAAGTTATGGAAAAGTCACCAATCTCGAGGGGCACACAGACCAAATAAAGAATGGGGGAGGGAATGATAAAGGATACAAATATAATTTTTTCTTCAGTGGGAAACAGATTTTGCAGGGTGACTCTGCCTACACATCTAGTCATTTCCAAGGCTTAAGAATGCTGGATAACAGGGATCTCCTCATTTATACTGATCTGGTTTGCCTTTATTCTTGAGCTGAGAGTGCAGCTATTGTTCATAATTCAGCAGTCTGGAACATCTTTCTCTCGGAGGTGTCTTGGGGAAGAGGAGCTCCCTGTCTGAGCGCTTGCCAGACCTTTCCAGTCTCTCCCAGAGAGGAATGCAGTGACTCAGGGGGAAAGCGTTTCGTAAAGCTGTTTATGAGATACTCCCTTCTGCTGCTGGATATTCGGAAGCTTGCTGGTGTTCGTGGTGCTGTGGGTGTCAGATGTCAGGAAGAGTCTGTGGAGTGGTGACAATGGAAAGGGCATCTTACCAGGTCATTTTCATAGCACTGTCTGGCTCTAGATATTTAGGATAGGTTGATCCAGTCCTACATGGTCCTATAATTCTAGTGTTCCCTAAGAAAAGCAAGACCATAAGATCAATATTCAATGGCAGAGCCACTGTTTAACTTTTAAATGCATAATTTGCCATTGAAATTTATAGGTAAAAATGCACATATGTATAACTTTAGACAACTATTTATATGTTTAAAAGTTAAGCCTGCTATTTAACTTCATGGCTGAATATTTACATTTGTTCTCTGCCCTCACCCTCCTCAAACCATGCCCCTTTTCTAGACAGAGAAATCTGGCCGCCCTATGGGTAAAATGACCAGATGTATCCATATAGCTTCTGGGATTATTTTTAAGGCATTGATATGGCCACTAACTGCATCAGTACTTTTGAATACTAGCCTCTGTAAGTCCATAAAGGTGATGGGGTAAAACCAGAAATAGATCAGCTTGTCCTGCAAATTTAGAGTCAGCTAATGACCCTATGCAGTGAAGTCATGCTAGATGTCAGCTCTGTAGACGTTGTAGGTGCTCAAGCATCTCCAATATTGTGCAAAACCTTCTCCGTGTCCAGGAAGGGATAATTTTGCATCCCCAATTGTTTTGAAAAGTTGCCTCCTAATAGAACAGGAACCACCGCATGGTGACACACACACGCACACACACTGCCCCACCAAGATTTACCTCTGGAGATCTCCCTTCTGGCTGAGATGCCAAGTATCTGGAAGAAGACTTCAAGACAGCCCAGTCCTTTCAGCATGCATTTTGGTAACCTAATGATTTTAAAGGGAGGGGGAAGCAGGTCTGGTTCAACCATCAGGCACGATTAGGTGACCGTCTAGGGCAGTGGCCTCTGAGCGGCAGCAAAGAGCAGAAGCAGTCCTCCGAAGGCCAAACAAATTCATAGAGCCATCGGCACATTCCTTGACCTGCAGGAAGCACATGAGAACATGCAATGCAAAGTTTAGTATTTAAAACTGGGATGTCCAATTCTGTGGGATGTTCAGGATTGCTGTGAGAGGGGTAATGTTTTGATGATCATGATTATTGAATTAATTAACAACATTTCAGGTGGAGGGAGGGTTTAAGGCTGAGAGGAAAAAGTTTCTCTCCAGCCACTCAACTGCTTGATGCCTCTGTTCCAGGACGTGAAGGGTGTATTCACTTCCAGGGGTTAGGGCTCTATGTAACACAATGAGACCAAGATACTCTTGTCCATCCCTGTTGGTAAATTGCCATCTTGAAAGCAATCCTTGAGGGATACTCCAGTTCGATCAACATGAAGAAAAACAGAAGTTTAGCAGTCCAAGAAAGCTTTGGGATGATTAAAAAGAAATAATCTGTGTTCATGGTACCATCCGATCACTCTACAGTCACAGAAGCTCCTGGAGGTGTAAACAGCATAAAGACACAGGGCTCAAATGGTTATCATTTTCCAGTGGAAGATTTAATGTAGGCCTAAGCCTTGTGAGTGTGACTCAGACCAAGCTCCTTTAGCAGAGAAATTCAGTTTGTAGAGTCAGAGATCATCACCCTGAAGGAGATTAGCCTAGTGCTATGAATATCTTGCCTTCATCGGGGCTCTTTAATTATTGGCTACCAGCCATCTTGTGCTTTTTTTTTCTTCCTGTGGGGCTGTGTCAGAAGACAGTTTAGGATGGTTTCAGCAAAACATCACCAAGTCTGGACTCTTCTCTGTAATACTCTCATTGTACCTGTCTAGGGTTACCAGATTATTGGAGAGCAAATCTGAGACACCCGGGCAGGCCTGAGCGGGGCTGGAGGGGCAGGCGCCCCCCTCCGTGGGCATCTTTTCCCCATATATGTTGAAATTACCAGTTTAAGTAGCATTCAGTAATTTCAAAAGTTTAAAAAAGATAGTAGCACCCCTTCTTGAGTTATAAGCATCCATCCATACATTTATGCTCAAACTTTATTTTATACCTATAGATAAATATTCTATGTCTATCTAAAATCCCCTCTCTTTTTTCAGAAAAGAAGTTGATTTTACATCTTCTACCAGGATTGAGCAGACTGCATTAGAGGGGTTTGACTCTGTCCCCACAGAAATCGAGGACATTCGGAAACAATGCCTGAAAATCAGGTTCATCTGTAACTTTATACCTCTCCCAAGCCATTTTAATTCCTCAGATTTTTATGAATTTTGGAGCTGCGGATGTTCACTCTAAGGTAGTCCCAGCATCTAGAAATTTTACTGAGGCTGCACTGTTTCCTGGAAACACATCCAAAGAAAAAAACACGTTAACCTGCCTCCCATCACTCCTAGGGTATGTTTACACAGTAGCGCTAGCGGCCTCAGATACTGCACGGAGGCCGCTACTGCTGCTTTGTAAACATACCCTCTAGTTCATGTTTTCATTATTTTTTTTCTCTCAAATATTTCTAAATATTCTTGATTTTAGAATGTTTGGCTGATATTTTTCTCTCTACTTGCCTAGTGCACCTGAAAGATTCCGAGTCTTTACCCATAATTCTTGCAGTTTAAGCAACAGAAACTTGTGCCGCATAATGTAGAGGAAGTGTAGCTATAGATTGGACATATCTGGTATTTAAAATGCTTTTTTCTACTAATCCTGAGGCGCATAGGAGGCAAAGAACTGGTCAGATTACTTTGCCTGAGATCTAAATTTCAGTTTAAGCGTCATCCTGATTGGACTGGAATAGGACTACTTTTGCTGAATTTATAGATTGGATGTTTTGGCATCTAAGCAAGGAGGAAACATCACAACGTCTCTGTATCATAAACCTGTAGATCACAATAACCTTCTCTGATATGAGAACCATCGAGGAGGAGGATGGATCTCAAAAAGGCCTTACCTATCAGTCAGGTTTTACGACTGCCTTGCATTTATTCAGATGACCACAATTTTAAAGTACAAGCCACTGAGTTGGCACAACATTTCTACCAACATGGCTGCCCTCACCAAACTGTTAAAACTATTTATCTATGAACATTGCACATTAACAGAGACCTGCTATTGACAAAGCAATCACACAGTCCTATGGACAAGCAAATCTGGGGGTTGTGATAGTCTGACCGCGCAGTGGTGGTGACTAGACGTATATACACATATTGGCATGTATTAGCACTGCATGAGATGTTTAAAGAAGGTTGTTGTATAGCTTATATGTGCGACAAGAACCTTCGAGATTTTGTGGTTCATTCTGACTTTGCACGTGAAAATCAGGATAGCCCCTATGAGGGCGGACATTCCCCCTTTGGACGTTGCTCAGCGTGTGACATCTCTTACCCCTTAACTCAATGGATAGATTCCCAGATGGGCAAAAACCATAAGTTAAAGTACACAGCCAATTGCCTTACAACATGGGTGATTTATGTGATCTGCTGCCTGTGTATGAAGATCTTTGTGGGGAGAACATGTAGAATGGTTAAGACCCGCCTTATTGAACACAAGTCCCGGTTAATGACTCAATCTTTGGCTGCACTATATGGCTTGGGAACACTTGTGGAACAAAATGAGGAAGTTTGTGATCGATCACATACCTTCTGGGATGAGAGGTCACAAAGATTTATCACTGGTGTGCTTAGAGCAGCGTTGGAATTTCAGATTGAACAGTTTACAGCCTTATGGGCTTAATGAAGAAATTGAATGTTTCTCTAATCTGTAATGATGCCATTGCATTTATACACTCCTTGTTGCAGGTTTCCATAAAACCTGTAAGTGTGGGTGTTGGTTCAGAGGAAGGCCATTACTCATTCTTCGCCATGCTGTACTGCTCTCTTGAAGCAACCAATAGAATTTACAGGCGAAACTCGAGTCAAGCATCAGCACAGTGATTGTTAACAGCTTTACAGAGCTTCCAGCCACGCTGAGCTAAGTATTTTTAAATTGCATATTTGAAAATTAAAAATGGACTTGGGTATCTAAGGACCAATGAATGAAACCTGGGGGGTTAGCCATCAATCAACTACGTACTACTAACAAGAGTGGTATTACCATACCTAACTGAGGTCCTTTATCACAAATTTTGGAGTATGTATATTGAGTGATGATGGTGACTATTTTCTGTTTGATTATTAATAATATGCACCACTGCTTGGAGCTTTTTCACTAGTGAATTTATAGATTGCGCATTTCTAATGATGAACAGCACAGCAGCACACCTATTTCATTTCAAAATGGTGAGTATGCAGAGAACTGAAAACACAGCTTGGTGCATTGAACAGCATCTGCACTATGCATTTCTATAAGAGCATTTCTAGGTTATGATACATTGTAAGAGGCCAACCAAAAATGTAGTGCATACACTTTTGAGACCCCATGGTCTTTTATTTTTATAATTTTTTTATTGTTTGGTCCTTCAAGAGGTATCAGCCTAGTAAGAGTCCAGATTTCTCCAGGAAGATACAGTTAGAAGCATCCTGTCCCACAAGAAAGAGGAGTTGAGAGATGAGAGGATGGTTGTACCTAAATTTCTAACATTCTAGTTTCATTATTTGCTATTCTTCACAAAATAGCCTAAAATACTGAAACCAGCCTAACACAGCAGAGAAGCTTTTTGACTGTGGATGTAATGGTCTTAGTTTGGCAGTGCACATTTGACAGGATACAGTAGAGAAAAGGGCTAAAAAAGTAGTGACAAGTGACAAAGGGATCAAAGAGTAGAGAGATAGCTAACCAACAGTCCTAGGAGAGGAGGGGAGAAGTTTGCATAACTGTTCTGATATGATCAGTCCATACCAAAGCTTGAAGGTGTGGAGCTGGGGGCGTGGAGCTGCAACAGTTAAACATGATTGAAGTCTGTAGTGAAACGGTATCGAGTTGAGTCAGATAAGATGGTGGTTTGTGTCTATTATCACGTTTGATCAGGATTAACAAAGTTGAACAGAGGAAGAAGCAAACAAATCAAAAGATTAAGGTGACTGCATGTTCCTGATTGGTTTCTCCAACAATGAACAAACGGGTGCCTTGGGTTTTGCGGGACAGTCTTTGCTCTTGCCTTGTCAAAGAGTTCTTGAATAAGGTGAAAAGTGAGATGGGTGATGCTCCTGCAGATTTCACTCTGGGAGTAGAATAGACCATAAGCAAGTAGAGCCAGAATGGGTCCCCCAGTTTCATTGCCCACTCTTTGATTTCATCCACTGGTAATTACCGTATCTGCTCAATTTTTTCATTTATCCCCAGTTATTCAGTTCTTGTATTTTACACATTTGTTATTTCTAATAAAAATGCACCTGGGAGCCAGTTTAGGTGTTTTGCTCTCAAGGTCAGCTGAGGATACTTCAGAGGCAGCGCTCACAGTCCTGGAGAGGGGGGAGAGAGAGAGTCATGGTCATCAGGCAATGGTGACACCTAGTGGCCACAGTTAGGGCCTTTAGTTCTGTAAGAGTGAGATGAATGCATGGCTGCGTGGATGGTGTCATTGAGAGTGTTTTGGCTTCCTGGACCATGAGATGATGTTCCAAGGGCTGCAGAGCAGAAATGGTGTCCATCTGTCCAAGAAGGGTCAAAGTGTCTTCAGCAGCAGACTGGCTAACTACTGAAGAGGGCTTTAAACTAGATTCATTGGGGATGGCTGAAGAGAGCCCCCTGGTAAGTGCAGAAAGCCCCCAGGTAAGTGAAACATTAAATACCTCTGTAGAAATGGGTAATAGGGTCAACATCTGGAAAGCGCTGTGTATAAATGCCTTAGCATGGGAAATAAGATCCCAGATGTTGAGGCTTTAATGGAAGAGGATGACTTGGATTTAGTGGTGGTTACGGAGACATGGTTAACGGAAAACCATGACTGGGATGTAATTATACTGGGCTATACTTTATTCAGGAAGGACAGGGTAGGAAGAAAGGGAGGTGGAGTGATACTATATGTCAAAAATAATATTAAAGCTATAGAATTGCAGGGCTTAAAAGGAAGAGAGGAGGCACTGTGGGTTAAGCTAGAAAGAGGGAAAAGGAAATCCATTTGCATTGGCGTTATATACAGACCTCCTTCACAGGGAATAGAGGTGGACAAAGATTTAATAGAAGACATACACAGTATTGCCATGAAAGGAGACATGCTACTGATAGGTGATGTTGATTGACATATCCCTACTGTGGTGTCATCTAGAAGTAAGGAGATCCTGAATTCTCTTCAGGAATAACATATAGTATCACTCCATCTTTGTTAGTGATATAGCGGAAGGGCTGTCGGGTAAGGTTTGCCTCTTTGCGGATGATACCAAAATCTGCAATAGAGTAGACACCCAGGAAGGTGTAGATAACATGAGGAGGGATCTAGCTAAGCTTGAAGAATGGTCTAGAATTTGGCAGCTGGGATTTAATGTTAAAAAAATTTAAGGTCATGCATTTGTCCACTAAAGAAGAGCGGGACCTAGGCGTGGTTGTGTCTGATGAACTTAAAGTAGCTAAACAGGTAGAAAAGGTGACGGCAAAAGCTAGAAGGATGCTTGGGTGCATACGGAAAGGAATGGCTAGCAGAAAAAAGGAGGTGATAATGCCTCTGTATAAGTCTGGTGCGACCTCATTTGGAGTATAGTGTGCAATTCTGGAGATGCACCTTCAAAAGGATGTGAACAGGATGGAGTCAGTACAGAGGGTGGCTACTAAAATGGTTAGTGGTTTTCATTATAAAGCAGGGGTCTCAAACTCAAATTGCTTTGAAGGCCAAATGAGGACTTGTAAAGTAACCCGCGGGCTGCATAAGACACAGGACCTCATTTGCATAAGGGGCCTCATTTGCATAATGTTACCATACACTAACTTTTAGTAAACATGCCTTTTAATGAGTGTATGGATAAAGAAAGACTAAAAGATTTCTACATTACTATAATCCAGTGCCAACCGCCAGGCACATTAGGAACTACTACAAACACTGCCCATTTAGAACCCATCCTAATATACTACAGCCCCGGAAATCAACCCCAATGTATCCAAACAAAACTTGATTCCCCTACCAATTTACCACCCTAAATGGTGTCCCACCAAACAAAACTTGATTCCCCTACCATTTAGGGAGGTAAATTGGTAGGGGAATCAAGTTTCATTTAGAACCCATAGCAAACCCGCCGTATCCTAACAGCACTACCAGGGCTCATAACGCCCCAGACCCTACCTATCAAAAGGCAACACTGCAAATATTGAACCAATACATTTCAGAGAATAACAATACATGACCTACTGGGGAAAGAGAACGAGTGGCAATGTCAAATAGGAATTATATAAACAGAATACCTCAGCTCAGTTATACATGCTGAAATAGACCATCACCAAACAAGGAATCACAATTTAGAAACAGGAAGACAATAATTAAACTGGGAACCCCAAAAGCCAAACTTGGAATGTACAACAACACTGTAGAAATAAAACTATAAATTAATTTCCTCTTGTACTAAACAAAGCGCAGATGTTATTGATGCACATTTCCCAGAGCTGACATATTCCAGTTAATAAATTCAAAATAAAGAGATATTTTTCTACCTTTTGTGCATTTTTTTTCAGTTGCAATTGTTCCAGCCACTTTCTTCTGGTTTCTTCGTGTCTTCTGCTAACTCTCCATCATCTGCTGTCCATTTGTCCTTTCTTCTCTCCTAGTTTTTTTTTCCATTCTCTCTCTACATCTGCTTTAACATACTAATCTTTCTCCTTTTGCTTTTTCCTCATTCCTATTTCATCCATTCAAATTTTACCCTCCGTTCTTAATCCCCACTTACTCTCCCAATACCTGGCCAGTTGTAGATTTGTCTTCCCTCCCACACAAAATATTTTCCCCTCTCCATTTCACTCTCCCAGCTCCATCCCATTCTAATCCTCCCCCAACATCAGCTCCCTTCTATTTCCAGCCCCACCCAGCCTCCGCTCCCTTCTAGTCCCTGCATCAGTCCATTTCTAGCCCCCGTCAGCCCATTTCCAATCCTAGCTCCCCCATCCATTTCCAGTCCTATCCGAGTCCCTCAATCAGCTCATTTCCAATCCCAGCCACCCATCAGTCCATTTCTAGTTCTTTTTTTAGCCCCACCACATCAGCCCATGTCAAATCCTAGCTCGCCTCCACTCAGCCCATTTCCAATCCAAGCCCCCCCACTCAGCCCATTTCCAATCCAAGCCCCCCCATGAGCCTACTTCCAGTTCTAGCCCCTCCCCATGAGTCCATTTCAATCCAAGCCCCCACCACAGCCCATTTCCAATCTTAGCACCCCCCCAACAGCCCATTTCCAGTCCTATCCTAGCCCCTCCATCAGCCCATTTCCTGTCCTAGCTCCCCTCCACTCAGCCCATTTCCAGTCCTAGCTCCCTCCTCTCACAGCCCATTTCCATTCCAATCCCCCATCCCCATCAGCTATTTTCAGTTCAAGCCCCCCTTCCACTCAGCCCATTTCCAGTCCTAGCAACCCCCCCAGCCCATTATCAGTCCTAGACCCCCCATAGCCCATTACCAGCCCTAAGCCCCCTCATCAGCCCACTTCCAGTCCCAGCCTCTCCCCATCAGCCCATCTCCAGTCCTAACCCCCCCATCAGCCCATTTCCAGTCCTAGCCCCCCATAGCCCATTTAGCCCCCCATAGTCCATTACCAGTCCTAACCCCCCCATCAGCCCACTTCCAGTCTAACCCTCCCTCATCACCTCATTTTCAGTCTTACCCCACCCCTATAGGCCATTACCAGTCCTAACCCCCCACATAGCCCATTACCAGTCTTAACCCCCCTCCCCCCCGTCCCGCGGGGCCCCCTTCTGCCCGGCAGAGTCCTCCCTGCAGCATCAGCTCCAAAAGTGGCAGCTTTCAGAGTCGTGAACAGAGAGAGTTTCTCTCTCGCGGCTCTTCCATGAGAGAGAAACTCTCTTTCTTCGCGGCTCTAAAAGCCGCTGCTTTTGGAGCTGATGTTGCAGGGAGGACACTGCCGGGCAGGAAGGACGCTTGATTCTGCCGCTGCCATGGCGGTGGCAGCAGCAGCAAGTTTTTATTTTTTAAATCTACTGGCCAGCTGCTTAAGACACCGGGCCAAATGCGTCACGGGCCGCACAAGATTCTCTCGTGGGCCGCATGTGGCCTGTGGGCCATGTGTTTGAGACCCCGGTTATAAAGCATATGAGAACAGACTTAAGGATCTTAACATGTTTTGTACACCTTAGAGCAGCGGTTCTCAACCTGTGGGTCGCGACCCCAACGGGGGTCGCCACAGGATTTAGCGGGGGTCGCTTAGCCTCCACCAAGTTTAAAAAAAAAAATTAAGATGTGCACAAGTTGCTGCCGAGTCCGCTTCTCGGCAGCAGCAAACTCCGGCAAACTCACCGCCTTCTTCTGCAGCCGCGGCTCCCTGCCTTTTAGGGAACCGCGGCTGTACTTGTAAAATCGTTGCGGAGCCCTTCCTGTCTCGACGGGCTCCGTGCAGCATTGTCCCGCCTCCAAAGGAAGTGGTAAACAACTTCCTTTGGAGGCGGGACAATGCTGCATGGAGCCCATCGAGACAGGAAGGGCTCCGCAATGATTTTACAGGTACAGCCGCGGTTCCCTAAGAGGCAGAGAGCCGCGGCTGCATTAGAAGGGAGGCAGACAACCTGCAACACGGCTGACATCGACAGAGGGGTGCTGACATGGAGGGAGGGGGGCTGACATGGACAGATGGAAGGATGGGGCTGACATGGAGGGAGGGGGCTGACATGGACAGATGGAAGGATGGGGCTGACATGGAGGGAGGGAGGGAGGGAGGGAGGGGGGCTGACATGGACAGATGGAAGGATGGGGCTGACATGGAGGGAGGGAGGGAGGGAGGGGGCTGATATGGATGGATGGAGGGAGGGGGCTGACATGGACAGATGGAAGGATGGGGGCTGACAGGGACGGAGGGAGGGATGGGGGCTGATATGGATGGAGGGATGGATGGAGGGAGGGGGGCTGACATGGACGGATGGAAGGATGGGGGCTGACAGGGAGGGAGGGAGGGAGGGATGGGGGCTGATAGGGATGGAGGGAGGGAGGGAGGGGGCTGACAGGGAGGGAGGGAGGGAGGGAGGAATGGGGGCTGATATGGATGGAGGGAGGGGCCTGACAGGGAGGGAGGGGCCTGACAGGGAGGGAGGGAGGGATGGGGGCTGATATGGATGGATGGAGGGAGGGAGGGGCCTGACAGGGAGGGAGGGAGGGAGGGATGGGGGCTGATATGGATGGATGGATGGAGGGAGGGAGGGAGGGATGGGGCTGACAGGGAGGGATGGAAGGATGGGGGCTGACATGGAGGGATGGATGGAGGGAGGGGGGCTGACATGGACGGATGGAAGGGTGGGGGCTGA
The DNA here is from genome assembly GCA_033557465.1 of Ichthyophis bannanicus. NCBI lineage: Eukaryota > Metazoa > Chordata > Amphibia > Gymnophiona > Ichthyophiidae > Ichthyophis > Ichthyophis bannanicus. The sequence goes on from CM066045.1 coordinate 162,928,215, forward strand.
CAGGGAGGGAGGGGGCTGACAGGGAGGGAGGGAGGGAGGGATGGGGGCTGATATGGATGGATGGAGGGAGGGAAGGAGGGGCCTGACAGGGAGGGAGGGAGGGATGGGGGCTGATATGGATGGATGGATGGAGGGAGGGAGGGAGGGAGGGAGGGGGGCTGACATTGACGGATGGAAGGATGGTGGCTGACAGGGAGGGATGGAGGGAGGGGAGGGGGCTGACAGGGAGGGAGGGAGGGAGGGAGGGAGGGGCCTGACAGGGAGGGAGGGAGGGATGGGGGCTGATATGGATGGATGGATGGAGGGAGGGAGGGAGGGATGGGGCTGACAGGGAGGGAGGGAGGGATGGGGGCTGATATGGATGGATGGATGGAGGGAGGGGGGCTGACATGGATGGATGGAAGGATGGGGGCTGACATGGAGGGATGGATGGAGGGAGGGGGGCTGACATGGACGGATGGAAGGATGGGGGCTGACAGGGAGGGAGGGAGGGAGGGGGCTGACAGGGAGGGAGGGAGGGAGGGATGGGGGCTGATATGGATGGATGGAGGGAGGGAGGGAGGGGCCTGACAGGGAGGGAGGGAGGGATGGGGGCTGATATGGATGGATGGAGGGAGGGAGGGAGGGAGGGAGGGGGGCTGACATTGACGGATGGAAGGATGGGGGCTGACATGGAGGGATGGATGGAGGGAGGGGGGCTGACATGGATGGATGGAAGGATGGGGGCTGACATGGAGGGAGGGAGGGAGGGGGCTGATATGGATGGATGGAGGGAGGTGGGCTGACATGGAGGGAGTAGGCTGGCATGGACAAAGGGGAGAGAGACATGGGGACATACTGGACAGACGGGATAAATGCTGGACAGAGGCGAGAGACAGTGCGGGTTAGGATTATAATGGGCTGATGGGGGTGCTAGCACTGGTAATGGGCAGATGGTGGGGCTACGAATGGTAATGGGTTGATTAGGGAAGGCTAGGACTGGGAATGGACTTATCAAGGGGGGGTAGGACTGGTAATGGACTGATGGGGGTCTAGCATTGGAAATGAGCTGATCAGTGAGGTTAGGACTGGAAATGGGCTGATTAGGGGAGCCTAGCACTGGTAATGGGGTTGAGGGGGGGACTAGCACTGGAAATGAGCTGATGGGGGGTAGGACTGGTATTGGGCTGATTAGGGGGGGGGTAGGACTGGTAATGGGGTTGAGGGGGATTAGCACTAGAAGTGAGCTGATTAGGGGGCTTTGACTGGGAATGGGCTGATTGTGGGGAGGGGAGGATAGAGCTGCTGACCCTGGAAGAAAACTGGGGGCTAAGGCTACAAGTGGGCTGATACAAGGGGATGGGAGCATGGAACTGAAAGGGAGTGGATCTGAGAGGGGCTGCCATGGTATTTGTACTAGAAGGGACTGATCAGTGGGGAAGGAGGGGGACTGGAAGGGAATGGACACCAGTGGCAGTCATGGGAATGTAAGTTGACATTGGAAGGTACTGGGAGTGAGGACTGGAAAGGGGCTGATACTGGGGAGGGTTACTGGGACTGGAAATAGGCTGATGGAAAGAAGTGAAGAAAACAAAAGAGATAAGAACTGGCAGATGGACCATAGACCACAGAAAGAGAGCTAAGAGAAGACAGGAAAGCAGAAGCCTCAGATCGGGACCAGCATGATCAGAGAATAAATTGGTCAGACAACAAAGGTAGAAAAAATAATTTTATTTCATATTAGTGATTTGACTACAAAATCATCATAATTTTGAAATCAAATATTGTTACTTGTTGTTTTGATTATTTAAATAAGTATTTTATAAATAAAAACATATTGCAAAGGCCTATAATATATTAATAATTCAACAAATGATTACAGCGACAATGCGTTAACGGTAAAGGAAGAGAGACGCATTTGATTTTATCATTGGGGGTCACCACAAGTTGACCAACGGTAAAAGGGGTCACGGTACAAAAAAGGTTGAGAACCACTGCCTTAGAGGAAAGGCAGGATAGAGGTGATATGATTGAGATGTTTAAATACCTCCATGGCATAAATGTACAGGGGGAGAGCCTCTTTCAATTAAAAGGAAGTTCTGCTACGAGGGGACATGGGATGAGGGTGAAGGGGGATAGATTCAGGAGTGATATGTGGAAATATTTCTTTATGGAAAGAGCGGTGGATCTGTGGAAAAGTCTCCCAGTGGAGATGGTAGAGATGAGGACAGTATCTGAATTCAAAAAAGCATGGGACAAACACAGAGGATCTCTAAAGGAAAAAAGGGAACTGTTGTAGTTGTTGATATGGAAGGACAAACTAGATAGACCATGTGGTCTTTTTCTGTCATCGTATTTCTATGCTTCTAACTATTCAAAAATGTAATGTGTGCCTTTGAGTCAGTCCTGACTCCTGGTGACCCAGAAGCTCCTGGGTTTTCTTGGCAGTGTCACTGGAGGTAGATTGCTAGACCTTTCTTCTGAGGCAATGGAGGGTTAAGGGACTTGCCCAAGGCCACAAGGAGTGCTAGTGGGAATTGAACCCTGGTTGCTTGGTTAATAAGCCAGTGTTCTAACCACTAGGCTACTCCTCCACTCCTCTACCTATTCAGGCAACTGATAACAGAACACACATGTGATGTGGCCATACTGGACAGTGCTCACCAATGGGGAAAGGTTTTCTGAGGTTATAGTGGGAGATCATCTCACATCCAGTGATCACCAGATGGTATGGTTCAGCGTTAGGACTAGAGCTGTTAAAATCCATTCAAAAGAGAGGGTCTTAGAGTTTAGGAAAACTAACTTTGCAAAGATGGGGCAATACTTTAGTTTAGACAGTCTTTGGGAACAGCTGTGGGATGTAGAAAAACAGTAGGCAAAACTGAACGGGAGTATTTTAAGGGCAACAAACCTTTTTGTTATAAAGGTAAATAAATGTAAAAGGAAAAGGAGGCTGCTATGGTTCTCAAAAGAAGTAGCTGAAAAGGTGAAGAAAAAGGGAGGCCTTCATGAAATACAAGAGATCACAGAGAGAGGAAGACAGGCATCTATATTTGGAGAAACTTAGAGAAGCTAGCAAAGTGGTCAGGAAAGCAAAAGTACAGAATGAAGAAGAAATAGCCAATGCAATAAAATGGGGGGATAAGACATTTTTTCAGATACTTTAGTGAGAGGAGGAAGGGCAAAAGTGGTATTGTCAGACTCAAGGGTGCAGGGGAGGAATATGCAAAAACTGATGAGGATGAAGCAGAATTGTTTAACAAACATTTCTGTTCTGTGTTCACAGATGAAGGGCCAGGAGCAGGACCTCAGAAAACGCCCACAAGCAGGAACAGAAGTGAAGGGGATCTTGAATGATTTTCAGAAGACTGTGGGGTATGTTTACTAAACCGCGCACACGTGCGCGGCGCACAAGAGCGGACGGTAATGATGCATTTAAAAGCTCTTAAGCGCCGCGCACGCGTGCATGTCACATTAACGGGCCGCCGCACGCGTGCGGGGCGCTCATGTGCGATAGAGGCAGGGAAACGCTTACGGAGGGCGGAGGAAGGCTCCGGAGGGACGGGGTCAATGGGTGGAGAGTGGGAGGGGAGAGGCTCCCCGCACAGGAGCGGGGCCGAATATTCAAGTGAAAACTACCGCGAGTGAAACCCTCGCGGTAGAGCGCATGTAAAGGGAAGAGAAACCATTTCCGTCAGCAATGTACAGCAAAACCGGGGAAACCTGCAAAACGTGAGCAGTGTGATACATGTGCACAGAACAAAATAGCAAATATAAATTGAAAATGACCACAAAAAATTCCAAATAAATTATAATCCAGCTGGGCAACAGTGATATTAATGGGCAACCATAAAAAACACTCCCAGGAAAGCCCCCAAAAAAAGAAATGATTTATGGAAGGGTCTACGCTCCGTAGACCCTTTCAAAAATCACTGCATGTCAATGGAGCTTTCCTGGGAGTGTTTATCATGTTGCCCATTGATATCACTGTTGCCCAGCTTGGCTTTGGTCATTTCCTCTTCTTTTGGAGGCCATTTATGAGGTTAAATTGCACCCCTGTCCCCATACAAGGTAAACGAGCCCACAGTAAAATTGTGCAGAGCAGGGTGTCTGACTCGTGCGGCCAGGTTTCCTATCTCCACAGACTGCACTGTCTCTGTGGCCACAGTGTGGTGCAGTGGACACAGCCAGTGCCTGTAGGACCAAAGGGTCACAGGTTCAAACTCTAGCTGGGACTCCTGCCAACCCAATCCCCATAGTGTTACCCACCACTAAACAGTGATAGTACAGACACTCCTGTAAGGCAGAGAACATAAGCATGGTTCCAACACCTATATTTTACCCTACACCGCACACAAACTATAACAATGGGCATTACCGACAGCCGAGTCCCCCAAATTCAGTCCTGGAGTGCCACAACTCAATCAGGTCATATGCTTTTCCCAGATAGGGACATGTCTGTATGTTGGCGGAAGGGTACAGGTGGTGGAGGGGGCAGTGGCTGCAAACCACAGCAGACAGTGGCCTAGGCCTGTGCAGGCTGGCAGCATCCACCGTAACAGACAGGCTCTGTCGGATGTACAGTCATGGACTCCCCAGGGAACACAGCATATCTGTGGCAACAGGGCAGTGCAGTGCACACAGACAGCATGTGCAGGCACAGAAGGTCACAGGTTCAAAGCCCAGCTGGGGCTACTGCCAATCCAGTCCACATATTTTTCCTACAACTAAACCGTGATAGTCAGGGGAAACCTTTATTGCTTAGAACATATGCATGGTTCGTACGCCTATATTTTACCACACCAAACACAGACACCATGAACAGCTGCATTACCTAGAGCAGAGTCTCCCAAATGCAGTCCTGGAGGGCCCCACACCATTCAGGATCCATGCTGCCTCTAATAAGGATGCCTGTGCTGCATATCTATGCACCACCCCCATGGTATGCTGATATAGCTCATGCATATCTATGAGGGACAGCATGAAAACCCGAACAGTGGTTGGAACACCAGGACTGGAGTTGGGACACTCTGCCGTAAAGCAGCAGCCAACAGGGCCAGACACACCCACACCCCCCACACCCACAGGCCCCATTGGCCAATGCCTCCTGGAGAGGCAGGACATTGGGCCCTGCCTGTATCTCCCAATACTAGCAGTTGCATACCTTAGCACTGCCACCCTACACCTGGGTATATGGTACACAGCTATCAAACGTTGCCCATGATAACTGGCAGATATCAATTCCTACGTTAAGCACATTTTGCTCATTGATCTCCACCATAACAATCATTGTGATGTCTGCGGTGTGCGCTGCAGGTCTGGTCTCTGATAGTGTTTACCACCCTGGGGAGTGACCCCCAACAGTATTGCGTACCATATCCATGCCTGTACTGTGCCCAGGACTGGTGTGGTGGGTATGGCTGCTGAACACCCCTATAGTAGCACAATGCTGGCATAGGTGTGGGGGTGACTGTCTGTCTATCCAGTGTGTGGTGGCTGCAAACACCTTCCACAGCCCACACTGCCAGCAATGTTGCCAGTATTGGGCTGCCAATGTGCATAATGAGGAGCAAGGTACCATGGGTATAGGCCGGACAGGGTGGCCTGGCCAGGGTGCATCTGCACAGGGCATAGGGCACTGACTGGGACATTTTAGTGGCCGGCCACCACCTACACAGACAGGGTGACCTCAGTATGTCCTGCTGAGAGATCACTCTCACCCTGACTGTGCAGTGACCACAGCATGGCTAGGCACCCCCATAGTGCTATATAGTATTTCTCTCATGTGATAGATATGGGTTTCCTTTTGGGGCCCAGTCACTGATTTAACTGCTTGCTGTGTATGCTGACATCCCAGTTCTGGGTGCACCCATCTCCACTGGGAACATGTAGTATGGACTAGCTAGCAGACTGTTTGCAGCTGGTATGTGTCTTGATAGAGTGGCTTGCAGGGTGCAGTGGCTGAAGGCTTGCTGCAGGAGAATATCAGATAGTGGTGGGGTGCAGCTTAGCATATCCATGCCTAATGTCTGTCTGCTATTGTGTTATGGATGTGTACAGAGCTGCATTGACTGCCCTGTAGGGTATCTGTTCCCCTCTACTGCCACCTTTGCAGGGAGGTGGAATGTGGATCTATTGATAGGAGACCCTGTTTGCCACCCTCAGCCCTGGAGGGGAGGGGGGGTGGTGGTGGTGGTGGTGGTACATAGCCCACCTAGGGGTCCATGGTAGCTACACCTGACTGAAACAGACAGAGATATCCAAGGTGTTTGTGCAGAAACTAACTATCTCACACATTAACACTGCTTTGGACCTCCAACATGGCCTCTTTCAGCTATGGAAGTTGTTGTGGACCTGGTCCTGGGCGCCTCACTGCACCCTCAGGGTGAGCACAGTACCCGCACAATGTGACGGTGTGTAGCTACTCTGTGCCAGTAAAACACACGGTCAGTACCCCCTACCAGGCCGAGGTGGTGGTCAGTACCCCCTACCAGGCCGAGGTGGTGTGTGGGTGCACATGGTCACTTCCCTCTACCGGGCAGAGGTGCTGTGGGGGTGCATTGCACATCTTGTGTTAATCTGTGGACAGCTGATTTGCATGTGCAGTGCATCATGGGTATGGGTAGGCTAACCCTATCCTGGTGACCACAGCAGACTGTCTGTGTGGTGACATGCATGCTCTCTGCAGCCAGCCAGGGGCTTGCTAGCAGCTGTAGAGCTGTAGCCCAGTGGTTACTGCACTGCTTCTGAAACCAGAGGTCATGGGTTCAAACCCACAGTGGGGTATTTGATAGGGTTGTCCAACACATTATCTTTTTTTAATGTACATATTTCGATGCCAGCAAAAACACCCTCAGCGTACTGTACCCATAAGGTGCCTCTGAGGGTGCTTTATAGGGCGCCCTATAGGGCACCTTATGGTTCCCGTCCATATAAGGTGCACTATACATTCTCCTGTGACGCAACCTATAGGGTGCCCTATAGGGGACATTTTTGGGTGCTGTGGCGGACAGTGCAATTTATAATGTGCCCTATAGAGTGCCATATAGGGTGCCTTATACGGCACCTTCAATCACGGCACGTGAGGACGTGTTTGCTGGCAGCAATTAATAACATAAATATAAAGTGCTGCAGGCCAAAATATGTACAATGCAAAGCTGATGCCACAGCCAGCCTTACGTATTAGGCACACTGGGGAGCAAACCCATGACCCCTGTATCAGCAGTCAGTGCCTTAACCATTGTGCTCCACTGCTGCTCCTCCTTGCCTGTCAGCGCACCTACATATGCTTTTCATTCCTTAAACTGCACAGTGCTGCCATAAAAAACAGTACACTGACCTTGCGGTACCTCATACGGCACCCTCTAAAGCGCCCTATAAGCAACATTCTAGGGTGCCTTGGCTGACAGTGCACTTTAAAATGTGCCTTATAGGGCACCTGATGTTAACACGCTTTGGGAGTGCGTTTGCTAGTAGTGGCAATTAAAATATGACTAAAATGCCTCCTAAAGCAATCTGCCCCATAATATGTTATGCCTCAGCCAGCCTTGTTCATTGGGCACTTTGAACCCCTGATCCCTGCACCATTGGTCAGTGTCTTAACCATTGTGCTGTGGTTCTGTTCCTGGGATTGCACATCAGCGCGCCGCCTTATGCCGCCCAATATTAACAAGCCTCCTAAAACATTGGGGCGCCGCCTTATGATGCCCATCATTTATATGCCTCCTAAAATAATGCCTCAGCCAGCTGTCTCTATTGGGCACTGTGGGGGATTGAACCCCTGTTCCCTGCACTGTTGGTCAGTGTCTTAACCATTGTGCTGTGGCTCTGCTCTTTTTCCTATACATCAGCGCGCCACTTATACCTCCCAGTATTATACTGCCTCCATAGACATCAGCGTGCCGCCTTATGACGCCCAGTATTAATATGCCGCCAGAAACATCAGCGCGCCGCCTTAGGCCGCCCAGTATTAATATGCCGCCAAAAACATCAGCGCGCTGCCTTAGGCCGCCCAGTATGACTATGCCGCCACAAAAATCAGCGCGTTGCCTTAGGCCGCCTAGTATTATAGTGCCACCCAAAACATCAGCGTGCCGCCCAGTATTTCTGCAACTCATAAATTACTGCCTCAGCCAGCTGTCTTCATTGGGCACTGTGGGGAATTGAACCCCTGATCCCTGTACTGTTGGTCAGTGTCTTAACCATTGTGCTGTGGCTTTGCTCTTCTGCTTGCCCATCAGCGTACCACATATGCCTCCCGCGCAGCCATCTGATGCGCTAAGGTGCGGGGCATACAAGGGCGCCGTGCACCTTAGTGCATATTTAGATTCCAGTTTTTCTTTTTCAGGACGGAACGCCCACTCCTTATATGGCACCCACACACTACCGGGGCCCGCACCTTACCGGGGTTTTAGTAAACATACCCCTGTGTTCGTGAGGAGCTAACTAAATTAAAAATAGATAAAGCCATAGGTCCGGATGAGATACATCCAAGAATACTAAGTGAACTTGGGGACGTTCTAGCAGCTCCACTGTCTGACCTTTTCAATGCCTCTTTGGAGTCGGGAGTGGTGCCAGAGGACTGGAGAAAGATACCTGTGGTCCCTTTACACAAAAGTGGAAGTAAGTATGTGGTTGAAAACTACAGGCCGGTTAGTCTAACCTCTGTAGTTAGTAAATTATTGGAAAGGCTACTAAAAGAGAGAATAGAGAAATTTCTGGAGTCCAATAGATTGCAGGATCCAAGGCAACATGGATTCACCAGAGGCAGGTCTTGTCAGACAAATCTGATTGATTTCTTTGACTGGGTGACCAGGGAGTTGGACCGAGGGAGAGCCCTAGATGTGGTGTATTTAGATTTCAGTAAAGCCTTTGACACCGTTCTGCACAGGCGACTTATAAACAAACTCAGCACCTTAGGGATGGACTCTAAAGTTACTGATTGGGTTAGAAATTGGTTGAGTGGGAGGCAACAAACGGTACAGGTAAATGGAGCTCACTCTGAGGAGAGGGAGGTTACCAATGGAGTATTGTTTGCAATTCTGGAGAATGCACCTTCCATAAGCAGGATGGAGTCGGTGCAGAGGGTGACTACTAAAATGGTAGGAGGTCTTCGTTATGAAGCATATGAGGACAGACGTAAAGATGGATACTTTAGAGGAAAGGTGGGATAGGGGCTATATGATAGAGACCTTTAAATACCTCCATGGCATAAATGCACAGGAGAGTCTCTTTCAATTGAAAGCAAGCTCTTCTATGAGGGGACATGGGATGAGAGTAAAAGGGGATGGACTCAGGAGTAATATGCGAAAATATTTCTTTATGGAAAGAGTGTTAGATCCATGGAATACTCTCCCAGTGGAGGTGGTAGAGATGAGAACAGTATCTGAATTCAAAAAACGCATGGGACAAACACAGAGGATCTCTAAAGGAAAAAAGAGGACTGTTGTAGTGGTTGATATGGAAGGGCAGACTAGATAGGCCATGTGGTCTTTTTCTGCTATCGTGTTTCTATGATTCCCGGTGTTAGTCCCCAAGTCAAGGACTGTTACTACATTGATTGAACTGAAGTAAGTTCGGAGTGGATATAAGATAGTGGAAAAAGTCTTGAGTAGCTGTGCATGTAGGGTCATGGTGCCAATTCTCAGGAAGGTCAAAGGAACAGGGCCGGCTCAGCTATCAGATAAAACTAGGCCGCTGTCCAGGGCAGGAGCTTCTGAGGGGCAGCAAAGAGCAGCAGCAGCAACAATTAAAGCAAAATAATAAATCCCGACAGCCTGACAAACTCCAAGAGCCCTCAGCACATTCTTTCACCCGCAGGCAAATGTTAATATTTCAATCTATCATGCCCAATTATGTATTTCTACAGGACTGTTGTAGGAGGGGTGGTGTTGGTATGATCATGACTGTTGAGTTTAAATATCAAAATCTTTTGAGAGGGGGGTGTTAGACTGAAGGTTTGGTAGAGCACCCATTACCCTTGCCCCAAAGTGCCAGGTGACTATACCCTCTGCTTTGCTAGAGGTCCCCTGCCCTGAGCTCTCTCTTCATCCATTTTTGCTCTACTTGCATCAGGGTGATGCCTGCATGGGAGGGGAGGTGAAACAATACAACAGCACACTTTTATTTTCTTAAAATCACCATGGCGGTAGTGGCTAAGCAAAAGGCACACTCTAAAACCTTTCAGCATCAGTATTACTCCATGGACAAGCAGGATGAGTCAGCCATACCTGGCGACATCATCTAACGGCGCCATCTGAACAGAAGTGCCAAGGTGTCCCTACCCTCTGGCCTGCCCCTGCCTGGCTCAGTTTTGCTTCTTCCGAACTAGAAGGACAGAACACCAAGTTCTCCTCCAACTATGATTTCTACAGCTACTATCATGGAAAAAAAGAAGAGAGAGGCGACCAATTGCAGAGAAAAAAGCCACAAATCCAGGTTTAAAAAATGCCCGAAGTGTGGGAAAAAGATGGATGCAGTTAGTGTGTCCAATTCCTGGGGGAGTCACCCTCATGTCCCCCAGGGCTTACCAGTCACACAGCCACACTCTAAAAAACATTCTGCCATCCTCAGGCTTTGCTGACTCTGAGCAAAGACTCTGGGGTGAAGAAGAAAGACTGCATGGCCACCGAAAAAAGCATGGCTGTCATCAGGACACTCTCCACGCAGCCCTCTGTGGCTCAGGCTGTGCCCCCTAAGGCCTGCATCCCCAGCCCTGTCCTGGTGGCAGCATCCGTGGCTGCCATGGCAGCCCTCAAGAGTACTAAAGAGCACCTCGATCTGGCCCTTGCAGCCATGTAGCCAGCAACAGTGCCCGCTGTGCTCCTGGCCAAAGCAGGTCATCACGGTGCCAAGTCAGCTTCACTCCCCACCTCCTCTGCCCACCTTTAGCACAATTGGACAGTGCCACGGCAATGGCAGCTGTCACTATGCCAGTGGGGGAAGCCCTGAACTGAGTAGTCCGACACCATGGCGCTGGGGCATCCTGTTTTCTCTCCTCCATCTGTGGGCTTGAAAATGGCAGCACAGAGGCAAGCAAAGGCTCAGCAGCAGCAGCTCATGCAGAAAGGGCAGCAGCTCCAATTGCAGGCACAGCTACAGAGCCGGGGGACACAGGGACAGAAGCCTCTTTTCCAGTTCCAGCAGCCCCTGCATGTTGGGCAGCCCACCTCGGAAGTACCGCCGATGTCACGACACACCAGGGCGAGGGCACCACAGCATTGTGCATGGGACCCCTTCTCACACCACCCCTTCAAGCTCTGTCGGCAGTGTCTCTGCCCTCAGCTATGTTGGACCTTCTGACCATTTCCTGACACATCATGCAACCTACTCAGGAGGCACAGACCCCAGAGATGCAGCCCATTACTGTCACGTCTACACCAAGACCTGCAGGCACACCATCACCTCGGAGATTGTCATCGCCCAGATTCTCACCTGGTCCCCTCTCAATGGACAGCAAGGGCAAAGAGGCAGCTGCCCTTGGCTCCATGGGGAGCTACGACTGCCCTTCAGATGCTGTGGACACTCCATCCAAGCCTTCACCAAAGCCGCTGTTACCGCCCTCCCCTCCTGAGGACATCACCTACCCAAGTTTCTCCAGAAACTCTCCACCCATCTTGCACTATCCCCCACCAACATGCCTGACCCCAGGAATGAGGTTCTGGGCCTACCAAAGTATCTTGATATCCCCAGGTCCTTTTCAGGTTGCCATTTCAGTCCACAAGCTCCTACTTGATAACCTTATGAAGATTTGGCAAACCCTTTCATCTGGATCTACCACCTCCAGGAAACTCGACACCAAATATCAAGTGCAACCTGCCCCAGGATTTGAGAAAACCCAGCTACCCCAGTGCTCTCCTAGAGCTTTCTGAGCTCTAGGAGAGCACTTCTGTTCAGATGGCGCCATTGGATGACATCACCAAGTGTGGCTGACTTATCCTGCTGTCCACAAAGAAACCCCATTATAGGTAAGTAACCTCACTTTCTTCAGATGAGATTAGTTTTGCTTCTCTTATCTGAATAATGTAAAAACGTGGAGGAATAGCCTAGTGGTTAGAACATCAGATTAAGAACCAGGAAAGCCAGGGTTCAATATCCTGTTTTTTCCACATATATACGCCTTGTGACCTTGGACAAATCACTTCTCCCTCCATTGCCTCAGGTGCAAACTTAGGGCTAGATTTACTAAAGCGTGTTAGCACGTTTGCATGCATTAGTAGTAAAGATGTCCCATTACATAAGATAATGTGTGTTAGCATGGTTTTAGAAAATCTAGCCCTAAGATTGAAAGCAAATCTACTGTGCCTGAATGAAAGTCACCTTGAGCTGCCAATGAAAAAGCCTGAGCTAAATACTAAATGGATTATTTTGACTAGTGCTGGTGTTTCAACTCAACTGCTGTCTTGTCACATCTGGTCCAGGGAGTCATGCTAAACTAGGAGACAGGGCAAAACCTTATAGCCCTGGTTCTGTGTGGTAGTAAAGGCTGAGATTTATTCCCAGAGAAATCCTGACCTATTAAAATTTGTGCACGAGCAGAAAGAGGTTCATAGAGTACCTGCAGTGGCATTCCCCAGCAAGAGGGGGGCCTATGAATAACAGTAATTGCATCACACCTGAATTTCCTACATTTCTCCTAGGACAAGCAGGATGAGTCAGCCACAAGTGGTGATGTCATCCGACGGCGCCATAGACGGAAGTCTCTCAGTAGCTCAGAAGGCTTTAGCCTTCTGAGCCAGGGCTAGTAGCCCCACCCCTAGCTAGCCAGTCTTTGTCTTCTGCCTTCAGCAGCAAGACGTTTTTTCTCTCAGTTATAAAAATTCCTACAAGAACAAGAAGAACAATTCTACAATAATTCCAGAAGATCAAGGAAGAACAGTACCTGATCATGCCAAAGCCGGGGTTCAAGAAATGTCCCAAGTGCTCCAGGAAGATGAGCAACTCGGACGCTCATCAATGTTGCCTCCAATGCCTAGGTAAGGAGCACCCCGTAGAGAACTGCCCTGTATGTGCCCGCATGTCTCCAAGGGCTAGAAAGCATCACAAGCATGCCCTCTATGAGTTCTTTGGCCCTCTGGAGCATTCTGCCTCCACTCTGGAGCCTGCTGCCAACACCGACGCTCCCACAGAACCCGCAACTTCCACCGGGTCTCTGGCCACCTTAACGCTGCTACCCCGTTTGCCAAGGACAGTCCCTGCTGCTTCCACGGACTCTCCTGCCGCTCCAGCCAGAGAAGCACCCATCCAGGCCTCCGTCTCCTGCTGTGAAGGTCGGCCATTAAAACCAGGTGCTCCCCTCCACGTGGTTGCTGGCTCCGCTTCCTCTTCCGGAGTTCACCCTGGCTCCTCCCTCACTTCCAGGGTTGCAGCGGAACAGCTGACCGCCACGTCAGGATGACACCGGCATCGGGACTCCCCACCGTGTCAACGCAGCTCTCGGAGCAGGAGCGCACATTGAAGGAGTGGCCATCAGAGAAGAAGCGGCCAGCGGAGCAGGAGCAGGAGTGGCCATCGGAGCAGGAGCGGGCAGCGGAGCAGGAGCGGGCTGTGGAGCAGGAGCGCCAGCAGGCGCCGGCACAGAAGCGCACGCAGGCATAGGAGCAGGAGCACCGGTCAACGTCAACGCAGACAGCGCAGCCGGAGCTGGAGCTGGAGCCGGCGATACAAACCCCAACGCCGAAGGAAGAGTTCATCGCACCACTGGAGGCACAATGGGAAACCCTCCAGCAAGCATGATCGTCGCCACAGCAGCTCAACGCATGACAGCCCTGGCATCAGCAGTCCCTTCTCTTCCGGTCATGATCGGCCTGCCTCACCCTCTTCGTCCCTCGGAACGGCTGAGGATATGCCCTCTGTGTATCACCCTTCATCCCCACCAGCAGAAGCAGAGCCAAGCAAGCCTCCTAACTAACCGGAGACCCTCAAGCTACTTTCCACTATGCTGCAACATTGGGCCAACACTCTGTCAACCCTTTCAGCTGATCAGCCCTCTGTGCCCATTACCACTGCCATGGCAGAAACAACGGCCCTCCAGGCCCTACCAAATACACCGCCACCTATGTGCCTCCCAGATCCACAAAACTGGAGAGGAAGAGGGTGCTGAGAACCAGTCTAACTCTGGTAATGCACTCACCACCTCCACCACAGAAACTCCACCCTCCTCCAATCCCCTCATCCAGGAGGACCTGACTTACCCAAAATTCCTGCACAAGGTTACCTCTGCATTGTCCATAGCGTCGGTTGATGCCACGGATCAACGTGCTGAAGTTCAAAGTGCCCTCAAATTTGTGGAAGCCCCCAAGTCTAGTACTGCCTTGCTGATCCACCAATTTATGCGCGACAACTTGGCTAAAGTGTGGCTTACCCCGGTCTCCAACCCAGCCTGCCCTCGTAAACTGGATGGGAAATATGTGGTCCAGCCTTCCCCAGGTTTCGAGAAGCCTCATCTCCCCCACCTGTCCATAGTGGTAGAATCGGCCCTCAATCGGTCTAAATCCTTGCGGAATACGGCCAACGCCCCCCCGGGCAAAGACCACAAGTTACTTGATGATATGGGGAAACGAGTCTACTAGGGGGCCATGCTGAGTGCTAGAGTGGCAGCACATCAATTCCAGCATGCACTCTATCAAGACCTCCTTATCGCCAACCTCAAGGCAGCCATTGCTTCCCACATCACAGAACCCCATACATCCATCACTACGGCTCTGACAGAACTGGAAGATTGAATCAAACACCAAGGCCGCGCGGCCTACGATGCCTTTGAGGCAGCTGCAAGAACCTCGGGACAGCCATCTCCGCACGCAGATTAGCCTGGCTACGCGCTTCCGGCCTGCGGGAAGACTCCCATGATAAGATTGCCGACACCCTTTTTGGGGATAAGGTCAAAGACACTGTCAACGATATGAGGGAACACTGCACCACCCTTCAGACCCTAGCAGAGGAAGGGATGGAGTGCTCTCATACCTACTGTAAAGGATTCAACCAGAAATCTACCTCAAAGCGTTACAACTCTCACTGTAAATGGCAACAACCTTGATACAAGCAACAGAGTTACAAGATGCCATACCGGCCCAAGCAGCGCCAGCGGGAATGCACTAAGAAGACGAGCGCCCCCTCTGCGCCGGGTAAAAACAATCCGAGCTTTTGACTCGTGGGGCACCTTCCCCACGGGTGGCCGCATAGCTCCGTTTTTGAATGCCTGGGAGACCATTACCACTGACCAATGGGTCCTCAACATCATCAAACGGGGCTACTGCATCAAGTTTTCTTCAGTCCCAACTCAACGCTTCCCACCTTCCAGCAGCGTCCCATCTCACCTCCTCCTTCCGATGGCGTCAGAGATAATATTGCTTCTCTCTTCCAGAGCTATAGAACCTGTTCCTTCCAGCCAACACAATATGGGATTTTACTCCAAATACTTCCTCATTCCCAAGATGTCAGGGGGGGTACGCCCCATTCTCGACCTTCGGAAACTCAACAAATTCATCGTCAAGGAGAAATTCAGGATGCACTCCCTGAATTCCATCCTGCCCCTCATCCAACCCAAGAAGTGGCTGGCCTCTCTGGATCTCCAGGACGCATACGCTCACAGTCCCATCTGCAAGCAGCACAGGAGATTCCTGCGTTTCCAAGTGCTGGGAGCCCACTTTCAGTACAGAGTCCTACCCTTCGGACTTTCCCCTGCCCCACAGGTCTTCACCAAATGCGTCGCAGTGGCAGCTGCCCACCTACGCAAAAGCGGCATATGCGTCTTTCCCTAGCTGGATGACTGGCTGATATCAGCACACTCCCCGATGAACCTACGGGCAGCTGTCAAAGAGGCCACCTCTCTCCTATCATCTTTGGGCTTCCTGGTGACCCACTCAAAATCCCACCTCAACCCGACCCAGAGGCTGGAATTCATCGGAGCCTATATAGACGCTCCCTTGGCCAAGGCATTCCTCCTGCAGAGCAGGAAGAGGTCCATTATCAACCTGGCCAACGGCATACACAGCTCCACAACCTCATTGGCACGAAGCCTCCTGTGTCTCCTGGGCCACTCGGCAGCATCCACACATGTTCTCCCACTCGCGAGACTGCACATGTGGACCCTACAATGGCACCTCCAGTCCAACTGGTGCCAACACACACAACCGCTATCCATGGAGATTCCTATCAACACGACGGTAGCCAGGGCAATTCACTGGTGGACACACTCAACAAACCTTTCTCAAGGCAGACACCTACAGCAACCAACTCACCATCACCACCGATGCATCAGCAATGGAATGGGGGCGCACTGCCTTCAATTTCGCATGCAGGGACCTTGGTCAGCATTGGAGAAGACTCTTCACATCAACATCCTAGAACTCAGAGCTGTCCGCTATGCTCTAATGACCTTCAGGAAGCACATAACAGACAACCGACAACCAGGTAGAATGTTCTACATCAACAAACAAGGGGGGACAGGTTCGCGTCACCTGTGCAGAGAAGCTCTCAAGCTCTGGCACCTGGCGCTCTCCCACAACTGCACCCTCCAGGCTTGCTACCTTCCGAGAATAGAAAACGAACTAGCCGACCGCCTGATCCGACTGCTAAGCCCTCACGAATGGACACTCCACGAGGATGTGTCGGCTCTCCTGTTCACGAGATGGGGACAACCATCAGTCGATCTCTTCACAACTGCGGAGAATGCGATGTGCCCTCTGTTCTGCTCCAAACGCCCGGCACACAACAGGTTGTCAGCAGATGCCTTTGACGTGCACTGGGGGGAGTGGCCACTGATCTACGCCTTCCCTCCCATTCCCCTCATATCAAGAACAATCCAGCGCTTGATCAGAGACAAGGCGCTAGTCATCTTAGTGGTTCCCCACTGGCCCAGGCAGGTCTGGTTCCCCTACCTGCACCGCCTGGCCATAGAACACGCCAACACGCCTGCCCCTGAGACCGGACTTGATCTCTCAGGACAGTGGCAGGACCCTACATCCCAACCTGCAGACGCTCTCGCTAATGGCTTAAAAGTTGAAAGGATGATCTTGTCGCCCCTTGATCTCTCGGCCGAGGTCCAACAAGTAATACTTGCGTCACGACGCCCTTCCACCAGGAAATCATACTACCTCAAGTGGCACCGTTTCAGCATGTGGTGTGCCTCACACCTCCTGGACCCCTTCTCATGTCCAGTGCCTCAAATCCTCCAGTATCTATCCTCTCTCTCTGCAAGTGGACTCAAAACACAATCCATACAGGTCCACCTGTCCGTCATAGCAGCTTTCCATGACTGCCCTGGAGACGCCTCTGTAGCCACACTCCCCCTGGTGGTTCGCTTCATGAAAGGTCTGGCCAACCTCCGGCCCCCCTTTTGGCAACCTGTTTCTGCCTGGGACCTGAATGTCATCCTAGATCAGCTCACTCGGGAGCCCTTTGAGCCCCTGCTAGAGGCAGACCTCAAGTTCGTCCCCTGGAAGTCACTATTCCTTGTAGCCATCACCTCCACCAGGCGCATCAACGAGCTACATGCCTTGGTGGATTATACACCCTATACCATAATACACCACGACCGTGCCTGCCTGCAGACACACCCCAAGTTTGTCCCCAAGGTGGCGAGTGCCTTTCACATCAACCAAACCATCGAGCTGCCCTGTTTTTAGCCAGAACCTCACTCCAGTCAAGAGCAGGAGAGGCTCCACACCCTGGATTGCGTCAGGGCCCTACGCTGTTACCTCCAATGGACTTCTGCCCTCAGGAAAGGGGCTCAGCTTTTTGTCTTGTATGACCCCAACAAGCCGGGCCACCCGGTTTCCAAACGAACGCTCTCCAGTTGGGTTTCATCCTGTGTCGCCTTTTGCCTATCTCGGGCAGTGTCTCAAGACACGCTAAAGGTCAACGCCCATCATCTGCGGGCATTGGTGACCACCATTGCCAACCTTTGCTCCATTCCGGTCCCTGACATCTGCAGGGCCGTGACCTGGGCCTCCGTCCACACCTTTCAAAAACACTACTGCCTTGACCAGGGCAGCCCCGCCTTCGGAGAGGCGGTGTTGGCCACAGGGGGTCCTTCCGGACTAAGGCCTTAGGCCTCCTGGGCTAAGGTCACAAACTTTGATGTAGATGTGGTTGATGACTTGGTAGGCACATGCTGTTACTTGCAATTTGCACATGTTGACACTTGAACGTAGTTTCATGCTGATACTTGCACATTGATGATTGTTTTGTTACTTGGACATGTTACTTGAATGTGATTGATTGTTACGTGAATATGATCACTGTTACACTCGCTTGCCGCGAGGATGTTCATAGTTGTTTCCAAATGCACTACATACCTTTGTGCACTGTGTAGGGTTGTTACGGGTTAATAAAAAAAGTTGACGGTACCCACTGCGATCTGCCTCCCTGTGTCTGCTACCTACGAACACCCCCCCCCCCCGCCTCCATATGTGCAGCTTGAGAGGCACCACTTGTGGCTGACTCATCCTGCTTGTCCTAGGAGAAAACTGAGTTACTTACCTGTAACATGAGTTCTCCGGGGACAGCAGGATAAGTCAGCCACACATTCCCACCCTCCTCCTCGGTGGGGGGGGGGGGGGGGTAAGGAGCCATTACACGGCTCTGCCACCTCCTAGCCTGGCAAACCTCAGCTGGGGACAATCTGGCTAGCTAGGGGCGGGCCTAGGGGTGGGGCTACTAGCCCTGGCTCAGAAGGCTAAAGCCTTCTGAGCTACTGAGAGACTTCTGTCTATGGTGCCGTCGGATGACATGGCTGACTTATCCTGCTGTCCCTGGAGAACTCATGTTACAGGTAAGTAACTCAGTTTTACTGTGGGAGAGGTTCTCTTTTCAAATTCTCCTTCCTGCCCCGCTCCTCATCCCCCCTCTGCATTGAGTGCCTGGTGCTTGGAGAGCTAATGGGATTCCTTTTTGTTGACGCATTACATTTTGTGTGTGTGTGTTTTATTTATTTGCATTTAGCTCATGCTTTTTCTCTGGTAGCTCAAGACAAGCCACATTCAGGTACAGTGGGTATTTTCCTGTCCCCAGAGGACTTAATGTATGTGTGAGAGAGATGGATTGGGATTCCCTGGACTGTAAATATCTGAAGAGCCTTTCACATTGGCTAGCTCAGGGGGTTTCTATAAATAAGACACCAGGTCTGTTTTTATGGGACAAGAGGATGGAAGTGCTTCCGGTTGTAGTTTAATTTTAGAAAGGAGCCCAGCTCTTTAGGGACAGTGGGGCTGTGTAATGGAATAAATGCTCCTTTATGGGAAAGTGAGTAGAAGACAGGCGGGCAGAGCCCACGCTGGGGAAACAGGAGGGGCGTCAAAGAACTTTGTTTTCTTGTGGTGAACTAGCATTCTCACTTCCTCCTAGTGAGGTTCCCAGCCTCAGTATTCTGCTCTCTGTTGGACTCCCCAGTATCCTCAGACCCTGCCGACTGTCCAATTTCTCAACAGATTCTTGGCATATTCAACATCAGAGAGTGTCTCTAGTGGCGGGATCTCGAGCAAAATGAACAAATTCCTGTAACACTCCGGCATTGTTCTGAAGCACTTCCAGAAATAATTCCTTACTCTCTTCTCTTTCCTTCTTCCTACTCCAGCGTACACCCAGGACGCTGTCCTTTTCTGTCTGGCCTGCCTTTCTTTACAAATGGGAAATATTAAAGATGTGTAAGGGAAAGAATAAATAATAATCAGCAGCGTATCTTTTGGGCGCATCGAACATCAGTACAGATCAATCTTTCCCTCATTCCATTTTCTCGCCTCCTCCATCTGCCTTTGTCCTTTTTCTCTACCCTACCCACATTGCATAAAATGTGACGCAGGACTGCAATGAGTCAGGAGGTTTCAAGGGATCTTTAGAAACCGAACTGTTATCAGTTGCTCTCTACAAGTGGCTGGCCTTGTTTCTCAGACTGTTATTTTGTTAACTTATACTAAATAAAAGGTAAGGGTGCAAGAAAAGAAGACCTTAGAAACAACATAACCTCAATAGTTTGATAGAACAAAGGTTAGTCTTAGGGGGTGGAAGGGTGGCAACTTCCCAGGGCTCCAGTACCATAAGGTGCTCCTTGGGGAAGCGGAGTAACATCAGTGAAAGTTTCAGGGCTCCCGGCATTGGCTGGACCACTCTTCTGTTTCTGCCCCAACCGATCTAACACTTGCCCTAGATGGAACTTGCCTATCTCTTTTTAAGAGAACATAGGGTCTCCTTCTGAGAAAGCTCTATTTGTCTCCTTTAAATAGTACAGGGACGTTCCAGAGAATGGAAGAAATCAACCTGTCTTTTCTAAAGAGAATACCTGAGTATCCACAGACTGGGGAGAGCTCCACCTGTTTCCATACATTAATATATTAATAACCTTCCTCTATGGTTCCTTGCATGGGACCCCTCCATAAATCTGTGTAGAAGAGCTCTCTGCCTGCCTAGATCACATCGCTGAGAGAGTGCCTTGCCTAACTTTCTGTATGACAACTGTAAGAAAGAAAGGTCTTTGTAAGAGAGTGTGCTTCCAGTTTTCCTGCGCAAGCCTCACAGAGAGATTTCCCTTTTGGGGGACAACTCTATTTTTGGGACAGGAAGCTAGTGGAATCACTAATGCTGGGAAAAACCAGGGCAGTGCTCTAAAAAGCTGCTGTCGGTAAGAATATTAAGTGCAGGAAAGAAACAAAACAGAATTAAAAAAAAGATGTGAATAAAAGATTTGTATTCTAATAGTTTCCTGGAATCTGCAGAGTGAGCAAGCATAAGAGCTGATGGATGAAGCAAGCATTACAGGTCCAAATGGCTTTTTATAGCTAGTCCGTTTTCTGAATGAGCCAGAAATTGGTAACTGTGTTATTTTCCCAGGAACAAGCTATCACTTTATCTTTTATTCCGTGAAAGACTTATTTATCCTGTAGAGAAAACACTGGAAGCGGAAGCGCTTGTGACACAGAAAGTGCTGCTGTTTTCGTTCTCTTAATACGTGTTGAGAAATCTTAAATGCAAGTGAAATGTTGATGAGGTAATGGCTGTTTACCAGTTTGGAAAAGGTTAAGTTAGGGTGACCAAGACATTTTTGGATTAATGGATTCCCCCTCCCCCAACAGAATTGCATATAGCCCTATGACCAGCAGAGAATACCATAAGATCAGTACTCAACCCTTTCTATCCTCTGGTCAAAGTAAATGAGCAATTTTTCACTCCTGCATTGCCTCCCCCACCCATCCTCATGGAAATTTCAGGGGGAGATGAAGGGGTCCTTTTACTAAATCCTGGTAAGAATGTGCACGTAACATGCATTTGTAACACAGGTTGCATGCAAAGCCTTCATTTTAGCTGTCGGGGGTGGAACCAGCATGTTCCCGGCAGTTCGCGTGCGACAGAGTACTTTAATGGGTGGTGCAGTTAGCGATACCCATAGAGCAGAGGTGTCCAAACCTGTCCTGGAGGGCCACAATCCTGCCAGGTTTTGGGATAGCCCTAATGAATATGCATGAGATATATATGCATTAGAGATATCCTGCCAACCTGACTGGTTTGTGGCCCTCCAGGACTGGATTTGGAGACCCCTGCTTTACACCTCTGTCATTTAAGATGGCGAGTGGGCAAGGTACAGATGTCCTAGACATCAAAAGGGTAGCTAGAATGTGTCACATTCATCCTCGATTCTCACCACCACCAAAAAGATGTCTAATGGACAATATTTTGGTGGTGGTGAGAAGTGAGGAGGAATGTGACAAATTCTATCTAACCTTTTTGATGTCTTGGACATCTGCACCTTGCCCACTCACAATCTTAAATGACAGAGGTGTAAGGCAGGGGTCTCCAAATCCAGTCCTGGAGGGCCACAAACCAATCAGGTTGGCAGGCTAATGCATATATATCTCATGCATATTCATTAGGGCTATCCCAAAACCTGGCAGGATTGTGGCCCTCCAGGACAGGTTTGGACACCTCTGCCATAGAGGTATCCTTAGGTGCACTTGCTATAATCGCCATGTTGATGGCAGTCACGCACTAATGTGCTCTCCATGCCCGCACTCTCCACATTAGCAAGCAAGGGCTAGTTAATGGGCATTTTAGTGACTGGTAGCTGGCACGCTCACGCATTCACTGTGGCCAGTTACAGCACCCTTTAACGCACATTAACTGGTTAACAGCGCTTAGGAAGAGCTCTAAAGACATCTCCGGGAATTCAAGATCTCCAAGATTCGTGTGGATGTTGGTATGTGCTGAATGACATAAAGAGATACAGCCGTTTATTTTGGGTAACCCTTTGGTTCCTCCACAGAGAAGTACTTCTCGTTGATGTATCTGTACAGTGCTGTGTCATAGTAGTATCTCACACTGCGTCCCTGGAACCAGGACCAATGATGTTTCACACTCCTGCCTTCCATAAGATATTAACAAAGATCTTCATATCAGCAGCTAATACATAGCTGCTGAAATTTCAGCTCATGGCTAAAAACAGAAAAGAAAACCTGGCCTTTCTGTGGGAGATAATCAAATCTGTTACTTGCTACTGTTCTGCCACTAAAATTGATGGGAAGCAAATGAATGGGAAAACTGCAAAATAGTTTGCTGATCAGAAAAGGGCATATTTCTCTAAAACCTTGCTTCAAATCTCTAAGCACAAAGCCTCATTATCTGCGTTCTATAGACAGAGAGATTGGTGCTTAAGTGATCTAACTTGGGTACCAGAACTAGTGTGCACAAGGATTTTCTTCATTAATGCATGGACAACACTTGGAGAGTTTCTTGCTAAAGATGTGAATGGCCATTACGTTTTGGTTTGTTTTTCAGATTTTCCAAAAGTTTCATGATTTTTGAATGTTTCTGTCAGTTTGGTTCACACAGGCGTGTTAGTAACTTTTTTTTAATATGTGTGTTAGAACTTTAACATGCACAAATCAATTGTATGTTCATTAATTTGTAGGTTTATAAGTGTAGAATTGATTTTGCATGCTCTAAAAGTTTTAAGGCACCCAAACAACCTGAAAGCATGCCAACAAATGCACATCCTGATTTCCTGCCTCAACTGTTCTCTCTCGTTGGTTCATGGTAACCAATGAGGGGTGATGATGCTCTTTACCTGTCATGCAGAGGACCTCGGTTCAGTTCTTAGGCTAGATTTCTGTTCCTGGACTGGGCTGAGACTGCAGTAGAGGCAGCATTTATAGCCAATAGATGGAGTTTCAACCTCCTTGTGCAACGGTAACAGCTAATGGGTAGACTAATGGTCCATGTCAGTTGGATTCCCTAATTCATCACCTTTGGTCAAGGACTGGTGCTGTACTGAGTTGGGAGGGGATAGAAAATAGAGGACAATTCTCTCAGTGGTTGAGAACGATGTCTCATAGCCCAATAGAAGCCAGTTTCTAATTGAGCTGGAAGCCCAATGGAGCCGGAGAAAATTTCAGGTAAAAGAAAGATAAACTATTTATCAAGGATTTTCTTTTTGGCTTATTTTGGCTCTTATTTAAAATGATGCCACATTGCAAAGCCTTGATTTAGAAAAGGGGAGTAGTAAATCTAAAATCCAAACCCAAGAAAGACAACAGAAAATTCTAAGAAATGCAAAAAACCCCCTGGCTGCTTACCTTTTTTTATTAACTGAAAACTGTTGGCCAAACATTTCACTTTCTCACCAGTGGATTTCTAGCGGCCATGAATTCTAAGAGCTCAGAACAGGCAAGTCTGGATTTTACAAAGAAGCACAAGACTTGGGGAGGATGAATTATCCTCTAAAAACATGGAATTGACAGGGGAGGGGGGGATGTGTGTCTTTCTCTAAACATACAGTACACCACACTGAACGGGGCACTTCCTTCTCTAGCAATGTCTCCATCAGACCTGCCCCCTTAATAGACAAGGACGGGCTGGTGATGATTCTACTTTAGAATGTTCTGATTGCTACCGGCCTGTGAGCACCAGCTTCTGCTCAAACTGGTTGGACAGAGAAGGAAGCAGAACCCCTTTCAGCCAGCACCCTTAGGCAGCTTCCTCCTTTTGCCTTGTGGGAAATCCAAACCTGGTTGTGGGAGGTCTTAGGTCCAGCCTCCTTTGCAGACCCTTCAGCCCTCAGCAAGTGAACTTTCATTGTTCAGCAGATTCTGTGCACAGAACTTGACGTGAAGCCAACTGCATTTGGAAGACTCTTAATTCTTTGATGTCATAAAGATGGATGGGTTTTATGGGTTTCTGAATCTGAGAACATACCGACCAGGTCAGCAGGGTATGTGCTTCGATATCTTGATTTTTGCACTTCCATTGCTCTTAGGCCGTTTCTGTTTCAGTTTTAATAAAATGCATTGTATCAATTTTTTCTTGTGGAAAATAAAGTAGTAGGATTGAATGCAAAATTCTTGATGGAAACTATTCTAGCATGTTCAGGGGGAGGAACTCCAGATTAGTATGTTTGATTCAGTGCCCTAGGGAAGCAATAGACCAGTATACATACGTATGCATCCTACTTCCAATGAGTAGTGGATCTTGGATGGGAGAGTGCTAAAGAATACCAGGTGAGCAGCTAGGAGAAAAACAATCATCCTACCAAGAACACCAAATTCATAAATGCAAGGCCAGTCACTTGGCCTACCAACTATTAATTGCACATGCTTAAAAAATATGTAATGGGGAATCCTAGAATCTGGGCGTGCTTAAATGTGTACTACCTATAGTTTACTAGGGATGTGTGATGGGAAAAGGTTCCTGCAGTGTTACCTGTCCTATAGATTTATTTTCTGTTACTGAGCTATGAAGGGAACATTTACTCCAACAAGGGTTTGTAAATATCCCCTCAGGGCTCCCTGTAGAAGGTTACATTCAAGTAGTTAAGACATCTTTGTTTTCTCTTTTCAAATTCACAATCATTGCAAAGCGATTTTCCAAGACTACAACTGCAAACCGAAACTTGCTCTTGAAATCAGCAGCATTCAATGAATATCGGATTCTTGGAAAGAGATGTGGGCTCCCCAGGGCCTGTACAATGTGCATATTCCAGATAAGGAGGTATAAATGATCCAGAGGTCTGTCCTCCGTCATAAACAGAGCAGTACCCACCCAACACGCAGTGAATATAAGCAGCAGACCTCAGTGTCACATAATGTCAAGTTTCTTCTGTTTGTGAAAACTTGGGAAGAAAAACACTGATAGAAAAGGCTATAGAGAAGCTGAGGTCCACTAACAGGTTTCCTGATATGAAGAGGAGCACTGATATCATTCCACATTGAAGTAAGGCAATCTGTGTGCTCTGTAAATCAGGAAATCCGCTCCAAAAGTCAAAGTATAGAAACCCAGATTCCAGCTAGCAAAGTTGGTGTTCTTACTCTAGACACCAACACGCGTAACCTAGAAATATGGGTTCATGTTAAAGACATTAGGAAACTTGCTCTAGAAACTAGCATGTCTCTTCCAGAAACGTGAGTTTCTAATGCAAGTTTTGGGACGCCTGCTCTAGAATTTGCTACTAGATTCAAGCCATCAAAATACACAAAGCAGCTAAATTATGTCTGTCCCTTTATGGTGAAATACTGCTTTCAAACAATGATTAAGTATCTTTATTTACATTTATATTTAGACCAAGATTGATTCTATTTGCCACCATGCCTTCCCTGAAACCTGTGGGGTCACTTCCTCCACCCCCCAATCTTTTGTCAACAAGCAGAAAGAGAGCTTGTTGCCTTCAGGGACCTACTGTTCATATTAATAAATTGTGTCAGCTGCTCCTGGGGTGTGCTGGGACCACACCTCATATCTACAGCTTCCCAGGGAGAAGGCACAGAGATCCCCCAGGGAGGGATTACAGGGTGCTGCCTTTCATCCTTAGCACATTACGTCACTGCTCCAGAGACTCTAAGCACACACAATTTCCACTTCAAATCACACACATTGCCCACTTCAACTCTACATGCTTAGGACTTGTGAAAGAGACTCCCGAATTCTTTGCGGGCTGTGACACTTTTTATTGAACTAACACAAGAATTATCCAATGTCGTGCATACATGTTTGAGACCGCAGTGGGGGTCCTTTCTTCAGTTGGGTTAATACCAAACCGCAAGATATGAGCCCAAGAACCACACAGACTAAACCCTGGAAAGAGCTCCAATTTTTCTCTTCAGATCCTCGGATGCCAATACAGGATCTGGACAGTCACTGAAAATGCGGTGAGTACAAGTCTGTGCATGCACTGGGGAAAAGAAGACAAGACTGTACCAGCCTGTTTCAGCACCAGAATCAGGTATTTTTGTACATGGGGAAGCAGCAGGAGGAAATGCGACCACTTTGCGTGCAGCACACAGTAGCAGGAAAATGGCCGCCCCCATGGTTCACCCATGTGCGAGGAAGATCCAGGCAGAGTCCTGGGCGGAGGCCCCAGCTGCCGCAAGGGCTCTCAACCTGGAAAGGGGGTCCTCTTGGTTTAGAGTCGCGTTGGACAATCCAAGCTCGCTGCGGGGTTGGAGGCCCCCAGGCACAACCCGAGCGGCGGCCGAGCTGGCGGAGTGTCGGAGAGGTCCCACGAAGGTCCGTGAGTAGTGACTTGCACCAGGTCATCAGTGAACTCCGGTCTTGCTGTAAGCAGCTGTTATGCCGCCTGCTGAGAGCACCTGGCTGGTATAGGAGCTTAAGTGCAGCCTAGTAATCTGAGACAGAGCTTGGAAGAGTATTAATGTAAGTTTAAACTGCAATATACATACGAGTAAGAATAAAATTAAAACGCAAGTTGAAACTGATCAAACAGTAAGAGAATATTTTCTAAGATGTTGAGTCTGGGAGCACATGGCCCGCAGGAATCTAAGTTCCACTGGGCCAGCTCTGAAAAGAAGATTTGGAAACATTAAGTCAAGTAAAACTGCTATATACATACGATTAGGAAGGATTAGAATTTCTTAAAGTTAAAACTTGGTGGAGAGTAGAAAAGTCCGTCTTGCTGGCAAGGCGGAAGAACTGAAACTGGCTAGCTAGGGGCGGGCAAGGGGGTGGGGCCAAGTGGCCCATGCTCAGAAGGGCAAAGTCCTTCTGAGCTATGGAGAGTACTTCTGTCTCGGCGCCGTCGGATGACGTCACCAAGTGTGGCTGACTCATCCTGCTTATCCTAGGAGAAGCAGCAGGAGGAAATGCGACCACTTGGTGTCTCCCACCTCTCCATAAGATATCTGCAAAATATGGTTCTAAGTTGGTTGATCTGGGATGAGGTGGCAGTCCCACATTTAGAGACGTTTGTGTTGGGGATGATCAAGAACCATCAGCAATAGCTGAAAACAAAATTTGGCCCACAGGAGAAGTGCGATGTCTGTTTGGTCATTTGCTGTATTCAGGATGTGGTCAGATCTTGGGCCAGATGGCTGGCAGACTATCTACAGAAAAGGGAAAGGAAGGCCAATGTTCCTGCTCTGTGCTTGTTAATCCTGGTTCCTCGGCTTTCTCCAAAGCAGGATAGAAATCGAGTTAGATGTTGCAGGGCTCCACTCCTCAGGCTGGTTACTGTAGAAACGGAATTAGCCTTGGGATGTAACCCACTCCCTGGACTCATTAAAGTAATTACAGCTTCACACCAGCTGCTCATGCTATGTGCAAGACCCTTCTTCACTAACTCCTGGGGGATGGCGAGGTGAAGAAGCAGTCCCTGGGTTAGTGGGAGGGGGATGAAGGGGAAAAGGGGGGCAGTTCTCCTCTGTGCTGAAAGACATCCTGGAAGCAGGATACTGCATTGACTTTGTGAATCCATCCTGTCTGGACCCCTTATGGGTGCATTTAAAGAGACAGTAGGCACAAAGTTAAAGCCCATGTAGTCTGCCCCATTTCAGTCCTAATTTAATACCATTGACCTCAGTGATCCCTGACTGCCCCTTCACTTCTTTACAAATAGGGATTGTCTGTTCCTGAGGGGGGAGTGGCCTAGTAGTTGAGGCAAGTTGCCTTGAGCTGGAGGGCTGGGGGCTTGAATCCCCCTGGAGGACAGCAATCTCAGGCTGGAGGGACTGGGGTTCCTAGTCCCACAGGTGCTCCTTGTTGCCTTAGGCAAGCCACTTAACCCTTGTTGCCTCAGGAACAAAAAGTAGATTGTGAGCCCTTCAGGGGCAAGGGAAATACTGTATCTGAATGTATACTGCTTTGACCTGATGAAAAGCAGTATATAAGCATTGCTAAATAAATTAATATATCCATAATGCATGGTTTCCATGAATAAATATTTTCTGATGTTTCTCCTGAGTCTATCCCCTTGAAGACTTATACTGTAACCTGTTGTTATAGCATTTTTTCCTCTGAAAACCATTTGCTTCTTGTGCATTCAGGAATGATTACATTCTGTTTATCACCTCCCTCTGTCCTTTCCAATATATATAGATTTAGGTTGTGAAGTCTCCTATTGTATGGCTTTGGTGTAGACCCTGCACCATTTTTATTGACTTTTTCCAGAGAGCCTCAACATTCTTTGGAATTATGACCTCCAAAACTGACACAACATTCTAGGTGAGGTCTCACTAAATCCCTGTACAGAGGCATTATCACCTCCTGCTTTCTGATGTTTATGCCTCTCGCTGTATGCACCCATAGCTTCCCACAGGCTTTGACCACTATCTTATCATGCTATTTTGCACCTTGTGAATATCAGACATGATCGCCCTTAGGTCTTTCTCCTGGCTGGTGCCCATCAGTATCTTAACCTCTATCATGTACCCCTCCCATAAATTTTCGTACCGCAAATGCATACTCCTGCCCTTCATTTTCACAGTCTTAAGTACCAAGCCCTCAACCACTCCTTAATCTTTCCATCTCTTCAATTCCCCAGGGGTGTGCTCCACTATAACCAGCTGAAGGACCTAGACCTGAGGCACTCCCTTAATCATCTCTTTTTCCTCAGGGTGGATGATTTACGACTACCCTCTGTGTCACCCAGGCCCAGCCATGAGACTGCAAAGAATGGGCTCTTTCCTCTCACAAATATTTCTTTTCAAATGATCGTGTAAACACTCTACAAGTGAACATACAACAATAAAAGAACTTAAGAGCAATTTATAGAGTTACCAAATGACTCCAGATTTGATAGCCGCTATACTCAGGTCAGGGAGAATCTGATTCATCTCTAGTACTGCTTCATTGCACATAGTTCTGATTTCCCCAAGGAAAGTAGAAACTACATCTCCACACATAAAATGGGGCAAAACTGGAACTGGATGAGACATCTTGAAGTGACCTGACTGAGACCACTTAGCTCCAGGCTGTGAGGGACAGGCTGAGTCAGTTCTGGATTTATTTCCACTGCATCTCTGGACTTGCAGCTCCAGTTTTTCAAAGAAAAGTAAGAAACATAGGTCATAAAAACATAAGAGATATGCCATACTGGATCAGACCAAAGACACATCAAGCCCAGTATCCTGTTTCCAACAGTGGCCTATCCAGGTCACAGGTACCTGGCAGGAGCCCAAAAGATAGACAAATTCCATGCTGTTTATTCCAGGGATAAGCAGTGGATTTTCCCCAGGCCATTTTAATAATGGTTTATGGACTTTTCCTCCAGGAACTTGTCCAAACCTCTTTAACACTAGAAGCCCCAAAGTGCGTCAATTGACGCAAATGCATCTTCAAAGTTGTATACCAGCGCCACTGCTAGAACCATGTCAGTCATGTTCCATGACTTTGTTAGCAAGGTCAAGATGTCCAAATATGTGCATCGAAAATTAATGACAGATGCACCACCTAGCGGGAAAATGAATTTATACCTAGAAGCCCCAAAGTGCGTCAATTGACGCATTCGATTGTCTTGGATGCGTCAATTGACATGCTTTGGGGCTTCTAGGTATAAATTCATGTTCCCGCTAGGTGGCGCATCTCACTCACTGTTTACAGTTTTAATCAGACATTACAAACAATAAACACACAATGACGTCATGTAATGACATCACATACTGCACGTATTTAACAAATAAGTAACTTCACATTAATTCACATCTGCATTTCATGCTAAATGCAGTCGTCGTGATAATGCATCAATTGACCCACTTTGGGGTTTTTTTTAGGTAAAATTCCTTTTGGGGTTTCTAGTATTAAACCAGCTACACTAATAGCTTTTACTACATTCTCTGGTAACAAATCCGAGTTTGATTACGCATTGAGTGAAAAAAATATTTTATGATTTATCTTAAATATACTACATTATAGCTTCATTGCGTGTCCCCTAGTCTTTCTACTTTGTGACGGAGTAAACAACCAATCTACGTTTACCCTTTCCACTCCACTCATCATTTTTTAGACCTCTATCATATCTCTCCTCAGCCGTCTCTTCCAAGTTGAAGAGCCCTAACCTTTTAAGAGAGGGGTATCCTTCCATCCCCTTTACCATTTTGGTCACTCTTCTCTGTACCTTTTCTAATTTTGCCATATCTTTTTTCAGATATGGTAACCAAAACTGCACACAATATTCAAGATACAGTCACACTATGGAGTGATACAGAGGCATTACAATATCCTTGGTTTTATTCTCTATTCCTTTTCTTATGATTCCTAGCATTCTATTTGCTTTCTTGGCTACCATTGCACACGGAACAGAGGATTTCGTTGTATTATCCACGATGGCACCTAGAACTCTTTTTGGGTGGGGATTGTTAATTTGGAACCTTGTATCATGTAATTATAATCTGGGTTGTTTCTCCCTAAAAGGCCCATTTCGATCTGGACATTAGTTGCACCCGATTCTGATCCCACGGGGGCTATATGTGCCCACGAGATCAGAATCGGGAACAGGTCCTGGACATCCAGGCAGTACCCCAATTCTGGGCGCCCGGACGTCCAACAAACTCCCCATTTCTATGTTGCAGTTATCCCGATTAATAATCAGATCAGCGCGGTTTACAAAAAACATGCATAATTACAGTTTGAACCCTAAAGTAACAGGAAGTTGCAGAAAATATAAATAAAACTAAAAATTTCCAAAAAGACCGGAAGGTGCCACATTATTTACCAAAAGGATTTAAAATTACAATCAACATACAAAATCAATACAGCCCAGAGGTCCCCAGAAATCCAATAAACATTAGAAGAATGGCCAAGAATTAAATTAGCACCATAATAGAAAAACATATTGCCTCCTATGTAGACCGAAACTTATCCCATAATTCTATTACTTATAAGAACATAAGAACATAAGATATGCCATACTGGGTCAGACCAAGGTCCATCAAGCCCAGTATTCTGTTTCCAACAGTGGCCAATCTAGGTCATATGTACCTAGCAGTTTCCCCAAGGGACACAGGTTCCACAATGCTTGTATTGGTTCAAGCATTGATATCCTGGGTCCCTTCTTAATAATGGCTTATGGACTTTTCCTCCAGGAACTTGTCCAAACCTTTTTTAAACCCAGCTACACTAACAGCCTTTACTACATCCTCCGGTAACAAATTCCAGCGTTTGATTACACGTTGAGTGAAAAAATATTTTCTTTTATTAGTCTTAAATAGTTTACCCTGTAGCTTCATTGCATGTCCCCTAGTCTTTCTATATTCTGATAAGGTAAACAATCGACCTATGTTTACCCGTTCCACTCCGCTCATTAATTTATAGACTTCTATCATATCTCCCCTCAGCCGTCTCTTTTCTAGGTTAAAGAGCCCTAACCTTTTTAGCCTTTCTTCATAGGAGTATCCTTCCATCCCCTTTACCATTTTGGTGGCTCTTCTCTGAACCTTTTCTAATAACTCTATATCCTTTTTAAGATACGGCGACCAGAATTGCACACAATATTCAAGGTGCGGTCTCACCATGGAACGATATAGAGGCATTATAATATCCTTTGTTTTATTTTCCATTCCTTTCCTTATGATACCTAGCATTCTATTTGCTCTCTTGGCCGCTGCTGCACACTGGGCCGAGGGTTTTAACATGGTATCCACAATGACGTCTAAATCTTTTTCCTGGGTGGTGGTTCCTAATGTGGAACCTTGCATCGTGTAACCATAGTTTGGGTTGTTCTTCCCTAGGTGCATAACCTTGCACTTGTCCACATTAAATTTCATCTGCCATTTTGATGCCCAGTCTTCCAATTTATCAAGATCCTCTTGCAATTTTCCACAATCCTCTTGGGTTTTAACAACTTTAAATAGTTTTGTGTCATCTGCAAATTTGATAACCTCACTCGTTATTCCACTTTCCAGGTCATTTATGAATATGTCAAAAAGCAGCGGACCCAGCACAGATCCCTGGGGTACACCACTATTCACCTTTCTCCATTGGGAAAATTGGCCATTTAGCCCTACCCTCTGCTTTCTATCTTTTAACCAGTTCCTGATCCACAATAGTACACTGCCTCCTATCCCATGACTCTTTAGTTTTGCCAAAAGTCTCTCATGAGGGACCTTGTCAAAGGCTTTCTGAAAGTCCAGATACACAATATCAACCGACTCACCTTTGTCCACCTGATTATTCACTCCTTCAAAAAAACATAACAGATTAGTAAGACAAGATCTTCCTTGTCTAAAGCCATGTTGGCTGTCTCTCATTAGTTCATGACTATCTACATGCTGAGTAATTTTATTCTTTATGATGGTTTCTATCATTTTTCCCGGTATTGACGTCAGGCTCACTGGTCTGTAGTTTCCCGGATCACCCCTGGAACCCTTTTTAAAAATTGGTGTTACATTGGCGATCCTCCAATCTTCAGGTATTAGAGATGATTTTAATGATAGTTCACAGATTACTAATAGCAGGTCTGCAATCTCATATTTCAGTTCTTTCAATACCCTTGGATGTATACCATCTGGCCCAGGTGATTTGCTACTCTTCAGCTTATCTAATAGTTGTAATACATCTTCTCGATGTATCGATATTTCCTTCAATTCTTATGCACCTTTAAATACCACTTCAGTCATGGGTAACATGACTGAAGTGGTAACATTATTAATCCAATTCCTTGGTTATTTGTAATAGTAAAATTCTTCCCTCCTATATAGACAGAAGCTTACCCCATAAGTATATTACTTTTTAATATCCAATTCTTTTAATATTTATTTCCCCTAACTAAATGGGAATAACAGAATTACAATACATCCAAACACCCAAAAAGCCAAATAACACTAAGGGGCATGTTTACTAAACGGGGCACTTTTGCGGGGCGCACCTGAGCGCCCTAAAATGATGCAGTTAAGTGCTCTTAAGCACCCCGTACGCGTGCGCGGCACATTAACGGGTCCCGCACGCGTGCGCCGCAAACACGCACGTTTGCGGGGCGCTCATGTGCGATAGAGGCGTGGAAAGGCGAAATGAGGGCGGAGGAAGGCCCCCGAGGGGCGGAGAGATGGGGTCAATGGGTGGAATGTGGGAGGGGAGAGACCCTCCGCACAGGAGCGTGCCCGAATTTACAAGAAAAATACCGCCAGTGAAACACACGCGTTAGAGGTGATTTAAAGGGAAGAGAAACCATTTCCGTCAGCAATGTACAGCAACATCGTGGAAACCCAAAAAACGTGAGCAGTGTGAAACATGTGCACAGAACAAACTCGCAAATGTAACATGAAAATAACCACAACCAAGTATGCGAAAATCATAAGTCTGCTGGGAAACACTGCTATTAATGGGCAACAATAATAAACACTCCCAGGAAAGCTCCAAAGAATTGAAATGAATATTGGAAGGGTCCATGGTCCGTGGACACATTCAAAAGCACTGCAATGTAATGGAACTGTCCTGGGAGTGCATATCAGGTCATCCAGTGATATCACTGATGCACTGTTCGGTTTATTTCTGTGACTGCACCTATTTGGAAGGCATATTTGTGTGTGTCCTGCACCCCTGTCCCCATACAAAGAAAACGTGGCCACAGTAAACCTATGCAGAGCAGGGTGTCAGGCTTGTGCAGCCAGGTTTCCTATCTCCAGATACTGCACAGTCTCTGTGGGCACAGTGTGGTGCAGCGGACACAGCCAGTGACTGTATGACGAGAGGTTCACAGGTTCAAATCACAGCTGAGGTTCTGGCAACCCAGTACCCATATTTTTAACCACCACTAAACAGTGAGAGTTCACACACTGCTGTACTGCAGAGAACATAAGCATGGGCTCAACACCTACATTTTACCCCACACCGCACACAAACCAGAGCAATGGCCATTATGTACAGGCGAGTCCCTCAAATTCCGTCCTGGAGTGCCACAACGCAATCAGGTTATATGGGTTTGCCAGATAAGGACTGCAAGCCACAGCAGACAGTGCCGTAGGCGTGTGTAGCCTGGCACCGTACACAACAACAGACAGGCACTGTCAGATGTAAAGTCATGGACTTCCCTCGGAATGCAGAATATATGTTTAGAAACAGTGGTGCAGTGTACACAGACAGTGTGTGCAACAACAGAAGGTCACAGGTTCAAATCCTGTCTGTGGCTCCTTGCAACTAGTGCACATAAGTGTACCCTGAAAAAACCAGGCATTAAAGACTGATACTTTTCTGCTGAGAACCCAAGATATTTTGGCATATGTTTATGTTATCATCAACAGTACCCACCACATAAACATGTGCAGCACCTACAGCAGAGTCAAACAAAAGCAGTCCTGGAGTGCCCCACATCATTAAAGGGTAATGCAGACTCCAATATAAGGCCATGTGAACATGTTGACGGCAGGGGAACTGGTGACACCTGTCCACATCACACCATGGCCTATCTGTTTTTAGGTGGGTGCTGTGTAGTGCAACAGACAGGGTTAGTCTGACAAACAGACATGGATGTACCTGGAAATGCACTGTCTCTGTGTCAAGAAGGTGGTGCAAAGCACACAGGCACTGCCTGCAGGAGGTGAAGGTCACAAGTTCAAATCACGTGTGTCAGGTCTGCCGAACCAATCCCCGCAATTGTCACATCCCCTAATTTTTCTCAAAAAACAAACCACCTGTAGTGGGAAAAGTGAAAACAGGGACAGTACATGTATATTGTCTCTCAAGGTGGACATATAAGAGAGAAATGTGCATCACATAGATCAGATTTCCTCAAATGCAGTCCTGGAGGGCCACAATTTATTCACATGTTATGATGTCTTAAATAAAGATGTCTCTGTTCATCTGCATGTGCCGGTCCATGGTATGCAGATATATCTCATGCATATATCTGACGCACATTTGTGAAAATGTAGCAGTGTCTGTTACAACAGGACTGGAGTTGGGGACCTGTGCCAGAGATTACCGATCAACAGGAGGCGAAATGACCAGACACACAGGCTTCAGGACCCAAAGCCAATTGGACAGTCATGATAGTGTGCGTTGCGTCCATATCATAAAACTAGTATGTGCGCACTGTAGCACTGTCACCATAAACCTTGAAATACACCACACATATAGCAACATGTTGATCTGATCAGTGGCAGATATCAATGTCTACGTACACCACAATATGGTTATTGAGTGGTATCACACCAATATGTCTGATGTATGTGGAGTGTGTCTCAGGTCTGTTGTTTGACGATGTTCCCCACCATGGGGTGTGACAGTAGCACTATTTCATAGCCTAGCCATGCATGCACTGTGTCCACGACTGCTGATTTGGCATAGACTGGAAAAACTATCTATAGTAGCACAGTGATGGCATAGCTGTGGGATTGTGTGGCTGTACATCCAGTGTGTGATGTATGCAACACCTTACTCAGCGCACAATGTTTGTACTGTGTGCAGTGTTAGCTTGCCATTGTGCATAATGAGGTGCTAGGTATTGTGGTCATACCCCCGACAGGCTGGTCTCGGCAGGATGCATGAGGACAGAACGTAGGGCAATGTAAGTGAAATTGCAGTGTGTGGTCATCAGTAGCATGGACAAGGTAGCCCAAGCATGTCCTCCTGGAAGGTCAGTCTCACCCTGACTGAGTAGTTACCATAGCATGGCTAGGTCAGCTGTAGTGGCAACAACATCTTTTGCAAGTGATATCTATGGGTTGCCTTTTGGAGCCCAATCACGAACGTAACTGCTCGGTGAGTGTGCAGACGTCCCAGTTTGGGTTGCACACATTGTCACCAGTAGTATGCAGTATGGATAAGCTATCAGACTGCTTGCACCTAGTATGTGTAAGGGTGCCACACTTTGAAGGGTGTAGCAGCTGCAGCTTATCTGTGTTTGCTGCTGGACAATGTCAGATAGTGGTGGTGGGCTGCTGAGCATGTCCAGGCATGCCATCTGTCTGCTGTCACCTTATTGATGGTCACATAAATGCATGCCCCATGCTGTAAGTTGTATTTTCCTCTGCTGGACAGAGGTTATCACTTCCCACCAGCAGCACCATTGCAGTGATGAGTCTGAATGTTACGTTTGGGTGTTGTCACATAATCCGTCCGTCTAACACACTTCTCCCCCTCCCATAACTAATGTGGCGATGACAATGGCCACCACACAGGATATGACTGATGTGGTTGCAGCAAATTGCTTAAAGGGCTACACATCACAGGGAAATAACAGATGCACAGAAGTGTAAGTGTATGTGCATCAACAAGTGCTACTCATCAGACACTGCGACTGATGTGGACTCACACCATAGGCTATCTTAGCTGAGCCAGGTGCTGTGGTCATGGTTCTGGGTCTCCCCTCTCACATTCAGGGTGAGCACAGGAGCCGCACAATGTGATGTCCAAGACTAACTCTGTGTCATTAACCTACACGCTCATTAATCATGTACATACGTAGGTGTTTCAGTGGCTGCATAAACCATAGTGCTTATATTTGTAGACTGCTTATTTACATGTGCAGTGCATCATGGGTATGTGTGATTGAAGTCTATCGTGGTAAAGAAAGCAAACAGGTCATGTGTTGGCCCATACTCAAACTGTAGCCAGCCAGGGGTGTGTTAGCAGCTATGGCAGTGGTTCTGAAGCAGTCCTCCGTGAAAGTCTAGCCATGACATGTGTTTATGTTAGTACAAATGAAGATGCATGAGATATATATGCATTACAGATGTCTTGCCAAACGGAGTGGAGTGTGGCCCTCCAGGGCTGGCCATCAACAACCCTGACAAACATCTCTGTCATTAACGTTTGTAAGTGGGCAAGGTGCTGATGTGCAAGACATCAAAATGTTCACATAAACTGTGTAACATGCTTCTCTGCCTCTCACCACCACCAACATCTTATAGATTATAGAACTGCATGGTGGGCATGAGAATTGAGGAAGTATGTCACAGTGAGTATATATGCTTTTCATGTCACTGACATCTGCACTTTGTACAGTCACACACCTAAATGACAGAGGTGTAAGACAGGGGTCTAAACATACAGACCTGTAGGGCCACAAATCTGTGAGGTTGCCAGGGTAGCTCTGATGCCTATAGATCTCATGCATATTAATTAGGGCTATACTGATCAGCAGACTGGCCTAGGGGTTCAAGGAGGAGTGTCCTCTCATACACAGAGCTATGGAGGTTTCGCCCCCTGTGATGTCACAACGTGTACAGACATAGGTAATGCCCCTGATTCTACAGTGGTCTAATCTAATATGGCTCTCTGAGGCCTCTTCCCTTTGTAATGTCATTTGGTGGTGCCACCAACAACACCCTCAATGCTGTAGCATGAAGGTCCCTCAAAAGTACCTTACAAGGTTCGTTTATTTGAACATTAGAAGGTGCTGTTGTGGACACTGCACCTCATATTGTCCTCTCTGAAGTGACTCATAGGGTACCTGATGTGCCACACTAGGTTATTGCAATGTCACAGTGTGTTTCTGCAAAAAACAAATCCAAAACGCAAAGGCCACAAAAACCACTGTTGATAGTAGATAGTAATGTGCCAGCAAGTTATATAGATTAGGCTGATGGTGTGAAGGCAAACACGACGTCTGTAACATAGGTAGGTATGACAGTGAATGTGTCGCACACCCCAGCCACTCACTCTGTATGTCAGCACATCCACCTAACATCTACATCCATGTCCATCGCATGGCAATCTCAATAAGCTCAATATGTGTGCTATGCAACCTAATGTGGATGTAGCATGTGCAGATGGAAACCCCCCCCCCCCCATGCCATCACATACATAATGTATGGGTTGACATTGAGATGGAGTAGTGAATATCATCTATTGCGACACATATCCCCATATCACCAGGGTGCCTGATAGGCCAATCTGATGGTCCCTCAAAACACCTTGTTGAAGTAGCAGTTGTAGTGGCAGTCAGTGCAATGTGAAAGGCGTAGCACATCACATCAAACAAATGCCTAAGAACCAGTGTGCAAGTGATGATAAGTTCAAGTCCCAAATGTGTCAACACCATGAGGTCATGAAATAGTTATGTGTTTTATATAAGAGACACACAGCACTGTATATTGCAGTTGTTGTGCGCATGTGCGCAACTCGTTCCGCAAAACAATGTGCGGGGCGAACTTGAACGTCATATGTGTATAAATTGCGCCAGTTGCGGGACGCTGTGGGACGAAATATTTATAAAACATGCAGCAGATGCGGAGCGCAATGAGACGTGTTACGTCGCCAAGGTGCGCCAATCTCTGGGGCGCAGTTGGACGTCATACGTCGCTAAACTGCGCCACTTGCGGGGCACAGTTGCACGTAAAACATTGGAAATGTGTGGCATTTGCGGGGCGCATGCGCGTCAATGACGCTGCGTGCAATCAGGTGATAATATCTCAAAATGGCGTCCAGAACAAGAAAGCCTGCATTCACTCCTCGGGAGCTCCGCACCCTGTCTCGCCTGATTGCCACAAGGCAGGAGAAGCTGTTCCCCGGGCAAAACAGGTACAGGGACAGCAGAAAGGTCCGCAGGGCCTGGGAACGGCTACAGAGACGCTTCAATAGAGAAGCTGACTTCCCAAGGGAGGTAAGTGGATGGGGACAGGTCATTAGAAATAGACATATATATCTAGAGGCTGTGTGCATTGCAGATCCTCATGCTGTTGGGGTCAGGTATTGTGTGTCAGTAATGTGCTGCAGCTGAACATACATCCCATATTGTCTTTGTATAATATGTGACAGGTTTGACCTGTACCCAGGTGGTGATGGATATGGTCACACAGGTCATGATGCTAGCCCTATTACCTGGCATTTGCTGCTGTGGACGTGCCAACACATACTGTAAGAAAGCAAACCAATAGATCAGCTTAATTATATCCAAATCACATCATATGAATATGGTGAAATGTGTAGCTGCAGAAAATAACCTTTCCGTCCACAGAAAGGGTATGTGAAGCAAAGCATTAATGGTATGTCAATCACCCAGGTGATCTGGTTGTTTTTGCCAATGTTGTGCAATATGCCCCCCTATCCCCAGTGGTCCTGAGAGCTCACCACAGTGGTCTATCAGTCACCCTGGAGATACGGTTGTGTGTGCTCAAGCACTGTAATACATACACCCTATCACCAGGGGACAGAGAGAGGCCATCACACTGGCTCACCTGTCATCATGGTGATATTGGTCTGTGTGCTGTCAAAGTACAAAACAATATCCCTATCCCCAGGGGTGCTGTAAGATCATCACAGTGGCCTGTCATGTATCCTGGCGATATGGTTAAGTGTGCTGAAACAGTTCATTACATCTACCCTATTTCCAGGGGTCCTGAAAGGCCATCCCAGTGGCCTTTCATGTATCCTGGAGCTATGGTGATGTGTGCTCAAACAGTTCATTACATCTTCCC
Organism: Ichthyophis bannanicus; assembly: GCA_033557465.1. NCBI lineage: Eukaryota > Metazoa > Chordata > Amphibia > Gymnophiona > Ichthyophiidae > Ichthyophis > Ichthyophis bannanicus. The sequence goes on from CM066045.1 coordinate 162,967,754, forward strand.
TAGTTCCAGGAGTCCTGAAAGGCCATCCCAGTGGCCTTTCATGTATCCTGGAGCTATGGTTCTGTGTGCTCAAACAGTTCATTACATCTTCCCTAGTTCCAGGAGTCCTGAAAGGCCATCCCAGTGGCCTTTCATGTATCCTGGAGCTATGGTTCTGTGTGCTCAAACAGTTCATTACATCTTCCCTAGTTCCAGGAGTCCTGAAAGGCCATCCAGTGGCCTTTCATGTATCCTGGAGCTATGGTTCTGTGTGCTCAAAACAGTTCATTACATCTTCCCTAGTTCCAGGAGTCCTGAAAGGCCATCCCAGTGGCCTTTCATGTATCCTGGAGCTATGGTTCTGTGTGCTCAAACAGTTCATTCCCCTAGTCCAGGAGTCCTGAAAGGCCATCCCAGTGGCCTTTCATGTATCCTGGAGCTATGGTTCTGTGTGCTCAAACAGTTTAAAACATCTCCCCTAGTTCCAGGAGTCCTGAAAGGCCATCCCAGTGGCCTTTCATGTATCCTGGAGCTATGGTTCTGTGTGCTCAAACAGTTTAAAATATCTCCCCTAGTTCCAGGAGTCCTGAAAGGCCATCCCAGTGGCCTTTCATGTATCCTGGAGCTATGGTGATGTGTGCTCAAACAGTTTAAAATATCTCCCCTAGTTCCAGGAGTCCTGAAAGGCCATCCCAGTGGCCTTTCATGTATCCTGGAGATATGGTGATGTGTGCTGAAACAGTTTAAAATATCTCCCCTAGTTCCAGGAGTCCTGAAAGGCCATCCCAGTGGCCTTTCATGTATCCTGGAGCTATGGTTCTGTGTGCTGAAACAGTTTAAAACATCACCCCTAGTTCCAGGAGTCCTGAAAGGCCATCCCAGTGGCCTTTCATGTATCCTGGAGATATGGTTCTGTGTGCTGAAACAGTTTAAAACATCACCCCTAGTTCCAGGAGTCCTGAAAGGCCATCCCAGTGGCCTTTCATGTATCCTGGAGCTATGGTTCTGTGTGCTGAAACAGTTTAAAACATCACCCCTAGTTCCAGGAGTCCTGAAAGGCCATCCCAGTGGCCTTTCATGTATCCTGGAGCTATGGTTCTGTGTGCTCAAACAGTTTAAAATATCTCCCCTAGTTCCAGGAGTCCTGAAAGGCCATCCCAGTGGCCTTTCATGTATCCTGGAGCTATGGTGATGTGTGCTCAAACAGTTTAAAATATCTCCCCTAGTTCCAGGAGTCCTGAAAGGCCATCCCAGTGGCCTTTCATGTATCCTGGAGCTATGGTGATGTGTGCTGAAACAGTTTAGAATATCTCCCCTAGTTCCAGGAGTCCTGAAAGGCCATCCCAGTGGCCTTTCATGTATCCTGGAGCTATGGTGATGTGTGCTGAAAAAGTTTATAATATCTCCCCTAGTTCCAGGAGTCCTGAAAGGCCATCCCAGTGGCCTTTCATGTATCCTGGAGCTATGGTGATGTGTGCTCAAACAGTTTAAAATATCTCCCCTAGTTCCAGGAGTCCTGAAAGGCCATCCCAGTGGCCTTTCATGTATCCTGGAGCTATGGTGATGTGTGCTCAAACAGTTTAAAATATCTCCCCTAGTTCCAGGAGTCCTGAAAGGCCATCCCAGTGGCCTTTCATGTATCCTGGAGCTATGGTTCTGTGTGCTCAAACAGTTTAAAATATCTCCCCTAGTTCCAGGAGTCCTGAAAGGCCATCCCAGTGGCCTTTCATGTATCCTGGAGCTATGGTGATGTGTGCTCAAACAGTTTAAAATATCTCCCCTAGTTCCAGGAGTCCTGAAAGGCCATCCCAGTGGCCTTTCATGTATCCTGGAGCTATGGTTCTGTGTGCTCAAACAGTTTAAAATATCTCCCCTAGTTCCAGGAGTCCTGAAAGGCCATCCCAGTGGCCTTTCATGTATCCTGGAGCTATGGTGATGTGTGCTCAAACAGTTTAAAATATCTCCCCTAGTTCCAGGAGTCCTGAAAGGCCATCCCAGTGGCCTTTCATGTATCCTGGAGCTATGGTTCTGTGTGCTGAAAAAGTTCATTACATCTACCCTATTTCCAGGAGCCCTCAAAGGCCATCCCAGTGGCCTTTCACTCATCCTGGAGATATGGTTGTGTGTGCATAAAGAGTGTAAGAGATCCTCCCTTTCCCCAGGAGTTATGTGAGGCCATCACAGTCGGCTATCACGTACCCTGTTGATATGGTTGTGTGTGAATAAAGAGTTTAATAGAGCATCCCTTTCCCCAGGAGTTAAGTGAGGCCATCACAGTGGTCTATCACGCACCCTGGTGATATGGTTGTGTGTGCCTAACCAGTTCAATACATTCTCCCTATCTCCAGGAGTCCTATGACCTGTGTAAGGTCACTTGTCTATGATCCCACTGCAATGGGATATGCAGCTGATGATGTGTGGCACAACACGCAACCCCCATGGGGCCGTACGCCACATTGCATTGGTGGGTATAGCAGTCACATGTTGGGTAGTTTATGACAGGTAAGTTGCACCTCTCACATAGTCTGTGAGGTCACTATCTCATCACACATGTCTGTGATGTATCACGATGAAAAGCTATGTGCACATGTTGATGTGTGTATAGGTACAACATCCCCATGACCTAGGCAAAGATATTCCCAAAGGCCGTAACAGAGCCATAGTCCCCTCACTTTATGCATAGTTAGGTTACCCATCCTCACACCTCCTACAAATCCATTACCTTGTAGCAGGTGAACAGAACTGATGTTGTAGGAAAGCTACAGTCACCTCTTGTGGTTGGACACCACAGACACAAGCAGCCACATGAGCACAGGTGGCAATTGCGTAGTGTGTTTGTTTGGTGTCTGTCCATGGTTTATCAAAATACACCTGCTGTCATCATACAGGTCATAGGTCATAGTGCCATTTCCACAAGATATAGGCCAGCCGACATGGGCACGGTAAGCTCAGATAAGGGCACCTGCAGTTGTTGTATGTTTGTTTAGGCTGCTCTACCAAACATACCCCATACATACTACACCCCAACCTGACTCTCACACAGGATGGCCAGCCAACATGGGTGGAGGTACAGACCCTCCACAGCACATGATCAGTTTTGTAACCCTTTCCTGCCCTCCTCATCCCACTGTTTCCCACATGTGTGACTTAGCCATGTTGTTAGCTGCTGATAGCATAGTTCATTGCCTGTAACAGGTGGTCGCCAGACACAGCAGGATGCACAAATTAACAAACATCCCTGTCCCCTTGGGTTCTGTCGCATTCAACAACTGCTCCAATGTATCCCTTCACCCGCTCCTGGTGTGCAAAACATACACAACAAGAGATGCAAATATTGGACAGCAAGTAGCATCACGCAAGCACCATGGCATGGCTCCAGAGACTGACATATGTGACGATGACCAACATTGGTGAGTAGGCTCAGTTGGTAATGGTGTTGTCCACATGTGATAACACATTCCATGTGCCCATGATGATCCCCTGTGACAGGTGTTGAACTATGCTATACATGAAACACACATCAGTGTAGCTGAAGTGTCCAGACCCAGGACACACTGTTCTATGTTTCTGTTGCCCACCCACCAGACGTAAGTGCTCACTCATGCTCCCACCCATATTTTCTCACACACACAGGTCGAGGATCTGAGAAAGAAAGGGAGGGAGCTGCGCCTGCACCATGGCGCATACCTTGAGCGCGTGAGGAATGCTGAATCATCACATGGTGATGGTGCGTATTGATGACATGGCTGCCCACCATCAGAGGTCACAGTGGCCCATCAGTGTGCATGGTACCTGCATGGGTACATGTGATGTGTCACACACATCTACGTGTGCTGATGACTGTCATCTTCCACAGATCATGATGACAGTGACGAAGACCCCCGTACCTCTGCCTATGCCCTCCGAAGGCCCACCTCCCGCGCTGCCGTGGAGGTGGTAGTCCTGGACACCAGTGGGGAGGAGGCAGAGGGTCCTGCAGACGACACAGCGGAGGGGGTCATGGGGGATGCTGGGACGGAAGGTGTGGGTGCCAGGGTCACAAGGGGGGGTGAGGGCGCAGGTGATGTGGGTGGGGGGGAGGTGGTGGGGGGTGTTGGGGAGGAGTCAGGGGGGGAAGAGTGGCCACAGGGTGTCTGGGAGAGTGACATAGAGGACAGTGCAGCACAGGGCACTGTTGGCTCCCGCCATCAAGGGCAGGTGGCTCCAACATCCAGGGCCCCACACACAGTGCATGCAGATGCCACCACACAAACACCAGGAACAATGTGTGTGTGTGGTGGCAGATGTGTTTGTACATCTGTGTGAGGCTCTGGATGCACTGGAGCAGCGGGTGCACCGGTTGGTGCACCTGCAGGAATGGATGGCGGGAGCCATGGAGAGGGTGGTTGCTGACAGTGAGCATCTGCCATGTCGGCAGCCACCCCCTGAAGGGCGTCACAGGCATCATTGATGGTGCCTGTGACGTCCACACATGTGCCCTGTGCTGCCCTGTCCGCCATCACGGGGCAGGCTGAGGGAGGGGGGGGGTCATGTGGGGGTTCGGGGTTAGTGTGTGGGAGTGTGTTTATTGCGGGGGTGTGTGTGCGGGGGTGGGGAGGGTTTGTTTTTGTTGGGTGGGTGATGGCATTTTCCCCCTACCCTAGATATGTATATAGTTGTATTTGTGTTTGTACATATTAAAGTATTTTTTCTGAACCCTGTAATGGTCACGTGTCTCACGTAGCATATGACTATAGATGCCAGCATGTCATATGTGTGCAGCCACATACATTCCTGACGGGTAAACATGCGTGTGATACCTCAATTGGCACCACATGCAGTGTGTCGGGAAACTCATGTGTGTAGGTGTGTGATAGCAGGGTGCTGCATTACATGTTACCATGTAGTGGCTGCCCCACAGACGTACTTGCCACAGGGATGCATATACATGACCCACATGTTCTCACATATATGAGCCGGCAAAATATGCGGCTCACAAATGTCTGCCTCTGTAACATGCATCCCTATGGTGGGTTGGGGTGCATGTGACCACTTATATAGGTGAGGGCACAGGTCACACATATGGCACCAATGTGTCCTGTATGACGGGTTGCAGATGGTGATGTGTATGGAACATAAACAGGCCATTTATAACACAGTACCCCTGTGTCCACATCAAGGGTGGTGGACCGTGGTTCTGTAGAGCCGCAGGGCAGTCAGGTGTTGGAAATATTCCTAATGAGTGTGGCAGAGATATATATGAATTGGAGATATCCTGTCAGCGTGACTGAAGTTTCGGCCCTCCAGGGCTCGCTTTTGAGAGACCTGGATTACACCTCTGCCATTTTGGAATGTGAGTGGGCAAGGCGCAGATGTCCCCGACATCACACATGTTACCTAGAGTGTGTCATATTCCTCCTCACCTCTCCCCACCACCAACATATTGCCATTGCCACCACCCGTTACTGCTGGTGAGAAACAGGGAGCAATGTTACGCATTCCAAATAACCATCCGATGTCTGTGACATCTGCACCCAGCCCAAAATAAATCGTACATGACAGAGGTGTAAGGCAGCGCTCTCAAAATCAAGTCTTGGAGGGACACAAACCAGTAAGGTGGTCATGATAATTGTAATGGTGAGATATATATCGCCAGCATATACATTAGGGATATGCTCAGAACCTGACTGGTCTGCGGCTCCACAGTATCACGGTTCCACACCCATGTCGTACATGGATGTCTGTGCACACTGTGCCGCTGCAGCGCAGAGGCTGTGGTGACACATTGTGCTAGTGAAACATCACATATGTGTGGATCATGGAAATAGTATATGTGTGTGGCAAAGTAGCTTATGCAGTGGACATGGTTGCAGATCCTATGGTCCTCCCACCCCCCTCTCAGAGATACACATGGGACCAAATGGACACTCTTTGGAAAGAGACAATGTATCTATTTTTGGACAGCTGTTTATTATCACAGCAATTCTCTCATATAAAACTATTGTTACAAACATGTGTGTAAGACATATCAAAGATCCCCCCAAGCCAATTACATAACACAAACACAACATACTAATCACATATGTCTACTTTCACATATAACCCAAACCAAGCCGCAATAACAGAAAATACTATGTACATAGTTGCTAAAACTGAACAGTGCAACAGAGAGAAACCTTTGGTTTCGTGCTGTACATTTCTATATTATCATAGGTTACTGACGGCGTGGTCGGCCACGCCTGCCACGTCGGGCCCCTCTCCCTGGCAAGGCTATATCCTCCTCCGGATACATTGGTGGTGCAGGTGCAGCTCGGATCAGAACATCACGTATGCCCTCAAGGGCCTCACACATGCGAGTTAGTGGCATGGCTACGACCCCCTCATGTAATGTCCGTAGCGCAGCACAAACATCCCTGGTGTTCCGCTCCACAGCACAGCGAATCCGCTCCAGAACACGTCGATTGGCTGTGAATGGGACACAGGGTGGTCAATGAACTACCTCTCCACGAAAACACCTTCATAAAGCAACATGTCATACACATACCACACTAGTGCTAATGTGATAGTGCTGAGTCATATGGGAACATGGTTAGGGGTATAACACATATATCGCAGTGTACTACAACTAATAGAAACACAGAGAACACTATACAGGAAGAAGATGTGGGAGGACAACACAACAGTTCATACAATAGCTTCTGCATACACACCCACATACTACTGACGTGGCAACAGAATTGGGCAAGGACAGTCATCTCATATCCATTATTTAGGTCAGGTGCAGCATGCAGCAGCCATAAACACCTCAGATGGCCAGAAGCATTGTTGTACGAGGTGTGTTTGGGAATGTCTGCACAGGTCATGTATGGGTCCAGGGTTTTGCTATATGTGGCATAGAGATGCACATGAGCTGTTGGGGCATGTTACGACAGGAACTGTGTGTTATGTGTTTATGGAATTTGCTATTCTCCATGAGATGTTTGTACTGGATGTAGCCTCATGGGATGCCATATATTTGTGTAAGACTGTGTGACGGCAAATCAGGTTTGGCCTGCCCTAATGATTGTTTTATGACATGACAATGTATGGTCTGATGGGTTACATTGTCAGTATGAGGGCTGGATGTGGGGATGTACACATTATCCGCATGTGCTGGTCCTTGGAATTGCCTGGTGCAAGGACTACACTGATATGTATGCTTGGTGGTGTACAAAATGTACGTGAGCTGATGTTGGGGAATGACTAGAATGTGATGGTGCTGACAGACGTTAATCCCGTGAAGCATTTACGTGTTTTGTGTGAGTGGGTGATACCTTATGAACATAGCTGCTTATGTGAGTGTAGTTGAGGATAGACATTGGCATGCTGACTACGTCATTGATAGTGTGGGATGTCAGAGACCTACTACACGGAATAAATGGTTATTTTAAATCAAATGTTAAAATGTAGAGTGTATAAAAACAGTACAATAGAGCTGTCTGGACACATAAACATCAGACTATGGTGAGTGAGCAGAACTCTTGCACAGGCATTGTGAACGTGGATGCAGCAATTAGGACATGGAAAACAGTCATAACAACTAGACAACATATGTTTTCCCCTTTCTCATTTGACATAGCATATGGATCCTTACAGGCTGAGCTTCAGTATGTTTATTTTGTACCTTGCTGTAAGGGATAATGTATGTATGACAGTACAGATTGGTCAGATATCTCTATCTACCCACTGGCCAGTACCTATACAGTGTTGTGTCAAATTCCCTAGTTGCCTTTTGTGTCTCCAATAACACATTTCGACTAGGTAATGTTTTTCTTTGGTTGCTTGCTCTATGATGATGTATCTGGTTATTTTGTAAAGGAGATGAGGTCTTCAGTTTATGTTATTTCTCATTGGGCTTGACAATTGCTATCATACACCAGTATGTTATGTGAGGTCTTTGTGTAATGCTCTAATGTTTGCATTCGGAAAGGAGGGGTGGGGTGATGTGCCAATTCTGGTAATGTTGTGTGGATACGTGGTGTATGATATGGTCTCAACATGGCAAGCTTATGTTGTAGTTAGTCATATGTGTTTAGGTTTATTTTGCAGCACAGTAATTGTTCACGGTTTTGGTCCTTGTTTAACCATTTGTTGAGAAATAGACATGCGTCATACTCATTACTGTATGGTTGCATACAACACATATTGCAGGTATGACACGTATGATACTGGGGACCATCACACGGTATGGGGACATAGGCCCACAATTTAACTGGGACACACATGCTCACAGCCTATGCAATCTGTTGAGGGATTGTTGGCCTTACAGTAAGGGGACATGGTGTTTTCCTTTTCTGTCTGGATTACAGTCTATGTTATGTCTTTCTGTACAGAGGAAATTGAGGAATGTTCTCTCCAAACAAGCCATCAGGTTCATACTGTACGTTTGAGACCCCTCTGTAGATCCGTATCTATGGTTGACCTGACATATTTTCGCACCTCTCTCCATATGCTATGTAATTTGACACCTGCAGATGCAGACTGTGGGGAATGCGGTCTTTGTGCTGTTACATCACAGAGGAGGGTTGCATTGCTATATATATGGTATGTTTGTTTCTTTAACTATCATTTAGATGTCATGCTGTGGTTTACCAGACATCTGGGTGTCTGCAATGAGGTAGACTGTTGCAAGGGCAAGTGTTGATCTTTCTCATGACAACAACATGGTGGCCCTTATACAACATTCCTTTTAGGCCTGCATCTGTGGGTGTCAACTGACCTTCGGTGATTCTGTTTTGCGTCATAGTAACACCATATATTATACCCCACACCATTCTTTCACGAAACAATATCCCACCAACATGAGCCATACATGTGATATATGTGGTGGTTATGTTGCAACATTCACCACACAAACACCAACTAGTGACTATTGGTGTTTATTTTGGAATTATGACTGTCGTATGTCACCCACCTTCAGCATCGCGATGTGCAGATACGCCATGGGACCTTAACTCCGCCATCATCACCTGAGGGTCAGGGCTCTCGGTGTATACTTGCGGCCTGGGTCCTTGGATGTTCTCCCTTGATGCTGCCCCTAGTGGTGATATACTGGGTACAGGTGGCTCTATGGGCTCATCAACAGCACTTGTGCTGCCCCCTGAGACAGCAGGTTCATCCTCCAACACACTCATTGGCACTGTGATGTCAAAGTCACCCTCTTCCTCCACCTCCTCCTCTCCTCCTCCTCCTCCTCCTCCTCCTCTCCTCTCCCATTTACTGTAGTCACCTGCATATTGAACAATAACAAGGAAAACACATATGTTTCAACATAATCATATCTATATATGTGTGGCACAGACACCACAGAGATGATGGGGTGGGTATGTGCGTGTGTGCTGCGTACCCGACCCATGACACCCTCCCATACATGTTTGTCTACGTCATTCAGCTGTTTCTGGGGCACATGTGTGTCGTGTGGCCATGCACATGTTGCATATTTTCCATGTGTATATTTGGAGTGCCATGCCACATGTGTCCCCCATCACATCCCTTCCCCTATCTGTACAACATATGTCCACACATGTGTGAGAATACATCACCCTTACACTTGTTTGGACCATACATTGCCTGTTTATGTTTAATTATGCATTTGAAATATTGTCTCTAGACATACTATATGCTCATTGTTGGATATGTTTGGCTGTGACCCATTGTGCCGTGGATCCCATGTAGCCAGCACCTGTGGCCCACTGAGAAGCACATGTAGCACTGTGCAAATAGTATGTCACACACACGTTACCTGATTAGTGTGCCACAAAATCATATGGTGCTTTGCAATCACAGATGTGCAGGTTGGATAGGAATTGTTGTGTGTAGTTTTGGAAACAGATGGGAGGTTGCTGTTTTCGAGGGACACATATGTAATATTGTGACAGGGCATGGCAACAACACAGTTTGTGCATGGCCATAACACACACATGTGACACCACTTTTTAAACATGGTGTGGATTTGGTCACAGGTATGGGAGTGTCTGTGCAGCTGAATGATGTGTACTGAAGGGACATTGTGAACCTGGCAATTACTATACATACCTGTGTCAGGATGTGCCGTGTCAAGGGCCTCCGGCAGTCCATGGAGATAGATGTGGCCCAAACGTGTTGCCAGCTCTTGTTCCAATGGTGTGAGTGATGGGATAAAAGGGCCCCCACCACCTGTGCCATGCGCATGTTGTCTTTCAGCCACCATGTGCTGGCGCACCCCTCTTTTTATATCCGAGTACCTCTTTTTGAGGCTTTCAACATCCCTTGTGGGGCCCCCTGCCTCTGCAATTGCAGCACGCACCTCCTTCCATACTGCCATTCGGGTGGCCACTGTTGTGCGACTGCTGAGCCTGCCAAATAAGAGGTCATAGTTTTCAATTACATGCGAGAGTAGGATATAGTTCTCTCTATCACTGAAGCGTAGAGCTCTTTTTCGCTGTGGACCAGGCACAGGTACCCTTTTTCTCTTCCCAGTTTGGACATATTGTGCAGGCTGTGGCCCAAAAGATGGTCCTGCATGTCCCTCCCTAGGATGTGCAGTCTGTAGCGTCGGTGTATCACCCACCACAGGTTGGGACACATCCTCCACACCCTCACCCTCACCGTCTCTCTCCCTCTCTCTCTCCATCTCTGTATGTTTTAAATGCTCCTTTCAACAGAACAGCACTCACTTAAACAAAACAGAACAATACACAGCATGCAATACAGACTTACAGAATGTTACAGTACAGGACACAGTAAAGGACACATTAACAAAGGGAACAGAAATATTATCTTAGCACAAGGTGAGGAATCTACTCTGCTCCTGACTATCTTACACTGCCTCTCTCCGCTGCCGTACTCCCTGGACTGACTCTCTCCCTCCTTCCTCTGGACTACTCCCACCACAGCCTCTCTACCTATAGATTTTGTTATCCCTCACTGTGCTTCTTTCCTGTGCAGTAGTCCCACCACTGTCTCTGTTTCAGACTTTATCTATGACACCCTCTCTCTCTAACTGTGACTCCTTTCTCAACCCTCACGTGATGCACGTGTGCAGGCCTATTTATAGTGTATTGCCATGTGTCTTCCATTGCACATGCGCAATTGGGCGGGCGTGACGCTCGTGCGTTGGGCGCGTGCTCGCCAACGCATGGGTGGCCGTACGCGGACAAACGCACATGCGCCCTGAGACACTGTACTGCGCATGTGTCGCAGTACGCATGCGCACTACAACGACTACCGCATGGGTGTCTGTGTTTTGTGCGCATGTTCACGCCGGCGCACATACGTGTGGGCACGCACTGACCGACGCCCATGCGTAGAGTGGCGCACGCGCGCCACCAACGGGCATCGCATGCGATCAACTGCGCATGCGCAGTGTGCGCAAACCACACACCCCAAAATAACATATATTACCATCACAACATTACCCACGTTGAGGGTTGTAGAGGAAGAGCAGGAGGAGTGTGGTTGGTGTGGAGAAGAACGAACGTCTATGCAGTTGTACTAGCGGATTGTATTGGTGTTTGTATTGCTTATTATATTGTGTTGTGTGTGTATTGTCAGTTGTTGTTTTTACTTTTGGATACTGTATAGTGTGTTTTGTGTGTTTGTTAGAGTTTGTGTGGTTGTTAGAGTGTGTTTCGGTAGTGGGACGGGAGGAGTTTATGGCAGCAATATATGCTTATGCATGTGTCCTGAGTGGTGGGCAGATGCTGCGGTTGCCGGACAGGGGAGATGGTGTCCACGGGGCTGCAGCACAGGGCATGGGTGTAGTCCCGCAGCAACTCAGACCTGCAGCTGTGGAGGTGGTCCAGCCATGTGCTGTGCGTTCACGGCACAGACGGCGTGCCGAGGTGCAGGCTCGGCAGCCACGCCTCTACAGGCCCAGGGCACAGCTCCAGGGCATGCGTGAGGACCAGGTCATCTCCCTGTACCGACTGAGCACAAGGGCTATTAGGGAGCTTTATGAGGATTTAAGACCTGACCTCGAGCCCCTGACTGATCGGTCCCATGCAATACCAGGTTTAGTCAAGCTCCTTGCTGCTTTACATTTTTTTGCCTCTGGCTGTTTCCAGTCATCTGTGGCTGCAGTGGGTGGCATGAGCCGCCCATCCTTCTCACGATGTCTCCACCACGTACTGCGTGCCATGGTCAGCCGGGTGGGGAATTACATAGCCATTCCCCACACTAGGCAACAATGGGGGACCCTGAACCAGGCCTTTGAGACATTAGCAGGGATACCACACGTGATGGGAGCTATTGATTGCACACATGTTGCCCTGGTCCCCGCCTAGAGACAGGGAGGTGGCGTTTCGCAACCGCAAACACTACCATTCCCTGAATGTTCAGGTTGTATGTGATGCTAATCTGCATATTCTGAATGTGGTCCCTAGGTTTCCAGGGTCCACCCATGACTCCTATATCCTGCATCACTCGGCAATCTTCACACAATTTGAGGGCGGACGTTATGGGGACTGTATTTTGCTGGGGTGAGTATGTCATGTGTCGTAATGTATGTATGTGTTTGTAACTTTCTTTATGTCTACTCACATAGCTAGCAAACTCGTTTAAAACCATAAACTTAGATCAACATATGAGCAATGTTTGTTTGGGGACTGTTGTATCTTTAGATTATTACAGGGGTATAGACGTACACATACAGCAGCTACAAACAAACATAGACCATCAGACTCCTAGCATTATATGATCCTGACATTCACAGGGTGTGCAGGTGACAACACCCCTGTGCATGTGGCTAGGCTGTTGCACAATCCCTCATAGTGTGTGGTAATATCAACTGCACACATTCTGAGGGGGGGGGGTTTGGCCCTCATATGCACGTATCATGATGGGTCATTGCCAAATAATGCTTGTATGTCATTTAACCTTGTGATAATTGCTCATCCATACAGGTAACCCTTCTCATGTGTGTGTGGGGTTCACACACTCACTCTGGACTGTTGTTGCTACCCAGGAGCCAGTATATAATATGAGGGGTTTTTTGGGAATATCTGATGTATGCTTTTGCCCTTTCCAGCTAGCAGCACTCGTGTGGATATGTATGGTCACGCATTTGGCCTATGTCACAGCAGGGGTGTAACGAAGTATATTTGGTGCTAGTACCTTGGCCTGCTGTAGATGATCATGATTTAGCCACATATTGGCCAGTGATCCTCATGTAGTTTAACATATTGGAAAGGGGATGCCTGAAGCTGTGGGCTATGTGTGTGCATACAGAGTTGTATTGTTTTCAGCTACACATGACGGTAATGTACCGATGTGTATCTCTATGAGGTTAAGACATGAGTAGTACAGTGTGCAGGTTTGCAGACCCCACCTTCAGTGGGATGTTCCCAGGATAGACAGTGCACAGGATTGGTATTTAAACAATTTATGTTTAGCAATATACAGCATAAGGACACAGAGTATGAGATCTAGATATGTTGCCCGTACAGGACAGGATGCATCTAGGTGATATGGTTCACATTATCACCAGCCTCCATGGCATACATGTTCTGTTTTTTTCCCACCCTCTCATGGCAGCATATTTTACCTAGGTTACTGTTCAGACATACAATATGAACATGTGACACGTGAATCGTTACTATCGTCTCTCATTGGCAGGGGTGCCAATGTGGACAGTCAATGCATTACAATACCCATGTCGCGCACACACACACACAATATGTTACAGTATAGATGGAACTGTTGGGGTATTTCCCATGAGTGTACTTACTTTCTAGGCTATGTGTTCCTTTTCTAACAGCATATGTGTTTTTTACAGCTCATTAATTGTTCGGTTATATGTTGATGTCAGGATTTGTTTTGTGTAGGGTTACTACATCTTAACATATGTCAGTTATGTTGAATATTGACACGCACATTTCTTTTTATTTCCAAGGTGATGCAGGATATGGGTGTCGCCCCTGGCTGCTGACCCCTGTACGTCAGCCACGGACACGTGCAGAGCGGAGGTACAATGAGGCCCATGCCTCCAGCCGCTCAGTCATCGAGCGTACCTTTGGCGTGTTGAAAAGTCGCTTCAGGTGTCTGGATAGGTCAGGCGGGGCCTTACAGTATAAGCCAAGGACTGTTGCAGAGATAATCATAGCCTGTTGCATCCTGCACAACATTGCTCTCAGGCACAATATCCCTGCAGAGATTAATGAGGATCTGGAGCAAGATCCAATGTGCCCCCCTGTACGTGCCAGTAGTGACACACAGGATGGCACAGCAGTCAGACGGAGGTTGATTGGAGAGATCTTCTCATGTGCGTATTACCTACCCACACAGCTTTTTAATCCTATGTGTGTTATGCTTACAGCAGTTACAGTTTATGTCAGGATATGATTTGTATGCGACACCACATTAGTATTTTAGTGCTAATTCACAACTCACATATAGGCATGTGTGAGGCACAAACAATGTGGCCAGTACACAACAGCATTTGGTGCCAGATGATGTGGGTGGTTGCTCATACGGCTGTGTGTGATTTTTAAGATTAAAATTACAGTTAGTGGCTGCCTGTGTTAGCACCTGTTGTTGTTGTTGAGCACAAATGATGTTTTGTGATGATATGGGTGGATAACAGTGTTAGCCATATGGTGAGATGTTCACAGTGTGAGACCAGTCCACGTTTGGGGACATTAGTCCAGTGGGTTGAATTTATATGTTTCACCTTTGGGGTGTACATTTGGTTCTTACACTCCTGTCAGCTGGCTATGTGTTGCTTTGTTATTATGGCCGTATCAGGACATACATATCACAGGACAGATGCTTAGTAGTAGTTTCTGCGGATATTAGGGTATCTATGTGTAGGGTGTTAATGTCACCCTACAGTGTGTCGGAATGTATACTGCACCAGAAAGCCATGACATGGACATGTTATAGGATGGGGATCTGAGCATTGTCCAGCCAGAGAGGTAGTATTGCCACATTTACATGTAGGCGAATTGACCTTAGGTACAGTGCTACATATGTACACAGATACAGAGGATAACCTACCCCATATCAGCGAGGGGTGCGTTACAGTGGGCAGGATGAGCACAGAATGTGTTGGTGGCTTATGGTTGTGCAGAATTCTCAGGGAGTACATGGCATATCTTGCTGATAAATTCTCAACATATGCCATCATGCCTCAGCTACAGGCTGGGTATGTGAGCAGTGTAGGATAGTACAGTCCACATTACATAGATTGCATAGATAGTCGGACAGGGAAGGGGAGGATTATGTTGGCAAGGAAAACCAGACATATGTGAGAGTTGTTTCTCTGAGGTACACATATTGGCTATCCATGCGTTGACATTCTCAATGACACACAGTGTGATGGCATGCAGCCATCATGGTTTGCGTAAAAAATATACATGCCATTGGTGTTTTAATGACATGACGCACACATTGACAGCTATCTGTGGAGATCATCAGCAAATAGCTGTCACTATGATTCAAGGTATGACATCTACACACCAGGATATGTATTTGGTCCCTGCATACATGAGACACTCGTGCATATTCCATATGTGTTTCCAGAATTGTAAGCGACTTTGCATTCAACATTGACACACCCCTACACAAAGATAGGGGGCATTGTTGCCAATATAGTGGATCTGTGTGACTCGTCTGTACTTTGTGATGAGGTGCAAACATGGTGGTTTCTGACATGTCTGTTGATCTTTCTGTACAACAACACAGAGGTACGATGGGGACAGGATTGATTATGGACACCTGAGGATAGCCTCCTACAACTCTGTGCTGCCTCTCACATGTGAGAGATCTATACATTGTGATAGGGAGCAGTCAGACATTAGGTGATGGTGTGGGGTATGAGAGTTGTGGACAGGAAGGTGCAGTGTGTGATACTCTTGTAGAACATGACATGTTTGTTACTGTTGTGTTTCCCAATGCACAGGACATAGTTTATTCAGATGCTGTTGATGTGTTGGATTGGCATGTGACTGAACATCACCCAATATGCTTTGCGTTGGGGTAGGTGGATGTACAGGGAGATTGTGTGTGCCTGGGGTCATGTGGAAAACATATCTTCATTGCTCCATCATATTGGGCAGATGGTGTGTTGTTTTGTGTTTCACTTCAGGCTCCATCACCCATCCCTTGCTGTTGTCACACATATCCCCATGTGTTTGTGTTCAGCATGTCCTGTGCCACACTGTATATGTGACAGTTACAGCATATCTGCATGTGTGTGTATTTAAGGTTTGTATTTGGTTTGCCTGCACTTGCTCCCTACCCCAACATTGTACCATAAGCCAACAACAGGGTATTATTGCCGGTTCACGGGGCCTTTATATGTCTAAAGGTCCACTTGGACACATACAGGCCATGTGTTGCAGCTGGAATGCAGAAATATGCATACTTTGTGTGTGGGTGATTACAGGTTGCCTGTGTGATGAGACACTCTTCAGGCATAGTACATTATCATGTACTGTGAGGGGACTGTGCACCTGGGGGGCAGTTGTGACTGTGGTATGTGTTCCGTAGTGCTGTTTACCTTATGCGTATTATCAACATGTGTTGTGTGGTGTGCGACAAAATGTGTCTTGTGTTCTGAGTCACCACTGATGTTCACCTTTATTTATTTTCAGATATGACCATAATGTGGACATGCATCAGCAGCGGCTTGACCTTTTGTTTGTACACGGACTGCTGAGATTCTCTGCCTTCACTGTCACCTCTTATTGCTGTGTAGTGGTTCATGGGATTGCTGACATACACCTGATGCACACACAAGGTAAGTTGCACATTTGTTAATTGCAGATTTGTATCTATGTTTACCTGTTGATGAATCATAATTGTCTTATATGCATATAATGTTTCCTCTATGTGCACATAAACAGATGCATGTCGTGTGTAGCTGTGACACACCTGTGTGACACGAGCATGGACATGACCATACCCATGTTTTACCCATGTGTGTGTTTCGGATTAATGATGTCATCACCAATGTTTTGTTGAGTAATGTACTGTGTGGTTTCACATACCTTTCTTGTGCATTTGCAAAGGTGTAACGGTGTGCATTGTGTGGTGTTTTTCATAGGTGGCTAACAAGAACATACGTATCCTCTCATGACACAGGGCTGAGTACATACCGGACACATCTATTACAGTGCATCTGGTGTCACCATCACCCACCTTTTGAAGAAACAACACCATAGACATTTTACACCAGAAAGTGGCCCATTGGATGTTTTACCTCTGCGAGTGAGACATATGACTGCGATGGACAGTATTACTATTAAGCTACTTAATTCTCCATTACAGAGGTGTTCTCTGCACTGTTTGTGTGATGTTTCTGCAGGGAGTCCTGCTCATTGTTGAGAACACACATGAACTTTCAAAGACAGTGGAATGTTGACATGTCACGCTTGACTATTCCTAGCCATATTTGGTGGAACACTATTAACCTCACCTGTTGGATTGCACATAGTATTGTTACTTTTGGCAGTGTTCCCCCCGTGTGCAGCAGCAAATGACATGGATAGTGCAGCTGATCCATTCGAACACAGTTTTAGTATTGTTAAGTTTTGGCCCTGGGTGTGACATGCCACCCAGGATACCCTCATCTTTTTCTTCCTAATCAAGCATACACCCATGTTTGCGCCATACAGCCAACGATGGAGCACTCCTATTGTGTATGTCCACCTGCTTTCCACATGCACATGCTACAAGTGTTACCTCAACAATGATTTTGGACACACGACCATCTTTAATTAATGTGGTCAATGTGACAAGGGTGTTTACGTGCATGTGTGGCATCACTGTCTCATGTTGCACTGTGGATGGTGCTTTTGCATATGACGGACTATGTTTGTGAGACAAAACATGTGGACCTCAGACTTCTTTGTGGCTCCGTATAGGATGTTTGGCCCTCATTTCCTTGTTCAGATGCTGCTTATTGTGTTTGTTGGATGTGCAGACGTGACAGTCTGCATGTATGTCAACACCTTGCATTTCCCATGTGCACAGTCCAGGCTATGCCCTGTGGTAGGGACACTCACATTGCGACATGATGTTTGCAGTGTGGCAATGTGGGTCACCGTTGCACTTCGTCAATTGTGCATTCCATGTATTATGTTATATGTGGCCAAACACTGTCTACTCTGAAAAGGTTGCAGGGCCACCTCCTTCATGGTGGTATATGTATAGGTATGGGAAGGTAGTTGAGTTTGTATTTTGTTTGTGTTCATGTGCCTGTCCTACCTGTTGCATATACTCATTGTGATTTTGAGGAGAGTTTGTGTCTACATTGTTGCAGCTTTGATTCCTAGCTCAGACATTATGTGAGACCACACACATTACTTTCCCAGCGTGATTTTCACAATAAAACATTTTCTCAACATAGGCTTTTTTGGTTTGGTTGTCTCCTGTGTTGCAAGATGGATATGGTTTGAGGGACACATGATGTGTGTTGTGTCCTCAATATGCAGCGCCAACTCTCTACATGCACTCATATGTGCATTACACCTTTGCAGCATGCAGAATCAGGTAGGGGCTGGGGGTCTGCTGCCCAGTGCATTGTATGCAGTGGCTGCACATTATATCTCATGCTCTTCATTTGTGGTGGATGAATTAACTTTTCTGTGTGAGTTAGATTTATGCCCTATTAGAGGGGTTTCAATATTCCATCAGAGATGCACTCACCTTCATATTATGATGGCACTGACTACACTATTTGTGATGTGTATACCAAATAAAGATATTTATTCCACATACATGTGGCTCTTTTGGTGATTGAGCAGGGTGATACAAAGGCACACATTGCATTGCCTGTTTCTCAGTCCTGCGTCTTTGTGACCCAGGGACTGCATTGTTTATTTTGTCAATATCATTGGATGAGGATTAACTGGTCTTTGTTCCACGGTAATGAGGGGTTTCATGACTTGACCTAGGCCACATGGGGTGCTAGTGGGAATTGATCAGTGTTTGCTTGGGTCCAAGGCCATTTTGTTAACAGTAGGTTAGTCCTTCTCTCTTTGATCACATTAACACTTGTCTGGGGCCATTTGCCACACATGTACATGTGCCACCTGTGCTCGCATCCTTGTACAGTGACAGCTGTGTATCTGGCAGACACATGTAACCTCACTGGGTATTCACGGTTGCCACACAGTGTGCTTAGTATGCTTGGCTCAGTGTGCTCAGTGTGTTACTGTGTACTCAGTGTACTGTTTCTGGGAGTGGCTACAGTCATGTGTTTCTACTCTGTATTTTTTTGTTTTGATTAGCACATGTGCTATATCCTTTGTTTTCTAATCTGCTGACTGTACCATGAGGTAACAGCAGGTTCCTCACCTCTACATACACCCTTCTCTCTCCTCACTGTACGTCAAGGTGCATCCTGTGTGCTGCTTAGCCATCACATATTATTTCGTTTCAGAGGTGTCCCACTTTAGGGTGTTTACATGGCAACACAACAGGGGGTTTTGGTTTTCTGTGATTCAGGTGTTGTGTGTTACACCTGATTACATGTGGAACTTTCTCATGTCCTGATCCAAATTATTAACATGATCCACATACCGTCCTCTGTTGCCCTTGTGGTATATTTTTCCCCTCTTTTGCATGCTGTATCCACTGCAGAACATTTCATTGTGTGTGCACATGTGCACCACATCACAAATACAGACTGCAATTGTATGAGTAATTAGCAGCTCTGCATGTGCATTTCATCATGCTTACTTTTTGGTGTTTGCTTGTCCTGACAGTCAGCAGGCGGTTTGTTTAATGGACTGCACTCTTTCTTTCTGCAGTCTTTGCTAAGGAGCTCACATTGTTGGTGTGGCATGCCGGTTTAGCCATTGTGATTTGTGGTAGTGGTCATTAGTGTGCTTCCTCTGTGGTGTCTTATATTTGTATGCTTTTCCATAAAAGGTGTTTAACATTTGTTTGAGGGTCATATATGTACTGATGTGTGCTGTGAGCATATTGTACCCTCAACTGGGTTGTCCATTTTAATGGGTGCCACATGGGTTGGGGATGATTTCTGCAGTTCAGCAACTGATCTTCATCCCTCTTTTAATTTTGTATTGTTTTGTGTGTTTGAGCTCTGTGCAGTGCTTGTGTTACGTGTGGGTTTGCCACATACCTCCTTTGCCATTCCAACTGAGGGATGTTAGTGCTAGTGGGTTACGTTTCTGGGTTCATCTCTACATCCTTGGGGCATCTTTTGCCATGCCTTTGATTGACACAGCTTATGGGTTACATACAATAGTGTCTTGGGAGTTGACAGCCTTTCCACATGGCCTTTGTGGAGAATGAGGTTTTCATTTCCTAGCAACGTGTGTTCCTTCTGAAACACCATAAAAGGTGCATTAATATCTGGCACAAGGGGGTAGTTCTTTTGAGACAGCATCACAGATTGCTGTACAGTTGCACACAGACAGTTGACATACCTCTGCCAACCTTATTCACTGGAACATTCAAACCATGATCACCCCTCCATCATTCACTATCTGCACAAGTTGTCAGCATTCACAACAGAGGAGTATTGGCTTCTTCCCCAGAGCATGAGTTTAATGGAGCTGTAGTACTCCAACGGGAATAGGGCAGTTTACAAGATAAGATACACTCTAATCCCCTGTTCATATCAGTCGCCTGCCCCTGTCTGCAGCCCCTCCCTGCCAAATCAGGTATGGCAGACCTTGGTCAACACACCGACTTACATTTCCCATACGTTACAATGCACACTGCTGCCATCTGGGACAGTGCTCTCACCTTACCCTGCCTCATATAGCACACTTGGCTACACTTTCACCAACATTGTAGGGTGCCATGGCGGACATTGCATTTTCACATGTGCCCTCTGCATTAACCTATGGGCGACGTTCTGTTACACTGCTTTGCGAGTGTATTTGCTATCAGTTATGATTCTACATATATACAATACGGTACTCCTAAAACAATATTACCCCTAACAGCTACTGCCTCAGCCAGCTATCTTCATTTTGCACTGTTGGGTATCGTACCCCTGATCCCTGCAGCATTGGTTGGTGTGGTAACCATTGTGCTGCAGCTTTGCTCTCTGATTTGCACATCAGCACGTCGCTTATGCCTTTCAGTATTGACATGACTCAGAATACAGTAGCGCAACGCTCTCTGCCCAGCATACCACCGCCTTATGCCACCCATTATATATCAGCCTCCTAACATTACACAGCAAACAGCAGTCTGCATTAGTCACTGTGGGGATTGAACCCCTGATCCCTGCAGCATTGGTGGGAGCTATAACCATTGTGCTGTGTCTCTGTGTTTCTGTTTGCACATCAGCGCCCCACTTATACCTTCCATTATGCGATTGCCGCCGTAACCGGCGCACCGCCTTCTGCCGCCCAGTAGTAATATGCCGCCAGATAACATCAGCGCGACGCTTTATGCCGCCCAGTATTCAAATGTCGCATAAAAACATCAGCGCGCCTCCTTATCCCGTCCAGTTTTGATGTGAGCCAAAACAAAACTCAGCGGGCTGCTTTATTTGGCCCAGTATTCCTCTGCCTCATAAACTAACACCTCAGCAAGCCATTGCGCATTGTGTGGTTTCGAACCCCTGCTCCCTGCACCATTGGTCAGTGCTTCAACCATTGTGCTGTGGCTCTGTCCTTCTGTTTGATCAGCGCGACACATATGCCTCCCGTTCGGCTCTCATTTGCGGTAAGGTGCGGAGCGCACACGGGCGCCGCGCACCATAGCGCATCTGTCAATCACGGCTTTTCTTCTTCAGGACGGAACGCCCACTCCTTATACGGCACACTCACTCTACCGCGACCCGCACTTTACCGGCCTGTTAGTAAACATGCCCCTATGTCTGAGTAACTCCCAGTGTTCAACCAAAGGGGCAGTCAAGATTTTCCTTCTAATGCAACTTTTATGCTCCTGAATGCGTGTTTTTATTGCTCGAATGGTTTTTCCAACGTATAAAAGAGAGCAAGGACAAATAATGACATATATAACATGTGTAGACAAACAATTGGTTCTAGTGTGCAACCTGATTGATTTTTTGGAAAGAGGGTGTATGAAAGTATTATGTACAACAATCGCATGTTTGCAGACAGAGCATTTGTTGCATTTAAAGTGGCCATTACGAGTGTCAGACAAACCTGAGACCGGGGCATATAGGAAGAGACTAATTTGTCACCTAGATTGCGTTCTCTATTATAGGCTATAATCAAACGTTGGTCTTGGAAACAAGAAGAAGTTTGAAGGATATGCCAGTGGGCTTTCAAAATCTTTTGTATCTTCCAGGATAAATTAGAAAACCGTAAAACACAGTCAAACTTATCATCCAAGGGCTTATCTTTAGGCAAAAGCAGGTTCTGTCTGGTAGTAGAGTGGGCACGAAGAAAAGCTTTATTAATGCAATCTGTAGGGTAGCCTCTTGCACGGAAACGTGCTGCCATATCACAGGATTTGTTAATGAAATCATCATGGTCCGTACATAATCGTCTAAGTCGTAGAAACTGTGATACTGGTAAATATTTCTTCAAATGGCTACTATGGAAACTGTCAAAGCGGAGGAGTTTATTTTTATCTGTCGGTTTCCGAAAAATGGTAGTAACGAATCCTGTAGGGGATTTGTTAATGAGGATGTCCAGGAAAGAAATATCTGTGAAACTTAATTGCATTTTAAACTTTAAATTAGTATCCAAGGTGTTTAACTAGTGAAAATATTCTTGTAGCTGATAGTCGGTGCCATTCCATAAAATAAGGACATCGTCGATGTATCTTTTCCATGAGAGGACAAATTGAGAAAGGGGGGAAGTGTTCAAATACCTATCTTCAAACTCAGCAACATATAGATTGGCTATGTCGGGTGCCATGGCAGCACCCATAGCAGTACCTTTAATCTGTTGATAAAATTGACCATTAAAAAGGAAATAATTGCGAGTCAGAGCAATATGCGCCAATTCTATCAAGAAATGTGTAGGTACACGAGCTGGTGTGGGACGTGTATTTAAGTATTTAGTAATTACTATCAAAGCTTCTGCCTGGGGAATGTTAGTGTACAGGGATTCGATATCCAATGTAACTAAGATAATATCAGAGATGTCGCCCTTAAATCCTTGTAGAAAAGAAATCACATCAGCAGAATCACGGACATACGATGCCACTATGGGAACAAAGGGCCGTAAGAAAATGTCAACAAATTTGGATAATGGTTCTAAAATGGATCCAATACCAGAAACAATGGGCCTGCCCGGTGGTGAGGTTAAGGACTTGTGGATCTTGGGAAGAGTGTATATTGTCGGGATGACAGGGTGTGTGACCGTTAAATAGGAAGATTCACGTTGCGTGAGATAGCCAGCATTGAGACCATAGGACACTAGAGAGTCAATGTCTTGCTTAATAGCAGCGGTAGGGTCGGAGGATAAATGCTGATAAAAATTCTTGTCATTAAGTTGACTAGATAGTTCGCTAATATAATATGAACGATCTAAAACGACAATGCCCCCACCCTTGTCCGCAGGTTTGATGATAATATCGGAGCGTGCTTTAAGAGTACGTATAGCTGATTGTTCATTATGTGTAAGATTAAAAAATGTACACCTGGATTTGTGTTCCATAGACTGTATGTCTCGTAAAACGCAATCCATAAAGGTCTGTATAGTAGGGTCAACAGGACCAGGGGGATGCCAACGAGACTTATTGCGTATAACAGAGGGATCAGTATCGACCTTTATAAAATGTCTCGTAAACTACAGATTAAAAATTTTTTTTCGGACAAACCCTTTTTTTCAACTGATCCCTCTGTTATACGCAATAAGTCTCGTTGGCATCCCCCTGGTCCTGTTGACCCTACTATACAGACCTTTATGGATTGCGTTTTACGAGACATACAGTCTATGGAACACAAATCCAGGTGTAGATTTTTTAATCTTACACATAATGAACAATCAGCTATACATACTCTTAAAGCACGCTCCGATATTATCATCAAACCTGCGGACAAGGGTGGGGGCATTGTCGTTTTAGATCGTTCATATTATATTAGCGAACTATCTAGTCAACTTAATGACAAGAATTTTTATCAGCATTTATCCTCCGACCCTACCGCTGCTATTAAGCAAGACATTGACTCTCTAGTGTCCTATGGTCTCAATGCTGGCTATCTCACGCAACGTGAATCTTCCTATTTAACGGTCACACACCCTGTCATCCCGACAATATACACTCTTCCCAAGATCCACAAGTCCTTAACCTCACCACCGGGCAGGCCCATTGTTTCTGGTATTGGATCCGTTTTAGAACCATTATCCAAATTTGTTGACATTTTCTTACGGCCCTTTGTTCCCATAGTGGCATCGTATGTCCGTGATTCTGCTGATGTGATTTCTTTTCTACAAGGATTTAAGGGCGACATCTCTGATATTATCTTAGTTACATTGGATATCGAATCCCTGTACACTAACATTCCCCAGGCAGAAGCTTTGACAGTAATTACTAAATACTTAAATACACGCCCCACACCAGCTCGTGTACCTACACATTTCTTGATAGAATTGGCGCATATTGCTCTGACTCGCAATTATTTCCTTTTTAATGGTCAATTTTATCAACAGATTAAAGGTACTGCTATGGGTGCTGCCATGGCACCCGACATAGCCAATCTATATGTTGCTGAGTTTGAAGATAGGTATTTGAACACTTCCCCCCTTTCTCAATTTGTCCTCTCATGGAAAAGATACATCGACGATGTCCTTATTTTATGGAATGGCACAGACTATCAGCTACAAGAATATTTTCACTGGTTAAACACCTTGGATACTAATTTAAAGTTTAAAATGCAATTTAGTTTCACAGATATTTCTTTCCTGGACATCCTCATTAACAAATCCCCTACAGGATTCGTTACTACCATTTTTCGGAAACCGACAGATAAAAATAAACTCCTCCGCTTTGACAGTTTCCATAGTAGCCATTTGAAGAAAAATTTACCAGTATCACAGTTTCTACGACTTAGACGATTATGTACGGACCATGATGATTACATTAACAAATCCTGTGATATGGCAGCACGTTTCCGTGCAAGAGGCTACCCTACAGATTGCATTAATAAAGCTTTTCTTCGTGCCCACTCTACTACCAGACAGAACCTGCTTTTGCCTAAAGATAAGCCCTTGGATGATAAGTTTGTCTGTGTTTTACGGTTTTCTAATTTATCCTGGAAGATACAAAAGATTTTGAAAGCCCACTGGCATATCCTTCAAACTTCTTCTTGTTTCCAAGACCAACGTTTGATTATAGCCTATAATAGAGAACGCAATCTAGGTGACAAATTAGTCTCTTCCTATATGCCCCCGGTCTCAGGTTTGTCTGACACTCGTAATGGCCACTTTAAATGCAACAAATGCTCTGTCTGCAAACATGCGATTGTTGTACATAATACTTTCATACACCCTATTTCCAAAAAATCAATCACGTTGCACACTAGAACCAATTGTTTGTCTACACATGTTATATATGTCATTATT
Source organism: Ichthyophis bannanicus (assembly GCA_033557465.1). Taxonomy (NCBI): domain Eukaryota; kingdom Metazoa; phylum Chordata; class Amphibia; order Gymnophiona; family Ichthyophiidae; genus Ichthyophis; species Ichthyophis bannanicus. The sequence continues at coordinate 162,993,199 of CM066045.1, forward strand.
TGTCCTTGCTCTCTTTTATACATTGGAAAAACCATTCGAGCAATAAAAACACGCATTCAGGAGCATAAAAGTTGCATTAGAAGGAAAATCTTGCCTGCCCCTTTGGTTGAACACTGGGAGTTACTCAGACATAGTCTCAATGACCTAAAGTTTTTTGTTAGCAAGAAATTTGATGTCCCCCCTCGTGGTGGAAACTTGGATCGCAGACTAATCCAAGAAGAACAGAAGTTCATTTTTCTTTTCAATACAGTTAGCCCAGGGGGTTTGAATAAAGAAATTGAATATCATGCTTTTTTATAGGTTTACCCCTGTAACCGGGTAAGGCGGACATGTCGCCTCTCGCCCCTCCCCAGACCCCACCCCCACTTTCCTTTCCCCGAAAGACTAATTCAGAACAAACACATGACAACCATTTTGGGAATTAAACTGGTCGCAGCTTTAATAACCTTTTAAACAACCACACAATACAAAATCAACACATTTTAACTCCCCCCCCCCCAAGCAGAGCGAGCTCTCACCCGCCGTGTTAGTAGCAAGGTGACGCCGCATCCGCTTCCCCGGGGCAGAAGCCCGACATTTTCCACGCCCTCCCTCTTCCGGCTTCGCCATGCTATTAGCAAAAGCCTGAGGGGTTAACCGGGTCGGGGGTACCCCACCCCCGCCCTCATGCTTGCCACCGGCTCCGGACCCCGGAAACCTCCGGGATCCCGCCAAAGCCCCCCCCCCCTCCAGCTGCAACAACCCAACACCCCCAACCCAAAGCCTCCCCAAGCCAGGGCGGGCGGGACGTCAGGCGCCTCCAGCCTTGACCCAGCAACTGCCGATGCAGCGCTGGGTCCCCGCGCCACTCACCCCCCCGCTGCCGAGTCCTAGCCCCCTCATTGGCTCCTGGGCATTTCAAACGCCGAGGGGAGCCAATGAGGCGCCAGGTCGCGTGGGGCACTGCCGAGCCGCGCGCCGCCGCAACCGAGGGGGGGGGGCGAACGGCCCGCCGCCCCCCAGGTTAGAAGCAGCCACGCGGACGGGGCCCGCGGCCTTGCTGTAACTGGGTAAGGCGGACATGTCGCCTCTCGCCCCTCCCCAGACCCCACCCCCACTTTCCTTTCCCCGAAAGACTAATTCAGAACAAACACATGACAACCATTTTGGGACTTAAACTGGTCGCAGCTTTAATAACCTTTTAAACAACCACACAATACAAAATCAACACATTTTAACCCCCCCCCCCCAAGCAGAGCGAGCTCTCACCCGCCGTGTTAGTAGCAAGGTGACGCCGCATCCGCTTCCCCCGGGCACAAGCCCGACATTTTCCACGCCCTCCCTCTTCCGGCTTCGCCATGCTATTAGCAAAAGCCTGAGGGGTTAACTGGGTCGGGGGTACCCCACCCCCGCCCTCATGCTTGCCACCGGCTCCGGACCCCGGAAACATCCGGGATCCCGCCACAGGCTCAGGTCAGCCACGACCAGAGCCGCCCCCCAAAGGTAAGCTGCGACCAGCCCTCGCCCCCAACGGAATACCTTCCAAGGCCTCCTGCCAATCATTAAGCAGTAAATCTAGCCCTATAGAGGCCCGGGCAGTCCACGTCCACCCAAGGGTGAAAAATTTGACAGCCCCCTTGCTGGCCCACCCACCCGCCAATTTGACGGTTAATTTTTGTCACAACCCGTGACCACCATCGCTGAGCCCTACAGGACGGCCTTGGAATGATATCCGACCATAGTAATAATACATCTGGAAACATCCCCAACACCACCCCAAAGTCCTTGATAGCTGCTCGAATCAACTGCCGGCAAGTCCACGAAGCGAGATCGTTGCCAGCTAGGTGGAGCAGTAACACATACGGGGCGCCTCTGGTACGCTGGAGGTGCCAAAGCAAAGGCAAGAGTTGGATCCACCGGAGTCCGCGCTCGCCCAGCCATGTGACAGTCACCGCCTGCTCGGAAATTCCCAAATTCAGCCCCATTGAGCGCGTCGCTGCTCGCTGACCAGCCCAGAAGACAAAGGAGTGGCCAAGAATCCAACAGCATCTATGCCCCGCATCTGTAACAAAGAGAATAGACCCGTTAGTGCCCCCCCCACTCCCCTACAAACGTACGTAGCTGTGGAAGGCTCCCGACCGCCATCGCCCAATGCGCTGTATCTCCTGATCGGGCAGCCCAGCCTCCGCTTCACTGGTCGCCGCCCCAATCCGGAAGGAATGCGGGGCGAACGCACCAGGGTCCTCACCTATCTGCCGTAAGGCCAGCCGTAGCACTGCGGTAAATTGGAAACGCGTAAGAACTCGCGCGTCCTGATGGATAAAAAGGCTACCGCCAACCTCCGGACGCACGCGTAAGTACGCTTGCAGGAACGCGACCGGACACGAGGGAGAACCCTGCACCGCTGCCAATTCCACCCACATACCTCTACCTGCCTGATCCGTCTTAGAACGGGCAAGGCGGATACGAACCCTACTCCCGAGCAAGTGCACTTGATGCACTTGCACCTCCCTCCCATTGCGAATCCGCCCCGACTCCGAAACCAGCTCGCCCACCCGAAACGCGCCGAAAAAGGCTAATGAAAAAACGGCCTGAAAGAGCGCCCCCTCGTAGTAGGAGGAAACCACCTGCGGCAAAGCACCGCATAACTGTCGCAGTAAGTCATGTGTAATAGGGCGCCGCCAATCCCCGGGCGAGGGACTGGACCACTCCCAACCCCGCAACAATGCACGCGTTAAAAATCCCCCTCCCGCCCCCCCCCACCCGAGAGCCCATGCGAAAAAGGCGAATCCCACCAAGTTCCTTCGGACAGTGGTCCGTGACAGCCCCTGCTCCTTAGCCGCCGCCACATACTGACCCAGAAGCAGATCCGACGCTGACCCAGGTCGCCAGCCATGGAGTAGCAAGAAGGATACCACACTGCAGCAGCCACGTTGATACGTGACCCATGTCGCCGAAGAGACGGACTTCCGCAACAGCTCGATCATGGCTGGAGGCCAATCCGCCATAAATGCTCCGGGACCGCAGATCCCACGTCGTCCGCATCCGGCGCCAAGGTCCGAAACAGCGCCCACTTGAAACAGGAAAGAGCATCAGCAATCTGGTTATGACTCCCAGGAATATGACGAGCCTTAATCACTAAATTCAACTGCAAGCATGAGAACACCACCTGCCGCATTAGGTCAGCTACCGGCTGACATCTTGGGGAATAGTTATTGATCACAGACACTACCGCCTCATTGTCGCACCACCAGCGCACTCTGCGATTGCGGAGTCTATCCGGCCACAACGACAGGACCACCAAAATGGGAAACAACTTGAGGAAGGTAATATTCCTCGTAAGCCCCACCTCTCGCCAGGATTGAGGCCAGCCTTCAGCGCACCATGCGCCCCCAAAATAAATCCCCAAACCAGAACCCCCCGCTGCATCAGTATACAACTGCAGATCCGCAGAAGTCACCTCCGGGTCTCTCAGCACCGTGGTACCATTAAAGTCACGAAGAAAATCGTCCCAAATCCGCAGGTCTGCCCGCAAGCTGCGTGACATCCGAATCCGATGATGCGGTCGAGAGACACCCGAAGTAGCCGCTGACAACCGGCGCAAGAACACTCTCCCCATCGGAATCACCCGACACGCAAAATTCAGGGACCCCACCAAAGACTGCACCTCCCGCAGCATTAGCTTACGAGAGCCCAGCGCGTTGGCGACCAACACCTGCAGACTCGTAACTTTCTCTTCCGGCAAGCGGGCTACCAACGCCACGGAATCCAACTCAACTCCCAAAAAGGTAAGAGTAGTCACCGGACCCGCCGTCTTTTCGGAAGCTAATGGAACACCCCACACTTGGGCCAACTGGACAAACCCATCCAACAAAGCCTTGCACTGCCCCGTATGCGCCGGACCCACGAAGAGGAAGTCATCTAAGTAATGCACCACCGAGCCGCACCCCACCCAGTCCACGAATGCCCAGTGTAAAAAGGAGCTAAACTGTTCGAAATACGCACAGGAAATCGAACAGCCCATAGGCATGCTTTTATCGAAGTAAAAGTGACCTTCGAAGCAAAACCCCAACAAATGGAAAGCAGAAGGGTGCACCTGCAATAAACGGAAAGCGGATTCAATATCCACTTTCGCCATCAAGCACCCCGGCCCACAGGCACGTACAAGCTCAACAGCCTCATCAAAGTATGCATACCGTACGGCACACAAAACCCTAGGAATGTGATCATTAACCAAGGAACCAATAGGAAAAGAAAGATTATGTATCAAGCGATACTTCCCCGGCTCCTTCTTTGGAATGATACCCAACGGAGAAACCACAAACTCTGCAAACGGTCGTGCTCTGAAAGGACCCGCCACCCTACCTAAGGCCAGCTCAGTTGCCAACTTATCCCGTACCAGCTGCGCGAAACGCCGCACTGAAGGTGAATTCCGCGCCTTGTGTACCCCTACACTGCCTACCACCGGTATGGGAAACCCCTCCTTAAACCCATATTCCAAAAGACCGCTGACCTGTCGCTTTGGATACTTCCTAAGCCACGGACCGAACACATCAATCGCAACCGGGGTGGGGGCCAAACTCCATACGTCCCTATTACTTGTGGTTGGGGGCTGACATGCCCCCGCCACTCTTTTTGACTCACTTGAGAGCTGAGTGACCCCCATTACAGATGGAGCAGGCGTGCCGGAATTTGCAATCCAGAAAGGGGCAGGAAGACTTGTTTAAGTGCCAGCACAAGTCCCCCGCTCCCCCCCCCCTGGAGTTCTCTGCAAAACAGGGGGCACGCCCAATCGAAAGGGCCGATCCGCCCGCGCGGGGGCGGCTACTCCACCTCTTTGCCCACCCATACTTCCACCGCCAGGTCTGATCGCCATCTGCATCAGCCAAAGATTAATGTCCTGCGTTCCCCACGACAACATGCGATTCTCCTCCATCTTATCACAGAATTTCTCATCATAGTTGAGCCAAACCCAACCGTCATGAGTCTGTGAGGCCTCCAGTATGGAATCCGCGTAAGCCAAAAGCATACCGTACTGCTCCGGATGCGAATGACCCCATACACTAGCCAAGCGCAAGAAAGACCGAGTCCAATTAACCACATTCCGAGCCACTCTCTTGACCCTACCCGCCTTCTCGTCCTCCTTACGCTTCCGTCGACTATCCCCCGACTGTTTACGACCTTCGAGTAAGCGGAAAATATCTAAATAGCGACGTTTCACAATCTTTTTCCGCAGTGTCTTTGGCACCCCCTCCCATAACTCCGAGAAAAACGCCACCGAAGGCACCGAACCCACCTGTCCCGCGCCCACCTCCCCACCAGTGGCCCGCAGACTCCCGGACAAGTCGTCTGACACCGAGCCGGACGAAGATTCAGAAGTTGAAGAAGAGGAGGACCCCGAACGCCGCCGCCGGTGACATGAACGCCGCTTGCGCTTGGTCGCTCGCGTCTTACCCCCCTCTCCTGCCCCCCCGCTAGCAGCCAACTCACCTGCCGCTGGTTCTGCTACCTCGGGAGACACGCCCGTCTCCGGTGGCGTCGACACTGATGCTTCCGCTCCTCCCCCATTTCCGACAGACACGGGGCCACCACTTGCGCTCGCCCGCCCGCCCGCCGTCCGGCTGTCCAGCAGGAGCCCCCCACGGTTGCCCCAAGTAGTGCCAGCCAGTCGAAACCTGCGGAGAAAAAACAGGGAAAGGCGAAGGAACACCCGCCACCGGCAAAGGCGGCTGCCACGCTCCTAGCCATTCCGCGCGGGAAGAGCCCTGACCCCCGCCCTGCCAATGCGCCCACACGGGCGAATAGGCTGCCCAAGCAGGAGCAGAGCCACCCCCAGGACTCGCAGTGTCCATAACCACACTGCTCGACTGAGGAGCAGCCCCTTCACTCACCCCCGCGGGACTTATGGCAACCCCCAAGCCACCCGTAGGACCGAGGGCCTCTCCCCGCCCCAAAGCACCTCTAGCCGGGCCTTTGGACCTACCTCGCCGGCCCCCAGATAACAGGCCAGCCGAAACCCCCCTACCCACCCGCTCCCCCGGCCTAGCGACAGGGCTAGAAGCACGGTCGGACGCTGGGCCACGGCTCAGAGCCCTGCCCCTGGTCCCTCTTCCAAAATGAGCCGAGCGCCCCAACAGAGCAGGCCCCCCTCCCCGAGGACCGGCCGGCTTAGCCTTCCCCGACCCGTGGCGCTGACTGGAACCCCCCTTTTTCCCCCCGCCGGCCATGGGAAATTAACAGGCTGGAGGAACCCTGGAAACCAATTTCACAGTGGGTTGCTCTCTTTTTTTTTTTTTTTTTTTTAAATGGAGGTGGAGGACTCTCTAAGCCCCAATGCTTTGGTGTCCGATTTTATTTATTTAATTTTTTTGTTTTATGGGGATAGGAATTGCAGCACTACCCCACAGACCAAAAACCAACTTGCCTGGAGAGCCAACACCACCACGAGCGTCCCGACTCCCCCGTCGCTGAATCGCTGCCCCCCGGAGCTCCGAAGACGGCGCCGCTTCTCGTGCTGCCTCCCGCTGCTGCACAAGGCCCTCAAAAACACGAAGATCCTGCTCCGCCAACCCGCACACGTCAGGCGCCTCCAGCCTTGACCCAGCAACTGCCGATGCAGCGCTGGGTCCCCGCGCCACTCACCCCCCCCCCCGCTGCCAAGTCCTAGCCCCCTCATTGGCTCCCGGGCGTTTCAAACGCCAAGGGGAGCCAATGAGGTGCCAGGCCGCGCGGGGCACTGCCGAGCCGCGCGCCGCCGCAACCGAGGGGGGGGGGGCGAACGGCCCACCGCCCCCCCGGTTAGAAGCGGCCACGCGGATGGGGCCCACGGCCTTGCTGTTTTTATGCATTTTTTACGTTTATTTTAATTGCAATATTATGAGTTAATGCCTTTGTGTATTTATTATTCATGCTTTTATTATGTATATTTTTTGTACTATTACTTGTGTGCATTTGATTTTATCAACTGTTGCTTTAACCATCCCCTTTTTTCCCACATGTCATTTTTATTTTTTATTTTATTTTACATTTTATTTTTTATTTTACATTTGATTTTTGATTCTTCATTTTTTACTAACCTTTCTTTTCATTTTTATGTTTTCCCCTATTCATTATGGCTTTATGATTAATTACGTTTTAATATTCTTATTAGTTACTACAATTTGATTTCAAAAAAATTTTTTTTACACATATATATACATTAAAAAATGTTTATACATATATATACATATATACATATTTTAGCATATACAAAAATTTTTGTATATAAATTTTTTTTTTATATATACAAAGTTATTTATTTATGTCTGCTTTATATCTTTATGTTCCAAATATATATATTTTGTTTCTCTCCCTGTTATTTTATCCTTATTTTTATATATATTTCTATATATATTTTTTCTATATATATTTTTTAACCCTTTTTATTTTAATTTATTTATATTTTATATTTCATTTATTTATTTTTTAACCCCCTTCTTTATCTATTTTTATTATTATTTTATTATTATTATTATTATTATTTTTATTTTTCTCCTATTTATTATGGATTTATTAGTGTTTATGTTTTTATATTCCTATTGGTCACCATAATTCAATATCTTATATTTATTTTTTATATACAATTTTATTTATTCTATTTTACATTCTTATGTTCCAATTATAATTTCTAAAAAATATATATATATATATTTTTGATATTTGTCACGTATTTTGTAAATTTCATTATTCATTATTTACTCTCATTTTTCTGCATATATACAATAGATTCTTTAATATTTTCTCTATATTATATTTTTTTATTATGTTTTTATTATATTTATTATTACTACTATTCTTATTTTCACTATATACATAACAATGTCATTCTTCTTTTTTATCTCTTTAAGGCACTTGTATATCTGTAATTTCCACTTATTATTTATTATTTTTTATAATTTTTTACAATTCATTATCTACGGTTCAGGTTATGTTGTTCACTTTCCCCTTGTACTGTGAATGTTTATATGCTAATTTCGATGACGTATGGAAGGTCCTCTATTTATTCTGATTAACTACACCTGCGCGGTGTTTTCCCGCTCAGTGACCTCATTGGTATGTACCGGCGTTCTCACTCTCTATACATATAACAATTTGAATTTATGTGTTTTTTAAATTTTTCATATGCGTTTTACTCTCAGTCCATCTCCTCTCGTGGCACGGAGCAGTGCAAGTATGTTTTAATCTTTCCTCTATTTTTAAATTTGCTTAAATTAAGCATATCTTTTTGTTTCACCCTTTTTTCTTCATGATACTGAGCCGTGTGAGTGCATTTTTTGTTCCCCGCAGTTCTATTTTTTGCTACACATTTTTTCCTTTTGCTCCTTTCAAGCAGACACTCTATAATTTCTTATTAAAGGTTTTTTGAAGCAGACACAATCTGTTTTAATATTTTTCGATTCAACTAATTTTCGAATGATAAGGTCTGCTTTCTTCCCTTTTTCCTCCGTATGTGTTCCTATAGCTACGTTATTGTTTACATATATACCCTATTTTCTAGGACGCCATAATTCGCGTTTTTGTGTTTCCCTGTATTTTTGATGCCGCCTCATTGGGTTCTTTAGCTTGAGTATGTTCCTTATCGGGCTTGTGTCCTTGGTTTTTATTTTCATTATTTTTCCTTTTTTTTAATATATTTTTTAAACACTTGTATTTTTTAAGGCGCTTGTGCATCTGTTACTCCCCTAGTTGCTTTTTATGGTTAAATTATGGTTTCCATTTGGTCTTTGTACCGTGTATTTTTGGATGCTAATTTCGATGATGCGCACACGGGAGGGCCTCTATTTATTTTGAATTACTACACTCGCGCGGTGTTTTCCCGCTCTACGATTCCATTGGTATGTATTGGCGTTCTTATGCTTTACACACACATATATATACCATTTGAATTAAATTGTACTTTTATCTCTCCATGTGTGTTTTTCATCTTTGTCCCATTCCCTGCTTTTCAAGTTTGTTTTTTCCTCCGCAGCACGGAGCAGTGCAAGTGTGTTCTTCTCCTTTTTCAATATATATTTTTTCTCCCGCAACCCTCCATTCTTTGCTATACACTTTATTTGCTCAACTCAAGCAGATAATCAGAAGCTTTTCTTTTAGGCAAATACTTTATATGATATCTTTTCCAATAATTCTTGTTTTAACCTATTTTTGACGACATTGTCGTTTTTTTTTCTCTTTCTCGCCTTGCCGCGCAGTTCGTATGTTTTGCTACACCATTTTTCACAAGTACGCCCCTATTCCTTTTTTCTTTTCCTGTTTTTATGATGCCGATATCTTGGTTTCCTAGTATGTTCCCTATTAGTGTGGGGATGCTTGTGTCCCTTATGGCACCATTGTCTGACACCTTTATTGTCTGTGTAATATATATATATTTTATTATTTTTTCCCCCCCATTTTTTCCCTTCTTTCTAGTGGTTACTTATGTCTACTCGTAAGGCTCATGCAGTTCGTTTCCTTTCAAACACTTTTGGCCAGTTTCCTTGTATCTCTTTGATATTTATGTTTTTCAACCACCTACAAAGAAATAAAAATATGTATTTATTACTATTATTATTATTTTTATTTTTAATTTTATTTTTATATTCATATCTTTGCATCTTTTCCTTTTATTTTCATTTTATTTTGGTTTTTATACACCCCCCTCCTTTTTTTTAAAACACTTTTTTAATGTACTATAGTTTTTAATCTACATCTATATCTGATATTTTTTGAGTGTTTCTTTCTGTCTTTGCACAATACATCATATTCTTTTTAAGCTCTTTCTCTGTTTTTTGGTTCATTCCTTCCTATGGCACATTTTATACACCTATACAGGTGCACATATATTTTGTTTAATCCAGTGGACTTTTTTACAATTCCTTTTTATAATTTCTTTGTATATTAATATATTCTCCTTATTTTTAATTATTTATTATTTTTTCATCGATTTAGTTGTTTTATGTATAGTTTTTTATGTACAGTTTTTTATGTATAGTTTTGTATACTCCCCCTTGTAGTTCTATGTACCTGAATGACATGTGTTGTCTGTAATAACAATTGTATACTTTATTTATCTTTTTATAGACTGGGAAGAGTGGCGTTGTCCACCTTGTTCTGGTTGTTTGTTTCCTTGCCTATGGTAATGTACCCCCTTGTTTTATATTGAATGAATTGGTTTTTGTTTAATATTTATTTCAAGTTTTAATATATTTTTCATATATATTTTTTTGATATTGATGTTTATATTTGTCTGTTTTTAGACCCCTGAAGAAGGCCTCCGGCCGAAACCGTTTGAGTTGGGTCTGTTAATAAAGGCTTTTTTACACCATCTCCTTTGTTTTGGCCTTGGTTATTAGCTTCCGCTCTGATCCACTGGTACTCCTGCGGAAGATTCTCTTCTTTTGCCTCCCCTCTGCTCTTTATTCCTTGCAAGCCTCTGAGGCTCTTCCTCCTCATTCCACTCCCATGATGCTCTCAGTTTCTGTTTCCTGCAATGTCTTTGGATTCTCTTTTCCTCTCTCGCTCTTTCTTTTGCACAATTTCTTTTGTGTCAATTTGCAGAAAATAAGACCCAGATACACATGCACACAGGTGGACATTCAGAACTTTACACTTTATTCTCTGCGCACTTCCAACAAACAGCTACATCCTGTCTCTTCTTTCTCTATAAGATTGGCAAAATGTGTCCCTTCCTTACTACACACACTACTAAGACTTTTATCCACTCTTTAGTTCTCCTAGGACAAGCAGGATGAGTCAGCCACACCTGCTGATGTCATCGGACGGCTCTGAGATGGATATCTCTCCAATAGCCCAGAAGGGTTTTGTCCTTCTGAGCATGAGTCACTAGCCCAACCCTCTGATCCTGCCCCTAGCTGGCCAGTTTTACCTCTTCCGCCTTGCACGCAAGGCGGATTTCTTCTCTCCTCCTTACTTACAGTCTACTTAAACAAAAAAAAAGGAATATACAAAGAAGATAAGAAGAAGAAAGGAAAATAGAACACTCATCACTCGCCATATCTGTTTTTAAGAAGTGTGCGTCCTGCTCCAGAAAGATGAGCAACTCAGACAACCACCACAAATGCATCTGCTGCCTCGGTAAGGACCCCCGGTTCAGGACTGTACCGACTGTGCCCACATGTCCCCAAGGGCCAGAAGAGCTCATGGCTATGCCTTGGAGTATTTTCTCTCTTCTACTCGTGGCTCAGGCACGCCAGATCCCCGCATCAGGAATGTCACCAAAAAGAGGACCTCTGCCTCTAAGCCCGCTCCTGTGGCGACCAACCGGCACAAAACAGGTTGGCAGCATCTGCTTCCTCCCCAGCAGCGGCCTAAGACGTGCCTCAGAGGGCCTCCGTCTCCTGCCAGGCCCACGTACGGTCTTCCTACCCCGATGCTACAGAGCTCTCATCAACACATGGGGACTCTGGGGGCGGCCATCTTGCCTCTGAACACGTGGTGTTGCAGGCCACCGCTCTGCTGTTGGATGTCCTCTAATCTCCCAGCAGCAACCGGACCAACCCCGAGAATGCAGGGAATCCCTCTCTCCTCGGCGCAGATGATCCCCCGACAGCCCAGGAGCCAGCAGAAAATGGCACTGCTGCTCTGAAAGATTGTCAGAGCATCACAGACACTGCTGGAGCACCTCGGGACAGTGAAGGCACCACCAGAGCACCTCGGGACATCACAGTCACCACCGAAGCAGATGGGAGCACAGTGGACACACACGTAAGGGGAAGCATGGAGGCAGGAGGAAACACCTTTCACCACAGGACAAAGAGTCAGGTACTCCTTCAGTTCCCCCTCCTCTCCGGCCTCCTTCTTCTCGGGACACAGAAACCCTGAGCCTTCTCCTGGCGCTTCTGCTCATCCTGAGACCCTGGAACCTCAACCCCTCTGGGCTCCAGAACCAGACATAGCCCATGTTCTCCATGCTCCTTCTCCTGCTCAGCTACGTGCTTTGGGCCCCCTGGGGCCTACACAGCTTTTCCAGCTATTTTCAGACTTCCTCTAGCACTGGTCTTCCTCGCGGACTCCTGTTCCTACAGAAGCGCAGCTACCTTCGGCACGAATCCCTGCAAGTCACACTAACCCTCCAGACCAGCCTGTCTCCCCCACATCTACCTCCTCTATGGACTCCACAGCAGTCCTCTCCCCCCGGACTACCTCTGATGTTCCCAGTGGGGATGGGGAGGCCCCCTCCATGGGAACCTCCCTCAGCAAGGATGAGCTGCTTCCTCCTCTTGAGACACTATCTACTGGATCCAACCTGGACAGTAACTCCAATCCTAAGTACTTAACATACCCCAAACAATGTTCCCTCTAATTTTCGGTAGGCTGTGTGCACATAAAATATCAGCTGTGTGCAGCTTTTGAAGGAAGGTTAAATTTTTGTACGCCACATAATGACACTCGGAGTTATATACTTTAAAATTTGACTACACGTCAGAATACAGTATGTACACCACATTGATTTTAATCAAATTAAATGAAAATAGACGATTACTAAATGAAGCGAGAAATTTCTACTAATTACAATCATAACTTTTAAATTTTAAGACGTCTGTGTTGTTTTCTATCAGAATCGGAGCCGTAATTTTTGTGCGCTCTGTTGTAAAGCATGTGCTCTCGCTCGGCGAGGTGTGTGCGCGCACACTCGCGCACAGCTTAGAGGGAGCAGTGACCCCAAATCCCTGTGGAAGATCTCGACTCTAGGGATCCTAGCCCCTGACATAACAGATTAACGTCTGGAAACCCAAGCAGCCCTAAAGTTCCTTGAAACTCCCAAAATCTCCGCATTCCTGCCACTGCACCCCTTAATGAAGGAGAATCTCCTTAAAATATGGCAGAACCTGGCCATCGGTGCCACTTCTTCGCGGAATATACCTGATTCATCCATCGCCAGGGTTTGAAAAGCCTCAACTACCCTACAACTCACTCGCCGTGGAATCCGCCCTCAAGCGGGTCAAATCTGCCCGCAACCATGCCAACTGCCCACTAGGAAAGGACCTCAAACTCATGGATAAAGTTGGAAAGAAAGTCTTCCAGGGAGCAATGCTTTCTGCAAAGGTAGCAGCACATCAGCTCCAGCACACCCTCTATCAAGATATCATCATACAGGACCTCAAATCTATAACATCATCCCTCTCAGAAGAGATGCGGATATTTGCCACCAAAGCCCTGACTGACCTGCTCGAAAGCACTAAACAAAAGATCAGAGCAGCCTTCGACTCCTTCGACACCGTCACACACACAGCAGGGATAGCTATCTCAGCTCGCTGATTAGCATGTCAATGCACCTCCGGCTTCTGGAACAATACCCACAATCACATCACGAATGCACCCTTTCTGGGAGGATCCTTGTTCAGCGATAAAGTGAAATACGCCAGGGCCTCGAACGTTTCTCGGCTACCAACCGAAAAGGATCTTACCATAAATCTTACTCAAAAACTAAGCGCTACCCCTCCTACAGCTCCTACCAAAAGTGGCAAGCACCTCGGTACAAACAACAGACCCATCAAAATCCATACTGCAACAAGCCTCGCCAGCGAGATCGGAAACAACTTAAGTCTACCCCAGCAGGCACAGGGAACGTAAACCCCTCCTTTTGATGCCAGTTCGCCTTCTCCACCGCCCACCGGAGACATGGAAATCCATCACCATGGACAGATGTGTCCTACGCATCATCGAGGAAGGCTACAGCTTAAAATTCACCTCAACCTCCTTCCAACAGAAGCTGCCATGGAACAACTTCTCAGCAGCTTTGCTCCTCGATTTCAACAAGGCCATACACTCCCTGCTAGCAGCCAGAGCTATAGAACCAGTACCCTCACAGGAGCATTTTACGGGTTTCTACTCCAGATGTTTTCTGATTCCCAAGAAATTGGGTGGGTTCTGCCCCATCTTGGACCTCCAGTATCTCAACAAACTCATTCTCAAAGAGAAATTCAGAATGTAATCCCTGGGTTCCATCCTCCCCATCATCCAGCCAGGAGAAGGGCTCGTGTCCATGGACTTGCTCGATGCTTACACTCACATTCCTATCCATGTGTCTCACCAGAGGTTCCTCCGCTTCCAGATCCAGGACAAGCATTACCAGTACAGGGTACTGCCATTTGGACTTTCCTCTGCCCCGCTGGTCTTCACAAAATGCGTGGCTGTCATCGCCACACACCTGAGGAAGCAGGACATCTGTGTTTTTCCATACCTGGATCCATACCCGGATGACTGTCTGATTTCCAGCCAGTCCCCTCAAGGCACAGAAGCTGCCATACAACAGACCATCCACTCTATTGCTGCAGGGGTTCCTAGTAAACCTCCAGAAGTCGAAACTTCACCCATCTCAACAGCTGGAGTTCATCGGAACATCAATAGACACCTGGGTCACATGGCGGTGAATATGCAGGTAATCCCTCTGGTGAGACTACACATGTGTAGGATACAATGGCACCTGCGTGTCCACTGGAACCAACACTCACAACCGCTGTCATCGGTAATTCCTCTGGATGCAGCTGTGCAAAAATTCGTAGCCTGGTGGTCCAACCCGCTGAACCTCATGGGCGGCCGGCCCCTACAATTATCCCCACATAAGATAGTCATCACCTCAGATGCCTCCCTCTTAGGTTGGGGGGGGGGGGGGCCCACTGTGGTCAGCTCCATGCTGAAGGAATCTGGAGCCAGAGGGAGCACAGTCTGCACATCAACCTAATGGAACTCAGAGCATTAAGTCTCGCTCTCAGGATGTTGCAGACCCTGATCCGGGAAAGACTGTCCTCTTACAGACAGACAGACAATCAGGTGGCCATGTTCTACATAAATAAACAAGGAGGGACCGGCTCTAGTAAACTGTACAAGGAAGCCCTACAGCTCTGGAAATTTGCACAGGCCAGACACTGTCTCCCTCATGCCTCCTACCTCCCGGGAACACAGAATCCGTTGGTAGCTGACTAATAGACCCACAGGAATGGTCCCTCAACCACCGCATTACCAGGTCACTCTTCAAGAGGTGGGAACAACCACAAATTGACCTATTTGCCTCAAAGACCAACACAAAATGTGACTACTTCTGTTCCAAATGTCCATCCAGCCTCAGCGTTGCCTCAGATGCCTTCGTCATGTCATGTGGGGAGTGATCACCAGTGTATGCATTCCCACCCCTACCTCTCAGCCCGATGACCATCCAATGAATCATATTGGACAAGGCAGAAGCCATTCTCATTCTACCCTACTGGCCACACCAGATGTGGTTCCCATACCTCCAATGCCTGGCCCTTGAAGCGCCAGTGAAGCTTCACCTGTGCGAAGACCTCCTCCCCAGAGAAGGGGAACCTGCACCTCTCCAGTACCTCTGGACTCTAGTGCTCACTGCCTGGAAACTGAAAGGGTAGTGTTATCCTCGTTAAATCTCCCCGCAGAGGTCCAAGAAGTGATCCTCACTTCCCGGCGACCAGCCACTCGGAAATTGTATTGATTGAAATGGAAGTGCTTCACCTCATGGTGCTCAGCCCAGCATCTCGATCCCTTCTCCTGCCCAGTCCAAAGGAACCTGCAATACCTCATCTCACTCCTTCATAGTGGCCTGAAGACTCAATCCATTAGGGTGCACCTATCAGCTATTGCTGCCTTCCATGCCTATGAACAGGGCGACACCATTGCCAAGCTCCCACTGGTTGCAAAGTTTATGAGAGGGCTAAACAACATATGCCCACACACCTGGGCCCCCGTACCCCAATGGGATCTCAATGCGGCCCTGAATGAGCTCACACAGATGCCGTTTCAACCCTTACACACTGCAGAACTCAAGTATATTTCCTGGAAGATACCTAATAGCTATCACCACAGCCAGAAGGATAAGCAAGCTCAAAGCTCTGGTAGCACACCTCCCCTACACGGTACTCTCCCAGGACTGTGCTTCTCTAAGAATGCACCCAAGGTTCATTCCCAAAATGGCATCTGACTTCCACATCAACCAGGTCATCGAACTCCCCTCTTTCCGACCTGAGGGAGAGGAACACCTTCACACCCTTGACTGCGTAAGGGCGCTGCGCTCCTACCTCCAATGCACAGCAACTCACCGGAAAGGCTCTCAACTGTTTTGTCTCTTACAACCCCAACAAACCCAGCCATCCAGTCAGCAAAAGGATGCTTTCCTTGTGGATCTCAGCCTGCTTCACCTTCTGCCTGAGAAGGCAGGAGGGCAGACAACCTTGAGGGTCAACGCTGACCACCTCAGAGCACTGTCCAACTCCATTGTGAACTTGCGCGCGGTGTCGGCAGCTGACATCTGTAAAGCTGCAACTTGGTCATCGATCCACACCTTCTAGACACACTACTGTCTGGACATGGACATTGCCCAGGGCTCTGCTTTTGGTCAGGTGGTCCTAGCCACAGCATTACGGGATCCACTGCACTGACTTTGCTCTCTGTTGCACATATCCTTGTTTTCACACATTTGCACTGTCACATTGTTTGCACTCTCACTATTCGCTTGTACTTGCACTACGGTTTGCACTACCCTGTGTTCTATCAGGATGACGTGACTCCCAATAAAGTCACCTGTCAGTACTTAGTCATTGTTACGTCTATCATTTCATTAGAAACTTTGAAAGCAGTGGGTCTCCCCCTTCCACAACAAACTTAAGCTTGGGAGGCACCTGGTGTGGCTGACTCATCCTGCTTGTTCTAGGAGAAAGTGAGGTACTTACCTGTAAGAGGGGTTCTCCGTGGACAACAGGATAAGTCAGCCACACCATCCCACTCTCCTCCCCTATCGAGGGGTTGACCTCTCCCGTTCCTAGCTGAAGATCCTCGGCTAGTGAACCACTGCCCCAGCTAGGGGAGGATCGGAGGGTTGGGCTAGTGACTCATGCTCAGAAGTGCAAAGCCCTTCTGGACTACTGGAGAGATATCCATCTTGGCACCATCGGATGACGTCACCAGTTGTAGATGACTTATTCTGTTGTCCATGGAGAACCCCCGTTACAAGTAAGTAACCTCGCTTTACCCCCTATCTAGACTATTGCAACCTCCTTCTTGCTGGATTCCCTCTCCCCTTTGGAGGTGTGGTGATGAGGAGTTGTTGAGGACTTTGAAGTTTGTGAAGATGGATTTGAATTTAATGTGTTCCTTTATTAGAAGCCAATGCAGTTGTTTTGCAAAAAATGCAATGTGTGCCTTCAAGTCAGTCCTGACTCCTGACAACCCTGAAGCTCCTGGGTTTTCTTGGCAGTGTCATCGGAAGTAGATTGCCAGGCCTTTCTTCTGAAGCAATGGAGGGTTAAGTGACTTGCCCAAGGCCACAAGGAGTGCTAGTGGGAATCAAACCCTGGTTGCTTGGTTACCAAGCCAGTGTTCTAACCACTAGGCTACTCCTCCACTCCAAGTTGTTTTAGAAGAGGTGTAATGTGTTCTGAGGTTTTATTTGCGTTGAGTAGGATTCATGCAGCAGTGTTGAGTGCAAGTTTGAGAGAGTGGATGGTTGAGTTTTGTATGCCTTGAAAGATAATATTACAGTAGTCAAAGTGGGGGACAATGGTTGCTTGAAGGACTGGTCATGGTCAGTCAGTAAATGTTTGAGATGCTTGATCATTTTAAGCTTGAAGTAAATGCTCTGAGTAAGAATTTGTACGTGTGCTGAGAAAGTGAGGCGTTGGTCCAGTGTGACTCCAAGGTATCATATATCTTATTTCATTTGGATTTGAGTGCCATCAATAGCTATGGAAGATGGTGGTTTTAAGCCAAAGTCTGTTGTGATGAATATGACCTCTGTCTTCTTGAGGTCTATGTTCGAATTGTGTATTTTGAGCCAGCTGCAGACAGCGGAGAAGCAGGTTGATATGGGTATGATGTCTGGATTTGATATGTTGATATCATTACATCATCGGCATAGATCTAGTATAGAATATTGCAAGTAAGATTTAGTGCTGCGTGGCACCCCAACATCTTATCCTTATACTTTGTGTATAAATTTGTAAGACAGGATAACTTATAAGTAAAAATCAACCTACTTTATTGAACTAGAATACACAGGTCTGCAGCAAATTTAAATATAACACCATACTGTTGTCCTGTGAGGCAGAAAATGACATCACTCGATACAGAACTCCAGTTACTGTCTGCCCACTTTACATTCTACAAAGCACTATTTTATACATTTACATCACAGTTTTTTTTCTTTAACCCATTTGTACCTTTTCCCTTATATGGTTATTCCTTACAACAGCCTTGGAAATACATTTCTTTCTTTTTCTCTTCTTGTATGGTTATTTGCAGGGTTTTATCTCTATGTCTTATCTCCTTTAACCTCCCCCAATTCCTGTCTTTTTCTGGTTTATATGTAGTCATGGTTAAAGCATTCTGTCTGCAGTTCGTCTTGTCAGCAGTTTCAAAGGTAAATAACATACACACACAGAGACACAGAGACACTGTTTTTATTCACTTATTTCAAGATGGAATTTTCAGAGAGGATTCTGGGAAAGCAGGCAGATTCATTCAGCACTTTCATCTTCTCAGGTCTCTTCTTAATTGCAGTTTGTGGCCTGTAAAGTAAGACTTGAAACATCTGAGGAGTGTGTGTGCTAATCCAAGAGTTTGAAGGTGCTGAATTATGAGGTCATGTGGAATGGAGTCAAATGTTGGGAGGTGGGAGGAGTGGCCTAGTGGTTAGGACAAGGTACTTCAGGCCAGAGGGCCAGGGGTTCAAGTCCCACCTGTGGACAGCAATCTCAGTCTGGAGGGACTGGGATTTCTAGTCCTATAGGCACTCCTTGTGGTCTTGGGCAAGCCATTTAACCCTCCATTGCCCATGTTCCCTGTAAGTATTAGCATATGTGTGTCATATCCCCTCATATTAAATGTATCTCCCAATTGACCACTTTGACCCAGTGAAAAGCAGGATATAAATACAGCTAAAAATAAAATAAAATAAATGTTGCTTTTATGTCTAGAATGATAGGTATGAAGCCAGATATGGGTTTTTTGGTGCCCTTGATTAATTTGAGTAGCAGTAAAATTGCCTGTTGGTGCTTTCTGCAACAGATTTCTCTGCATAAACTATGAATATCTGTAGAAAGTAAATGCAGAAGAGGAATAAGAGCAGATATGGATGCCACTTTATCAACTATGAGCCACCGAACATAGTTAGGGAAACTACACAGAGGGTCGCCGTGAGTGGACACTGACTCGACAGCACTTAACAACAACAAACTCGGGGATTATGTGCAAGCCCCTGGAAACATCTGGTTCCTGTTCCAGGCTCTGAATATGGTTAATGTTTCCTCTCTCTTTGCTGGGACGGGCAACCATTCTTACTCAATGCACCTTCATGGACTTCAATGATAGAACCTTATCCCTTTTTCACTATTAGAAGAGAAGCTGAACTCAAGCACTGATTCAGCAAAAGCCAAAGCTACCCTCAGGGGGCTGGGCAGGGTAGGAGGGAGCCAAGGCTGGAGCTGGTGCTATGGAGGGGGGCAGGAGAATGGCTGCAGGGCTTCTGGCTAGGTTCTGGCTTTTGCTAAACACTTTCTTGGAAGGTCTGTCTGCCTGTATATGTTATTTATTTATCTTAGCATTGCTAGAGTGCCTTACTTTTCAGTATTTTTGTTTGTGATATTGTTCAACTCTCTCTCTCCTCTTCCTTATTATCCCAACCCATGGCTAAAAATCTCTTATAGCTGTCCTGTGCTCCTTACCACATATCCTTTTATTTCTTCTGACTTCTGTTCTCCTCTCCATCTCTCCCTTTTATTGCTCCTCATCACTTTGTCGTCCTACTCCTCCTTCTCCCTAATTGTCTCCCCTCCTACCAACACCATCAAGCCCCTACCCCTCATCTCCCCTTTACCATCCTCACTCCCCGCATCTTGTCATCTACCCTATTATCAACTCTTGGATTTTACCACTTTCTCCCTCTATTTCAGCCATCTTCTCTCTCTCGCTAAAACAATCTCACCCTCGTTACCACATGGCAGTCTCCTCTTTGTCCCACACTCTTCTACTCCTTCTCCTTCTCTCTTCCAGAGGTATCAAAACCAACCCTGGGCCCCCAAACGTTTGTCACACTTATTGAACAGTTCATCACGCAACATCTCAAATCTTATTCATATCCCTCCCCTCTCCCCCACCTCTCTCTTTCTCATGTACCTTTTGGAATGCACACTCCATTTCAAATAAACTTGCCTTCACTCATGATCTCTTTATCTCTAATGCTCTCTATCTCCTTGCTCTAACTGAGACCTGGCTCCTCCCAGAAGACAGGGCTTATATTTGCTACTCTCTGTCATGGCGGATTTCAATTCTCCCACACACCTCATCCCACTGGCTGTGGTTGTGGTATTGGGCTTCTACTTTCTCCTTCCTGTCAATTTCAACCCCTCCTGCTGCCTCAATCTTACTCCTTTCCCTCCTCTGAAGTCCACTCGGTCCAGCTTTTTACACCACTTCCTCTCCGATTACCTGCTATATATCAACCCTCTGACAGGTCCGCTTCTACCTTTCTCTCTGACTTAGATTCATGAATTTCTTTCTTTCTAGATTCATCTTCCCCCTCCCTTATTCTCAGGGATTTTAACATTCATGTTGCTCACCCCTCTGACCCTTATGCTTTAAGCTCCTTTCCCTTACCTCATCATTCAACCTCCAGCTTTGCTGTACTGCCCACACTCCACAGCAAGGTCACTGCCTTAACCTTGTAGTCTTCTCTAATTGCTTACCCTCAAACTTCCGTATCTCAACTCTTGCCTTATCAGACCATCACCTGCTAAGCTTCACTCTTAATCACCTGCCACCTCAACCTCACTCTGTCTCCTCCAACCTCTTTAGAGATCTGCATGCTAATGACCCGTTGAACCTCTCCTCCATGGTCTCATTGCCACTTTCCTCCACTATGTCATCTGAGTCTGTTAATGAGGCAATAGTTTCCTATAACACTGTACTCTCCTCTGCTCTTGCTCCACCCATGCCAAGTCCTGTGAAGAGTACTGTACCCTACCCTTTGCTGTCTTCCACTACCCGCTACCTACGTTATTGCGCCCATTCAGCTGAGCGGGCTTGGCTGAAATTCCACACCCTTGTGGACTTTCTAAACTTTAAATTCAGGTTTGTCTTGCAGTCAGCAATAGCACTCACCAAACAAGGCTATTATGTCCATCTGACTAACTCTCTTGCCTCTGATCCTCGCCAACTCTTTACAACTCTCTCCTGTAGATGCCTCCACCTCTGATTCCTTCCTCCCTTTCTGCATGAACCCTGGCTGACTACTTCCAAACTCCACAGGATCACACTCCAATTCCCTAGGAGGTCAGCTACTTCCACTCCTCCCCTTTTCCCCTCCCAACTTTCCCCCCTACCTCTGCTACCTTTTCTTCCTTTTCTATGACCTCTGAGGAGAAAACCACTCTCCTCCTTTCCTCATCCAAACTCACTACCTGCTCCTCTAATCCTCTTCCCACCCATCTCCATAGCTCCATCTCCTCCACTATAGTCCCTTCCATCCCTCATATTCTCAACCTATCCCTCTCCACTGCAATTTTCTCTGTAGCCTTCAAGTATGCTGTAGTCATTCCTCTCTTCAAGATACCCTCACTAGACCAACTTGACCTTCTATCGACCCATCTCCCTCCTTCCCTTCATTTTTAAGCTGTATGAATGTGCAGTTCACCATCATCACCTTAATTTTTTCTCAAGCCCTTCTGGATCCTCTACAATCTGTCTTTCGTCCTTTACTCACATTCTACTGAAACGGCTCTTGCCAAAGTCTCCAGTGACCTGTTCCTGGCAAAATACAAGGGCCTTTTACTCAGTCCTCATTCTTCCTGACCTTTCTGCTGCTTTTGAAACTATTGACTATAACCTTCTCCTTGTTACTTTGTCTTCACTTGCTTTTAAGGACTCTGTGCTATCATGGTAATCTTCTTATTTCTCCCATCGTTCTTGTAGTGTTTGTTCTGGTGGATCCCTTATAAAATCAAATTGCAGTAATCCAAGAGTGAGGTGATAATGGCTTGGAATACTGTCCTGAAGTGGTTGTGGTCCAGTAGTGGATGGAGGTTGTGGAGGATCTTCAATTTGTAGTTTGCAGTGGTTGTCATTTTCTTAATGTGCGCTTGCAGATTCAGTCACTAGTCTTATGTGACTCCAAGGTATTTCACTTCTTGTCATTGACCTTGAAAGTTTCGGGAGTGAATAGGATATCTCTCTGCTTGATGATCAGGAGCTTGGTCTTGTCACAATTGAATATTAGGTTGTAGTCTTTTAACCCAACTATGACTGCCTTCCGGAATGATTTTACTGGTGAATATTCTGAATTCTTGGTGTTGAAGGCAGCATATAGCATTTGGTCATTGGTGTATAAGTGGTAATTTATGTTGTGGCTCTGAGTGAGTTTGCAAATTGGTTGTATGTACAGGGAGGAACCTTGGGGTATGTCACTTAGATGGTTTGGAAGTTTTGTCCCTTATGTTAACTTGCTGCATTCATGTTGTCACGTAAAACTGAAGCCAGGAGAGGGGGGTGCTGTTTAGTCCTATTTCTGTCAGCCGATCTTCAGAGTTGTAGACCGCCCACTGCCCACCCTCGCTCCGCTTCAGTGACGCCCCTTTACACCCACATCTAAGCCTCCCTGTAAAACACGTTGTTTATACGGAAACGCTTTTGCTGGGGCCAGCAGGGGAGCAAACAACTGGGATAGACATTCCTGCTATTCATGGGACAGAATGACCCCCAGAGTGTTTATGAGTGAGGTGAGCAGTGTTTGCACTTTGCAATTTGGTCTAAACTCACGTTGTTGCATGTCCAAGGGGGCAGAAGTGTTATGAAGCCCTGTAGCTGTAATTGTACTGCCTTTTCTATTATTTTTCCTAAATTTGGAAGTATCTTTGCATTGTAGAGATACTGTTTTGGACATATCATGTGTTTCAAGATGGATAACAACACAGTTTTAAACCTCTTACTTTCCTTTGGGACTATTCTAACAAGCTGGTTCTTATTCTTAGTGACTGAAGACTCTGGAAGGCTTTTTCTTACCTTCTGACCCTGGAACAGAGTTCCTAAAATTAATGCCTTTGATAATGGAATCACCTAGTATTATCAGTTTTCTGTTTTGAAATACTTTGACAGCACTCTGGTCATTTCTCTTACACTGTATGTTAATCTTCTTGTCTAAGACCACACCTCAGTTTCCATTAATGGACAATCCTCATTTACCAAAGCAGAGAAGGTATTACAAAAGGATATCTCAAGGTGGAGTGAATGTCTCAGTGTATGGTGTTGTAACCTGCCTGAACCCATTTATTCTTAAATTGCTGGATTTTTTATTATTCATTTACTTATTTTATTTTATTTAAAGATTTTTTTATACTGCCTTTTCCAGAAATCAAAGTGGATTCCAGACAACAAAACCTCTTACATTGAACATAATTATAACAGAGTGAGATGTTTGAATTAGACGAAAAATCTGTATATAATTCTATATCAACATTATGCAGTGGCATATTTAAATAACAACATATTTACAAAAATGGATGGGAAGGCTAGGTTGGGTAGACCTTGACTTGGTCCTGTGGGTTGCAGTGCTGAGCGAAGAGATGGGTTTTAAGGGCCTTACGAAATGTGGAGAGATCATTAATGGATCTGAGCTTATCAGGGAGGGAGTTCCAGTTCACTGGTGCAGTGTTTGTAAAGGCTGTGTTTCTCATCAAGTGGTTAACGTTGTGGAAGTCAATAAATATATAATTACAAAACCTTGTGGAAATCTGTGGGGACTATGAGGGTGTTGAGAGTTGAGATATGATGGAGCTATATTCTTTAGAAGTTTGAATGTGATCATGAGTAATTTGTATTTTATATGGCTATAAATTGGCAGCCAGTGTAATTCATATAATATAGGTGTGATATATTCAGTTCTATTAACTTTCCAAATAATTCGAGCAGCCACATGTTAGGCTATCTGTAACTGGCTTATTGCCTGTTTAGAGAGGCCCTGGATAATGCTGTTGCAATAATCAAAGTGTGGGGTGATTATTTCCTGAATGACACACCAAACGTTATAGCTTGATAGCAGTGGTCTCCATTGCTGAATCAACTTTAGTTTGTAATAGATCTTACCTGGGGTTAATTTTATATTGATGGTTATGCTAAGAGATTGATCTAGAGTAATCCCAAGGAATTTCACCTCATTCTTTACCTGTAAAAGAGCTTGTTTTAGGTGTAAAGTTGAGGGAGATTTAAAGTCATGGTTCCTGGTTACCTCAGTTTTCTTTAAATTAATCTGGCAGAATCTGGTCCAAAACTGTCACTGTCCCCAAGTATTAAAGATCAACAGGAACTGAAGACCTCTTGACGATGTGCAATATAAGGACTGGAGCTAAAACCACACATGCAGTTCTAAAAGTAAAAATAAGAATTCATCAAACTGGCACCGATAATCAAATACCACCAAACAATCATCAAAAAAACTCAAACACCTGTCCAGCAAACCAGATAAAATCAAATACCGCCAAACAAGTTCAAATACCACCATACACAATTTAATAAATTCTTTACACAGTGTAAAATCAACGCAAGGGCAAGGCAAAATAAAATTGCATTGTAGAATCAACGCAAAGGCTAGGCAAAATAAAATTGCAGAGGCAAGAAAAAGTCACAGTGGTTTGAACCAATTCGAAGGTAAGGCATAGGCAAGTTAGAACAAAATTGGAAAAGCCCGCCAAAATCACCAAATTCTCGACACTTTGTTGTGTCTGCCCAAAAACGTTTAATGAAAGCAAACTATAAAGCGACCAATGACCAGCACATGACACAACCAATACGGTAAGTGTATTCAGGTAAAGCTCGGGAGAATGGATATCGCCCGGTATATAGTACACTTCTAAGGGGTGTTGGGGCGGGGGCAGAAATGGGTGATTCTGAGAGGCAGGAGACCAGTTATGATGCCGGGCCTGTGACGTCTCATCGCAGGGCATGGGCGGCGGCCTCATGGGATACCCACATACTATTGGCACGAAAACAACAAGAACCCCAATACACCCGCAGGCAAGATTCCCGCAGGCAGGGAAAAAGACAGGCAAAGGATCAGCAGCGGCGGCAAGCCCTTGACAGACGACCTGCCGGTACTAGCTCTCTCCTAGCGACGGGGCGAGCTGCTGGAGAGATAGAGCCAAGTGGGGCTGGCGATCTAACTCTGACCCCTCCATGATCTACAGGTAGATCGCGATCTACCTTTTGGACATGCCTGAATTATAGTATCTCAGTTTTCTTTAAATTTATCAGCAGATTATGGGAATTAAGCCACTTTGACAATTCACTGAAGCAGGACATTAACAGATGAAGGTTAAGGCTTGCAATTTCAAATGGGAGATATAATGCTATATCATCCGCATAGATGTGATACTCCACTTTAATCTTATGGAAGATACTACAGATTGGCTGTAGATAAATGTTAAATAAAAGGTCTGATAGAAATTATCACTGAGGTAAGCCCCTCTCTTTGTCTATATGGTTCAGATGTCTGTAAACCGATGTCGACTTTCTTGTCTAAGGCCACCTCAGTTTCCATTAATGCAGAATCCTACTTTACCAAGGCTGAGAAGGTATTCTGCAAGGGTATCTCGAGGTGAAGTTGGTGTCTCTGTGTAATGGGTCACACTGTACTTATGACCGCAAATAACTCTTGCTAACCATGTAAATAACCTACTTTTGTTCTTTGTAACATAGTTTTTTGTTAATAACCTACACATTATTTTACATGTAACCTAGTTCTTATGTAATCTAGTTTGTTTACTTAATGTTTAATGTAATGCAATATTGCTCTGTTTTGCTATATTGTTATTTAAGTTCCTTGTAAACCGCCCCTGATCTCTGGAAGGGGCGGTATAGAAAAGCACACAAATAAATAAAATAAATAAATAAATAACCGGCCAGAACCACTATCATCCATTTATTCTTGCACTACTGGATTCTTTGAGGGAGTTGCATGGATTGTTTGCAAGCTGTATCTTGGGTGAGGTTTGTTTCATTGCAGCTAAGTCTTCCCTCAGTTGAATCAATTATTTTTCTATAGCAGATAGCTTATGATGGATAGGACAAGCTCAAAGGCTCCAAATTGTTTTCCTGAGGATTAAAGCACCACAACTATTGCACTGATTAAAAATAACTTTGATTAGTGTGTCAAATATGGGGCAGTTGTCAGATGAAAAAGCAACAGAGAAGTGCTTTCCACTAAAGCTATGACAAGCGACTGTGTGTCTTGGGGTGACTAAGAACATCCAGCCCTGGGGTGGGTGGGTGGGTGAGGTGAGGGATGGAGCGAAATAAGTGACAATAAGTTACGAGTATGAGTTCCTAAGCCAGTGACTGCAGGGCAGCTGTTACTTACTAGAGCAGAAGCAATACAGGCCAAACATATTCCTTTAAAGCTACTTTTCTAGATCAGGCTGAAAATTTGAGGGTTTTTTAAAAAATTAAAGGTAGGTAATTCCTAATTGCATCCACTGTTGTCTCAACGGTTTAAGAAATCTACGTAGTGGATGTTTGAAATGCCCTCCCAATGGAAGCAGTGGGTACAAATACAGATACAGAATTCAAAATGGCATAGGACAGACACAGTGGATCCCTTTATAGCAACAGGATAAAATCAAAATAAGTGTAACTATCTCTTATATCTCAACAAATAGGGGTGAATTACACAGAGTGGTTGGTACACCCCTAAACAAAGGCATGTGGAGGTATGACCTGCTTGGAGCGGCAGGTGCACCGAGTCTTACCACCTTGCCGGGCACGCTAGATGAGCCATACTGGGCTTTGTCTGCCATCATATACTATATTATTATGTTAAACACAGGCAGTAAGTAAAGAAGGGCAATTACAGTAATTCCAAATGACCGACGAGGTATAGGCAGCTAAAACTATTCAAAGAATGCAAAAGAAAAATTATAAAAACAGCCAGAGAGATCCACTCAATGTGCTCTGGAGACCAGTAATAGCTTCTGGGTCTGTTCCTACAAGTTTTAAATGCAGAGCTCCCTTGGATTTCTAGGGGAGGTGAATAAAGCCAGCCAACATTTAATGTACTCTGAGCACCTCCACGTGTCCCTGAGTGTGTTTCTGGTTTGTGTTTCAGATGCGGGTGACTTTTGAGGACATCGCTGTCTCTTTCTCCCAGGAGAAGTGGGAGTATTTAGATGAAGGGCAGAAGGAGCTTTACAGGGAGGTGATGAAGGAGAATTATGAGACTCTGATCTCCCTGGGTAAGGACTGTATGACTGTATCTGCATTTCTAGCAGACAGTGGAGCCGATCTATTGTACTATATCTACCATTCTTCCAGGTTCCAGAGATAGGACATGTCCAATGTGCTCACATAGCAATTTCCAGACATATTAACACCCAGTACCCATCAGGAACAATAAGCAGTATTTTATAAATCATCAATAAATAATTCAACTTTAGATACAGATCCTGCAAAGCGGAGTGGGGGATGAGTCGGTAAACCCTGGGGTACTATGTTCAAGGCTCCCACAGGGAGTGTCCTACCTTACCCCATACATATATAGATGGTTCCTATAACTTCATCCCTTCAGGGATATACTTGTACAGTACTTAAAAAATAAAATAGTCCATCATATCTTCAGTCAGTCTCACTCTACATTGCTTCCTGTTGTACTCATGTATATTTTTCTCAGCAGCACATCTGTGTTTGTCACTTGCTTTCTTGAATTCAGATACTGACCTGATCTCTATGACATCCACTGGAAGATTATTCCACGCATCTTCCACTCTTTCTATAAAGAAATATTTCCGAATATTACTGCTGAGTCTATCCCCTTTCACCCTCATCCATCAGGCACTGCAGAACTGCACCCTCAGACCCAGAGCCCGTTCGTCATCAGGAAAGAGAGAGGGAAGCTGAAACCCCTCCTGCTCTCCATCTCAAAGCCAATCAGGGCCCACCACAGCAACTTTAAAAAAGAAGCGCCATCAGGCGCACCCGTGCCTGGTGGGCATGTGCCAGAGAGACGTTTGGCATGGCCCTTAGGCGGGGAACGCAGGCAGGTATGCAAAAATCAGCTCAACCCAAA
Source organism: Ichthyophis bannanicus (assembly GCA_033557465.1). Classification (NCBI taxonomy): domain Eukaryota; kingdom Metazoa; phylum Chordata; class Amphibia; order Gymnophiona; family Ichthyophiidae; genus Ichthyophis; species Ichthyophis bannanicus. The sequence continues at coordinate 163,021,265 of CM066045.1, forward strand.
CAAAAAGCTGACAACACTAAGCCCAACAACCTCGAAAAACCTCAACAACCTCGAAGACCTCGCTGCTGACCTCACTCCTATCAGGACTATTCACAAGCAGACAACTCTCACCCCACACATCTCCTAGACACTTTGGATTGTATCATGACACACTTTCAGGAAGAAAATGACAAACTGTAAATACCCCTCATCAGAAATGGAACTCACTGCTGAAAGAGCCCCACCCCTATCCCCCTATGATTCTACCAAAAAGCATAAAACTGCTATAATGCCACAGAATCCAAATATGCCAGCCAACCAAGTATTGTATGCTCTTCTTCTCATCTGGATCCTACTCTGCCACTTGTCAACAGCTACCTATACCATAAACATACCCACAACAGCCTTACAACCTCCCCTACTACACATACCTTGCCACCCACACATATGGAGGAATCTCCATAAGCTTGTCAACAGATGAACCCCCAGATTAATAAGAATTCAAACCAACACTCACACAACTTATTACCACATCTGCACACTCTAATCACTTCTATTAACATTGGGCTAATCAATGCTAGGCCCATCAGATACAAGAAAAACACCATCATAGACTATATTCTATATCACCCAGACTGATATCCTCTGCATCACCGAATCCTGGCTATAAAGCCCTGACCAGATCATTCTATCTGAGATCACTCCACAATCTCATACTGCCTTCAAGTGCCCGCACACTCACAAGAGAGGTGGTGGGGTACTTATCCTTGTGCGAATTGACCTTAAATTTAAAATATCCTAATCTGTAATCCACAAACACTGTGAATTAATCATGATAGAAAACAGACATCTAGCCATTTACCTTACCTACAGAGCCCCAAACGCTCCTGCTGATGAGACATCCAACATCCTCAAAGCCATATGTTATGCCAGCTCTCCTCATAAGCTGCTTATACTACTAGGCAACCTAAACCTGAGCTTCGCACCTAGCAGAGGAGAAGCTACTTTCATAAGGCAATGGAATCACATAGCTTCTGCCAAATCCTCAAGGTACCCTCTCACCGTTCAGGCTCTACTCTGGACCTCATCTTTGTCCCAAAGAACCTTCATTCACAGTACAACATAATGGCCCCTCTTACCCTACCAATACCCTGGTCAGATCACCATGCTATACACTTCAAGACTGACCTCCCCTAACAAGGAAAATCACAGAGAATACCCCACTCTGAAAGAAAATTTAAAGGATATAACCAAGACCAATTTCTCAAAGATATCCTTCCCAGCCTCCCCCAGGACTTTTCAGATATGGATGAGGCAATTAAAACCTGGAACTCCATGATCAATGCAGCAGTGAAGCTTCCTTACACCCAAATCTTGGAAATAGAGAATAAAGATCCAAATCTGCCCCATGGTATTCTGACGCAATAAGAGATAAAAAACAAAAAATTTGGCAGCTAGAGCATAAACGGAAACATGACTGGTCACAAGCCCCCCTTCTTCAATACCAGAAAATGCAAAGAGACTACAATGATCTGATCAACAAGTACAAATGAGAATACAACACAAACCTTATCTTAAAAGCCAGCAACAAGTCTCAAAAGCTATTTGAAATTGTCTGCACCCTCATGAAGAATCCATCCCCCAAAAAAGCCACTATCCATCCCCAGATCTTTGCAGATTTCCTCATCAACAAGAGCAAACCACCCTTAAGAACTTCACTGCTAAACACCTCCAACACCTCAACTGCAGAACCCAATGTCAAACACAAATTGTACTGATCTATGGAGCAAATATTCCACACCATCGCTGCCTTTAACACCACTACAGTGCCCTCTGATCCATGCCCGGTCATGTGGATCAAATCATTCAAGGACAAAGTTGTAAACTGTATTCATAACACCATAAGCTCATCCCTATCTCAAGGATACATGCCCCTGCTCTCAAACAAGTTTACATCTGACTCTCCAAAAATACAACTCAACAACAGCTCTGATCCTGCAATTTTCACCCTATTTCCAGCCTGCCATTTCTATCCAAAATAATTGAAAAGGTGGTGCAGAGACAACTGCAAGACTATATTGACCTGTGTGCTCCTCTGGATCCACACCAACATGAATTCTGTCCTAACCATAGTGTTTAGACCCTCCTCATACATCTGTTCAACATACTCCTAAGAAGAATACACAACATAAAAACTGGATTCCTACTCGTCTTTATTGACATCTCCTTGGCTTTCTACATTGTATCAAACAGCATCTTCTTAAACCAACTAACATTGGACTTCACAGCACAACCTTCAACTGGTTCCAATCCTACCTCACTGACAGACAACAAAATGTCAAAGTTTGTTCAAACACCTCAACTCCTTTCAACACAACATAGGGAGTCCTGCAAGGGTCTTCCCTGCCTGCCCTTCCTACTTACAACCAGTGTGTAGCATCTTCAAACAGCACAAAATTAACACTGCCATTTATGCAGATGACATCATGGTCTATTCCCCTATCCATCTCGACATGCCAGACTATACAGCTATCACTAAATGTCTACAGGAGATGAGCAACTGGCTGGCTTCCAACAACCTCCAAGTCAAATTCAAAAAATCTGAGGCGCTATTCATAACACGGGACTCTTCTGTTACCCCCCCATCATCAGTCTCCATCATGGACACTCTAATCCCAGTAAAAGAGGAAGTACACTGCCTTGGTATCACCCTTTATCTCTTTCTAAACTTACAAGCCCACATCAACAGAACCTCCAGGAATACATTCAAAAAGCTCGCTTTTATCCGAAGACTAAAACCCCTCTGGATCACTTCTGCACGGTCTGTCAAGCAGTAACCGGGTAAGGCGGACATGTCGCCTCTCGCCCCTCCCCAGACCCCACCCCCACTTTCCTTTCCCCGAAAGACTAATTCAGAAGAAACACATGACAACCATTTTGGGACTTAAACTGGTCGCAGCTTTAATAACCTTTTAAACAACCACACAATACAAAATCAACACATTTTAACTCCCCCCCCCCCCCAAGCAGAGCGAGCTCTCACCCGCCGTGTTAGTAGCAAGGTGACGCCGCATCCGCTTCCCCCGGGCACAAGCCCGACATTTTCCACGCCCTCCCTCTTCCGGCTTCGCCATGCTATTAGCAAAAGCCTGAGGGGTTAACCGGGTCGGGGGTACCCCACCCCCGCCCTCATGCTTACCACCGGCTCCGGACCCCGGAAACCTCCGGGATCCCGCCAAAGCCCCCCCCTCCAGCTGCAACAACCCAACACCCCCAACCCAAAGCCTCCCCAAGCCAGGGTGGGCGGACGGGACGTCAGGAGCCTCCAGCCTTGACCCAGCAACTGCCGATGCAGCGCTGGGTCCCCGCGCCACTCACCCCCCCGCTGCCGAGTCCTAGCCCCCTCATTGGCTCCCGGGCATTTCAAACGCCGAGGGGAGCCAATGAGGCGCCAGGCCGCGCGGGGCACTGCCGAGCCGCGCGCCGCCGCAACCGAGGGGGGGGGGCGAACGGCCCGCCACCCCCCCGGTTAGAAGCGGCCACGCGGATGGGGCCCGCAGCCTTGCTGTAACCGGGTAAGGCGGACATGTCGCCTCTCGCCCCTCCCCAGACCCCACCCCCACTTTCCTTTCCCCGAAAGACTAATTCAGAACAAACACATGACAACCATTTTGGGACTTAAACTGGTCGCAGCTTTAATAACCTTTTAAACAACCACACAATACAAAATCAACACATTTTAACTCCCCCCCCCCCAAGCAGAGCGAGCTCTCACCCGCCGTGTTAGTAGCAAGGTGACGCCGCATCCGCTTCCCCCGGGCACAAGCCCGACATTTTCCACGCCCTCCCTCTTCCGGCTTCGCCATGCTATTAGCAAAAGCCTGAGGGGTTAACCGGGTCGGGGGTACCCCACCCCCGCCCTCATGCTTGCCACCGGCTCCGGACCCCGGAAACCTCCGGGATCCCGCCACCGGCTCAGGTCAGCCACGACCAGAGCCGCCCCCCAAAGGTAAGCTGCGACCAGCCCTCGCCCCCAACGGAATACCTTCCAAGGCCTCCTGCCAATCATTAAGCAGTAAATCTAGCCCTACTGGGGACAAGTGCACCCCATCAGACCTATAGAGGCCCGGGCAGTCCACGTCCACCCAAGGGTGAAAAATTTGACAGCCCCCTTGCTGGTCCACCCACCTGCCAATTTGACGGTTAATTTTTGTCACACCCCGTGACCACCGTCGCTGAGCCCTACAGGACGGCCTTGGAATGATATCCGACCATAGTAATAATACATCTGGAAACATCCCCAACACCACCCCAAAGTCCTTGATAGCTGCTCGAATCAACTGCCGGCAAGTCCACGAAGCGAGATCGTTGCCAGCTAGGTGGAGCAGTAACACATCTGGGGCGCCTCTGGTACGCAGGAGGTGCCGAAGCAAAGGCAAGAGTTGGATCCACCGGAGTCCGCGCTCGCCCAGCCATGAGACAGTCACCGCCTGCTCGGAAATTCCCAAATTCAGCCCCATTGGGCGCGTCGCTGCTCGCCGACCAGCCCAGAAGACAAAGGAGTGGCCAAGAATCCAACAGCATCTATTTATTTATTTATTTATTTAACAATCTCTTATATACCGCATCTGCAACAAAGAGAATAGACCCGTTAGTGCCCCCCCCCACTCCCCTACAAACGCATGTAGCTGTGGAAGGCTCCCGACCGCCATCGCCCAATGCGCTGTATCTCCTGATCGGGCAGCCCAGCCTCCGCTGCACTGGTCGCCGCCCCAATCCGGAAGGAATGAGGGGCGAACGCACCAGGGTCCTCACCTATCTGCCGTAAGGCCAGCCGTAGCACTGCGGTAAATTGGAAACGCGTAAGAACTCGCGCGTCCTGATGGATAAAAAGGCTACCGCCAACCTCCGGACGCACGCGTAAGTACGCTTGCAGGAACGCGACCGGACACGAGGGAGAACCCTGCACCGCTGCCAATTCCACCCACATACCTCTACCCGCCTGATCCGTCTTAGAACGGGCAAGGCGGATACGAACCCTACTCCCGAGCAAGTGCACTTGATGCACTTGCACCTCCCTCCCATTGCGAATCCGCCCCGACTCCGAAACCAGCTCTCCCACCCGAAACGCGCCGAAAAAGGCTAATGAAAAAACGGCCTGAAAGAGCGCCCCCTCGTAGTAGGAGGAAACCACCTGCGGCAAAGCACCGCATAACTGTCGCAGTAAGTCATGTGTAATAGGGCGCCGCAATCCCCGGGCGAGGAACTGGACTGCTCCCAACCCCGCAACAATGCACGCGTTAAAAATCCCCCTCCCGCCCCCCCCACCCGAGAGCCCGTGCGAAAAAGGCGAATCCCACCAAGTTCCTTCGGACAGTGGTCCGTGACAGCCCCTGCTCCTTAGCCGCCGCCACATACTGACCCAGAAGCAGATCCAACGCTGACCCAGGTCGCCAGCCATGGAGTAGCAAGAAGGATACCACACTGCAGCAGCCACGTTGATACGTGACCCATGTCGCCGAAGAGACGGACTTCCGCAACAGCTCGATCATGGCTGGAGGCCAATCCGCCATAAATGCTCCGGGACCGCAGATCCCACGTCGTCCGCATCCGGCGCCAAGGTCCGAAACAGCGCCCACTTGAAACGGGAAAGAGCATCAGCAATCTGGTTATGACTCCCAGGAATATGACGAGCCTTAATCACTAAATTCAACTGCAAGCATAAGAACACCACCTGCCGCATTAGGTCAGCTACCGGCTGACATCTTGGGGAATAGTTATTGATCACAGACACTACCGCCTCATTGTCGCACCACCAGCGCACTCTGCGATTGCGGAGTCTATCCGGCCACAACGACAGGACCACCAAAATGGGAAACAACTCGAGGAAGGTAATATTCCTCGTAAGCCCCACCTCTCGCCAGGATTGAGGCCAGCCTTCAGCGCACCATGCGCCCACAAAATAAATCCCCAAACCAGAACCCCCCGCTGCATCAGTATACAACTGCAGATCCGCAGAAGTCACCTCCGGGTCTCTCAGCACCGTGGTACCATTAAAGTCATGAAGAAAATCGTCCCAAATCCGCAGGTCTGCCCGCAAGCTGCGTGACATCCGAATCCGATGATGCGGTCGAGAGACGCCCGAAGTAGCCGCTGACAACCGGCGCAAGAACACTCTCCCCATCAGGATCACCCGACATGCAAAATTCAGGGACCCCACCAAAGACTGCACCTCCCGCAGCGTTAGCTTACGAGAGCCCAGCGCGTTGGCGACCAACACCCGCAGACTCGTAACTTTCTCTTCCGGCAAGTGGGCTACCAACGCCACGGAATCCAACTCAACTCCCAAAAAGGTAAGAGTAGTCGCTGGACCCGCCGTCTTTTCGGAAGCTAATGGAACACCCCACACTTGGGCCAACTGGACAAACCCATCCAACAAAGCCTTGCACTGCCCCGTATGCGCCGGACCCACGAAGAGGAAGTCATCTAAGTAATGCACCACCGAGCCGCACCCCACCCAGTCCACGAATGCCCAGAGTAAAAAGGAGCTAAACTGTTCGAAATATGCACAGGAAATCGAACAGCCCATAGGCATGCTTTTATCGAAGTAAAAGTGACCTTCGAAGCAAAACCCCAACAAATGGAAAGCAGAAGGGTGCACCTGCAATAAACGGAAAGCGGATTCAATATCCACTTTCGCCATCAAGCACCCCGGCCCACAGGCACGTACAAGCTCAACAGCCTCATCAAAGGATGCGTACCGTACGGCACACAAAACCCTAGGAATGTGATCATTAACTGAGGAACCAATAGGAAAAGAAAGATTATGTATCAAGCGATACTTCCCCGACTCCTTCTTTGGAATGATACCCAACGGAGAAACCACAAACTCTGCAAACGGTCGTGCTCTGAAAGGACCTGCCACCCTACCTAAGGCCAGCTCAGTTGCCAACTTATCCCATACCAGCTGCGTGAAACGCCGCACCGAAGGCGAATTCCGCGCCTTGTGTACCCCTACACTGCCTACCACCGGTATGGGAAACCCCTCCTTAAACCCATATTCCAAAAGACTGCTGACCTGTCGCTTCGGATACTTCCTAAGCCAAGGACCTAACACATCAATCGCAACCGGGGTGGGGGCCAAACTCCATACGTCCCTATTACTTGTGGTTGGGGGCTGACATGCCCCCGCCACTCTTTTTGACACACTTGAGAGCTGAGTGACCCCCATTACAGATGGAGCAGGCGTGCCGGAATTTGCAATCCGGAAAGGGGCAGGAAGACTTGTTGAAGCGCCAGCACAAGTCCCCCGCTCCCCCCCCCCCTGGAGTTCTCTGCAAAACAGGGGGCACGCCCGATCGAAAGGGCCGATCCACCCGCGCGGGGGCGGCTACTCCACCTCTTTGCCCACCCATACTTCCACCGCCAGGTCTGATCGCCATCTGCGTCAGCCAAAGATTAATGTCCTGCGTTCCCCACGACAACATGCGATTCTCCTCCATCTTATCACGGAATTTCTCATCATAGTTGAGCCAAGCCCAACCGTCATGAGTCTGTGAGGCCTCCAGTATGGAATCCGCGTAAGCCAAAAGCATACCGTACTGCTCCGGATGTGAATGACCCCATACACTAGCCAAGCGCAAGAAAGACCGAGTCCAATTAACCACATTCCGAGCCACTCTCTTGACCCTACCCGCCTTCTCGTCCTCCTTACGCTTCCGTCGACTATCCCCTGACCGTTTACGACCTTCGAGTAAGTGGAAAATATCTAAATAGCGACGTTTCACAATCTTTTTCCGCAGTGTCTTTGGCACCCCCTCCCATAACTCCGAGAAAAATGCCACCAAAGGCACCGAACCCACCTGTCCCGCGCCCACCTCCCCACCAGTGGCCCGCAGACTCCCGGACAAGTCGTCTGACACCGAGCCGGATGAAGACTCAGAAGTTGAAGAAGAGGAGGACCCCGAACGCCGCCGCCGGTGACATGAACGCCGCTTGCGCTTGGTCGCTCGCGTCTTACCCCCCTCTCCTGCCCCCCCGCTAGCAGCCAACTCACCTGCCGCTGGTTCTGCTACTTCGGGAGACACGCCCGTCTCTGGTGGCGTCGACGCTGATGCTTCCGCTCCTCCCCCGTTTCCGACAGACACGGGGCCACCACTTGCGCTCGCTCGCCCGCCGTCCGGCTGTCCAGCAGGAGCCCCCCACGGTTGCCCCAAGTAGTGCCAGCCAGTCGAAACCTGCGGAGAAAAAACAGGGAAAGGCGAAGGAACACCCGCCACCGGCAAAGGTGGCTGCCACGCTCCTAGCCATTCCGCGCGGGAAGAGCCCTGACCCCCGCCCTGCCAATGCGCCCACACGGGCGAATAGGCTGCCCAAGCAGGAGCAGAGCCACCCCCAGGACTCGCAGTGTCCATAACCACACTGCTCGACTGAGGAGCAGCCCTTCACTCACTCCCGCGGGACTTATGGCCACCCCCAAGCCACCCGTAGGACCGAGGGCCTCTCCCCACCCCAAAGCACCTCTAGCCGGGCCTTTGGACCTACCTCGCCGGCCCCCAGATAACAGGCCAGCCGAAACCCCCCTACCCACCCGCCCCCCCGGCCTAGCGACAGGGCTAGAACCATGGTCGGACGCTGGGCCACGGCTCGGAGCCCTGCCCCTGGTCCCTCTTCCAAAATGAGCCGAGCGCCCCAACGGAGCAGGCCCCCCTCCCCGAGGACTGGCCGGCTTAACCTTCCCCGACCCGTGGCGCTGACTGGAACCCCCCTTTTTCCCCCCGCCGGCCATGGCAAATTAATAGGCTGGAGGAACCCTGGAAACCAATTTCACAGTGGGTTGCTCTCTTTTTTTTTTTTTTTTTAAATGGAGAGGTGGAGGACTCTCTAAGCCCCAATGCTTTGGTGTCCGATTTTATTTATTTATTTTTTTTGTTTTATGGGGATAGGAATTGCAGCACTACCCCACAGACCAAAAACCAACTTGCCTGGAGAGCCAACACCACCACGAGCCTCCCGACTCCCCCGTCGCTGAATCGCTGCCCCCCGGAGCTCCGAAGACGGCTCCGCTTCTCGTGCTGCCTCCCGCTGCTGCACAAGGCCCTCAAAAACACGAAGATCCTGCTCCGCCAACCCGCACACGTCAGGCGCCTCCAGCCTTGACCCAGCAACTTCCGATGCAGCGCTGGGTCCCCGCGCCACTCACCCCCCCGCTGCCGAGTCCTAACCCCCTCATTGGCTCCCGGGCGTTTCAAACGCCGAGGGGAGCCAATGAGGCGCCAGGCTGCGCGGGGCACTGCCGAGCCGCGTGCTGCCGCAACCGAGGGGGGGGGGCGAACGGCCCGCCGCCCCCCGTTAGAAGCGGCCACGCGGACGGGGCCCGCGGCCTTGCTGTTATAATCCCTATGCTAGATTATTGTAACTCCCTTTTTCAAGGTCTTCCAACTCAAACCACTCATTCCTTGCAATTAGCCCAGAACAAGGCTGCCCACATCATTACAGGATCCGCCAAACATGATCACATAGCACCGCTCTTATATCAGCTTCACTGGCTACCAATTACCTCACGTGCCAGATACTAAACTGCCTTGACTATCTTCAAGATAAGAAACAACACATTAGCTGGAATTCTACAGAAAATGATATGCACAAAACTAAACAGCAGACCTAAGAGACAGAGCACCAGAGACACCATTTCAACTCCTAGTTCTTACACAATGAAGAGGGCTCTTTCATTAGCGGCACTCGCCCTATGGAATTCTCTCATAGAGATGGTCAGGACAACCAAGGACTTAAAGGACTTCAGAAAACATCTCAAAACCTTCCTTTTCACTGATCACTTCAGAGACAATACCTAGTTCTTGCCCCTCATCTCACATGCCTAAAAGAATATCTAACTCTTGTACATATATTGCAATGTATATGTTTTGCTTCTTTGCAAACCCTGCACGTCTCCCCTTCCTAAGTTTACACATTGAGTTCTCTGTAATGTTTCTTTTAATGTAAACTGCTTTGATTGTATGAGAAGGTGGTATAACAAGCTTGTTAAATTAATAAATAAAATAAATTGTCCCCTCATTGCAGAGCTTGCTTTCAATTGAAAGAGGCTCTCCTCCTGAGCATTTATGCCACGGAGATATTTAAACATCTCTGCCATATCTCCTCTCTCCCATCTTTCCTCCAAAGTATTACTACTGCTTCTCCTTGATACCTTGTCCTCGCTTGGTTTTAAGGGCTCTGTACTGTTCTGGTTCTCCTCTTATCTCTCCCATCGCTCTTTCAGTGTTTGTTCTGGTGGATCCTTCTCTGCTACTATCCTGCTCTCAGTTGCTATACCCCAAGGATTTGTCTTGGGCACACTCCTTTTCCCTCTCTATACCCATTCCTTGGTGCACTAATCTCTTCCCAAGGCTTTCAGTACCATCTTTACGCTGATGACTCCCAGATCTACCTCTCTACATCTGAAATCTCTCTGGCAATCCAGGCCCGGATCTCTGCCTGCCTTTCTGACATTGCTGCTTGAATGTCTCACCGCCACTTGAAATTGGACATGGCCAAAACTGAGCTTCATATTTTCCCTCTAACCCTCGTCTCCCCTACCTCTTTTCTCAGTCTCTGTGGATAATAAAACACTTGTCATCTGCCATCTAGACTACTGTAGTCTGCTCCTTGCTGGTCTCCCTCTGAATCATCTCTCTCCCCTTCATTCTGTTCAACACCCTGCAGTGTAGCTAATCTTCCACCTGCCTCGTCATGCTCATATTACCCCTCTTCTCAAGTCACTTCATTGCCAAACTACTACTCCTGCTGACCTATAAGTGCATTCACTCTGCAGCTCCTCACTACCTCTCCTCTCTTTTTCTCTCCCTACACCCCTTCTCGGGAACTCCGCTCTTCTTGCAAACCTCTTCTATCTGTGCCCTTCTCTTCAAAATTGCTAACTCCAGACTTTGCCTCTTTTGCCGTACTACTCCTTATGCCTGGAATAAACTACCTAAGTCTATGGGGTATGTTTACTAAACTGTGTTAGTGCAATTCGCGTTAGGAGCCGCGGTAGTGACAGAAACCCCAAATAAGGACATGGGCGGTACAGCGTCACCACTAACGCGCGTTAAAAAAATTAACGAGCGTTACCGGGCGCCGTGGCGCGTCACTGCGCGTTAAAGGTAAGAAGACGTACAGACACAAAGCACTGAAACAGAGCTGTAGCACAATGGTTACGGTACTGACCGCTGTTACAGGCAGCATGGGTTTGAGTCCCCAGTGTGCCTAACTCAGAAGGCTGTCCCAGGCATCACCCTGTACATTACAGAGAGAAAGAAGAGGCATGTTTTTCGTTACGCTGAGTATTAGTGTCAGAAAAACACCCTCGGAGTGTGCCTAGCCACGTACGTTGGTGCGTGCGAGGTTGCGTGCATTGGTACGTGCGTAGGCCCGTGCATAGCTGCGCGCGTACAATCGTGCGTGGGTACGTGTGTTCTTACGTGCGTTTCTACGTGCTTTTTTACGTGCGTGGGTACGTGTTTGTTTACGTGCGTGGGTACGTGTGTTTTTACCAGTGTGGGCATCTTATATTACAGACTCTGTAGGGTGCCCTGCACCTATGCATTATGCTAACAGATGTACGTGTGATGGCCTATGGTTTATCAGAGCCTGTGAGCAGGTGCTGGAGTTTCACAGGGTTGGATTGTGCCAGTCACACCCATGATGCACTGCACATGCAAATCAACTGTCCACAGATAAACACCATGGGGAATGCACCCCCACAGCACCTCGGCCTGGTAGGGGGAACTGACCATGTGCACCCCCACAGCACCTCGGCCTGATAGGGGGTACCGACCGTGTGTTGTACTGGCACAGAGTAGCTACACACCGTCACATTGTGCGGGTACTGTGCTCACCCTGAGGGTGCAGTGGGGCGCCCAGCACTAGGTCCACAGCACCGTCCATGGCTGAAAGTGGCCATGGCGCAGGTCCAAAGCAGTGTTACTGTGTGAGATAGGTAGTTTCTGCAGGAACACCTTGGACATCTCTGTCTGTTTCAGTCAGGTGTAGCCCCCATGCACCACCACCCCCCCCTCCCCCAGGGCTGAGGGTGGCAGTAGAGGGGAACATTAACCCTAGTCCTGCTGAGGAAGAGACACCCCACAGGGCAGTCAATGCAGCTCTGTACACAGCCATAACACAATAGCAGACAGACATTAGGCCTGGATATGGTATGCTGCACCCCACCACTATCTGATATTCCCCTGGTGCAAGCCATCAGCCACTGCACCCTGCAAGCCACTTCATCACAACACCTACCAGCTGCAAACAGTCTGCTAGTGCCCAGTGGAGATGCCTGCACCCAGAACTGGGATGTCAGCATACACAGCAAGCAGATACATCAGTGACTGGGCCCCAAAAGGAAACCCATATTTATCACATGAGAGAAATACTAGATAGCACTATGGGAGTGCCTAGCCATGCTGTGGTCACTGCACAGTCAGGGTGAGAGTGATCTCTCAGCAGGATATACTGAGGTCACCCTGTCTGTGTAGGTGGTGGCCGGGCACTACAATGTGCCTGTCACTGCCCTATGCCCTGTGCAGATGCACCCTGGCCAGGCCACCCTGTCCGGCCTATACCCATGGTACCTTGCTCCTCATTATGCACATTGGCAGCCCAATACTGGCAACATTGCTGGCAGTGTGGGCTGTGGAAGGTGTTTGCAGCCACCACACACTGGATAGACAGACAGCCACCCCCACACCTATGCCAGCATTGTGCTACTATAGAGGTGGTCAGCAGCCATACCCACCACACTAGTCCTGGGCATAGTACAGGCATGGATATGGTACACAAGACTGTTGGGGGGGTCACTCCCCAGGGTGGTGAACACTGTCAGAAACCAGACCTGCAGCACACACCGCAGACATCAGAATGATTGTTATGGTGGAGCTCAATGAGCAAAATGTGCTTAACGTAGGAATTGATATCTGCCAGTTATCAGAGGAAACGTTTGATAGCTGTGTACCATATACCCAGGTGTAGGGTGGCATTGCTAAGGTATGCAACTGCTAGTATTGGGAGATACAGGCAGGGCCCAATGTCTTGCCTCTCCAGGTGGCATTGGCCAATGGGGCCTGTGGGTGTGTGTGTGGCCCTGTTGGCTGCTGCTTTACGGCAGAGTTCCCCAACTCCAGTCCTGGTGTTCCAAACACTGTTCGGGTTTTCATGCTGTCCCTCATAAATATGCATGAGCTACATCTGCATACCATGGGGGTGGTGCATAGCTATGCAGCACAGGCATCTTTATTAGAGGCAGCATGAGACCGGAATGGTGTGGGGCCCTCCAGGACTGCATTTGCGGGACTCTGCTTTAGGTAATGTGCCTGTTTCTGGTGTCTGTGTTTGGTGTGGTAAAATATAGGCCATGCGTATGTTCTCTGCAATAAAGGAGTGTCTTTACTATCACTGTTTAGTGGTGGGTAAAACTATGGGGATTGGGTTGGCAGGAGCCCCAGCTGGGATTTGAACCTGTGACCCTCTGGTCTTACAGGCACTGGCTGTGTCTGTTGCACCACACTGTGGCCACAGAGACAGTGCAGTCCCTGGAGTTAGGTAAACCGGCCTGACGTGTAAGAAACCCTGCTCTGCAACAGGTTTACTGTGGCCTCATTTACCTTGTATGCAGACAAAGGTGCACATAAACCTCAGAAAAGACCTCACAATAGGGGCACACACCCATAACCAAGCTGGGCAACAATGATATCATTGGGAAACATTACACCACACGCCCAGGACAGCTCCATTACAATGAGATGCTCTTTGAAAGGGTCTGCGGAGTGTAGACCCTTCCACACATCATTTCTTTTTATTTTGGTGCTTTCCAGGGAGTGTTGTTCCTTGTTGCCCATTGCTATCACTGTTGCCCAGCTGAATTATGCTTTTTTAAATGTTTCTTGTGGTCATTTTTAATGTTTTATGTGCAATTTTGTTCTGTGCACATGTATCACACTGCTCACGTTTTGTGGGTTTCCCCGGTTTTTCTGTACATTGCTGACGGAAATGGTTTCTCTTCCCTTTAAATGCCTTTAACGACAGGTTTTCATTCGCGTTGGAATTGAGCTCAGGAATTCAGTGCGTTAGTGTGAGGGGAGCCTCTCCCCACCCACTCTCCGCCCATTGACCCCTTCTCTCCGCCCACTCTCCACCTTCTGCGCTGTTTTAATGCGCCGCGGGACTTTACGATCGTTAACTATGCTTAACGCGCATAGTATTATGCTAACGGTCGTTAGCGCATCGGTATGCGCGTTATACGGCACTTACGGTCGTTAACGTCGTATAACGCGTGTTAGTCACGTTTACCGCACTTTAGTAAACATCCCCCTATATGTCAGATGCCTTCACTGGCCCTTCTCAAATTAAGACTCAAAACTCACCTCTTCTCTGCTGCTTTTGTAGGTTGAGTCACCTGATCTCCTTTGGGTTTCCTTACCATTCCCCCTAGCTGTATCCCATGTCTACAGGTACTGTGTTGTTTATCTTGACTAGATTTAAGCTCTGAAGAGCAGGGACTGTCTTTTACATATGTCTGTGCAGCGCTGCGTATGTCTTATAGCACTATATAAATGTTCAGTAGTAGTGGATGAGGGTCTCAGTAGTGTGTGTAGAAAGGAAGGGACAAATGTTTCTGATGTTATAGAGAAAGAAGAGACAGGTTTTAGCTAGCTTTAGGATGCTGCAAAGAAAGAGAGAGTAGAGTCAAAGATGGTATGGAAGGGAAGAAGGGAGAGGCGGCTGAGGGGAGATATGATAGAAGTCTATAAATTAATGAACGGAGTGAAACGGGTAAACGTAGATCGATTGTTTACGTTATCAGAATATAGACAGACTAGGGGACATGCAAATGAAGCTACAGGGTAAACTATTTAAGACTAATAAAAGAAAATATTTTTTCACTCAACGTGTAATCAAACTCTGGAATTTGTTACCGGAGGATGTAGTAAAGGCTGTTAGTGTAGCTGGGTTTAAAAAAGGTTTGGACAAGTTCCTGGAGGAAAAGTCCATAAACCATTATTAAGAAGGGACCCAGGATATCAATGCTTGACCCAGTACAAGCATTGTGGAACCTGTGTCTTTTGGGGAAACTGCTAGGTACGTATGATCTTGATTGGCCACTGTTGGAAACAGGATACTGGGCTTGATGGACCTTGGTCTGACCCAGTATGGCATATCTTATGTTCTTATGTTCATATGGTCTTTACCTGCCAACATATTTCTTTGTTTACATATAGAAGGTGCCTTGAATACTGGCTAGTAAATTGTAATTATTTAATGCAAATTGCTTTGCTATTTTATATGAAAGATGGGTCATCAAGAGATCATGAAATGAACTGAAATCATTTAAGAGATTAACTTTCTTCCTCTGTCACAATAATCACAGCTGATTGGTCAGAGATGTGGGAAAAGTCAAGAGCAGGAATATTGGGATCAGGAGACCCAGAAATACCTTTGTAGTCCCAACGTGTGATTAGTGCCTTCTTTTAATGTCCAGCAGGTGACGGGGTGACACAGGAAAAGAAGAGAGAGGAGAAGAGAGAAGAGTGGGGAAACTCTTTCACACACGAGGTGCACCCAGCACTCCACCTAAACTCTCACACGCAAGAGAGACATTTTCCACGTACAGAGTGTGAGAGCGGTTTCACTCATAGTGATCCCATAAGAAGCCACCTGAAAACTCACATAACAGAGGAAAGTACCACAACAGAGAGGCCTTCTACATCTTTTAAAAGTCCTGAATGTGGAAGAAATTTCACTCTTAAGAAATCCGTAACAATGCACCAGAAAATCATCAGGAGTGAGAAAAGATTTCACTGCACAGAGTGTGAGAAATCTTTCCTCATAAACTCACAACTTGTGGAGCATCTTAGAACCCACACGGGGGAGAGACCATATAGTTGTAGTGAATGTGGGAAATGCTTCCCCAGAAAAGTAGAACTAGTGCTGCATCATAGAACCCACACAGGGGAGAAACCTTTTAGTTGTATTGAATGTGGGAAATGTTTCCTCATGAACAAAATTCTAGTGCAGCATCATAGAACCCACACAGGGGAGAAACCTTTTAGTTGTACTGAATGTGGGAAATGTTTCCTCACGAAAGCACATCTAGTGCAGCATCATAGAACCCACACAGGGGAGAAACCTTTTAGTTGTACTGAATGTGGGACTTGTTTCCCCACAAAAGGAGATCTAGTGAAGCATCATAGAACTCACACAGGGGAGAAACCTTTTAGTTGTACTGAATGTGGGAAACGCTTCCCCAGAAAAGTACAACTAGTGCTGCATCATAGAACCCACACAGGAGAGAAACCTTTTAGTTGTACTGATTGTGGGAAATGTTTCACCAGAAAAGATAGACTAGTGCTGCATCATAGATCCCACACTGGGGAGAAAACATTTAGTTGTACTGATTGTGGGAAATGTTTCCTCACAAAAGCACATCTAGTGACGCATGATAGAACCCACTCAGGGGAGAAACCTTTTAGTTGTACTGATTGCAGGAAATGTTTTCTCACGAAAGCACATCTAATGCAGCATCATAGAACCCACACAGGAGAGAAACCTTTTAGTTGTACTGATTGTGGGAAATGTTTCACCAGAAAAGATAGACTAGTGCTGCATCATAGATCCCACACTGGGGAGAAAACATTTAGTTGTATTGAAAGTGGGAAATGTTTCCAAGGAACTCAGAGCTAGTGACACATCATAAAACCCACAATGGAGAGAGACCTTTAGTTGTATGGAATGTGGGAGATATTTCTGCACAAAATGAAGACTAGTGAGGCATCTTGGAACTCACACTGGGCAGAATACCTGTTCATTTCCATTTCCATTAAAACAAGGAGTACCTCAAGGATCCTCCTTATCCACCCTACTCTTTAACCTCTTTGTCCAACCCATCTGTGAAGTCATAACGCAACACGGCATCCAATACGCACTATATGCCAATGACATCATGATCTACCCCCAAATTGACTTAGACAATCCTGACTATGCACCTATAACTATCTGTCTCCATGATTTATCCCGATGACTATCCAACAACAACCTCAGGATCAACTACAAGAAAACCAAAGCTCTGTTCGTCACACACAACACAACTTCACTCCTCAGCACATTGACCTTATCAATGAGACCATTACTGTCAAATAGGAGATAAGGTACCTGGGAATAATTCTAGATAAGAACCTAAACTTCCACTCCCACATCACCAAAACTACAAAGAACGCATACCACAAACTGGCAATCATTCAAAGCCTAAAACCCATACTAAGCCAAGACCATTTCAGGACAGTATGTCAAGCAATAATAACACCCATACTAGATTACTGCAACTCCATTTTCCTTGGATTACCTGCATCAACTATTCACCCCCTACAGATGGTACAAAATACAGCTGCACGTATCCTCACAGGCTCTGTAAGAAACCTACACATCACCCCTGTAATGAGCCAACTACACTGGCTACCTATCATGCTCAGAATCAAATTCAAAACAGCCCTCATCCTTTTCAAAATCCAGTGTAATCTGGCACCGAACACCCTCAGGGACTTGATCAAGACAAAAACTGACACTAGGCCAAGACATAGACCAATGATGGACATCATCCTGACACCGGCCTCATACTGCAAATCAGTGAACTCAACATCCAAGAGGGCTCTATCTCTTGCAGCACCCTCCCTATGGAACTCACTCCCCCAGGACATCAGGACTACTACTGATGTGAAGGCTGAAGACCTTCCCATTCACTGATTACTAAGGGACCATCACAAAGTCTACGCTCTCTTCAGTAAAGCTCATACACTAGCTTTCTCCCTTGCTATATATAACTCTCCCATTTGTAAATAAGCACCCTTGAACCCCTCTCCCCCTCCCTACATTCCCCCTCCCTCACAAAGACCTCTCAATGTAAATAGCTCCCTCCCTCCCTCCCTGAAATATCCCTTCCAGTGTCCCCACCCTCCCTCCAAGTACACCTTATATCTCCTTTCAATCCAATGTACACTGAAATTAAGTGTTAGATATACTGTTGTGTAGATATAAGACAACTTATTTTATTTTGTAAACCGCTCTGATTGAAGGATAGAGTGGTATAGAAAACCTGATAAATAAATAAATAAATACTGGTAGTCTTGAATAATATCTAAACGACATTGATAATAATAGAGGTGTCTGTTTTAAGTGATTCTTCTCTGAATTGTGTGGAGAGGCAGAAGATCCTGAAGTACCAAGAAAAGTGCAGTCAGAGACCAAGAAAATGTGGCGGAAAGATACAGTAATCTTTCCCTTTGTACTAGGCATAACAAGCTTGATAAACTACTCTTGCCTGTTATATCTTACTACTACTACTACTCAACATTTATATAGCGCTACCAGTCGTACGCAGCGCTGTACAGAAGACATGTAAGAGACAATCCCTGCTTGTCAGAGCTTACAATCTAGTCAAGGCAAGACATACAAACATGGAAGGTGTGGGCAAGGGTAGAACAAGGGAGAGAAAAGGAGATGAGGTGAGTCAAGCTCCAAAGGCAGTAGCAAAGAGGTGAGTTTTCAACCGGGACTTGAAGAGGGCTAGAGAGGGTGCCTGGCGTACAGACACAGGTAGTTTGTTCCAAGCGTAAGGTGCAGCCAGGTGAAAGGAGTGAAGTCTGGAGTTAGCAGTAAGAGTGGGGTATAGATAAAAGCAGTTTACCAGAGGAGCAGAGTTCCCGAAGGGGGTTATAAGGAGAGAGAAGAGATGAAAGGTACTGAGGAGCTGCAGAGTGAATGCATTTATAGGTCAGCAGGAGAAGTTTGAACTGGATGCGGAAGCGGATAGGGACCCAGTGAAGTGACTTGAGAAGAGGAGTAATATGGGCATGACGAGGCTGGCGGAAGATTAGTTGTGCAGCAGAGTGTTGAACAGATTGAAGGGGAGAGAGATGACTCAAAGGCAGACCAGCAAGGAGTAGGTTACAGTAGTCAAGGCGGGAGGTGATTAAGGAGTGGATAAGGGTTTTAGTAGTGTGTTCAGAAACGAAAGGGCAGATTTTGCTAATGTTGTAGAGAAAGAAACAGCAGGTCTTAGCTACAAGATGGATGTGTGTGGAGAAGGAGAGAGAGGAGTCAAAGACGACCCCAGATTGCGGGCCGAAGAAGCAGGAAGGAATACAAAGCTATCTGCAGAGACTGAGAAAGGAGGAAGAGCAGAGAAGGTTTTGGGGGGAAAGATGAGAAGTTCAGTCTTGGCCATGTTCAATTTCAAGTGGCGGTGAGACATCCAGGCAGCAATGTTGGAAAGGCAGGCAGAGATCCGGGACTGGATTGCCAGAGAGAGTTCGGGTCTAGAGAGGTAGATTTGGGAGTCATCAGCATAGAGGTGGTATTGAAAGCCATGGGAAGAGATAAGGGCACCAAGGGATTGGGTATAGAGAGAGGAAAAGGAGCGGACCCAAGACAGATCCCTGGAGTACACCAACTGAGAGCGGGGTAGCGGAGGAGGAGGAGCCACTAGAACACACACTGAAGGAGCGATGGGAGAGATAGGAGGAGAACCAGGATAGTACAGAGCCCTTGAAGCCAAGCAAGGACAGTGTATTGAGGAGAAGGTTGTATGTATGTATGTATCTTATGAACTCCAGCAGGAAGCTCTTTTGCATGAAGCAGGTACTACAACAGGCATTAGCAGTAAGTTTGAGAGACTGAGGTCATATTCCACATACCCTGGCTTAGAAGTGAGGTTCATGGCTGTCATGTTAGGTGCAAAACTCACACTTACAGCTCCCAAAGTGCACTGTGACAATCCCACACAGTAGTCCCTACTGTGAAGGACTACAGCTCCCAGAATGCACTGTGACACTCCCACACTATAATACATAGAAACATGATGGCCTATCTAGTCTGCCCTTCCATATCAACTACAATAGTCCCCTGTTTTCCTTTAGAGATTTTCTGTTTGTCACATGTTTCTTTGACTTCAGATACAGTCCTCGTCTCTATCACCTCCACTGGGAGACTATTCCACTTATCTACCACTCTTTCTGTAAAGAAATATTTCTGCATATTACTCCTGAGTCTATCCCCTTTTACCCTCATCCTATGTCCCCTCATAGTAGTGCTTGCCTTCAATTGAAAGAGACCCTCCTGTGCATTTATGCCATGGAGGTATTTAAATGTCTCTATCATATCGCCCCTATCCTGCCTTTACTCTGATACATAGTAACAATTTAAGTCTGTCCTTATATTTATTTATTTATTTAGCATACATTTGTATACCGCTACTTCCAGCGATCAGTAGCGGTTTGATTACAGATATTAATTTGTCGCATCACGACAGAAATTTTGCGGTATACACACATTGATTTGGAGGGGAAAGCACAGCACACGGGGAGAGGTCAGATGTAGAGGAGTCAGACATTACATATTTACATAAACTGCAACCATGTTTCATTGGGTGGTATTATTTATACCCCTGGGATTATATCAGATTGTATTGACACTGGAAAAGATGTGTCTTGAGTTTCTTTCTGAATTCCATAAGGTCTTTGATAGCTCTTAGTTCTGGTGGGAGTTGGTTCCAGAGGGACGGGGCCGAGTAGGAGTATGCTCGTTGGCTAGTAGTGGTAGTTACAGATCTGATATCAGGGGGAACGTGGAGTATATTTGAGTGGATTGTTCGCCTGCTTCTGTTGGGTGGTTGCGTGCTGATAAGGGTGGAGAGAAATGATGGCGCTATTCTATGTATAAGCTTGAAGGTGGTTATTAGTGTTTTATATTTTATCCGGGCTGCAATGGGGAACCAGTGTAGCTCGATTAATACAGGGGTAATGTGATCAGTAAGGTTTTTTTTCATGATGACCCTAGCCGCTACATTTTGGGCCATTTGGAGAATGTTGAGGGTTTTCTTTGGAAGGCCCTGTAGGATGGCATTGCAGTAGTCAAGGTGTGGCATAATTAGAGCTTGCGCAACAGATCTGAAATCGTGAGGTTCAATGATGCTCCGTAGAGGTTGTAGGACTCTAAGTTTGTGGAAAATGGCCTTGTTGGTTTTGCGGAGGTGCTTTTCCATCTTTAAATTGCTGTCAAGTGTTACACCCAGATATTTTATTTCAGTCTTCATGTTGTATGTATTGTTACATAGGGTGACTGACGCAGGAGGGTCAAAGTTTGGTTTTCTTGAGATATACATGACCTCAGTTTTCTTATATGCTTCATAATGAAGACCACTAACCATTTTAGTAGCCATCCTTTGCACTGACTCCAACCTATTTCTAGGTTAAAGTGCAGTCTCCAAAATTGCACACAATACTCCCAATGAGGTCACACCAAAGACTTAAACAGAGGCACTATCACCTCTTTTCTTCTGCTGGCCATTCCTCTCCCTACGCACCTAAGCATTCTTCTGGCTTTTGCCATTACATTTTGTACCTGTTTAGCTATTTTAAGATCATCAGACACAATCATGCCTAGGTCCCGCTCTTCTTTAGTGGACAAAATACTTTACCCGCTATACTATATTGCTCCCTTGGATTGCTGCAGCCCAAATGCATGACCTTGCATTTTTTAACATTAAATTTCAGCTGCCAAATTCTAGACTATTCTTCAAGCTTTGTTAGATTCCTCCTCATGTTATCTACTCCTTCCTGGGTGTCTGCTCTATTGCAAATTTTGGTATCATCCACAAAGAGGAAAACCTTACCTGACAGCCCTTCCACTATATCACTAACAAAGATGTAAAAAGAATTGGACCAAGGACAGATCCCTGGGGCACACCACTGGTAACATCCTTCTCCACAGAGTGAGCTCCATTTACCTGTACCCTTTGTCGCCTCCCACTCAACCAATTTCTAATGCAAGCAGTAACTTTAGAGTTCATCCCTAGGGTGCTCAGTTTGTTTATAAGTCGCCTGTGAGGAATGGTATCAAAGGCTTTATTGAAATATAAATACACCACATCTAGGGCTCTCCCTCGGTCGAACTCCCTAATCGCCCAGTCAAAAAAATTAATCAGATTTGTCTGATAAGACCTGCCTCTGTTAAATCCATGCTGCCTTGGATCCTGTAATGTGCTGGACTCTAGAAACCTCACTATTTTCTCTTTCAGCATCGTTTCCAATAATTTACTCACCACCAAAGTTAAACTAACCAGCCTGTAGTTTTCAACCACATCCTTACTTCCGCTTTTGTGTAAAGGCACCACATGGACCTCTCTCCAGTCCTTTGGCACCACTCCCAACTCCAACAAGGCATTGGAAAGGTCAGTCAGTGGAGCTGATAGAAGGTCCCCAAGTTCTCTCAGTATTCTTGGGTGTATTCTATCTGGTGCTATTGGTTTGCCTACCTTAAGTTTATCTAGTTTCTCATGAGCACAGTCTTCTGAAAATTCTTCAAGATTCCCCTTGCTTCTGCTCCTATTTATGGTTGTTTGCTGAGGTCCTGGTTCTTCATCTGTGAACACAGAACAGAAATATCTGTTAAGCAATTCCGCTTTATCCTTATCAGCTTCTACATATTCCTCCCAATCATCCTTCAGTCTGACAATACCACTTTTGCCCTTCCTCTTCTCACTAACATATCTGAAAAATGTCTTATCTCCCCATTTTATTACATTGCTTATTTCCTCCTCTTTCTGAATTTTTGCTTTCCTGACTACTTTGCCAGCTTCCCTAAGTTTTCCGAAATATAGATGCCTGTCTTCCTCTCTCTGTGATCTCTTGTATTTCATGAAGGCCTCCCTCTTTTTCTTCACTTTTTCAGCTACTTCCTTTTCCTTTTATTTATCATTTTAACATAAAGGTTGGTTGCCCTTAAAATATTCACCTTTCAGTTTTGCCCACTATTTTTCTACAACCCCAGCTGTTCCCCTCCCGCTAACGACTCCCTGAGATATTGGCCCACCTTGGCAAAGTTACATCATTAGTAGCCTTTCCAATAATCTACTATCCACAGAGATTTGAATAACTGGCCTGTAATTTTCAATGTCATCCTTACATCCGCTTTGGTGTAAAGAGACCACATGTGTCTTTCTTCCGTCCTTTGTCACCACTCCAAAGAGGCATTGAAAAAGTCAGACAGTGGAGCCACAAGAACGTACCCAGGGGCCCTGCTATGGTTCTGTAGGAACGAAAGCTTTTTTGAAGTCTACGGCCATCAAGAACTCTCCGTTGTGTATTGCAGAAGTTATTGACTACAGTATATCCATGTGAAGATGTGGAATAGGCAGCACTCAGTTCATCTGTTTCACATCCAGTATGGTTCAGAACCAACTTTCTGTTTTGGGGATGACAAACTAAATTGAGCACTAACCTGTTCAGTGGGTGTGCTGACCACTGTCCAGAAGTCCTTAAGGTTTGCACCACAGTTCCTTTGTCTGGCACTAGACAAGTGGAAATGATAACTCAGTGAGATGGTGGGAAAACTCCAACATACAGCCTCTTCTCCCCATCTTCAAGGGCCATTGGATGGACGTAACTTGCTTGCTGAAAGAAGGACCTGCAGCTCCTCATGGACTCCTCCTTTTCAGTCAGTATGAAAGGGAGAGGACCTATTCAAAAAACAGGCACACTAAGAGGAATGCCCCTCACCTGGCCATCAATGCTGGATTTCCCAGAGCTCAAATAAGATGCACTTCTAGGTTTATCCTCTGGCAACCTCTGGGGCTTAGACGGCCCTCGGTCTTTCACAAACGTCTTCCAGTCCTCCTGGAAAGACAACCTACTAAGCAAGTCTTCGGGTCTGCATCCGCTGACCAGTTCCTTACTCATACAGGGCATCTGCCGCATGACTCATACATCACTCCTGTTTCCACTCGGACAGACTCTCATGAATTCTGCTGGTCATCCGCCAAAGCCTCCTCAGGTCACTGCTGTATCTCGTGCAAACAGACCCTAGACATACAAGTACTGCGAACCACAGCTTGGAGGCCCAAAGCAGAAACCTCGAAAGCCTCCTTCAACCATCATTCAACATTCCAGAGCTATGCCTCCTCCGACAAGAATAATCATCTTCTTTGTTAATGGCATAATCAAGGCATCTACTTTAGGCAGCTTGAGCTTCTCCTTTCCTTCCAGATGATACTTTCAAATATTCTATTTTACATTGCATGCGAGTGTCCACTCATCCTGCAGATAAAATAATGTGCTGAGGGCTCTTGAGTTTGTCTGGCTGCCAGGATCTAGTGTTTTGCTTGACTGCTGCTGCTCTTTGCAGCCCCTCAAAATCTCCTAACCTAGGTGACTGCCTAGTCTTGCCTAATGGTTGAGTCAGTCCCTCTTCTTCTAAAGCTGCAAAACAAGGACAAACGTGGGTGAAAAAAACTTCACCTACAGCCAGACCTTTGCTGTGTTCTTCAGAGCTTCTAGCCAGTTGAAGATGCCTAGGGCAAAGCCATATCAGCAGATGGGCGGGGGTTGGGAACCAAAGAGTTCAGATTCTGAGCTAAAATGGCCAACTCTCCTGTGCTTTTGTGACCAGCCATGCCGTCCTCAGGGGAACTCTGTCTGACCATTCTCACTCACAGGGAGCTTGCCTGAGTCCTCCAACCTTGGCTCCAGTCTTCATGTGGCCCGATTCACCCCTCTGCAGCATGAACCACGATGGCCAGAGCGGGCTTTGAAGTGCCGGTGCTAGCACGCTCATGGCTTGCTACTCCTGCCCCCTCTGATGCAACATCCTGTTGGAGGGAGCAGGAGTGGCAGGAAACCACACATAGGAAAAATCTTAATTGATGCCTCAGATGCCGTCTGTCATAGCATCTTCCATCAAAGAAAACAAAATGAAGTACTAAAATTGTTTCACTCCTATCCATTTAGGGGACAACAACAACAACTGAAAATGGGCATCAACACCTCATCCTCCTTCCCTCAAACCCAAGGCATCCCTCAAGGCACTTCTCTTCAGCCACTATGTCCAATTATCCATGCCCATAACACATACTTCCATATCTATGCATATGATATAATGATTGATTGATTTATTCCACCATTTTTTATGCCATTTTTTATTTCAGTCAAAGCAGTTTACATTGTAATTTAAACTTGGTAATGTATATTAAACAGGGACATTGATAACTTGGATTTTACTGAGGCAATGGAGGTATGCACCTTTTAACACCAACAAAGCCCAATACGAAGGAATATCAAGCTGCTTCACAGACATCACTCAATGGCTGGCAAGAAACTCATAGACAGTTAGCCATAGAAAATCCCCAAAAACTCTGCATCACCAAGGATGACACAATCCACCCACCCCCATCCCTGACAATAAATGAGATTGATGTGAAAGTCCGGACAGAGGTTTAGTATCTAAGTAACAACCTGGACCAACAACTAATACTGAAACCACACATAAACAACACAATGAGGATAACCTACCATAAAATCTGAACCCTGCAACACCTGCACCGCCTACTGGAACCATTGGACTTCTTTCTGGAAGGCATTCCAGGCCATCATCTCACCACACTTTGATTGCCGTAACTCAATTTACCACGACTCAAAAAATTCAACTCTTCTCCCACTACACATTGTATAACATACAGCTGCATGCATCATTCAAAGGAGCCCCAAAATATGACCACCTAATCCCTATCCTGCAGCAACTCCACTAGCTTCCCCTGCAAAGCCACATCAGATACTAAATACTGTTCCTAACTTTCAAAATCATCAACAACTAATCCTCCTCCCATCTACAAACTCTACTAAACACAACCAAAACCAACAGACAAAGCACTAAAAACATAGGGCCTGATATTCAAAAGGCATTTACCCAGTTAGTGTAGCTGAATATCCCGTCTTCTCCCTTGCTTGCTCTGACGCTAACCGTTGAGCATCAAGGAGTGTTGTGGGAGAGCTGGGTGACAGTCCCTATCTTTTAGCTGCAGAGGCTAACTGGGAAGCATGCAACATCGCTGCTGCCTGGTTAACTACGGTAGCCATGAGGCAGTACGGCGACCCTGGATATTCAATGATATTCTGAATGAAATAGAGACTGAATGAATGTTTGGTCTCTACTGAGGAAGACGTAGGGAAGTTACCCATGACTGAAATGGTATTAAAAGCTGATGCAGCAAAAGAATTGAAAGAAATATTGATAAACCGGGAAGATGTACTACAACTATTTGATAAACTGAAGAGTAGCTAATCAACTGGACTAGATGGTAAACATCCAAGGGTGTTGAAAGAACTGAAATATGAGATTGCAGACCTGCTATTAGCAATCTGTGAACTATCATTAAAATCATATGAAATAACTGAAGATTGGAGGATCGCCAATGTAACACCAATTTTTAAAAGGGTTCTGGGGTGATCTGGGAAAATATAAATGTCAGTATCGAGAAAAAATGGTAGAAACCATTATAAAGAACAAAATTACTGAACATGTAGATAGTCAAGGTTTAATGGGAGAGAGCCAACATGGCTTTAGCCAAGGAAGGTCTTGTCTTACTAATCTGTTATATTTTTTTAAAGACTTAAATAAACAGGTAGACAAAGGTGGGTCAGACAATCTAGTGTATCTGGATTTTCAGAAAGCCTTTGTCAAGGTTCCTCATGAGACACTCTTGGTGGAATTAAAAAGTCATGGGATAGTAGGCAGTATACTATTGTGGATCAGGAACTGGTTAAAAGATAAAAAGCAGAGGTTAGGGCTAAATGGCCAATTTTCCCAATGGAGAAAGGTGAATAGTAGGGTACCTCAAGGATACATGGTGGGTCTGCTGCTTATTTACATATTCATAAATGACCTGCAAATGGGAATAATGAGTGAGATAATCATATTTGCAGATGAAAGAAAATTATTTAGTTTGATTACATGTTGAGTGAAAAAATATTTTCTCTTATTAGTCTTAAACAGATTACCCTGTAGTTTCATTGCATGCCACCTAGTCTTTCTATATTTTGATGGCATAAACAATCGATCTACGTTTACCCGTTCCACTCCATTCATTCATTTATAGACCTCTATCATATCTCCCCTCAGCCGTCTCTTTTCCAGGTTAAAGAGCCCTAACCTTTTTAGCCTCATTTCACAGGGGTATCCTTCCATCCCATTTTTGCGGCTATTCTCTGTACCTTTTCTAATAACGCTATATCCTTTTTAAGATATGGCAGCCAGAATTGCACACAATATTCAATGTGCAGTCGCACCATGGAATGATACAGAGGCATTATAATATCCTTGCTTTTATTCTCCGTTCCTTTCCTTATGATATTTAGCATTTTATTTGCTCTTTTGGCCACCGTTACACACTGGGCAGAGGGTTATTCATGTTATCGATGATGACGCCTAAATCTTTTTCCTGGGTGGTGGTTCCTAATGTGGAACCTTGCATCATGTGACCATAGTTTGGGTTGTTCTTTCCTAGGTGCATAATTTTGCACTTATCCGCATTAAATTTCATCTGCCATTTGGATGCCCAGTCTTCAAATTTATCAAGATCTTCTTGCAATTTTCCACAATCCTCATGGGTTTGATTGTTTTTTTTTAATTTAAAATGTTTTTATTTTATTCATCAAAAGTACCAATGTACAAAACTTTACATTTGCCATACATGGAGTGGAGGAGTGGCCTAGTGGTTGGGGCAAGGTACTTCAGGCCAGAAGATCAGGAGTTCAAATCCCACTAGAGGACAGCAACCATGGGCTGGAAGGACTGGAGTTTCTAGCCCCACAGGTGCTCCTTGTGGTCTTGGGCAAGCCACTTACCCCTCCATAGCCCATGTTCCCTGTAAATAGTTACCTCCAAGTTATAATGCCCTGTTCAATGTAAACCATACTGATGCAGAATAGCACAGTATATATAACACAGGTACACTACCAAAAAACTGCCTCCAGTTTTGCAACTGATTCCTATAGATTTTGGGGTGCTGAATCCAGGAAAAATAGCCAAAATGTTCCATCACGTCACATTTTCTTGCAAAATTAGATTTCTTACCCATATAAGGAATGTTCACATAATTTCTTTTTAGCCGACTGCAGTTTATTTTCTTGGCCCAAAATAGAGGTTGTAATGGTTAACTAACTAGAAACACTCCCTCATGATATTTTAGAGTGTTTTGTATGCATTTTATACATTAACAGGACAATTGGGAGGCGGGGGGCTAAATCCAGTACTCGCGCTGGCGCATGTTCTTTCCTGTTCGCCTCGCCTCGTTCGCTCGCTCAAACACGGTGGTTGCGACATGAACGTTCCTGTCAAATTTCAGTTTCTTGCAAGTTCATTATTACCTTTTGTTTGCTCATTCGTAATCCAGCTTTATTCCGAAGTGGTTCACTACAGTTGTAGTTTGCAGTGCTGTGTATTTGTGATGGCTCACAGAGCCAGAGGTTGCGTCAACTCTCCGGACAGTTTTTGTTTTATTTGTGGGGAATATACCGTGAAAAAGCGGCAGAGGAACATTTCTGCATTTATTAAAAAAGTATATTTCGCCTATTTCGGTTTGAAGTTAGGCGATCAAGACAAACCGTGGGCTCCTCACAAAGTGTGCAAGACATGTGAGGAAGATCTACGCTTATGGATGAAAGGTAAAAAACAAGCATTTCGTTTCGGAATACCTATGATGTGGCGTGAACAAAGAGACCACAGCAGTGACTGCTATTTTTGCTCTTGCATTGTGAAGGGATACAACTTAAAAAATAAGAACGTAATAAGTTACCCCAACCTTCCCTCAGCAATTAGGCCTATGCCTCATAGCAACGAAGTTCCTGTGCCTGAACCACCAAAATCTTTGGGTCATATTTGTGTGGACGGTTCTGATCATGATGAGACTCATCAGATGGCTTTTCCCGATGAGTCCAGTACTTCCGAGTTTGAAACTGAACCAGATCCGAAACCTGAACTTTTCTCTCAAGCTGAATTGAATGATTTAGTCCGGGATTTAGGACTCCCAAAAGATGCTGCCCAACTGCTAGGTTCTCGGCTTAAACAGAAAAATCTATTGTCACCAGGAACAACTTTTTATTGGTACCGCAACCGCGAGACACAATTTTTGAAGTATTTCAGCAAAGAGGAAGATTTGGTATTTTGCAACGATATATACAGAGTGATGGAAAAGTTTAAACTCAAGTATGATCCTGCTGAATGGCGGCTGTTCATTGATTCGTCAAAAGACAGCATAAAAGGTGTTCTTCTTCATAATGGCAACACATTCGCTTCAGTTCCTATTGCTCACTCTGTTATTCTCCAAGAAAAATGCGAGAATTTGGCCCTGATTCTTCAGAAGATTCGTTATGATGAGCATAAGTGGATGATTTGTGGAGACTTTAAAATTCTATCCATGCTATTAGGGCAGCAATCCGGTTTCACCAAATATCCCTGCTTCCTTTGCTTGTGGGATAGCCGGGCCTGCGACCTACACTGGGGGAAAAAAGACTGGCCAATTCGGGAGTATTTGAGACCCGGTGAGAAAATGTTCTTCATGAGAGCTTGGTACCTCGTGATAAAATTCTATTACCACCTCTCCACATTAAGTTGGGTCTCATTAAGCAATTCATCAAGTCCCTTCCAAAAGATGGTGAGTGCTTTCGGTACCTTTGCTCAAAGTTCCCCCGACTTTCTGAAGCAAAGCTAAAGGAAGGAGTGTTTGTTGGCCCTGATATAAGGAAACTCATTTCAGATGGAGCATTCGCTGAAACGATGTCTGAGAAGGAAAAAGAAGCCTGGGATTCCTTCAAGGATGTTGTTCTCAAATTCTTGGGGAACAGGCGGGATGAGATCTATAAGGATATTGTTGCCAGGATGCTCAATGCCTTCAAAGAACAAGGCTGTAACATGAGCCTGAAAGTCCATTTCTTGCACTCCCATGTGAACTACTTTCCCGAAAACTGGGGGGCGTACAGTAAAGAACAAGGTGAAAGGTTTCACCAGGACATCAAGGACGCAGAGAGAAGGTACCAAGGAAGATGGAACACCACTATGATGGCTGATTTCTGCTGGTTGCTGCTGCGGGAAACCCTAGATGAAAAATATGCCAAGCAGCGCACCAAGAGAAGCATTCGGGGGAAGAAGAAACGGCCCACCAGGAGATTGATTGACCCAAGAATGACTTTAAAATCTAAACTGTGTTGACAAATATCGTGTTTTTACTAAACTTTGAAATAAAAATTTGCTAGTTATTACCACAGTGTTGGATCTCATTTATTAGAATTTTATTTTCACACCATCGGGTGTTTGTCTTCATGTATTGCAATGGTGCGGTTTGCGTTTTCTATTCTTACATACATACCTGTACAACATTTTTTGCACATTTCTTTGCTTTGCTTTGTCTAACCTCGCTCTTATATGCTCAATGTTTGTGCACATGTATGTGGCTGTTTTAAGTGCAGACAATTTTGCTACCATCACAGTGTGTTTTGTTGACATTACTCTATTCTTATGTGCTGCCTTGTTACAATTTTCTTTATTCTTATTTGAATAACTACTAAACAATTAGTATAAAGAATTCATCCAAGAAACTTTTATCTCGATCGCACTCAATCTGAAACGTTCACCTCAAACTGCTAACCCAATGTAGCAAAAAATCTGTACGTGATGGAGCAAATTGGTTACCAGATTTGGATTCAGTGCACCAAAAAACGTAAAAATCAATCGAAACATTAGAGGCAGTTTAAAAAAAAATTTTTTTAGTGTACCTGTGTAATTTGTCATACATCCAAGTTACATATCCCAACAATTTATAACTTATCCCCTCATATTTAGTGAATAGTATTCTGTATGCAAACATCATATTATAACAGTAACCTCTGTTATTGTTGCTTGTCCTTATTAAACAGTATATCTATACCACCTCTGTCATTTAAGATTGTGAGTGGGCAAGGTGCATGCAGATGTCCAAGACATCAAAAAGGTTAGATAGAATGTGTCACATTCCTCCTCACTTCTCACCACCACCAAAATATTGTCTATTAGACAACTTTTTGGTGGTGGTGAGAATCGAGGAGGAATGTGACACATTCTATATACCCTTTCAATGTCTAGGACATCTGCACCTTGCCCACTCACAATCTTAAATGACAGAGGTGTAAGGCAGGGGTCTCCAAATCCAGCCCTGGAGGGCCACAAATCAGTCAGGTTGGCAGGATATCTCTAATGCATATATATCTCATGCATATTCATTAGGGATATCCCGAAAACCTGACTGGTCTGCGGCTCTCCAGGACCAGGGTTCCCCACCCCTGCTCTACAGCCTACCATTTTATTCTCCTTCCTGCTTCCCTATCTTTCCCTCCACCTTTTCGCAATTCCCTTCACCCTTCATACCTCATACCAGTGCCACACCTGTCGATGTTTATTTGCTTTTTGCATTTTATACGCTTCTATCTCACAGAAACCTCATACTTGTTCCAACTTTCCCACCACCTCTTGTAACAGTAGAACCCCTTCATACTTCCACCAACTTAGCAAGCTCATTCAAGCAGTTATTATCCCATATCCCACAAATGTTTTCAGGTCCTGCTCCCCCTCTCTCATTTCCTCATTTAATATAACCATCTCCAGTGTAAACTTAAACGATGCCCCTGTGATTTCCCCATAAAGCCTCTCCACTCCCTCCCAGTACCCCCATACCTTTGGACATTCCCATAGCATGTGCATTAAATCCCCCGTTTCCACACTTCTTCCAACATTCATTGGACATATTTGGATATATCGCTCGTATTCTCACCGGCATCCAATACATCCGTAACCTCCCCCTCAAACTATTTTCCAACATTGGGGTAACCCTGTGCCAACTTGTGTGTTCTATTATATATGTCTCCCCATCTCTTCTCATCCCAGGGACCTTGTATGTCTTCATTCTCTGCTGCCCTTTCGCCTTCCCCCCCTTTCTGCAGCAATAGTTTATATAGTCTCAAAATTGCCCCTTTTTGTGTATGTTGTTTTCCCATCATTTCTTCAAATTGGGTATGTCTCATCAAGTTTGCCTTTACCTCCTTATTTTGGAGAAAATACCACAATTGCACATATGCATAGTGATCTGTCATCGATATGGTACTCTCTCTGTAGTTCCTCAAATGTACGAATTCCCCCCCTCCCCCACCTTATCAGCTGCCCTAACTGTACCAGTCCTTTCTGTGCCCACCTAGTATAAACCCTTAAGTCCTTTACCCGGAGCAAATCCCCCTCCCCCCCTAATAAATGTATATCTCGAGTACTTTTTCCCTTGCACAAATGCCCTTTCCACTTCCGCCATACTTGGAATGTTAACTCTGCAAATGGGTTGCTGTTCTCATCCCTCTCTCACCTCCCCCCTTCCCCCTTCCCCCTCCACCTGGATCCCAGATCCTTGCTTACTTATATGGTTCATTCCCTGATTCAATTTGCACCCAACTCAAACAATCAGCCTCCTCCCGCTATGCCAGGAGTGGCTCAGTTGTGCCGTTTCAGAATATTTCATCAGATATGGTACCCCTAGGCCCCCCTCCATCCTTTGCATATACAGGGTGCCTCTCGCCACCTTTGGGGATTTCCCTTCCCAAATAAATTGTAACATCAAATTCTGCAATTTCCCCAACTCCTTTTTTTGTCACCCTACATGGCAAGGACGTGAATAGAAACAACAATCTGGGCAGTATATTCATCTTGACCACTGCTATGCGGCCCAACCATGACAATCCCAGCCCCCCTCCTCCATATACAATCTGTTATTCTTTGGTAGTTCCATTGTTTAACTTGCCCCAACAGTATCCCTAAGAATCTAAAGTGTTGAGACACACATTTAAATCTAAAGTGCGACTTTAACCTTTCCTCCAGATTCCCCTGTAAGATTAAATCCTAAAACCTCTGTCTTATTTTGATTTATTTCATACCCTGCCATACTACTAAATTTTTCTATTATTCCCAATAACATTGGCAAAGTAGTAAAAGGCTGTTGCATAGTATGGATAATGTCATCTGCAAATAGCGTTATTTTTTCCTCTGTATCCCCAACTTGCACCCCTTTTATATCCCTATTCTTCCTTATCATTTCTGCTAAGGGCTCTATCGTCAATGCAAACAGGAGTAGTGAGCGGGAATATCCTTGTCTTGTACCCCTTTCCGGTAAAACCTTCTCCAAATACCCACCATTAATTCTGATGCTTGTACTAGGTTGTCTATAGAGTGCTCTAATCCAGGATATAAACCTTTCCCCAAATTTATTTATTATTTATTTATTACAATCTCTTATATAACGCACTATTCGACATCAGCGCGGTTTACATGGAACAAAAATACCAGAAACAACAAGCTGTTCTGTTTTTACAAAGAACAGGTGTGCAAACTTGGATAACATAGGGGAACTATTTACATGTACTATCTACATACAGGCGTCATGGCAGAGCTCAATGAACTCAGGTATCGCACCGAGAACGTTGGTGAGGCTGTCTAGTAAGGATGGTGTAGCTACTGTAATTGGTGGCATTAGTTGGGCGTATTGCTGACTGGGTAGTACTTGAGGAATAGGTGATATTTGAGTGCTTTCCTGAACTGGGCTAGGTCAGTGATAGCGTGAACGTTAGATGGTAGAGCATTCCAGCATCTTGGGGCGCAAAATCTGAAGGCCCTGTTAGCCGTTGTCAGGGTGCATTTTGTTAAAGCCTTCAGAATTGTTAGTGCGTTTACTGCTGTGGGTCTTCTGGATCTGTTAGGAGGAACGGCATGAACGAGCTCTGTTAGTGAAGAGGATGCAAGACCATGATGGCCTTGAAAGTCAGTAGTAAGGTCTTGAAAACAAGCCTTCCATGTATGGGGAGCCAGTGGAGCTGCTTCAGGATAGGCGTCACATGGTCGCTCCTAGATGCTCCATGAAGGACCCTCTCTGCGGCATTCATGGCTAGTTGCAGGGGGTTCAGGGTAGACTGTGGGAGGCCTTGTAAGATGGCCATATCCCATATGTTCCAGCACCTGAAACATATATGGCCATTCCACCCTATCGAATGCCTTCTCCACATCTACTGTGACAAAAACCGCCTGATCCCCCGGATTCTGAAGGTGCCACCCAAGATTCATTATGTTTATGTATATATTTATTTAAAACTTTATATACCGCCCATAAACAGTAGCATCTGGGTGGTTTACAAACAAAGGTTAAAAACAAAGAGCTGTGAAAAAGGAAAGAAAGGAACGCCATAAAATCTTTAAAAAAGGACAGGGAAGAAAAGGATCAGTAGAGATAGAAAAGGCAAAAGTACATACAATAGAAGAGAGAGGATATATACAAAATGGGCAAGACAATGTACATGGCGTGGGAAAGGTGAACAAGGGGAGGAAGAGGAGGGAGGGGGCAGAAGGGTAGGAGAGTTGTATCTTTAACGAAGAGGAGGGGAGAGGGGTGAGGATGGGAAAGGGAGGTCAAAGGCAAAGCAGAAAAGATGAGTCTTTAGTTTAGCTTTAAAGGAGTTAAAGGAGGATTCTAAGTGCAGTGCAGGGGGGGAGTGAGTTCTAGAGTCTAGGACCTAGGAAGTAGAAAGCTGAGGACCGAGTGGATTCCAAGTGGGCCTGGGAAGGGAGGGGAGGAGGAACATGCGATTAATGTGAATGGAACAGAGAGAACGGTGAGGGGTGTGAAGATGAACCTGGTCAGCGAGGTAAAGAGGGGTACCTGAATGAATTGCCTTGTGAACAAAAATGAGAAATTTAAACTGTATCCGAAAAACAATAGGAAGCCAGTGCAAGATTATTAGGAGGAGGGTGATGTGATCAAAACGTGAAGTGTGAGTTAGAAGATGAACAGCAGTATTTTGAACATGTTGCAGACAATGAGTTTCAGATTCGGGGATACCGGCAAGACAAACATTACAATAATCAAGACGGGACATAACAAGGGAAAGAAGCAGGGTAGTCATAGAAGGGGAAGTGAGGAAGGGATGGACAGTGCGAAGTTGTTTCAGAGTGAAAAAAGAACGTTGGACAACTGAGGAGATGTGGTCTTTAAAGGAAAGAGAAGAATTGAGAGTTACACCTAAATATCGTAAAGAAGAAGCAGTGGGGATGGGTGAAGAGGAGAACAAAGGGACGAGGGGAGGGAGGGGACTACCAAGGATGAACCAAATAGCGGAAGATTTGGAGAGGTTAACATGGAGAAAATTAGAAGAAAGCCAGGAAGCAACAGAGGAAAGACAAGTATTAAAGGGAGTGATATCTGGAGCAGAGGAATCAGTGTGGTAAAGAAGGAAAATGTTATCACTCCCTTGTCTCCCTTTTACAAATCCTGTTTGATCCCTGTGAATTACTTTGGGTATAATATCTTGAATGTGATTAGCCAAGATCTTAGCTAAGATTTTAGCATCCAAATTAATCAACGATATGGGTCTGTAGGATCCACACACCCCTTTATCCTTCCCAGGTTTCAGCAACACTGTGATCCCTGCCTCCTCCGTAGCTGCTGGAATCTCCTCTCCTTCCAACACCCTATTAAATACCTGAGTCAATATAGGTGCCAGCTGCTCTATCATCTCCCTATAAAATTTCGTCATAAACCCATCTAACCCCGGGGATCTGCCTATTTTAAGCAATTTTATAGCTTCTTTCACCTCCTCCTCCGTGATTTCTTCCCCTGTCCTTTCCCTTTCCTCCGGTGCAACCTGCTTCAGGTTGCACGCACTCAGAAATTCCCCAATCTCCTCTGGCCCTTTGTTTAGCTCGTTTGAATACAATTCCCTGTAATACTCTTGGAATACCTGACCTATTTCCCTTGTACTGTGCACTAACTTCCCCTTTTGATCCCTAATGACATCTATGTATGCTGCTTGTCGCTGAGCCTTCAACCTACTCACAAGAATTTTCCCCACTTTATTGCCCCAGGCAAAATACTTTTGCTTCAATACATTTAATTGGTGAGCTATTTTTTGTTCCTGTAAACTGCTCAAATCCGCTCGAACCTTCACCAGACCAGTCTGAATGTCTGGATCTCCCTTCCTCTGCTGTATGTCTTTCCAACTCGCAAATCTGTTTTAATAAACATTCTTCCATTTTCCTTTTTCTCATTTAAGGTGCGCTGCCATGATAATTAATTTCCCCCTAATCACTGCCTTTAACCCATCCCACATGGTTCGCAGCTCCACCTCCCCCATCTGATTGAAGTATAAGTATTCCTGAATAGCCTCCTTTACTGCCTCCACCTGTTCACCCTCCTCCAGTAATGTGTCATTCAGCTTCCAGAATTGTATCCCCTCATTCTCTTCACCCATAGTTATTTATTTATTCATTTAATCAATTCAAGATGGTTTACAGGTAACAAAAAAGGAACAGCATGGCACTGCTGTTTTACATAGAACAGAACTTAGTTTAAATTGAACTCTTATAAAATGAGAATATAAAGTACCATCAGGAAACTATGTACATGTTTACATTATAGGAGAAGTCATTGAGCGAGGAATGTTTAAGGGCAGAAGGGGAGGGAAAGGTGCAGTGGCCATAAAGGCCATAGAGGGGGAAGAGTACCGTTACCGGAGCATGATCCATCCAGGTAATTTCCCCTTGCTCAGCCTCCACCACCCTTGAAACCCACCTACTTCCTCCCCGGATCATATCCAGTCTACTATATGTGCCATGCACGTGGGAATAAAAGATGTACTTACGCTCCCCAGGGTGTCCGCTCCTCCATAGGTCTATTAGCCCCTTTCTCCCTCTACTACTATGCCCCCCCCCCTACATTATCTACCCGTGGATTACTGGTTAATTTAAAATCCCCCCATCACTATGGGTACATCTCCCAACCCCTCCAAAATCTTCTCAAAAGCTTCCCCTTGCCCCTCATTAGGTCCGTATATCCTAATCACCTACACCTCCTCCTCCCCGATCCTCCTCCTCACCCCCACATTAAGATCCATCACTCAGGAAAAAGATTTAGATGTCATCATGGATAATACATTGAAACCTTCTACCCAGTGTGCAGTGATGGCCAAGAAAGCAAATAGTATGCAAGGAATCATAAGGAAAGAAATGGAAAATGAAACAAAGGATAATATAATGCCTCTGTATCGTTCCATGGTGTGACCATACCTTGAATATTGTGTGTAGTTCTGGTCGCCATATCTTAAAAAGAATATAGCGTTATTAGAAAAGGTACAGAGAAGAGCCACCAAAATGGTAAAGGGGATGGAAGGATACCCTATGAGGAAAGCCTTAAAAGGTTCGAGCTCTTCAACTTGGAAAAGAGATGGCTGAGGGGAGATATGACACAGGTCTATAAATTAATGAGTAGAATGGAAAGGGTAAGAGTAGATCAATTGTTTACTCTTTCAAAAAGTAGAAGGACTAGAGCATGTTTTTCAACCTTTTTTGTGCAAAGGCACACTTTTTTCATGAAAAAAATCACGAAGCACACCACCATTAGAAAATGTTAAAAAAATTTACCTCTGTGCCTATATTGACTATATATAAAGTAATTCTCTTGAATAGGAATCAAACACTCACACCAACCCCCCTCCCCTGCTGGTTCACTCACACCACCCCCCCCCCTCCACTGCTGGTTCACTCACCCACCCCCCTGTCACTTACTCACCCCTCCTGCTGGGTCACTCACTCACTTACCCCCCCTCCCCTGCTGGTTCACTCACACCATTGCCCCCCCCCTTGCTGGTTCACTCACACCACCCCCCCCCCCTCCACTGCTGGTTCACTCACACTCCCCCCCCTTGCTGGTTCACTCACACTCCCCCCCCTTGCTGGTTCACTCACACACACACACACACCCCTGCCCAAGCCGCTGCTTCTGCTTTGTACAGAGCAGCGGCTGCACTACACTTACATAAGAACATAAGAACATAAGATATGCCATACTGGGTCAGACCAAGGTCCATCAAGCTCAGTATTCTGTTTCCAACAGTGGCCAATCTAGGTCATACGTACCTAGCAGTTTCCCCAAGGGACACAGGTTCCACAATGCTTGTATTGGTTCAAGCATTGATATCCTGGGTCCCTTCTTAATAATGGTTTATGGACCTTTCCTCCAGGAACTTGTCCAAACCTTTTTTAAACCCAGCTACACTAACAGCTAAAGTTAATTTGAAAAGGAAAGACAGCCTGTGAGGAGCCCGCCCCCATGACATCACTTCCTCGGGCTCTGCATGATCGGAGGGCTCCTGACACAGTTTCTCTTTACTTTTCAATGTAAGTGTAGTGCAGCCGCTGCTCTGTACAAAGCAGAACCAGCGGCTGCACTGCTATAGGGAATCGCGATCGCGTTCGCGCCGCGGACTTCGGCACAAAAGCCGGTTTTTTGCTCTGGCCGCTCCCGATCTTGCGGCCAGAGCAAAAAACCGGCTTTTCAATGGCCGGTTTTACAACTGTGCTGGAAAAACCGGCCAGGCCGGCTGAAAACCGGCCGGTTGGCAACCCTAATTTGTGAGCCGAGGCCACATGTTACGGATGAAATTGGAATTTTTCCCACGGCACACCAGACAATATCTCACGTGCCGTGGCACAGTGGTTGAAAAACGCTGGACTAGAGGACACATCATGCAGCTACAACTCAGAGAACATTTTATTCATTCAATGGATGATCAAACTCTATAATTCATTATCAGAGGATCTAGTAAAAGCTGTTAATGTTGCTGGTTTTAAAAGAGGTTTGAACAAATTCCTGGAGGAAATGTCCATAGAACATTATTGAAGAAGACTGGGGAAATCCACTGCTTATCCCTGGGACAAGCAGCATGGAATCTGTCTACCTTTTGGGAACGTGACAAGTATTCGGGACCTGGATTGGCCACTGTTGGAAGCAAGATACTGGGCTTGATGGGTCCTTGTTCTGATCCCGTATGGCATATCCTATGTTTGTATGTACTATATACATGAACTTGTTTTTGGATCATGATCTCCCTAGCCTCCTGTTCATGTCCTACATGTTTCCTTACCATTCCCCTATGGATATTCTAATCCCCAGTTGTGTTGTCTGTCTTGACTAGACTGTAAGCTCTTATGAGCAGGGACTGTTTCTTACGTGTCTCTGTGCAGCACTGCAAACACTTTGTAGCACTATACAATGATAAGTAGTAGTAATAGTGATGAACAGAATGAAAGCTCGATGTCTAGTCTTATGGATTATCAGTAGTGCCTTATGTAGTGTCCTCTGCTCGATCGGGAGCCAATGCAATTGTTTACGGAGTGGGGCAACCTGATCAAATCTGTATTTTATCAAGAAGTAACCTAGCTGCGGAATTCTGTACCGACAATAAGGTTCTAGTGGATGCAGTGGTCAAACCTTTAAAAATAATATTATAGTAATCCAAACAAGGATGTATTAATGACTGGAAAGCCAGATGGAAATTATCATCTGTCAGAAATAGTCTCAAGCACCTCACCACCCTCCTCTTATGGAAGTAGTTAGTGATTTCTCTGGAAGATCAGTAGGTGGTGGGTGATTGACCTGGAAGGTCAGTACATAGTCATCCGTACTAAGAAATGAGAGGGGAAGTGGGTGGGGAAGTATTTCAGAGATGTGGATTTAGAAGAGTAACGCTGGTTTGGGATATTTTCAGTTTTTGCTTCTATCTGTGCACTCATTTTTAAATGGAAAGTATCTTGGCAGACGCTGAATATGCAGCATTGTAGGCCAGCTCTGTGTGGGACTCCTAACCCCACTTCCAAGAACACCCCTTCTCCCAGAGGTTGACAGTGTCTGTTCTGGGAAGCTGTGGATTCTCTAATGATCTTTGTGCATGGTTACAGACCTGTTCACTCAATAAAGCACTTTCAAAATGTACTAGCTTTATTGGCACACTCCGCTGCGTGAATTCGTTTCATTCTTTTGTCCATTTTGCTCATTTGCAGATATCGTCCTTGGATACATAAATGAGGATGGGGTTTTAGTTCCACAGCTTGGGTACGAGGTAATCATAGTACCCCAATATAACAAACAGCTTGGTACATAATTGCTCCTTTCACACACAGGGTTGACAACCGATCGGTTTTCAGCCGGACTGGCTGGTTTTTCCATGGCCAGGTCGGCTGCCAGAAGAGATATAAAACCAGCCCTTGAAAAGCCGCGAGATTGGGAGCAGCCAGAGCAAAAAAACAGCTTTTCTCCCGCAGTCCGCGGCACGATTGCGAACGCGACCCCCATGCCGTGCAGCCGCTGCTTCTGCTTTTAACAGAGCAGTGGCTGCAATAAAGTTAATTTGAAAATGAAGAAATTTGTGAGAAGCCCGCCCCCTCTGACATCACTTCCTTGGGCGTTGCAGAAGGACGACCGGAGGGCTCCTCACAGGTTGTCTTTCCTTTCAAATTAAGTTTATTGCAGCTGCTGCTCTGTAAAAAGCAGAAGCAGCTGCTGCATGGGGGTGAAGCAGCACTAAGGGGGGGGGGGGTGAAGCAGCACTAAGGGGGAGGGGGTGAAGCTGCACTGTGTGTGATGCGGAGGAGGCTATTTGATTTGCATTTCTGAACAGCAGTTGTGTAGGTGAGTCCAGCTTAACAGTATAAGAAAATAGTCTGTCATTACTAAATGTGCAAGTGTCAGCCTCTGGCTGAGAGAGTTTGCCAACCTTCTCCATTAACAGACAGGAGACGGAAGGGACCTCCTGTTTCTGTGCTACCCATATCCAGCATGAGGCTTTTCATCGACTGGTGGAAAGAGAGAGCCAGCCAGTCACAGCCAGAGCCAGCCAAGTGATGGTGAGTGGGTCTGAACAGTGATACTGGACTTCCCAGGGTCTTAAAAAAAGATGTTTTATATGGGGATGGATATGGTGCTGCTGTGCTGTGCTGTGCTGCGCTGCACGAACTCTGGTCCTTGATTCACTTAAATAAATGTCCATGTCGTCACTTATTTTTAACTTCCAACTATTCAGATGCTCACTGCTGCCAAGGACAGTTTATATCAATATAAATGCTTGCAGCCAATCAATGTAATGTCACTCAAACTCTCAGCATTATATATTTTATTAAACGCAAATCAGGCACACACTTGTCTGGTTTTTTTTGTAACTCTTTGTCAGCATTTCAGTCTTCAAAACATGGTGCCTCTGCGTCTCTGCATCACCGTGGGTCCTGGGACTGACTGGCAGGTTACTCACACCATGTAAGGGCAGCCCACCACTTTAGGTTTCATAGTTGATGCCTAAGGAGTTAGTTCAAATAATGAAATCCGAGCTATACACTGCAATGCATCACTCCAACGGCAGTCTTCATCCTGCAGTGCACTGAGCGTGTTAGTGGTGAAGGATTGGAGTAGGTTCTTGTGTTGCTTCCTTCAATATATAGGATTATTTAGTTGAAGTAGCTCTCCTATTTGGGCAATATTATTCCATTTGGTCCACCTTGGGGGTCAGGAAGTTCATAAATAAATGCACAGCACACAGTGAGGTATACTAAACTGCAACTTTACTGAAATATCATTGAGCTTCAGCATTCACAGTATTTCCCAAGAAACACAAACACAGTATTCACAGTTCTAATAATAGATCTATATAATCTCATCCTTTCACCTTTAGAGTTTCTCCCCTACAGCTGCCTACACTTGCCCTCAGTAATTTTTGTGGGTGGGGCTAGAGTGGAGCGTGGATGGGACTGGGGGTGGGGCAGGGGTGGGACTGGGGCAGGGAATGGGTGGAGCATGGCGAGCCACAGGTGTCGGGTTTTTCTTGGTGAAAAAGTTGGCAAACCTATTCACACAGCAGTATACAAACAGTAGTAAGAAATAACAGATTTAATGATTTGCCCCCTCACACTGTGTGGACCTTATTACATGGGAGAAATTTTATAAAATTCTCATGTAAAGACATTTACAATTCCGTTCTATTCAATACATTTATTTATAGCTCTTGGAATTAAATTATCAGGGTTTTTTGAATGGGGACCAGCATACTGTAAGCTGGGAGGCCCTTGGCACGTCATTCCTCTCTCACCTCTTCCCTTCTCAAATAGCTGAGCCCAGTTCTGAGTTTGTGTTCTGAACCAAGGTTTTACTTAAACGTTTGGGTCACTGATAACAAAAACAACAAACTGGCAAAAACCAAAAAAAAATTGAACTAAATTACAAGTGCTTTCCTTGTATACTTGTGGAGTAGACATGTTCAGGAGAGGAGTTTGGAGAGACTGTAGGCAGAGTTCTGAATTAAATCCATGTGGATTGGAGGCATATCCTAATGGTTAAGAACCCTGGCTTGGGAACCCAATGACCAGGGTTCAATTCTCACTAGCACACCTTGGGCACAATATACTTAACCCTCCATTGTCTCAGAAAAAAATCCAAGTTATCAATGTTTCTGTTTAATGTAAATCAGGACCATACCTAGTCCTGTGCAACCACAAAGGCTTAAGGGGTGCCTGCTGCCACCACTTTTTATTTAGCTGTATTTATATCCCACTTTTCACCGGGTCAAAGTGGTCAATTGGAGGATACATTTAACACAAGGGGATATGAGACACATACGCTAATACTTACAGGGAACATGGGCAATGGAGGGTTAAGTGGCTTGCCCAAGACCACAAGGAGTGCCTATAGGACTAG
Organism: Ichthyophis bannanicus; assembly: GCA_033557465.1. Lineage (NCBI taxonomy): Eukaryota > Metazoa > Chordata > Amphibia > Gymnophiona > Ichthyophiidae > Ichthyophis > Ichthyophis bannanicus. The sequence goes on from CM066045.1 coordinate 163,063,692, forward strand.
AAATCCCAGTCCCTCCGGCCTGAGATTGCTGTCCCCAGGTGGGACTTGAACCCCCGGCCCTCTGGCCTGAAGTACCTTGTCCTAACACTAGACCACTCCTCTCTCTTCTCTCAGCAGCAGCAGGCAACAGCAGACAGCCAAAATGCGCCCCTTAAGCTTTCTCACGGCATGCTCAAGGAGGGACCAGACCTGCTTAGCGTGCCGGCGACTTGCACATAGGGTGCACGCCTCTTCTTTCCTGCCCCCATAAAGTGGCTAGATGGAGGTGCGATGGGGGGTGCACGCCCAATGTGCAAGTCGCACAGGACGCATTTCACGATCGGTACGGCCCTGATGTGCATTACCAAGTTTAAATTTCAATGTAAACCACTTTGATTGAAATGATAAAGCGGTATATAAAACCTGTTAAATGCCATGGCATACGTGTCAACTCATGGTGATTCTCTGGATAGTTGTCCTAAACTGTGTTCAGTCTTCATTTGCATTCCTAACAGGGACTATACATTTCAAGCAAAGGTAAGAGTTTGTGGCTTTATAAATTAGTAGCTCCCTGCCTGGGATCTCATAAAAGGATGTTGGTACATTTTTAAAACAAAGTTACATTCTTTTTGGTGCTTTAGTTTAAAAGAGGAAATATTTTCTTTAGTGGTGTAAGTTTAAAACTCTGCTTTAGTATCTTTCTCAACTCTTTGAAGCTACTGACACCTCATCAGGTGCTATTTCCCTCCCTACCCCCCAAACTCCGACCCACCCCTAGCAAGCAGCCTTAATGAGATTTAACTGTTTTTTCTCTAAAAGGACAGCTGTGAAACTGGCTGGTACTTTGGTAGGTCTCTCTTTTGCTATAACAGATGCCTAAGCTCCACCAACTTAACAATGGCTGGGAAAAATTGTATTGCCAAAGCTGTTGCCCCCGTTACAGCTTCTGCCTCTGTCCAGACAGAGATCCCAATGCCAGTTGCAGGACTAGTTCCATGTTCAGGGTGCCTGCATGCTGAAGCTCTTAGGAAACAAGTGGAGGAACTCAGAGAGGAGGTGGTGAGGCTGAGCAGCATTCAAGACAATGAGAAGTATATTGATGAGATGCTTCTTGCAATAACCAAGCTCTCCAGCAGAGGAGAAGATGGGTGCCTACAGAATGATGAAGGTTAGACACAGGTGACCAGAGCCTGCAGAATCACTGATCCAACTTCTCCAGCCCTTGAACTGAAGGACCATTATGCAGCCCTGGAAGTGGAGGAGGTGAAAGCAGCCCTGGAAAGGAAAGAACCAGAGCTTGAGCACCCCAAAGTTGGAGAATAAGTGACCACAAAGAAGCGAAGGGTAGTGGTGGTTGGTGGCTCTCTTCTGAGGTGTCCACCTACCAACCAGACTTGATGTCCAGAGAAATATGCTGTCTGCCAGGTGCCAAAATCCAAGATGTTAGGGAGAGTTTGTCGAGACTCATCAAGCCCACTAACTATTACCCAATGTTGCTAATCCATGTTGGCACAAATAATACTGCCAGGTACCCTCCTTACTATAAGTGATTTCATGGCTCTGGGACAGAGGGTGAAGCAGATAGAGGCACAGGTGGTGTTCTCTTCAATCGTTGCTGTTGAGGGAAAAGGCCAAGGCAGAGAAGCTCGCATCGTGGAGATGAAAACATGGCTGCGTGGATGGTGACATCAAGAGCGTTTTGGTTTTCTGGACCATGGGATGCTGTTCCAAGAGTTGCAGAGCAGTAATGGTGTCCATCTGTCCAAGAAAGGTCAACATGTCTTCAGTAGCAGACCTGCTAATCCACTGAAGAGGCCTTTAAACTAGATTTGTTGGGGACGGGTGAAGAAAGCCCCCATTAACTACTTTTATGGAAATGGGTAAAAGGGGCAACATATGGAAAGTGGTGTGTATAAATGCCCATAGCATGGGAAATAAGATCCCAGATGTTGAAGCTTTAATGGGAGAGGCTGACTTGGATTTAGTGGCAGTTACAGAAACATGGTTCACAGAAAACCATGACTGGGATGTAACTATACCAAGCTATACTTTATTCAGAAAGGACAGGGTAGGAAGAAGGGGAGGAGGAGTGGCACTATATATAAAACATAATATTAAAGCCTTGGAATTACAGAGCTTAAAAGGGAGAGAGGAGGCATTGTGGGTTAAAGTAGAAAGGTCTAGATAGTGCTGTGGAGGAGTCTGCTGTCTTGGTACATGTCGGTACCAATGACATAGGACAATGTGGTAGGGAGGTTCTGGAGGCTAAATTTAGGCTTTTAGGTAGGAAGTTGAAATCCAGAACTTCCAGGGTAGCGTTCTCTGAAATGCTTCCTGTTCCACGCGCAGGACCCAAAAGGCAGGCAGAGCTCCGGAGTCTCAATGTGTGGATGAGACAATGGTGCAGAGATGAGGGTTTTGGATTTGTTAGGAACTGGGGAACATTCTGGGGAAAGGAGGGGCTTTTCCGAAGGGATGGGCTTCACCTTAACCGGGATGGAACCAGGCTGCTGGCATTAACCTTTAAAAAGGAGATAGAGCAGCTTTTAAACTAGATATTAGGGGAAAGCCGACAGTCGCCCAAGAGCAGATGGTTCGGAAGAATGTATCTTTGAAGGATACTACCAAAAGCAGAGAGGTTCCACAAAAGAGTAAAGTAGCCCAAATGCCCTCAAGTATGGAGAAGACAGAGCTTAAAGATCCCAAATTACCCATGTCTAACAATAGCCAAATTAATACGGATAAAATACATTCTCTAAAATGCTTGTATGCAAATGATAGAAGTCTAAAAAATAAGATGGGAGAGTTAGAATATATAGCACTAAATGAAAGGTTAGATATGATTGGAATATCAGAGACATGGTGGAAGGAGGACAACCAGTGGGGCACTGTGATACCTGGGTACAAACTATATCGTAATGATAGAGCTGATCAAATTGGTGGAGGGTCTACTCTCTATGTTAGAGAGGGCATTGAGTCAGAAAGGATTAAAGTTTTGCAGGAAACAAAATCTGCTGTAGAATCTATATGGATTAAAATTCCATGTAAAAGGGGGAAGGCAATGGCAGTGGGGGTATACTATCGAGCGCCTGGCCAGAATGACCAAATGGATGATGAAATGCTCAAAGAAAGCAAGGAAGCTAACAAAAGTTACAGCGCAGTAATAATAATAGGTGATTTCAACTACCCCGGTATCGACTGGGTCAGCGTCACGTCAGGACATGATAGGGAGATAAAGTTCCTAGATGAAATAAATGACTGCTTCTTGGAGCAGCTGGTTCATGAACCAACCAGAGGGGAAGCCATATTAGACCTAGTACTTAGTGGAACACCAGATCTAGTGCAAGAGATAAGGGTGTTGGGGCCACTTAGCAATAGTGATCATAGCAATAGTGATCATAGCAATAGTGATCATAGCATCATTTAATTAGTGGAGGAGGGATAGTAAGGAAATCCACAGTACTACCTTTTAACTTTCGAAAGGGAGACTATGATAAAATGAGGAAAACAGTTAAGAAAAAACTAAAAGGAGCAGTTGCAAAGGTTAAAGAGGTACATCAGGCTTGGCTGTTGTTGAAAAATACTATCTTGGAAGCCCAGACCAGCTGCATTTCACGCTTTAAGAAAAGTGGAAGGAAGTCCAAAAAACTGCCAGCAAGGTTTAAAGGGGAGGTCAGAGAGGCTGTTGTTGCCAAAAAAGCATCTTTCAAGAAATGGAAAAAAGAGCCAAACGACGAAACCTGGAAACAGCACAAGCACTGGCAAGTCAAATGCAAGGCATTAATAAGGCAGGCAAAGGGAGAATTTGATAAGAAGCTTGCTGCGGAAGCAAAAACGCAAAGTAAAGACCTTTTCAAGTACATTCGCAGCAAAAAACCTGTGAGAGAGTCAGTTGGTCCATTAGATGATAAAGAGGTTAAAGGAGCACTAAGAGGTGACAAGGCGATAGCGGAGAGACTGAATGAATTCTTTGCTTCAGTCTTTACTGAGGAAGATGTAGGGATGTTACCCATGACTGAAGTGGTATTTAAAGGTGTGGAAGAATTGAAGGAAATATCAATACATCAGGAAGACGTATTACAACTATTAGATAAACTGAAGAGTAGCAAATCACCTGGGCCGGATGGTTTACATCCAAGGGTGTTGAAAGAACTGAAATATGAGATAGCAGACCTGCTATTAGTAATCTGTGAACTATCATTAAAATCATCTCTAATACCTGAAGATTGGAGGATCGCCAATGTAACACCAATTTTTAAAAAGGGTTCCAGGGGTGATCCGGGAAACTACAGACCGGTGAGACTGACATCAGTACCGGGAAAAATGATAGAAACCATCATAAAGAATAAAATTACTCAGCATGTAGATAGTCATGACCTAATGGGAGACAGCCAACATGGCTTTAGACAAGGAAGATCTTGTCTTACTAATCTGTTATGTTTTTTTGAAGATGTGAATAATCAGGTGGACAAAGGTGAGTTGGTTGATATTGTGTATCTGGACTTTCAGAAAGCCTTTGGCAAATCTAAAGAGTCATGGGATAGGAGGCAGTGTACTATTGTGGATCAGGAACTGGTTAAAAGATAGAAAGCAGAGGGTAGGGCTAAATGGCCAATTTTCCCAATGGAGAAAGGTGAATAGTGGTGTACTCCAGGGATCTGTGCTGGGTCCGCTGCTTTTTGACATATTCATAAATGACCTGGAAAGTGGAATAACGAGTGAGGTTATCAAATTTGCAGATGACACAAAACTATTTAAAGTTGTTAAAACCCAAGAGGATTGTGGAAAATTGCAAGAGGATCTTGATAATTTGGAAGACTGGGCATCAAAATGGCATATGAAATTTAATGTGGACAAGTGCAAGGTTATGCACCTAGGGAAGAACAACCCAAACTATGGTTACACGATGCAAGGTTCCACATTAGGAACCACCACCCAGGAAAAAGATTTAGGCGTCATTGTGGATACCATGTTAAAACCCTCGGCCCAGTGTGCAGCGGCGGCCAAGAGAGCAAATAGAATGCTAGGTATGATAAGGAAAGGAATGGAAAATTTATATATTTTATTTAGCTGTATTTATATCCTGCTTTTCACCGGGTCAAAGCGGTCAATTGGGGGATACATTTAACACAAGGGGATATGAGACACATACGCTAATACTTACAGGGAACATGGGCAATGGAGGGTTAAGTGGCTTGCCCAAGACCACAAGGAGTGCCTATAGGACTAGAAATCCCAGTCCCTCTGGCATGAGATTACTGTCCCCAGGTGGGACTTGAACCCCTGGCCTTCTGACCTGAAGTACCTTGTCCTAACCACTAGACCACTCCTCCCTTCTATTGTAATGCCTCTATATCGTTCCATGGTGAGACCGCACCTTGAATATTGTGTGCAATTCTGGTCGCCGTATCTTAAAAAGGATATAGCGATTTTAGAAAAGGTTCAGAGAAGAGCCACCAAAATGGTAAAGGGGATGGAAGGATACTCCTATGAAGAAAGGCTAAAAAGGTTAGGGCTCTTTAACCTGGAAAAGAGATGGTTGAGGGGAGATATGATAGAAGTCTATAAATTAATGAACGGAATAGAACGGGTAAGCGTAGATCGATTGTTTACCTTATCAGAATATAGAAAGAGTAGGGGACATGCAATGAAGCTACAGGGTAAACTATTTAAGACTAATAAAAGAAAATATTTTTTCACTCAACGTGTAATCAAACTCTGGAATTTGTTACCGGAGGATGTAGTAAAGTCTGTTAGTGTAGCTGGGTTTAAAAAAGGTTTGGACAAGTTCCTGGAGGAAAGGTCCATAAACCATTATTAAGAAGGGACCCAGGATATCAAAGCTTGAACCAATACAAGCATTGTGGAACCTGTGTCCCTGGGGGAAACTGCTAGGTACATATGACCTAGATTGGCCAATGTTGGAAACAGAATACTGGGCTTGATGGACCTTGGTCTGACCCAGTATGGCATATCTTATGTTCTTATGTTCTAATTACAGAGCTTAAAAGGGAGAGAGGAGGCATTGTGGGTTAAACTAGAAAGAGGGAAAGAGACATCTGTTTGCATTGGCATGATATACAGACCTCCCTCAGAAGAGCAAGAGGTGGACGCAGAGTTAATAGAAGCCATACGTAGCATTGCTAGGAAAGGGGAAGTGCAACTTATAGGTGATTTCAATATGCCAGATGTTGATTGGCATATTCTGGATGCAGTAGCATCTAGAAGTAAGGAGATCCTGGATTCTCTACAGGGAGAACTATTCAGGCAATTGGTAACAGACCCCACACGTGAAGGGGCCATACTGGACTTGGTGCTTAACAATGGTGAAAGTGTTTCTGATGTTATAGTGGGAAATCATTTTGCATCTAGTGATCACCAGATGATGTGGTTCAGTATTAGGATTAGGGCAGTTATAATCCATTCAAAAGCGAGGATCTTAGACTTCAGGAAAACTAACTTTGCCAAGATGGGTCAATACCAAAGAGAGACATTAGTGGTATGGGAACAGCTGGGGGGTGTAGAAAAATAGTGGGCAAAACTCAAAAAGGGATATTTTAAGGGCAACCAACCTTTTTTGTTAAAATGTTAAATTAAAGGAAAAGGAGGCCGCTATGGTTCTGAAACAAAGTAGCTGAAAAGGTGAAGAAAAAGAGGGAGGCCTTCATGAAATACAAGAGATCACTGAGAGAGCAAGACAGGCATCTATATTTGGAAAAACTTAGAGAAGCTAGCAAAGTAGTCAGGAAAGCAAAGATTCAAAAAGAGAAGGAAATAGCAAATGCAGTAAAATGGGGGGATAAGACATTTTTCAGATGTTAGTGAGAAGAGGAAGGACAAAAGTGGTACTGTCAGACTCAAGAGTGAAAAGGAGTAATATGTAAAAGCTGATGAGGATAAAGCGGAATTGCTTAACAAATATTTCTGTTCTGTGTTGACAGGTGAAGAACCAGGAGCAGGACCTCAAAAATCACCCACAAACAGGAACAGAAGCTAGGGGCTTCTTCAACAATTTTCAGAAGACTGTGCTTTTGAGAAACTAGCTAAACTTAAAGTAGACAAACAGATGGGATTGGGGACGTTCTAGCAGCTCCACTGACTGACCTTTTTAATGCCTCGTTGGAGTCGAGAGTGGTGCCAAAGGACTGGAGAGAGGCACATGTGGTCCCTTTACACAAAAGCGGAAGTAACGATGTGGTTCAAAACTACAGGTCAGTTAGTTTAACTTCGGTGGTGAGTAAATTATTGGAAGTGCTGCTGAAAGAAAAAAATAGTGAGGTTTCTGTAGTCTAGCGGATTACAGGATCTGAGGCAGCATGGATTCACCAAAGGCAGGTCTTGTCAGACAAATCTGATTGATTTCTTTGACTCGGTGACAAGGAAGTTGGACCGAGGGAGAGCCCTAGATGTGGTGTAATTAGAATTCAGTAAAGCCTTTGACACCATTTCTCACAGGCAACTTATATACAAACTGAGCACCCTAGGGATGGACCCTAAAGTTACTGCTTGAGTTAGAAATTGGTGGAGTGGGAGGCGACAAAGGATATAGGTAAATGGAGCTCACTCTGAGGAGAAGGAGATTACCAGTGGTGTGCCCCAGGGATCTGTCCTTGGTCCAATTCTTTTTAACATTTTGGTTATTGATATTGTAAAAGGACTGTCCAGTAAGGTTTGCTTGTTTGCAGATGATAACAAAATCTGCAAAACAGTAGACACAAAGGAAGGTGTCAATAACTTGAGGAAGGATCTATCTAAGCTTGAAAAATGGTCTAGAATTTGGCAGCAAAAAGTTAATGCAAAAAAATAAAAATCCAAAGGAGCTGTAAAGTGTAGGGGGTGAAGTACCTCTGTCCACAAAACAAGAGCGGGACCTGGACGTAATTGTGTCTGATGATCATAAAATAGCTAACCAGGTAGAAAACTGCGACTGCAAAAGCAATAAAGATGCTTGGGTGTATAGGGAGGGGAATGGCCAGCAGAATAAAGGAGGTGATAGTGCCTTTGTATAAGTCTCTGGTGCGACCTCATTTGGAGTATTGTGTGCAGTTCTGGAGACCACACCTTCAGAAGGATATAAAGAGGCAGGAGTCAGTACAGAGGGTGGCTACTAAAATGTTTAGTAGTCTTCATTATAAAGCATATGAGGACAGACTTAAAATGTTAATATGTATACTCTGAGGAAAGGCAGGATAGGGGCGATATGATAGAGGCATTTAAATACCTCTGTGGCATAAATGCACAGGAGGGTCTCTTTCAATTGAAGGTAAGCTCTACTGAGAAGGGACATAGGATGAGAATGAAAGGGGATAGACTCAGGAGTACTATGCAGAAATATTTTTTTACGGAAAGAGTGGAGGTGGTAGTGTTGAGGACAGTATCTGAATTCAAAACAGCATTGGGAAAACACAGAGGATCTTTAAAGGAAAACAGAGGACTATTGCAGTTGATATCACTGACTGGCTCCACACCCAGAACCTCAGAATAAACTTCAAGAAAACTGAGGCACTATTCATCACCAGAAACCAAGCCTTCACTCCTCCAGCAGCACTAAAAGTAAGATGCACCGAGCTCCAAATAAAGCCTACAATCCTCTACCTAGGGGGTCACACTAGACCAACAGTTGGATATGAAGGCCCATATAAGCAACACTGTCAAGGCAGTATACCACAAAATACGGACAATCCAGCACCTATGACCTGGAACCAGACGACTTCCGGACAATATACCAAGCACTGGTAATCCCTCACTTTGACTATGCCAACTCCATCCTACAGGGACTACCAAAAAATATGCTGAACCTAATGCCGCCAGAATACTACATGGAGCCGCCAGGAGGGACCACATAACCCTGATCCTGAAGCACCTCCACTGGCTGCAGGTCCACTGCAGACTCACCTTCAAAATCCTTCTGACCTTCAAGGCCATCAACAGCCTCACCCCCTCCTCCGTCACACACCTCATTCTTCCCACTTCCCCAAACAGAGCCAGAAAGTCAGTCACAGTCAATACACTAAGTATCCCTAGCAAGATCACAAAGTGTTCTCAAGCAACAAGAAACAGAGTCTTTGTGTACTATACACCCACGTGTTGCAATGCCCTCCTGCCTGGCTTCCAGGCTATTACTGACCTCACCCAGTTCAGGAAGGCCTTAAACACCACCTTTTCCTCCAGAACTTTACTCTCAACAAAGACACATCACAGCCATCCATCCGCAACCACCAAGGCAGCCGCCCCAAAGCAACTACAATGCACAGCCTCAGCCCGGCACAGTAGCACCACCAGACACCTGGGCATGCACATGTATATAGTCTCCTAAACCTTGTAAATAATAGCCAGGTAGCTTGGCCGCCACTTCTCTGCTGCGGACCTGACTGCCTAGCCTGTATTATAGTTACGTAAGCGATTAGCCAAGCTACTGCATAGCATGTACACAGTTGCCCCATTTAGTCCAAGTTGTAAACCCTGTTTTTTGTAAGTACAGTATGGGAACCATCTGCACTGTACAAACTTGCTGTTGAATGTAAACCGAGCTGATTTTAAAGAGAGCAGTATAAAAAACGACTCAAATAAAATAAATATGGAAGGGCAGACTAGATAGGCCATGTGGTTCTTTTCTGCCATCATGTTTCTATGTATTACTGTGTGGGAGTGTCACAGTGAATTCTGGGAGCTGTGGTCCTTCCTAGGAGGAACTACTGTGGGGGAGTGTCACAGTGTACTCTGGGAGCTGGAGCCATTCCTTTCAGGGATTATCTCAAGACAGTTTTGCCTAATGGGTGAGTTTTGCTACTAGCAAGACAGTCGTGAACCTCACTTCTAAGCCAGGGTATGTGGACTATGACCGCAGTCTCTCAAATTTACTGCTAATGCCTGATGTAGTACTTGCATCATGCAAAAGAGAGCCTCCTGCTGGAGTTTGTAAGATATAACAGGTAGGAGTAGTTTATAAAGCTTGTCACACCTAGTACAAAGGAAAAGATTACTGTATCTTTCTGCCACATTTTTTTGGTCTCTGACTGCACTTCTTGGTACTTCAGGATCTTCTGCCTCTCCATGCAATTCAGAGAATAATCACTTGGAAGAGACACCTCTATTAGCAATGTCGTTTAGATATTATTCAAGGCTACCAGTATGTCAGTTTATTATCCCTAGTGTGAGCTCCATGATGCCACACTAGTCTTCATTTTGTGCAGAAATATCTCCCACATTCCATACAACTAAAGGTCTCTCCCCATTATGGGTTTTATGATGCATCACTAGCTGAGTTCCAGTGGAAACATTTCCCACATTCAATACAGCAAAATGGTTACTTCCCTATGTGGGTTCTATGATGCAGCACTAGTTGTGCTTTTCTGGGGAAACATTTACCACATTCAGTACAATTAAAAGATTTCTCCCCTGTGTGGGTTCTAAGATGCAACACTAGTTGTGCTTTCGTGAGGAAACATTTCCCTCATTCAGTACAATAAAAGGATTCTCCCCTGTGTGGGTTCTATGATGCAGCACTAGATCTGCTTTTGTGAGGAAACATTTCCCACATTCAGTACAACTAAAAGGCTTCTCGCCTGTATGGGTTCTATGATGCCGCACTAGTTGTGCTTTCATGAAGAAACATTTTCCACATTCAATACAACTAAAAGGTTTCTCCACTGTGTGGGTTCTATGATGCCGCACTAGTTGTGCTTTCGTTAGGAAACATCTCCCACAATCAATACAACTAAAAGGTTTCTCCCCTGTGTGGGTTCTATGATGCCGCACTAGTTGTACTGAATGTGGAAAATGTTTCCTCACGAAAGCACAACTAAAAGGTTTCTCCACCGTGTGGAATCTAAGATGTCGCACTAGTTGTGATTTCATGAGGAAACATTTCCCACATTCAGTACAACTAAACAATCTCTCCCCTGTGTGCGTTCTATGATGCTGCACCAGTTCTGGTTTTCTGGGGAAACATTTCCCACATTCGGTACAACTAAATGGTCTCTCCCCCATGTGGGTTCTATGATGCCTCACTAGATGTGAGTTAGTGAAGAAATATTTTCCACATTCAGAACAATTAAATGGTCTCTCCCCTGTGTGGTTTCTAAGATGCTCCACAAGTTGTGAGCCACTGAGGAAAGATTTCTCACATTCAGTGCACTGAAATCTTTTCTCAGCCCTGTGGATTTTCTGGTGCATTGTTACGGATTTCTTAAGAGTGAAAAGTCTTCCACATTCAGGGCTTTTCAAAGATATAGAAGGCCTCTCTGTTGGGGTAGTTCCCTCTGCTGTTTGGGTTTCCAGGTGGCTTCTTCTGTGATCGCTATGATTTAAACCAGTCTCACACTCAGTATGTGTGAAAGAGTTTCCCCGTTCTTCTCTCTTCTCCTCTGTCTTCTTTTCCTGTGTGATCCTGTCACCTGCTGAACATAAAAAGAAGGCACTAATCACGTGTTGGGACCACAGAGGTATTTCTGTGTCTCCTAATCCCAAAATCCCGGCTCTGAGATTATCCCATATCTCTGACCAATCAGTTGTGATTAATGTGACAAGAGGAAGAAAGTTAGTCTCTTACATGATTTCATGATCTATTGATGTCCCTCCTTTCATACAAAAGAGCAAAGCAATTTGCATTGAAATTAAATAATTACAAATTCCTGGCCAGTATTCAAGGCACTTTTTATATGTAAACAAAGAAATATGATGGCAGATAAAGACCATAAGGCCTCTCACTTCTGCCCTTCCATACCATTTTTGACTCTATTCTCTCTTTCCTTGCACACATTCTAAAGATAGCTAAACCTGTCGCTTCTTTCTCTATAACAACATCAGAAACATGTGTTGCTTCCTTTCTACACACACTACTGAGACCCTCATCTACTACTACTGAACGTTTGTATAGCACTACAAGACATACGCAGCGCTGCACAGACACATATAAAAGACAGTCCCTGCTTGTCAGTGCTTAAACTCTAGTCAAGACAAACAACACAGTAGCTGTAGACATGGGATACAGCTAGGGGGAATGGTAAGGAAACACAAAGGAGATGAGGCAGCTCAACATACAAAAGCGGCAGCAAAGAGGTGAGTTTTGAGCCTCTAATTGAGAAGGGCCAGTGAAGGCGTCTTCAGTACAGACTCAGGTAGTTTATTCCAGGCATACGAAGTAGCAAGGCTAAAGGAGCGAAGTCTATAGTTTGCAATTGAAGAGAAGGGTACAGATAGAAGAAGTTTGCAAGAATAGTGGAGCTCCTGAGTGTGGTTGTAGGGAGAGGAAAAGTAGTGAGGAGCTGCAGAGTGAATGCACTTATAGGTCAACAGGAGTAGTAGTTTGGCAATGAAGTAACTTGAGAAGAGGAGTAATTTGAGCATGACGAGGCTAGTGGAAGATTAGTCGGACAACAGTGTGTTGAACAGATTGAAGGAGAGAAGGATGATTCAGAGGGAGACCAGTAAGGAGAAGGTTAGAATAGTCTGAGGCAGATGACAAGTATTTTATTATCCACAGAGACTGAAAAAAAAGGTAGGGGAGACAAGCCTTAGAGGGAAAAATATGAAGCTCAGTATTGGCAAATGTCCAGTTTCATGTGTCGGTGAGACATCCAATCAGCAATGTCAGAAAGGCAGACAGAGATCCGGGTCTGGATTGCCAGAGAGATTTCAGGAGTAGAGTGGTAGATCTGGAAGTCATCAGCGTAAAGATGGTACTGAAAGCCTTGGGAAGAAATGAGTGTACCAAAGGAATTGGTATAGAGAGGGAACATAAGAACATAAGATACGCCATAATGGGTCAGACCAAGGTCCATCAAACCCAATATCCTGTTTCCAACTGTGGGCAATCCAGGTCACAAGTACCTAGCAGTTTCCCCAAAAGATACAGGTTCCACAATACTTGTATTGGGTCAAGCATTGATATCCTGGGTCCCTTCTTAATAATGGTTTATGGACCTTTCCTCCAGGAACTTGTCGAAACCTTTTTTAAACCCAGCTACACTAATAGCCTTTACTACATCCTCCGGTAACAAATTCCAGAGTTTGATTACACGTTGAGTGAAAAAATATATATTTTTTATTAGTCTTAAATAGTTTACCCTGTAGCTTCATTGCATGTCCCCTAGTCTTTCTATATTCTGATAGCGTAAACAATCGATCTACGTTTACCCGTTCCACTCCATTAATTTATAGACTTCTATCATATCCTCCCTCAGCCGTCTCTTTTCCAGGTTAAAGAGCCCTAACCTTTTTAGCCTTTCTTCATAGAGTTATCCTTCCATCCCGTTTACCATTTTGGTGGCTCTTCTCTGAACCTTTTCTAATAACGCTATATCCTTTTTAAGATACGGCGACCAGAATAGCACACAATATTCAAGGTGCGGTCTCACCATGGAACGATATAGAGGCATTATAATATCTTTTGTTTTATTTTCCATTCCTTTCCTTATGATACCTAGCATTCTATTTGCTCTCTTGGCCACCACTGTACACTGGGCCAAGGGTTTAACATGTTATCCACAATGATGCCTAAATCTTTTTCCTGGGTGGTGGTTCCTAATGTGGAACCTTGCATCATGTAACCATAGTTTGGGTTGTTCTTCCCTAGCTGCATAACTCTGCACTTGTCCACATTAAATTTCATCTGCCATTTTGATGCCCAGTCTTCCAATTTAACAAGATCCTCTTGCAATTTTCCCACAATTTGGGTTTTAACAGCTTTAAATAGTTTTGTGTCATCTGCAAATTTGAAGACCTCATTCCCTTTTCCAGGTCATTTATGAATATGTCAAAAAGTAGCGGACCCAGCACAGATCCCTGGGGTACACCACTATTCACCTTTCTCCATTGGGAAAATTGGCCATTTAGTCCTACCCTCTGCTTTCTATCTTTTAACCAGTTCCTGATCCACAATAGTACACTGCCTCCTATCCTATGACTCTTTAGTTTTGCCAAAAGCTTCTGATGAGGGACCTTGTCAAAGGCTTTCTGAAAGTCCAGATTGTCACACCTCATCCGCCCCAGCGGTGACTACTGGTATTGTTGGGCTTTCTGAGGGTGATAGTTGTGCCTTGCTTATATATATATAGATCACACAGGAAAACTTTCTTTTCTTTTTAGGGTTTTATTCCCTGTCCCTTGAGGTTTCTTCTTTCAAATACAACAGAAATTAATAGCCTATTTTGGCTTATAACAAAATATAACTAGACAACAAAAATAGCTTCCTTCAGCTTGTAACTTTTAAACAAAAGCAAATAACAAACAGCCTAATTGTCTGTTTGGCTAGAGAGAGAGAGAGAGAGAGAGTTGCAGCCTTGCCTCTTATATACTGGAGTTAAGGTCACACATTCACATTTACCTCAGTGAGAATTCTGGCTCTATTACAGTGAGAGAACAATCCATCATCTCTGGACTTGTTAATGCTTCTGAGTTTTCATACTCCATTAACTCCTGTTCATTAGTATCTTCATTATTCACTTCAAACGTGGGGTAAAAGTATGGCAGGCTTGCCTCGTCACTTAAGAGGTTTCTCTTCCCTTGTGCTGAACTGCCCCTCTGGGAAATATCGTAAAGCTCTGAGTTGTGTCTTCCAGAGCCCTGCCCCTGCTGGTGCCTTAACGAATACCTCAGGTCCTTGTTTGACCTACTAGCTGGGTAATTACGGTAGGCTCCTGGCCGGGTCTGTCCTAGCTTTCCAAGCTCAGCTGTGCCTGATTGCAAACGGTGTAACGGTGTTTCCCTAGAAGCTGGGAGCTCACAGTGATAAGGGATTTCTTCAGCTTTTCTTGGTAAGTGAAACCCCCTTCTCTTAGTGCTTTTATAATCAGGGGAAAAGCTATTATCAGCCTCTGAATATCTGGGCTTTATGTGGGTATTTCTATGCCTCCAGGACTCTTCCCTTTCAGATAGCAAATAGCCCTTGTACTCACTCTTTGCCCCTGTACCTGCTGTTGCAGTCTTCTTATATTTCTCTTGCCTTCCAAACACATTCACGCTGTCGGGGTGTTGCCTTCTCCCAGAACCACACAGGTCTCTGGATTCTCTCCAACTTTCACACCGGCTCCCCTGTTGCCTTACTGACTCACTTTCACTGTCGTCGTCTTCCTCATGCCAGCTCCAGGCTTTGCATGGCTTCAACCGTATCTGCTGCTGCTCCAATTCCTCTCTCAGGGATTCTCTCCTCGACTCCTCTCTCAAGGATTTCCTCTCTCTCAAAGGTTCCCTATCTCCAAATGTTTGGGAGTCTATTTTATCTGCGTGTCTCCTGACTCCACCTTCACTCAGCCGCACTCTATTGGGTAAAACAAACTCCCTTGCTTTGCTCTCTGGGTGTGTCTTTCTGGGCTCTGTGCACGTGTGCCTAGGTTGTCCCTGGCAACCATCAAACATTCCTCTGTTTATCTTGTCACTTTTACCGTGATCATTCACACTGCTCTGCCCTTTCTCAGGCTGCCCTAAGTCCACCCTGTGACACATTCCCCCCCTTAAAACATTACTTGCTGCCGCAGTTTCTGGTGGACAGCAAGTAATCCGGGAAAGCGCATCCGCATTCCCGTGCATCTTTCCCGCTCTGTGCTGGACTTCGAAATTAAACGCTTGTAGCGCTAAATGCCAGCGGGTCAATCGAGCATTGTTATTTCGCATTAAATGCAACCATTTTAAGGGAGCGTGGTCGGTCACTAATAAAAATTTTCTGCCCGTGAGGTAAAAACGTAGAGCCTCTATGGCCCATTTTATCGCCAAGCATTCCCGTTCTATCATGGCGTAATTCCTCTCTGCTGGCGAGAGTTTTCGGCTGAGGTACGCCACGGGATGCTCACTCCCCTCAAAAACTTGGGACATCACCGCCCCCAACCCCGTGTCTGATGCATCTGTTTGTATAATAAAAGGTAAGTTAAAATCTATACCTCTTAACACAGGGGCATTGCATAATTTCTCCTTAAGAGCCTCAAAAGCTGTCTCGGCTTCCGGAGTCCAACGGATTTGGTTGTGCGCGTTCTTCCTCAGCATTTCGGTGAGGAGAAGGCTTTCCTCTGAAAAATGGGGCACAAAGCGACGATAGTACCCTATTAAGCCTAGGAAACTCCGCATTTGTTTTTTTGTTACGGGCCTGGGGAACTCTCGAACGCTTTCTATTTTGCTGGCTAGTGGTTTTACCAGACCTCTACCTATTATGTGACCCAGATATTTTGCTTCCCTTGTAGCAAATAAGCACTTCTCTGGGTTTAGTGTAAGTCCCGCCCTTCTCAATGCTCTGAGGACTGCTTCTACCCTTGTGAGGTGTTGGGACCAGGTCGTACTGTATACCACTATATCATCCATATACGCGAGAGCGTATTCGTGGTGGGGTCTCAGTACCTGGTCTACGAGACGTTGGCATGTAGCCGCAGCCCCGTGTAATCCAAACGGCATCCGTCTAAATTGATATAGCCCAATCGGCGTGGAAAAAGCCGTTTTGGGTTTTGAGCTTTTGGTTAGCGGAACCTGCCAGTATCCCTTACTAAGATCTAATGTGGTTAGATACTTCGCCTGTCCTAAGCAATCCAGCAGGTTGTCTATGCGTGGCATAGGATACGCATCAAACTGGGATATGTCGTTAATCTGGCGGAAATATATACAGAATCTTAAGGTGCCGTTTGGTTTCGGGACCAACACTATGGGACTGGACCATGGGCTCCGAGACTCCTCTATGATGCCCATGGCCAGCATTTCCTTAACTTGGTTAATCACCTCTTGTTTTCGTGTCTCTGCCATTCTGTACGGATGTTGCCTTATGACACGCCCAGGGGGAGTAACTATCTCGTGTGCCACAAGATGAGTTTCTCCGGGTAAGGTGGTCAGGACGTCAGAGAATTTCATTAATAGTTGTGCTAATTCTTTTTGTTGCTGAGGGTTCAATTCGGAGCCTACCCTAGGAGAAGTTTGTTTCTCCCAGTCGGCTACTTGGGGTCCTAGATCCTCCTCAGTCTTTTCCTCCCCAAGGGCTGTTAAACTCCTCACCTCTCTCATCCCTGTAGCACCAAACCCGCTCTCTCCCCTCTCAGTGGATGGTAGTGACGCTACTTCCTCCACCGCCGGGAACCCTACTCGCTCACAGATTAACTGTGCAACTCTGTATCCTTTTCTTACCTCAAAATCTTTATCCCCAAAATTGAATAATAAAATTTTTACGGGACCTCTGTAATCGGGATCAATAACCCCTGCGCCAACATCTATGGAATGTTGCACTGCTAGCCCTGACCTTGGCGCTATTCGTCCATAGCATCCCTCCGGTACTTTAATTAGGATGCCGGTGTCTACAAGTGCTTTTCCTCCTCTTTTTACCATAACATCCTCCACGCTAAAGAGGTCATATCCCGCAGCCATTATAGAAGCCCTTTCTGGACCTTTTGCCTGGGGTGTACTCTTACAAAACTGCAGGGTAAATTTTTGTTTCCCTGTTAAAGGTGCTTCCTGAGGCGAAGACCCCTTTTTTGATGGTTTCCCGAATAAGGGACTATGGATAGCAGTCGCTATGGCTTCAGTTTTTACTTCGTCTGCTATCACTGGGGGTTGTACAGGCGATGGGACCAGTATCCCTTGGAGGCC
Source organism: Ichthyophis bannanicus (assembly GCA_033557465.1). NCBI lineage: Eukaryota > Metazoa > Chordata > Amphibia > Gymnophiona > Ichthyophiidae > Ichthyophis > Ichthyophis bannanicus. Next base: position 163,081,227 of record CM066045.1, read on the forward strand.
TTTCTCCATCTCCTGACAGAAAGGGATCCAATCACGTCCTAAAAGAATGGCATATGGCAGCTTCGGTACTACCGCAACTAATATCTTTCGTAGGGCTCCTAGACCCTGTACGGCTACTTCATGTAGCGGGTAGTGAGAAGCTTCCCCATGCACACATCTAATGCGGACTTGGCCCTCTACTGGATTCAAGGGGGATGACCGACATTTTTCTATGGTTTCCCACAAGTCCTGAGAGACCATACTCTGATCAGCCCCCGAATCCAGTAGAGCTAAGGCTTGTATTCCCTCAATCTGTACTTCTTGCACAAACCCTTCCGGTATTATCTCCTCAGATCCTGTTATGAGGGCAGTCTTAACCCTACACGCTTTTACCATGTGGCCTGGTCTGCCACACCTATAGCACCTCCTAGTGTTCCTCTCCACATTATTCTTATCAGGGTTACACTCATTCACTCTCCTGGGTGTATACTTTTTACTTTCATCCGTCCCATTCACACCTGTACCTTTTAAAAGGCTCACATTTGACACAGTAGCATGCTTTGCTTCCTTAAACACCTCTGCCATTTTAGCTGCTTCTTCAGTATTTGAGCAATTTTGTAATGTTAGGAACATTTTCATTTCCTGTGGTATGGCTAACAAGAATTGCTCTAAAACAAGCTCATCTAATACAGACTCCAGCATCCTATTCTCAGGGTCTAACCATTTATAAAGCAGGCTCTTGAGCCTCTGGCAGAAAGCCTTTGGAGTCTCACTCTCCAACATTATTGCCTCCCTGAACAACCGTTTGTAATGCCTAGGTGTTAGACCAAGGCGATCCTTTACTGCCTTTTTAATTTCAGCATAATTATTAGCTAGGCTAGCTGGCATGGCCTTAAAGGCAGATAAAGCCTCTCCGCTTAGAGTCATGGCGAATCGCATCGCCCATTGTTCTGTAGGCCACTTTAAATTCCCTGCTATGCGCTCAAACGCTTCAATAAAGTCCTCGGGGTTATCTTCATGCCCCAGATGTCTCAAAGCAAGACCTGTATGTATGTCTACTTGCGGTACTGTAGATTCTTTCTCTGAAGACTTTCTTAGTAGCGCAGTCATAGCTTCCAATAGCGGTCTTTGCTGCTCCTGCATAGCCGCCATATATTGTTCCTGCAGGTGTTGTATCATCCTGGCCTGCTTTTCCTGTTGCTCGCCCATCCAGGCCAGCATATCTTGGGGATCCATCCTCTTTTCCTTTCTCTCTGTACCTGAAATAAAGAGAAAAAGACCACCAAGTGCGGTACAAAACACACAGAAAGGTTTCTTTTTTTTTTTCTCCCTTTATATCACCCCTTTTCTCACAATATCCTCTCCTGTCCACCCAGGTTACCAATACCTCAGTTTCCTGGTAGACTCCAGCATGTGAGAAAAAGGTCTTTTCCACCGCTGGCCGGTCTGCTAGCCGAATCCTCTCCAATATTTCCTGGATCAGACTTTTTTTTTCCTGGTTTTCAGCACTGTTCTTTTTCCTTTTTCAGGCAACTTCTTATGCCCCCCGAAAAATTATCCTCAGTTCTACGCCATTTATATGTCACACCTCATCCGCCCCAGCGGTGACTACTGGTATTGTTGGGCTTTCTGAGGGTGGTAGTTGTGCCTTGCTTATATATATATAGGTCACACAGGAAAACTTTCTTTTCTTTTTAGGGTTTTATTCCCCGTCCCTTGAGGTTTCTTCTTTCAAATACAACAGAAATTAATAGCCTATTTTGGCTTATAACAAAATATAACTAGACAACAAAAATAGCTTCCTTCAGCTTGTAACTTTTAAACAAAAGCAAATAACAAACAGCCTAATTGTCTGTTTGGCTAGAGAGAGAGAGAGAGAGAGAGAGTTGCAGCCTTGCCTCTTATATACTGGAGTTAAGGTCACACATTCACATTTACCTCAGTGAGAATTCTGGCTCTATTACAGTGAGAGAACAATCCATCATCTCTGGACTTGTTAATGCTTCTGAGTTTTCATACTCCATTAACTCCTGTTCATTAGTATCTTCATTATTCACTTCAAACGTGGGGTAAAAGTATGGCAGGCTTGCCTCGTCACTTAAGAAGTTTCTCTTCCCTTGTGCTGAACTGCCCCTCTGGGAAATATCGTAAAGCTCTGAGTTGTGTCTTCCAGAGCCCTGCCCCTGCTGGTGCCTTAACGAATACCTCAGGTCCTTGTTTGACCTACTAGCTGGGTAATTACAGTAGGCTCCTGGCCGGGTCTGTCCTAGCTTTCCAAGCTCAGCTGTGCCTGATTGCAAACGGTGTAACGGTGTTTCCCTAGAAGCTGGGAGCTCACAGTGATAAGGGATTTCTTCAGCTTTTCTTGGTAAGTGAAACCCCCTTCTCTTAGTGCTTTTATAATCAGGGGAAAAGCTATTATCAGCCTCTGAATATCTGGGCTTTATGTTGGTATTTCTATGCCTCCAGGACTCTTCCCTTTCAGATAGCAAATAGCCCTTGTACTCACTCTTTGCCCCTGTACCTGCTGTTGCAGTCTTCTTATATTTCTCTTGCCTTCCAAACACATTCACGCTGTCGGGGTGTTGCCTTCTCCCAGAACCACACAGGTCTCTGGATTCTCTCCAACTTTCACACCGGCTCCCCTGTTGCCTTACTGACTCACTTTCACTGTCGTCGTCGTCTTCCTCATGCCAGCTCCAGGCTTTGCATGGCTTCAACCATATCTGCTGCTGCTCCAATTCCTCTCTCAGGGATTCTCTCCTCGACTCCTCTCTCAAGGATTTCCTCTCTCTCAAAGGTTCCCTATCTCCAAATGTTTGGGAGTCTATTTTATCTGCGTGTCTCCTGACTCCACCTTCACTCAGCCGCACTCTATTGGGTAAAACAAACTCCCTTGCTTTGCTCTCTGGGTGTGTCTTTCTGGGCTCTGTGCACGTGTGCCTAGGTTGTCCCTGGCAACCATCAAACATTCCTCTGTTTATCTGGTCACTTTTACCGTGATCATTCACACTGCTCTGCCCTTTCTCAGGCTGCCCTAAGTCCACCCTGTGACAAGATACACTATATCAACCAACACACCTTTGTCTACCTGTTTATTCACACCTTCAAAAAACCATAACAGATTAGTAAGACAAGATCTTCCTTGTCTAAAGCCATGTTGGCTGTCTCCTATTAGGCCATGACTATCTACAAACTGAGTAATTTTGTTCTTTAAGATGATTTCTACCATTTTTCCCGGTACTGACGTCAGGTCTGTAGTTTCCCGGATCACGCCTGGAACCTTTTTTAAAAATTGGCGTTACATTGGCGATCCTCCAATCTTCAGGTGGAGGAGGGGCCTAGTGGTTGGGGCAAGGTACTTCAGGCCAGAACGTCGGGGTTTCAAATCTCACTAGAGGACAGAAACCTTGGGCCGGAAGGATTGGGGTTTCTAGTCCCATGGGTGCTCCTTGTGGTCTTGGGCAATCCACTTAACTACTTTACACAGAATATGGGCAAATGAGGGTTATCTCCAAGTTATAATGCCCTGTTCAATGGACTTCCACCCACTTTTCTTAAAGTGTGAAATACAGCTGGTCTGGGCTTCCAAGATAGTAGTTTTCAACAACACCCAAGCTTGATGTAAGTCTTTAACCTTTTGCAACTGTTCCTTTTAGTTTTTTCTTAACCATTTTCCTCATTTATCATAGTTTCCCTTTCAAAAGTTAAAAATGTTCCCTGTAAAATAGTTATCTCCAAGTTATAATGCCCTGTTCAATGTAATTTCAGTTTGTTCAATGTAAACCGCACTGATGCAGAAGAGCGCGGTATATAAGAGAATGTAAATAAATAAATAAAAGGTAGTACTGTGGATTTTCTTACTATCCCTCCTCCACTAATTAAATCAAACGCGATCATGCTATGATCACTATTGCCAAGTGGCCCCAACACTCTTATTTCTTACACTAGATCTGGTGTTCCACTAAGGACTAGATCCAATATGGCTTCCCCTCTGGTCGGTTCATGAACCAGCTGCTCCAAGAAGTCATTTATTTCATCTAGGAACTTTATCTCCCTAGCATGTCCTGCCGTGACACTGACCCAGTCGATATCGGGGTAATTGAAATCACCCATTATCATTACTGCGCTGTAATGTTTGTTATCTTCCTTGATTTCTTTGAGCATTTCATCATCCATTTGTTCATTCTGGCCAGGTGGTCAATAGTACAACCCCACTGCCATCGGCTTCCCCTTTTAACATGGAATTTCAATCCAGAGAGAAAAGGAGTGTGACCCAAGGCAGATCCTTGGGGTACACCAGCTGAGATCAGGATAGTAGCAGAGGAGGATCCACCAGAACAAACACTGAAAGAGCGATGGGAGAGATAAGAAGAGAACCAAGACAGTACAGAGCCCTTAAAACAAAGAAAGGACAAGGTATCGAGGAGTAGCAGTAGTAATACTTTGGAGGAAAGATGGGAGAGAGGAGATATGACAGAGATGTTTTAATATCTCCATGGCATAAATGCTCAGGGGGAGAGCCTCTTTTGATTGAAAGCAAGCTCTGCAATGAGGAGACAATTTATTTTATTTAATTATTTAACATGTTTTTTTTATACCGCCTTCTCATAAAATCAAAGTTGTTTACATTAAAACAAACATTACAGAGAACTCAATGTGTAAGCTCAGGTATGGGTGACATTCAGGGTTTGTACAGAGGCAAAACATATACATTGCAACATACAGTATGTACAAGTGTTAGATATTGTTTTAGGCATGTGAGATAAAGGGGAAGAACTAGGTATTGTCTCTGAAGTGATCAGTGAAAAGGAAGGTTTTGAGATGTTTTTTGAAGTCCTTTAAGTCCTTGGTTGTCCTGACCTTCTCTAGGAGAGAATTCCAGATGGCGGGTGCCACTGATGAAAGAGCCTTCTTCATTGGTGTAAGAACTAAGAGTTGAAATGGTGTCTCTGGTGCTCTGTCTCTTAGGTCTGCTGTTTAATTTTGTGCATATCAGTTCCCATAGAATTCCAGCTGATGTGTTGTTTCTTATCTTGAAGACAGTCAAGGCAATTTTGTATCTCGCATGTGAGGTAACTGGTAGCCGGTGAAGCTGATATAAGAGCCGTGTTATGTGATCATGTTTGGCGGATCCTGTGATGATGCAGCAGCCTTGTTCTGGGCTAGTTGCAAGAGACGAGTGGTTTGAGTTGGAAGACCTTGAAAAAGGGAGTTACAATAGACAAGCAAGGGGATTATAACTGCTTAACAGACTTTGCAGAAGTGATCCGGACTGAGGAGGAGTTTTAGTCTTCAGATAATAGCAAGCTTTTGGAATGCATTCCCGGAGGTTCTGTTGATGTGGGCTTGTATTTATTTATTTATTTATATTTCTTATATACCCCGTTATTCGGGATCAGCGCGGTTCACAGAGAACAAAACAAAGACCAGAACAACAAGCTGTTTGGTGTTACATATAACAGGAGTATAAACTTGGATAAACATGGGAGAACTATCTACATGGAGTATATGGTCTGTTAACCAGATAACATACTCAAACTATTTACAGAAATTAGCAAAAAGTTAGTAACAATGGGAAGGTTGTGGTTACGTTTGCGGTGGGAATGTAAGTTTCACTTTATGTCGGGTAGTATTTGATGAAAAGGTTGAATTTGAGGGCCTTTCTGAACTGGGCTAAGTCGGTTATGGCACGGACATCAGGTGGTAGAGAGTTCCAGCATTTTGGTGCGCAAAATATGAAAGCTCAGTTTGCTGTTGATAGGCTGTATGTTGTTATGGCCTTTGGTATTATTAGGGAATTTAATGTTACTTGTCTTCTATTTCTGTTTGGTGGTACAGTTTGAATGAGCTCTGTGAGTGAGTTGGCTGTTAGACCATTGATGGCCTTGAAAGTGAGAATCAAGGTCTTGAACATAACCCTTCCGTGTATAGGGAGCCAATGGAGCTGCCTGAGGATAGGCGTAACATGTTCGCTCTTGGACGCTCCTTGTAGAACCCTTGCAGCAGTATTCATAGCAAGCTGTAATGGGCTAAGAGTGGATTGTGGAAACCCTTGCAGAATGGAGTTGGCGAAGTCGAAGTGCGGTAAAATCAGTGCCTGGTAAATGGTTCTGAAGTCCTCTTGGTCTAGTAAGGAGCGTAGGTGCCTGAGCGTGCGTATCTTGAAGTACACAGCTTTTACAATATTATTTATATGTGATTTCATGTTGAGACGATGATCCAGTGTGACTCCGAGGTATCTTATTGTTTCCTTAGTGCATAGATCAGCTCCCTTAACACTTATATGTGGTGGTGGAATGAAGTTGGGGTCTTTAGTGATAAAGAGAACTTCAGTTTTCTTATGTTGTATGCGGAGGTTCTGTGACAGGAGCCATTCTGATACTGCGTCGAAGCAATTTGTTATAGGTGATAAATGCATTTGTACTTTGGAAAATGGCATGTAGAGTAGGATATCATCTGCATATATCATACATTTCACATTGAATGATCTGATGATATTGCAGATAGGCTGCATATATATGTTAAACATGAGAGATGAAAGAGAGGATCCTTGCGGAACGCCTTGTTTTTGATGGAAGGGTTTTGATTCTCCTGTTGTAGATTTTACATATTGCATTCTGGTGTCAAGGTACGATTTACACCAATCCAGTGCGGAGTTGCAGATGCCTTTCTCTTTCAGTCGCCTGAGGAGAATCTCGTGGTTTACTGAATCAAACGCTGCTGCTATATCTAAGAAGATTAGAACAACGGCTTGCCGGATGTTGACTATGCTGGTGAGAACATCATTGAAGAGGGAGGTAAGCAGTGTTTCCACGCCATGATATGCTCTGAATCCATGTTGAAAATGGTCTAGAGGGGCTGCGGAATCTATGTGGTCTTGGATTTGGCGTTGTGCCTCTTTCTCAAAAATCTTTGCTAAGAGGGGGATACTGGCTATAGGCCTGTAGGAGTCAGGCCGTTTTGGGTCTAGTTTGGCGTTTTTTAGCAGAGGTCTGATGGATGTGAGCTTAAGAGCGGAGGGGAAGGAGCCAGTTGTAAATGAGAGGTTCATGATTTTTGCAATGAAAGGGCTGAATGTACTTCGAAGATCCTTTATCCAAAAGGCTGGGCAAGGATCAGTTTGCGCAGTGGTGGTGTTGAGTGAGGTGATTGTGTCTTCGATGTGTTTGGGAGAGGGTGTGGCAAGTGCAGACAGGGGTGTTGGGCAGGATGTTTCTTGTACATTGATTGTTAAGAGTTCATCTGTCTGTAGAAGTTTTGATTGCAAATAGTCAGCAAATTCTTGTGGGTGAATGTCTTCTTTTTGTTCGGAGGATGGTTCCTTTGATAGTGATTTGACTAAATTGAAAAGGTCACGAGGTTTGTTCAGTGATCTTTTGAGTGTGTCCGTGTGGTATTGCTTCTTTCTGGTTGTGATTGCCTCGCGGTGAGTTGCTAGGTGGAGATTGTAGGCTGTATGATCATCGATGGATAGTGATCGGTGCCAGCGTTTTTCGAGTCTTCGTAGGTGTGTGAGAGAAGACCGCAGTTCGGGGGAAAACCACGGAGCAGAGGTTCTTTTCCTTGATATGTTCTCTTTGTGTGGTAGTTGAGCAATGGTGCTGAGGCTGTTGTTCCAGGCGTCGATTGACTTATCAAGGTTGAGTGTTGAGTCATTGAGGAGTGGTTGGGTGCTTGACAGTATAAGTTCCCTGTTGAAAGGTCGAAAACCCCTTGTTGAGGATCTAGATGGGTTGTTTATTTTGCTGTTGTTAAGAAGATGAGTATTGCTCAGGGGAATTTGTAGGTTTATGAGTTTATGGTCTGACCATGGTACATCGGTGATCGATTTTACAATGTTGCTGCTTTGTTCATAAACAGATTGTGGAATGAAAACCATGTCAAGAATGTTTCCTTTGGTATGAGTGGGCTCCATGATTAGTTGTTTATATCCAAGATTTTCAATGGCATTGAGGAGTGAGGAGGACTGGTTTTGATGCAGTGATGGGAGGTTGAGATCTCCCATTATCCAGTTGGGAGTGTTGAGGTTACTGGTATTGGCGGCTAGGTCTAATATGGTGGGAAGGTCGTTTGGGGAGCTTCAAGGGACTCTGTAGACCAGGTTGATAGAGCATTGTTTGTTCACTATAGTGATTATATCCAGGTTGTTAGAGCTATAGGAGTTAGTCATGTTGAAAAGGAGTTCAGACTTAGTGAGAATGAGTGCTCCTCCACCCTTTTTGTTTTCTCTGTGGGTTGTGTGTATAGAGAGGTTTGGTGGAATGAGTTGGTTAATGAGGACATTGTCTTCTTTTGATAACCATGTTTCAGTGATCATGAGTGCATCAAGATCGTGAAGGGCGACTATATCTAGGATTACAGGCCATTTTTTTCGAATTGAGCGAGCATTTATGAGGACATTTTAAGCTTTGTGGGGGTGGGGAGTTGTGTTGTTTAGGGTTATTGGTTTGGTGTATTGCAATGTGAATCAAGTGGGAATGCCGGATACGAGCTTCCTTACCTGGATAGTGGTAAGGGTTGTCTGACCATTTTTTTCCATGGATTTTGAGGATAGGGATATGATTAAGCTATCAAGGGTGATACCAAGGTGGCGTACGTCGTCTTTTACTGGGATTAGAGTGTCCGTGAAGGAGACTGATGATGGTGGGTGAAGGAGGAGCTCCGTGTTATGAATAACGCCTCAGATGTTTTGAAGTTGACTTGGAGATTGTTGGAAGCCAGCCAGTAGCTCATCTCCTGAAGGCATTTAGTGATAGCTCTATAGTCTGGCCTGTCAAGATGGATAGGGGAATAGACCACGATACCATCTGCATAAATGGCATAGTTAATTTTGTGCTGCTTAAAGATGCTGCAAACTGGTTGTAAGTAGATGTTGAAGAGGAGGGCAGGCAGAGAAGGCCCTTGTAGGACTCCCTGTATTGTGTTAAACAGAGTGGAGGTGTTTGAACCAACTTTGACCTTTTGTTGTCTGTCGATGAGGTAGGATTGGAACAATCTGAATGCTGTGCTGTGAAGTCCAATGATAGTTATTCAGTTTAAGAAGATACTGTGTGATATGGTGACAAAGGCCAAGGAGATGCCAACAAAGACAAGTAGAGGTGGAGTGGAGGAGTGGCCTAGTGGTTGGGGCAAGGTACTTCAGGCCGGAAGGTCGGGGGTTCAAATCCCACTAGAGGACAGCAACCTTGGGGCGGAAGAACTGGGGTTTCTAGTCCCACAGGTGCTCCTTGTGGTCTTGGGCAAGCCACTTAACCCTCCATAGCCCATGTTCCCTGTAAAATAGTTATCTCCAAGTTATAATGCCCTGTTCAATGTAATTTCAGTTTGTTCAATGTAAACCGCACTGATGCAGAATAGCGCGGTATATAAGAGAATGTAAATAAATAAATAAATAAATAAAATAAGTAGGAATCCAGTTTTTATGTTGTCAATTCCTCTTAGGAGTATTTTGAACAAATGTATGAGGAGAGTCTCAACACTATGATTAGGATAATATTCATGTTGGTGTGGATTCAGAGAAGCATACAGTTCAATATGGGCTTGCAGTTATCTCTGCACCACCTTTTCAATTATTTTGGATAGGGCAGGCTGGAAATAGGGCGGTAAGTTGCAGGAACAGAGCTGTTGTTGAATTGTTTTTTTTTTGGATGAGTCAGATGTTAACTTCTTTGAGAGCAGGGACATGTATTTATTTATTTATTTAGACAGATTTGTGTACCACATTATTCTTCAATCAAAGTGGTTACATCACATCACAGTTGGAGGGTTACATTTAACATGAGTGTGCTTAACAACATTTAGACAGTACAATTGGAAGATTACATTTAAAGTGAGGGTAATTAACAACATTGTACAATGAACTCTTATATCTAGCTGGGGTGAGCGTTCATCGTATGTCTAGTTGGGATCAGTGTGTGTCGAGTTGGCGGGGGTAGTTGTATTACTGTTCGGGTGGGGACTGTTGTCTGTATGTTCATATGTTTCTATAAATAGCAGGGTTTTAAGGGCTTTGCGGAAGTCTGTGATGTCATTTAATGCCCTCAGGCTCATTGGGAGGGAGTTCCATAGTGTAGACGCCAGTAGTGACGGTGCTCTTCTTGATGTTATTTGTTTAGTGTGATATCCTGCAGGTGTACCGATCATGTTAACATTATTTGTCCTTCTTAGTCTATTGCTGATATCCCTTGTTATGATATCTTGGAGTACGTCTGCTGTGAGATTTTGAATGATTTGAAAGATGATCATGATTGTTTTAAATTTTGCTCTTGCCACCATTGGGAGCCAGTGCAGTTGTTGTAAGACAGGGGTGATGTGTTCATCTCTTGAAGTGTTTGTAATGATGCGTGCTGCAGTGCTTTGCACCATCTGTAGTGGGTATAAGGTCTGCTGAGGTAGGCCTTGATATAGTGAGTTTCCGTAATCAAGCAGAAGTTTGATGAGTGCTTGGCACACTGTGCAGAAGTGGTACTGGCGGAGTATTGGCTTGATCTTTCTGATGATCCTGATGTATCCCTGAGATAGGGATGAGCTTAAGGTTGACAACTTCATCTTTGACTGATTTATTCCACATGACTGGGCAGGGGTCAGAGGGCGCTGTACTGGTGTTTAAGGCAGCAATGGTGTGGAATATTTTCTCCGTAGTTCAGCACCATTTGTGTTTGACGTTGGGTTCTGCAGTTGAGGTGTTGGAGATGTTTGGCAGAGAAGTTCTTAAGGGTGGTTTGTTCTTGTTGATGAGGAAATCTGCAAAGATTTGGGGATGGATAGTGTCTTCTTTGTGGGTTGGATCCTTCATGAGGGTGCAGACAATTTCAAATAGCTTTCAAGGCTTGTTGCTGGCTTTCAAGATAAGGTTGGTGTGGTATTCTCATGTGTGCTTGTTGATCAGATCATTGTAGTCTCTCTGCATTTTCTGGTATCGAAGAAGGGTGGCTTATGATCAGTCATATTTCCATTTATGCTCTAGTTGGCAAAGTTTTCGTTTCTTTTCTCTTATTGAGTCAGAGTATCACGGGGCAGATTTGTGTCTTTCTTCTCTATGTCCAAGATTTGGACAGTAAGGAGCCTTCGCTGCTGCATTGATGATGAAATTCCAGGTTTTAATTGCCTGATCTGGATCTGCGAACTCTTGGGGGAGGATGGGAAGGATACTTTTGAGGAAATGGTCTTGGTTATATCCTTTAAATCTTCTTTCAGAGTGGGGTATTCTCTGTGATTTTACTTGCTGGGTGAGGTGAATCTTGAAGTGTATAGCATGATGATCTGACCAGGGTATTGGTATGGCAAGAGGGGTCATTATGCTGTATTGTGAGTGAAGGTTCTTTGGGACAAAGATGAGGTCCAGAGTAGAGCCTGAATGGTGAGAGGGACCCTTGAGGATTTGACAGAAGTTAAGTGATTCCATTGTCTTGTGGAAAGCAGCTTCTTCTCTGCTAGGTGCAAAGTCTTGCACCCCAAAATGGATACTAGGAGATTTCAATCTGCCATCCCTACAGGACTCTCAAGCATCAGCTTTCCTTGATGCACTGCTAGACCTAGGATATCAGCAGCTAATCAACGAACCAACCCACACAAAGGGGAACATGCTGGATTTGATCTTCGCTCCACTAACTGTCCTTGACGTGGCCCTCTTCACCTCATCAACCTACACCGAAGTACCATGGTCTGACCATAAGCTAATCTTGCTCCAAATTCCCATGGAAAACCAGCTCAGGAAGCTTCCTGAAAACAAGACAAACCCCACAAGAATACCCCCACAAAGCTTCCACCCTTTCAACAAGGAAACCATCATGAATCGCACACAGCCACTTCTCAGCATGACAACAACAAATCTTGGTAATGTAGTCTCCAGCTGGAACGACAGCCTAGTTCCATTGCACTACGCACGGGGCACAATAAAGCCCCAAGGAAAAGGGCTGCTGCGCCCTGGTACTCAAAAGAACTACATGATTCCCTCCTCAAACTCAGAAAACTCGAAAGGCGATGGAGGCATTCACGGTCCACGGATGATCAGGAAGCGTATAACCTCCAACTAGCAACGCGCCACAAGGCGATAACTGAGAAAATAAGACAAGCACACACAGACACACTACGACGATCGCTAAGGAAACCACACGACCTATCCAACCTAGTCAAGAACCTAACGAGAGAACCAGGACCAGTGCAAAAAACCGAGATCCACGCCCAAGACTATGCTGACTTCCTCCAATCAAAAGTATGCCAAACCAGCAAGTCTGACACACCCGCCTCCAGCAAAGTGCAAAACAATGCAGGGAAACTAACAACATTCTCCACTCCATCACCTAAACAAATTGCTGACACCATCTCCACAATCAACACCTCTACTGCGCAGACCGATCCTTGTCCCGCCTTTTGGATAAAGGAACTAAAAACAGAGTTTAGCCCATTCTTAGCCAGACTCTTCGACTTATCATTCACCTCAGGATTTTTCCCTCTAAATCTCAAACACACATCTATCAGACCTCTGCTGAAAAACAGCAAGCTTGACCCCCAGAAAGTGGAATCATACAGACCAATTGCCAGTATTCCACTCCTGGCCAAGATAATAGAAAAGGAGGTCCAATGCCAGATACAACATCATGTCAACAATGCTGCGCCCCTAGACCACTGCCAACATGGCTTCAGAGAAGCCCATGGAGTGGAGACGCTACTCACCACCCTATTCAACAACATTCTCAACACAATTGGAGTGGAGGAGTGGCCTAGTGGTTGGGGCAAGGTACTTTGGGCCGGAAGGTCGGGGGTTCAAATCCCACTAGAGAACAGCAACCTTGGGCCGGAAGGACTGGGGTTTCTAGTCCCACAGGTGCTCCTTGTGGTCTTGGGCAAGCCACTTAACCCTCCATAGCCCATGTTCCCTGTAAAATAGTTATCTCCAAGTTATAATGCCCTGTTCAATGTAATTTCAGTTTGTTCAATGTAAACCGCACTGATGCAGAATAGCACGGTATATAAGAGAAAATAAATAAATAACAATAGATAACATTCACTGCGGTATGGCTCTTATATTCCTGGACATCGCCACAGCATTCGACTCAGTATGCCACACGACCCTCCTGAGATGGCTCGAGGAGAAAGGCATCTGTGATTTAGCCCTAACCTGGTGTAAATCATACCTATCCAATAGATGGCAGCATGTGTGAACAGAGACATCAACATCTGAACGGTTCCACCAGAAACAGGGCGTTCCGCAGGGATCCTCCCTATCAGCCCTAATATTTAACATCTACATGCAGCCCATCTGTGACCTCATACACTCATTCAACATTGAGTGCATGATATATGCCGATGACGACTTGCTCTACACACCTTTCAAGACTGACCAGATGGACCTCTCATCATTAACGAACTGTTTCAACGCAGTGGAAAATTGGCTCCAAAATCATAATCTCCGGATACAGCACAAGAAGATGGAAGTGCTGTTCATTACCAGAAACCCTAACTTCTGTCCACCAGCCTACCTAAAAGTCGGAGATGTAGAACTGCAAACCAAGTCCACAATCCGTTACCTGGGCGTAACACTGGACCAAAAACTGGACATGAAGACACATATTGGCAACATGGTGAAATCAACATATCATAAAATCAGTACACTCAAACATCTACGCCCTCTGCTACAACCTGATGATTTCAGAACAATCTTTCAGGTGCTAACTATTCCACATCTCGACTACGCCAACGCGATACTGCAAAGGTTACCACAATCAACCCTAAGTCCACTCCAACTTGCCATGAACTCTGCAGCCAGAGCCTTAAATGAAGCCTCAAGGCAAGAACATATAACACCTATCCTCAAAAGTCTCCACTGGCTCCCAGTCCACTGTAGGATCGCCTTCAAGATCCTGCTACTAACATTCAAGGCCATCAACGGGCTCTTCCCCTCATCACTTGCGAGCATCAGCTTCATGACTCCCCCCACCAGGACCAGACAACTTACAGCAATAAACACTATGGTAATCCCCAAAACAATAACCCAGTGTATACAGTCAACCGCAAACAGGGCTTTCAGTCTTTGTGCACCTAGATGCTGGAACGCCCTGACACCCCACATACGAGCAATCACAGAGATAACAAAATTCAGGAAGGCACTTAAGCACCACCTCTTCGTCAAGTGCTACCCGGAGGTAGGTACGCCAAAGTGCCATCCGCACAATCACAGATCCATGACTACCCAGTAACCATACCGCAATGTGATGTATATATGTATATATTTGCTGGTATTCTTGTGTAAAATAGTTAACATGTTATCCAAGTTGAGCTCCCTGTTACCTAGAATTACGATGTAACCCCCGCCGTAAATTCTCATTGATGTTCCATGTAAACCGCACAGATTTCGAATAGCACGGTATATAAGAATATTAAATTAATTAATTAATTAAATAAAAGCTCAGGTTTAGGTTGCTAGTAGTATAAGCGGCTTATGAGGAGAGCTGACCAAACATAAGGCTTCGAGGATGTTGAATGTCTCATCAGCGGGAGCGTTTGGGGCTCTGTAGGTAAGACAAATGTCTAGTTGTCTGTTTTCTATTGTGATTAAGTCACAGTGTTTGTGGCTTACAGATCGGGATATTTTAAATTTAAATTTAAGGTCCAATTGCACCTTTCTTGTGGGTGCGCGGGCAGTTCAAGGCAGTATGGGACTGTGGAGTGATCTCAGATAGAATGGCTTGGTCAGTGCTCTTAGCCAGGATTCGGTGATGAAGAGGATGTCAGTTTGGGTGATATTGAATATAGTCTATGATGATGTTTGTCTTGTTTCTGATGGACCTTGCATTGCTTAGCCCAATGTCAATTGGAGTAAATAGTGTGTGTAGGGTGTGGTACATAAGAACATAAGAACATAAGATATGCCATACTGGGTCAGACCAAGGTCCATCAAGCCCAGTATTCTGTTTCCAACAGTGGCCAATCTAGGTCATATGTACCTAGCAGTTTCCCCAAGGGACACAGGTTCCACAATGCTTGTATTGGTTCAAGCATTGATATCCTGGGTCCCTTCTTAATAATGGTTTATGGACCTTTCCTCCAGGAACTTGTCCAAACCTTTTTTAAACCCAGCTACACTAACAGCCTTTACTACATCCTCTGGAAACAAATTCCAGAGTTTGATTACACGTTGAGTGAAAAAATATTTTCTTTTATTAGTCTTAAATAGTTTACCCTGTAGCTTCATTGCATGTCCCTTAGTCTTTCTATATTCTGATAAGGTAAACAATCGATCTACGTTTACCTGTTCCACTCCGTTCATTAATTTATAGACTTCTATCATATCTCCCCTCAGCCGTCTCTTTTCCAGGTTAAAGAGCCCTAACCTTTTTAGCCTTTCTTCATAGGAGTATCCTTCCATCCCCTTTACCATTTTGGTGGCTCTTCTCTGAACCTTTTCTAAAATCGCTATATCCTTTTTAAGATACGGTGACCAGAATTGCACACAATATTCAAGGTGCAGTCTCACCATGGAACGATATAGAGGCATTATAATATCTTTTGTTTTATTTTCCATTCCTTTCCTTATGATACCTAGCATTCTATTTGCTCTCTTGGCCGCCGCTGCTCACTGGGCCAAGGGTTTTAACATGGTATCCACAATGACGCCTAAATCTTTTTCCTGGGCGGTGGTTCCTAATGTGGAACCTTGCATCGTGTAACCATAGTTTGGGTTGTTCTATCCTAGGTGCATAACCTTGCACTTGTCCACATTAAATTTCATCTGCCATTTTGATGCCCAGTCTTCCAATTTATCAAGATCCTCTTGCAATTTTCCACAATCCTCTTGGGTTTTAACAACTTTAAATAGTTTTGTGTCATCTGCAAATTTGATAACCTCACTCGTTATTCCACTTTCCAGGTCATTTATGAATATGTCAAAAAGTAGCGGACACAGCACAGATCCCTGGGGTACACCACTATTCACCTTTCTCCATTGGGAAAATTGGCCATTTAGCCCTACCCTCTGCTTTCTATCTTTTAACCAGTTCCTGATCCACAATAGTACACTGCCTCCTATCCCATGACTCTTTAGTTTTGCCAAAAGTCTATCATGAGGGACCTTGTCAAAGGCTTTCTGAAAGTCCAGATATACAATATCAACCGACTCACCTTTGTCCACCTGATTATTCACTCCTTCAAAAAAACATAACAGATTAGCAAGACAAGATCTTCCTTGTCTAAAGCCATGTTGGCTGTCTCCCATTAGGTCATGACTATCTACATGCTGAGTAATTTTATTCTTTATGATGGTTTCTACCATTTTTCCCGGTACCCTTTTAAAAATTGGTGTTACATTGGCAATCCTCCAATCTTGAGGTATTAGAGATGATTTTAATGATAGTTCACAGATTACTAATAGCAGGTCTGCAATCTCGTATTTCAGTTCTTTCAACACCCTTGGATGTATACCATCTGGCCCAGGTGATTTGCCACTCTTCAGTTTATCTAAGAGTTGTAATACATCTTCCCGATGTATCGATATTTCCTTCAATTCTTCCGCACCTTTAAATACCACTTCAGTCATGGATAACATCCCTACATCTTCCTCAGTAAAGACTGAAGCAAAGAATTCATTCAGTCTCTCCGCTATTGCATTGTCGCCTCTTAGTGCTCCTTTAACCCCTTTATCATCTAATGGACCAACTGATTCTCTTACAGGTTTTTTGCTACGAATGTACTTGAAAAGGTCTTTATTTCGCGTTTTTGCTTCCGCAGCAAACTTCTTCTCAAATTCTCCCTTTGCCTGCCTTATCAATGCCTTGCATTTGACTTGCCAGTGCTTGTGCTGTTTCCAGGTTTCGTCGTTAGGCTCTTTTTTCCATTTCCTGAAAGATGCTTTTTTGGCAACAACAGCCTCTCTGACCTCACCTTTAAACCATGCTGGCAGTTTTTTGGACTTCCTGCCACTTTTCTTAAAGCATGGAATACAGCTGGTCTGGGCTTCCAAGATAGTATTTTTCAACAACAGCCAAGCCTGATGTACGTCTTTAACCTTTGCAACTGCTCCTTTTAGTTTTTTCTTAACTGTTTTCCTCATTTTATCATAGTCTCCCTTTCGAAAGTTAAAAGGTAGTACTGTGGATTTCCTTACTTTCCCTCCTCCACTAATTAAATCAAAGGCGATCATGCTATGATCACTATTGCCAAGTGGCCCCAACAACCTTATCTCTTGCACTAGATCTGGTGTTCCACTAAGGATTAGGTCTAATATGGCTTCCCCTCTGGTCGGTTCATGATCCAGCTGCTCCAAGAAGCAGTCATTTATTTCATCTAGGAACTTCATCTCACTAGCATGTCCTGACGTGACACTGACCCAGTCGATACCGGGGTAGTTGAAATCACCCATTATCATTACTGAGCTGTAACTTTTGTTAGCTTCCTTGATTTCTTTGAGCATTTCATCATCCATTTGTTCATTCTGGCCAGGTGGTCGATAGTACACCCCCACTGCCATTGCCTTCCCCCTTTTACATGGAATTTCAATCCATATAGATTCTACAGTAGATTTTCTTTCCTGCAAAACTTTAATCCTTTCTGACTCAATGCGCTCTCTAACATAGAGAGCAACCCCTCCACCAATTTGATCAGCTCTATCATTACGATATAGTTTGTACCCAGGTATCACAGTGTCCCACTGGTTGTCCTCCTTCCACCATGTCTCTGATATTCCAATCATATCTAACCTTTCATTTAGTGCTATATATTCTAACTCTCCCATCTTATTTTTTAGACTTCTAGCATTTGCATACAAGCATTTTAGAGACTGTATTTTATTCATATTAATTTGGCTATTGTTAGACATGGGTAATTTAGGATCTTTAAGCTCTGTCTGCTCCATACTTGAGGGCTTTTGGGCTACTTTACTCTTTTGTGGAACCTCTCTGCTTTTGGTAGTATCCTTCAAAGATACATTCTTCCGAACCATCCGCTCTTGGGCGACTGTCGGCTTTCCCCTAATATCTAGTTTAAAAGTTGCTCTATCTCCTTTTTAAAAGGTTAATGCCAGTAGCCTGGTTCCATCCTGGTTAAGGTGAAGCCCATCCCTTCGGAAGAGCCCCTCCTTTCCCCAGAATGTTCCCCAGTACCTAATAAATCCAAAATCCTCATCTCTGCACCATTGTCTCATCCACGCATTGAGACTCCGGAGCTCTGCCTGCCTTTTGGGTCCTGCGCGTGGAACAGGAAGCATTTCGGAGAATGCTACTCTGGAAGTTCTGGATTTCAACTTCCTACCTAAAAGCCTAAATTTAGCCTCCAGAACCTCCCTACCACATTTTCCTATGTCATTGGTACCGACATGTACCAAGACAGCAGACTCCTCCCCAGCACTATCTAAGACCTTATCTAGGTGGCGTGTGAGGTCCGCTACCTTCGCACCAGGCAGGCATGTTACCAGGCGATCCTCACGTCCACCAGCCACTCAGCTATCTACATGCCTAATGATCGAATCACCAACTATAACGACTGTCCTAACCCTTCCCTCATGGGCACATGGCCCTGGAGAAACGTCCTCGGTGTGAGAGGGTTTTACATCACCTGGAGGACAGGTCCTAGTTACAGGATCACTTCCTGCCACACCAGGTGATGCTCTCCTGTCACGTGACCTCTCTCCTCCATGGCAACAGGGATGCTGCCAGACTGGAGGTGGGACTTCAGGACTATATCCCTGTAGGTCTCGTCTATGGACCTCTCTGTCTGTCTTATGCTTTCCAAGTCTGCTACATTAGCCTCTAGAGAACGGACTCGTTCCCTGAGAGCAAAGAGCTCCTTGCTCCTAGTGGACACGTAAGACCTCTCACCAACTGGGAGAAAATCATACATGTGACACTCAATGCAAAAGACTGGAAAGCCCCCATCCCGCTGCTGGACTGCTATCTGCATCTTAGTTTTAGGTTTGTGTTTAGATCTAAGTTCTTTACTTACTAAGGGTTGCTATGGATATTTATATTACTAAAACTGTACCTAATACATGTAATATACCTTGTTCACCTGAAGCTTAACTAATCTCAGGTCCTTAGTGTCTGGCTGATTTGGGTAATGAGCTTCACCTGAGAGCACCTCCTGTCTTGTAAGATGTGTAAGTACCTATAAAGCTACGATTATCCCAGGGGTGGGTGGGTGTGAGGAGGGAGGGAGGGAAATAACACTTATTAAAAGAGGGCTGCTGCACAGTACCCTGTCTTGTGCTGCTGAGGTAAGCTACATTCTGATTTGATTTAAATTATAGCTCTTAGCTGCTGCTAGGCTCTAACTTCTTATTAAATTTAAACTACAAGCTATCTGTTGTGTGAGTGTTGGTTTGAATTCTTATTAATATGGGGGTTCGTCTGTTGGCATGCTTATGAGGATTCATCCATATGTATGGGTGGCAAGGTATGTGTAGTAGGGGAGGTTGTAGGGCTGTTGTGGGTATGTTTATAGTATAGGTAGGTGTTGATGAGTGCAGAGTAGGAGGTCAGCAGTGAGGTCTTCAAAATGGTTGAGGTTTTTTGAGGTTGTTGGGCTTAGTGTTGGCAGCTTTTTGTTTGAGCTGATTTCTGCATACCTGCCTGTGTGCCATGCCAAAGGGCCCTCTGGCACAGGCCCATCAGGTGTGGGCACGGCTGATGACACTTCTTTTATAAATTGCTGTGTTGGCCCTGATTGGCTTTGAGATGGAGAGTGAGAGGGGTTTCTGCCTCCCGCTCTCTTTCCTGATACTGATCGGGGCTCTGGGTCCGAGGGTGCAGTCTGGCAGTGCCTGATGGTTGAGGGTAACCCTAAAGTTACTGCTTGAGTTAGAAATTGGTTGGGTGTTACCTGTTTCTGTCTTCTATTCTGTCCTATCTTATAATGGCGTTCTTTTCCTATTTCCTCAAATGATATAGTATTGTAAACCGCTTTAATGCCTTCTGGCCTAAGCGGTATATCAAATGAAATAAACATAAACATAAACATAAACAACACAGGTAAATGGAGCTCACTCTGAGAAGGAGGTTACCAGTGGTGTGCCTCAGGGATCTGTCCTTGGTCCGATTCTTTTTAACATCTTTGTTAGTGATATAGCAGAAGGGCTGTTGGGTAAGATTTGCCTCTTTGTGGATGATACCAAAATCTGCAATAGAGTAGATACCCAGGAAGGTGTAGATAACATGAGGAGGGATCTAGCTAAACTTGAAGAATGGTCTAGAATTTGGCCGCTGGAATTTAATGTTAAAAAAATGTAAGGTCATGCATTTGGGCTGTAGCAATCCAAGGGAGCAATATAGTATAGGGGGTGAAGTACTTTTGTCCACTAAAGAAGAGCGGGACCTAGGAGTGGTTGTGTCTGATGATCTTAAAGTAGCTAAACAGGTAGAAAAGGTGATGGCAAAAGCTAGAAGGACGTTTGGGTGCATACGGAGAGGAATGGCTAGCAGAAAAAAGGAGGTGATAATGCCTCTATATAAGTCTTTGGTGTGACCTCATTGGGAGTATAATGTGCAATTCTGGAGACCACACCTTCAAAAGGATATAAACAGGATGGAGTCAGTACAGAGGGTGGCTACTAAAATGGTGAAAGGTCTTCATTATAAAGCATATGAGGACAGACTTAAGGATCTTAATATGTATACCTTAGAGGAAAGGTGGGATAGAGGTGATATGATTGAGATGTTTAAATACCTCCGTGGCATAAATGTACAGGGGGAGGGCCTCTTTCGATTGAAAGCAAGTCCTGCTACGGGGGACATGGGATGAGGGTGAAGGGGGATAGATTCAGGAGTGATATGCGGAAATATTTCTTTATGGAAAGAGTGGTGGATCCATGGAATAGTCTCCCAGTGGAGATGGTAAAGATGAGGACAGTAACTGAATTCAAAAAAGCATGGGACAAACACAGAGGATCTCTAAAGGAAAAAAGTGGATTGTTGTAGTTGTTGATATGGAAGGACAGACTAAATAGGCCATGTAGTCTTTTTCTGTAGTCATATGTCTATGTTTCTATGTTTTATGATAGGGGATAGACTCAGGAGTAATATGCAGAAATATTTCTTTATGGAAAGAGTGGCAGATGTGTGGAATAAACTCACAGTGGATGTAGTAGAGATGAGGACAGTATCTGAATTCAAGAAAGCAGGGAACAAACACAGGGGTAAGTTAGGACAGTCCCTGTGGGAGCCTTAAACCCAGCACCCTAGGGTTCACTGGACTCATGCCCCACTCCGCTCTGCAGGTTCTGTATCGAGCTTAACAGAGCCGCGAGAGGGAAACTCTCCTTTCGAGGCTCTGAAAGCCGCGCCGAGGAGAGTGATTGAGGTGGGCTCTGCCGGGCAGGCGGTGGGGGGGGCCCCACGGGAGACACTTGATTCTGCCACTGCGGCAGCGGCAGCAGCAAGTTTCTTTTTTTCTTTTAAGGTTTCCCTGGGCTGATGTGGGGGAGGGGGTTAGGACTGGTAATGGGCTATGGGGGGGGGGGGACTAGGAAAGGAATTAGGGTGATGGGGGTTTAGGACTGGTAATGGGCTATGGGGGGGGCTAAGACTGAAAATGGGCTTAAGGGGGGGTTAGGACCACTGTTCCCTCTAAGCTGTGCGCATCTGCGCGCGCACACACACCTCGCTGAGAGAGTGCACATACTTTACAACAGAGCGCACAAACATTATGGCTCTGATTCTGATAGAAAACAACACAGACGTCTTAAAATTTAAAAGTTATGATTGTAATTACTAGAAATTTCCCGCTTCATTTAGTATCGTCTATTTTTTCATTTAATTTGATTAAAATCAATGTGGTGTACATACTGTATTCTGACGTGTAGTCAAATTTTAAAGTATATAACTCCGAGTGTCGTTATGTGTCGCACAAAAATTTAACCTTCCTTCAAAAGCCGCACACAGATGATATTTTTATGCGCACACAGCCTACAGAAATTAGAGGGAACATTGGTTAGGACTGGAGGTGGGCTGATGTGGGGGGTTAGGACTGGTTATAGGGGGGCTAAGACTGAAAATGGGGTGATGGGGGCTTAGGACTGGTGATGGGCTGGAGGGTTGCTAGTACTGGAAATGGGCTGAGTGGAAAGGGGGCTTGAACTGCAAATAGGTGGGGAGGGGGGCTTTGAATGGAAATGGGCTGTGAGGGGAGGGAGCTAGGACTGGAAATGGGCTGAGTGGGACTTGGACAGGAAATGGGCTGATGGAGGGGCTAGGATAGGACTGGAAATGGACTTTTGGGGAGTGCTAAGATTGAAAATGGGCTGTAGTGGGGGCTTGGATTTAAATGGACTCATGGAGGGGCTAGAACTGGAAGTAGGCTCATGGGGGGCTTGGATTGGACATGGGCTGAGTGGAGGGGAGCTAGGATTTGACATGGGCTGATGGTGGGGCTCGGAAAGCACTAGAAATGGGCTGATGGGGGGGGTTGGGATTGGAAATGAGCTCAGATAGGACTGGAAATGGATGGGGGAGCTAGGACTGGAAATGGGCTGATGGTGGGGCTAGGACTGGAAATGGGCTGATGCGGGGACTAGAAGGGAGTGGATGCTGGGTGGGGCTGGAACTAGAAGGGAGCTAATGTTGGGGGAGGATTAGAATGGGATGGAGCTGGGAGAGTGAAATGGAGAGGGGAAAAATATTTTGTGTGGGAGGGAAGAAAAATCTACAATTGGCCAGGTATTGGGAGAATAAGTGGGGATTGAGGATGGAGGAGTAAAATTTGAAATAGGAATAAGGAAAGAGAAAAAGGATAAAGATTAGTATGTTAAAGCAGATGTAGAGAGAGAATGGAAAAAAAAAAACTAAAAGAGAGAAGAAAGGACAAATGGACAGCAGACAATGGAGAGTTAGCAGAAGACACGAAGAAACCAGAAGAAAGTGGCTGGAGCAATTGCAACTGAAAAAAAAATGCACAAAAAGTAGAAAAATATCTCTTTATTTTGAATTTATTATATGTCAGCTCTGGGAAATGTGCATCATTAACGTCTGCGCTTTGTTTAGTACAAGAGGAAATTAATTTATAGATTTATTTCTACAGTGTTGTTGTACATTCCAAGTTTGGCTTTTGGGGTTCCCAGTTTAATTATTGTCTTCCTGTTTCTAAATTGTGATTCCTTGTTTGGTGATGGTCTATGTTCTGCATGTGTAACTGAGCTGAGGTATTCTGTTTATGTAATTCCTATTTGACATTGCCACATGTTCTCTTTCGCCAGTAGGTCATGTGTTGTTATTCTCTGAAATGTATTGGTTTAATATTTGCAGTGTTGCCTTTTGATAGGTAGAGTATGGTGCTTTGTGAGTCCTGGTAGTGCTGTTATGATACGGCGGGTTTGCTATGGGTTCTAAATGGGCAGTGTTTGTAATAGTTTCTAATGTGCCTGGCAGTTGCCACTGGATTATAGTAACGTAGAAATCTTTTAGTCTTTCTTTATCCATACTCATTAAGAAGCATGTTTACTAAAAGTTAGTGTATGGTAACATTATTTTATTTTATTTATTTATTTAACATTTCTTATATACCGCGCTATTGTCATCAGCGCGGTTTACATCAAAACAATAGAACACTTGACCAGATACATTGGCCGTCGTTTACATAAACGGGGAGTTCCCATGGAGGAGAACTTGGGGAACTATTTACATTCAAGTTTATAGCAAACTTAGGAAACTATGTACAAATCGATTGTATTACATATTAGGTATGATTACAGTGTTTTACATCATGTAGCGGCTGTAGGATATAGTGGGTGTGTGTGTGAGGTAATGGGGTATCGGGATGGCTATAATGTAAGAGAAAAAGGTGGTGTTTGCGGGATTTTCTAAATTGAATAAGGTCTCTAATAGCTCTAATGTGTGGGGGGCGTTTGTTCCAGCATACGGGGGCATAGTTCCTGAAAGCCCTATTGGTGGTGATCTGGTTGAGTTTTGTGGATTCAATTGGTATAAGTAGCATGTTGGCAGCCTGGGGTCTCCTGGATCTGTTGTCTGGAGAACGCGTTATGAGGTCGGAAATGGAAATATGCAAATATTTATGCAAATGAGGCCCCTTATGAAAAATAGGCCCGCACCGAGTCTCCACACATGGCCCCGCACGCCCCTTGGGCCACCCCTGAGAAAGTAGAAGCTCAACACTACAACCACGGCAAGAGGGATGAGGTGTGTGGGAGAATTGATGGCCACCATGACAGAGAGCAGCAAATAAAGCCCTGTCTTCTGGGAGGAGCCAGGTCTCAGTTAGAGCAAGGAGATAGACAGTATTAGAGATAAACAGATCATGAGTGAAGGCAAGTTTATTTGAGATGGAGTGTGCATTCCAAAAGCCGTAAGAGAAAGGGAGGGAGGTGGGGGAGAGGAGAGTGATATGAATAAGATTTCAGATGTTGCCTGAGG
Organism: Ichthyophis bannanicus; assembly: GCA_033557465.1. Classification (NCBI taxonomy): domain Eukaryota; kingdom Metazoa; phylum Chordata; class Amphibia; order Gymnophiona; family Ichthyophiidae; genus Ichthyophis; species Ichthyophis bannanicus. The sequence goes on from CM066045.1 coordinate 163,105,559, forward strand.
AACTGTTCAAGTGTGACAAAAGTCTAGGGGGCCCAGGGTTGGGGTTGATATCTCTGAAAGAGAGAATGAGAAGGAGTAGAAGAGTGTGGGACAGAGAGGAGACAGCATGGCGGTAACGATGGTGAGGTTGTTTTAGCGAGAGAGAGGAGATGGCTGAAATAGAGGGAGAAAGTGGTGAAACACAAGAGTTGATGATAGGGTAGATGACACGATGAGGGAAGTGAGGACGGTAAAGGGGAGATGAGGGTGAGGGGCTTGAAGGTGTTAGTAGGAGGGGAGACAATTAGGGAGTATGAGGAGTAGAATGAGAAAGTGACGAGGAGCCATAAAGAGAGAGATGGAGAGGAGAACAGAAGTCAGAAGAAATTTATTTATTTATTTAACTGTATTTATATCCCGCTTTTCACCGGGTCAAATAAAATAAAAGGATAGGTGGCAGAAATTGCAGGGGATAAGATGCACATGTGAGCGATCGTGGTAAGAAGCACAAGGCAGCTATAAGAGATTTTCAGCCATGGGTTGGGATAATAAGGAAGAGGAGAGAGAGAGCTGAACAAGATCACAAACAAAAATACTGAAAAGTAAGGCGCTCTAGCAATGCTAAGATAAATAAATAATTAACATATACAGGCAGACGTACCTTCCAAGCAAGTGTTTAGCAAAAGCCAGAACCTAGCCAGAAGCCCTGCAGCCATTCTCCTGCCCCTCTCCACAGCACCAGTTCCTGCCCTGGCTCCCTCCCACCCTGCCCATACCCCTGGGGGCTAGCTTTGGGTTTTGCTGGGTCAGTGCTGGAGCTCTGCTTCTCTTCTAATGGTGGAAGAGGGAGGGGGTTCTATCACCGAAGCCCGTGAAGGTGGGTTGAGTAAGAATGGTTGCCCATCCCAGCAAAGAGAGAAGAAACATTAACCACATTCAGAGCCTGGAACAAGAACCAGATGTTTTCAGGGGCTTGCACATAATTCCCGAATTTGTTGTTGTTAAGTGCAGTTGAGTCAGTGTCCACTCACGGAGACCCTCTGGGTAGTTTTCTTAACTATGTTCGGTGGTTCATAGTTGATAGAGTGGCATCCACATCTGCTCTTATTCTATTTATCCACCTCATTGCTGGCCTTCCTCTTCTGCATTGACTTTCTACAGATATTCATAGTTTATGCAGAGAAAACTGTTATTTCAGTATGCACCAACAGGCAATTTTACTACTACTTAATCTAATCAAGGGCACCAAGAAACCCAAATCTGGCTTCATACTCTTCTTTCTACACATAAAAGCAACATTTGACTCCATTCCACATGACCTCATAATTCAGCTCCTACAAATTCTTGGATTAGCAGCCACACTCCTCAGATGGTTCATCCTACTTGACAGACCACAAACTGCAAGTAAGAATAGACCTGTGATGAGAGTGCTGAATGAATCTCTGTCTGCTTTCCCAGAATCCTCTCTGAAAACACCATCTTGAGATGAGTGAATGAAAACAGTGTCTCTGTATCTCTGTGTGTGTATGTTATTTACCTTTGAAACTGCTGACAAGACAAACTGCAGACAGAATGCTTTAGCCATAACTGCATACAAACCAGAAAAAGAAAGGAATTGGGGGAGGTTAAAGGAGATGAAACATAGAGATAAGACCCAGCAAAGAACCATACAACAAGAGAAAAATAAAGGAATGCATTTCCAAGGCTGTTGTAAGGAATAACGATATAAGGGAAAAGGGACAAATGGGTTAAAGAGAAAAAACTCTGACGTGAATGTTAAAAATAGTGCTTTGTAGAATGTAAAGTGGGCAGACAGTAACTGGAGTTCTGTGTCGAGTGATGTTATTTTCTGTCTCATAGGATAATAATATGGTGTTAGATTTATATTTGCTGCAGACCTGTGTTTTCTAGTTCAATAAATTAGATTGTTTTTTTTACTAATAAGTTGTCCTGTCTTACAAATTTATACACAAATTATAAGGATGGGATATCGGGGTGCCACACAGCACTAAGGCACAAAAGAAAAAAACCCCAACAGACCAAACAAATTCCACCCTATATCATACAAAACCCCAATAGACCAAACAAATACCACCACAATCTCAAGGACCCCCACAAGGCTCGACCCTCTCATCCTTGCTATTTAACCTCTTCGTACAACCAGTATGCTCTGTAATAAAGACTTGCAACATCCTATAACATTTCTACGCCGATGATATAATGATATGCACATCTATCAAACCAGACATCATACCCAAAACAACCTGCTTCTCCGCTATCCACAACTCGCTCAAAATACACAATTTGAACACAGACCTCAAGAAGACAGAGGCCCTGTTCATCACAAGAGACATTGGCTTCAAACCAGCATCTTCCATAGCTATTGATGGCACTCAAATCCAAGTGAAATAAGATATACGATACCTGGAGTCACACTGGACCTCACTTTCTCAGCACACGTACAAAACCTCACTCAGAGCATTTATTTCAAGCTCAAAACGATCAAGCATCTCAAACATTTACTGACCGACCATGACTTACATTCAGTCCTTCAAGCAAATATCTTCCCCCACTTTGACTATTATATTATTATCTTTCAAGGCATACCAAACTCAACCATCCACCCTCTCCAAATTGCAGTCAACACTGCTGCATGAATCCTACTCAACGCAAAAAAACTCCAGAACATATTACACCTCTTCTCAAACAACTGCATTGGCTTCAAGTAAAGGAACATATTAATTTCAAATCCATCTTCACGACCTTCAAAGTCCTCAACAACTCCTCATCACCATACCTCCAAAGGGGAGAGAGGTGATTTAGAGGGAGACCAGCAAGGAGGAGGTTGCAATAGTCTAGATGGGAGGTAACTAGAGAGTGGATAAATGTCTTAGAAGTGTGTGTAGAAAGGAATTGACAAATTTTGCCAATGTAATAGAAAAATAAGAGGCAGGATTTAGTTGTCTGTTGGATGTGTGCAAAGAATAAAGTGTAAACCACCTGTGTGCATGTGTATCTGGGTCTTATTTTCTGCAAATTGATACAAAAGAAATTGTGCAAATGAAAGAGCCAGAGAGGAAAAGAGAATCCAAAGACATTGCAGGAAACAGAAACTGAGAGTATCATGGGAGGAGAATGAGGAGGAAGAGCCTCAGAGGCTTGCAAGGAATGAAGAGAAGAACGCTCTTTCCTGGACTGAGCCTCATTTCCCCTTCTGCTTGCCCCATGCAGTGTGTGTCTCTGAGGCTGGATCATGGCACTGCCTCCCCTGCTACCCACCTCCTTTCAGTTTCCTACCTTCTTAGCAGAAAATGCCGTGGCCATTCTCCTGCCCTTCTCCGGAACAGGCCTTATTCCCTCTTTGCAAAGCTAGTGGTGTGAATTTTGCTGTTGCTAGTACAAAGCGTCTTTCCCCTGTGGCTTCAGTGGGAGGGATGCTGGAGACAGAGTGCCCTCCCCGAGCCCTGCAAAGCCTGCAAAAGGGGCTGTACTAATGGGTCATCTCACAGATCCACTTCCTGAGATATTCAGGCAGATAAAAGCAGGGAAGGAGAGGGGAGTTACTAACAACCTTATGCCCTGGAGGATTTCACCTGTCTGATCTATAGAAACAAAGATATTATAGGCACAGAACAAGTTCCAGCCACAGAGCCCTGGAAATAAAGCACAGTTACTTACCTGTAACAGGTGATCTCTGGGAACAGCAGGAATACGTCTTCACATATGGGTACGTCGGTACCAACGGAGCCTGCGCAGGAACGCTCCCCAGCTTCCCAAAAAGGAAAGCTTTTGGGAGCATCCTATAGCGCCTGCGCGCTGCCTTCCCGCCTTTCCTAACCGCCTCTCCCCAGTTCGAGTTTTAAAGCTGAGACAAAGAGAGAGAGGAAAGGAAAAAAATAGATAGAGAGATACAACTCCTAGGGGAGGTGGGTGGGTTGTGAAGACTTATTCCTGCTGTTCCCAGAGATCACCTGTTACAGGTAAGTAACTGTGCTATCTCCAGGAACAAGCAGGAATGAGTCTTCACATATGGGGACTCCCTAGCTAGAGATGCCTGGGAGATCCCCAAGGTTATGAGACCCTGTGAAGGGCTCTATCTCCTCCTATGGATCTCAGGCATCCATTCAGGGAAGGAGGGCAGGAGTTGATTAAGCATGGAACAGGTGTTTGAGAACAGCCTGACCAAACAAGACATCCCGGCAGGAGTCCTTGTCCAAACAGTAATGGGCTGTGAAGGTATGAACCGAGGCCCAGGTGGCCCCTCGACAGATCTGGTCGATGGACACAGAATTTAGATGAGCCATAGAGGTGGCCATGGCCCTCACATTATGAGCTGTGACATGGCCTTTCAGAGAAAGGTTCTTACTCTGGTAGGCGAAAGAAATACACTGAGCAATCCAATTGGACAGTGTCCTCTTAGAGACTGGAAGTCCCAAATGAGAGGGATCAAAGGCAACAAAGAGTTGAGAAGACTTTCTATGTTGCTGTGTCCTTTGTAAGTAAAAGGCAAGAGCTCTCTTACAATCCAGGGTATGAAGATTCCTCTCTGCACTTGATGCATGAGGACCTGGAAAAAAGACAGGTAAATACACCTCTTGATTAAGATGAAAAGGTGAAACCACTTTAGGCATAAAGTGTGGATTGGTCCTAAGGACTACCTTATCATGATGGAACCTTGTATAAGGTGGATTAGCCACTAAGGCCTGCAGCTCACTGATGCGGCGAGCTGAGGTGACTGCAATGAGGAAAATAACCTACCAGGAAAGAAATTTCAAGGAGGTGGTGGCTAAGGGTTCAAAAGGTGGCTTCATAAGCTGACCAAGAACCAGATTTAAGTCCCATGCCACCGGAGGAGGCCTAATGGGAGGTTTAGTTAAAGTTAGGCCTCTCATGAATCTTGCAATAAGAGGATGAGAGGAAATAGGCTGTCCATTAATAGGCTTAAGGGATGCTGCAATAGCACTCAAATGGACCCTTACTGAATTTGTCTTAAGGCCTGCATTGGAGAGATGCAGGAGATATTCCAACAGAGAATTCAAAGGTAGTGCTAGAGGGTCAAGACCCTTCTCAGCACACCAAATGGAAAACCTTTCCCATTTAAAAGCATAGGAACGTCTAGTAGAAGGTTTTCTGGAAGCATGGAGGATATCCTTTACCTGCTGAGAAAGATTCCAATCTTGAAGGTCTAGGCCTTCAGCAACCAAGCTCTGAGGTGAAGGAACTTGGGATTTGGGTGCCACAAAGTCCTCTCCTCCTGGGACAGAAGGTCTGGAGCAGCTCCCAAGTCTAGGGAGGGAGCTTGAGAGAGATGCAGAAGTAGAGAGTACCACACTTGGCGTGGCCAGCGTGGAGCTATGAGGATCATGGATCCTTGATCCCTCTGGAGCTTGAACAGAGTCTTGGGAATTAAAGGAATGGGTGGAAAGGCATACAGGAAGTCTTGACCCCAGTGAAGGAGGAAGGCATCCTTGGCCTGAACTCCCTGACACGGAATTCTGGAACAGAACCGGGGAAGTTTGGCATTCCACGGACTTGCAAAGAGGTCTATGTCCTGGGTTCCCCACTCTTGAAAGATTCTGAGTACTTGGTCCATGTGCAGGGACCATTCGTGTGGAAGCAGAACTCGACTGAGTCTGTCTGCCCAAGAGTTTTGGATTCCTGGGAGGTATACGGCCAGGAGATGGATTTGATGCTCTCTGGCGAAGGCCCACAATCTTAAAGCTTCGTTGCAAAGCGACAGAGAGCCAGTTCCTCCTTGCTTGTTTATGTAAAACATGGCTACCTGATTGTCCGTATGAATGAGGACTGTCTTGTAGCTGTGCAGGGTATGGAAGACCTTGAGAGCTAGAAAAACTGCTCGGAGCTCCAAGTGGTTGATATGTAGAGAGGTCTCCTGTGGAGACCAAGTGCCCTGAGTGGAGAGGTCTTGTAGATGAGCTCCCCAACCTCTTTGGGAGGCATCTGTTGTGAGGGTTGCCTGGGGCAACAACTGTTGGAAGGGGGACCCCAGCAACAGATTTTGGGTGGACATCCACCACTGGAGAGACCAAAAAAGGCGTTTGGAGGTTGCTATTTGGTCTGAGAGAGCTCCTGATGCTTGAGTCCACTGGGTGGACAAAGTCCATTGAGCTGCTCTCATGTGAAGGCGAGCATAGGGTACCACATGCACTGTGGATGCCATGTGGCCTAGCAGTTGTAGCATCTCCCGGGCAGTTAAATGGCTCTTTGACTGAATCTGGGAGGCTAACTGCACTAGGCGTAGGCAACGGACCTGAGGAAGATAGGCCCTTGCAGTGGTAGTATTCAGCCAGGCCCCTATGAACTCTAGGGACTGGGTAGGGGTGAGCTGGGACTTTGGGAGGTTTACCACAAGTCCCAGATACTGCAGAATGTGCCTTGTGCAGTCCAGGGAAGTCTGGGCCTCTGACTGAGATGGAGCTCGGATGAGCCAGTCGTCCAGGTATGGGAATACAAATATTCCCACAAATATTCCCAGAGTGCGTAGAAATGCAGCTACTAATGCCATGCATTTGGTGAACACTCTTGGAGCAGAGGCCAGACCGAAAGGAAGCACCCTGTATTGGTAATGCTTTCCTTGGAAAAGAAAATGGAGGAACCTTCTGTGAGATGGATGGATGAGGACATGTGTGTACGCATCCTTGAGATCTAGAGAACAAAGCATATCTTGACTCTGAAGGTATGGAAGGAGAGTGCCCAGAGAAAGCATCTTGAATTTCTCCTTGCATAGAAATGTGTTCAATTCTCTGAGATCTAATATGGGTCTGTAGCCCCCTGTTTTCTTTGGGATCAGAAAGTAGGGGGAGTAAAACCCTGACCCTTGTTGAAGAAGAAGTACTTCTTCTATTGCCCCTTGGGCAAGAAGGGCAGCCACCTCCTGACCTAGAAGGTCGAGGAGAGATGTTGGAGAATTGAAATGTCTCACCATGGTGTGAGGAGGAAGGTTTGAGAAATGAAGCTTGTAGCCCTCCCTTATGATGGAGAGGGTCCACTGCTCTGCTGTAATTTGCTCCCATCTGGGAGCAAAATGAGCTAACCTTCCTGGAATGGTGAGAGGCTCTGGCTGTTTCAGAGCCAGAAAGGCTAAGTTCTCTAGCATCAAGTCAAAAACCCTGAGGAGGCTGGGTCTGCTGAGTTGCAGCAGCCCCTGTAGGCTTAGGCCTGGCCTGTTTAGGTTGCTGACGCTTAGCAGCAAAACGACCTGTAGATGATTGTTGGCCAGGAGCAGGATGGAATCTGCCTTTCTTGAAAAAAGACTTCTTGAAAGGTTTCTTCTTGGCAGGAATGGAGGTTGACTTTGAAAGTCTATCCAAAGCAGAATTTTCTGCATCCATTTGAGTGGCTTTTATTTGCCAATCTTTGCCAAACAAGTTTTCTCCTGTACAGGGAAGATTTCCCAAGCCATCCTGGACCCAAGATTCTAGATCAGAAGCTTGGAGCCAAGCAATTCTGCGTGCAGCTATGGCAATGGCCGAAGCCCTGCTGGCACCCTCAAAGGAGTCAAAAGCTGCACGGTTGGAAAAACTTTGAAATATCTTGAGTATGCTTAATCCAAATAAGAAATTCTTCCCTTTTATCCTCTGGAAGAAAAGGGAGGAAAGTGTGCAGCTTATCTGCAACTTCTTTCAGAAACATACCCATATAAAGACTATAGGAGTTGATTTTGGCAATGAGCATACTGGCTTGGAAGATTTTCCTACCTAAAGCATCCAAGGTCCTGCATTCTCTTCCTGGAGGAGCAGAGGAGTGTCTTTTTGCACTCTTTATCTTTTTCATAGCTGACTCCACCACAATAAAATGGTGAGGAAGCTGTGTTTTATGAAACCCAGGACAAGGAGGGACACGGTACATAGTGTCCAATCTACGAGAATGAGGAGAGATAGTGAGAGGAGTCTCCCATAAGTCAATCATGTGATCATAAAGAATCCACTCTCCACTCAGGGCACTTGGTCTCCACAGGAGACCTCTCTACATATCAACCACTTGGAGCTCCGAGCAGTTTTTCTAGCTCTCAAGGTCTTCCATACCCTGCTCAGCTACAAGACAGTTCTCATTCATACGGACAATTCCTTAGGAGCCTTAGAATAACATAAAATATCCAATTTTTTAGCTCTAGGCTCTGATTCAGAGGTTACTGAAATAGAAAGTCCTTTAGCCACTTCTCTTATGAAGTCTTGAAAGGACAAGTCCTCTGGAGGAGACATTCTTCTTTTTGGAGAAGAAGACTCTTCAGGAAGAGCTATAGATACTTCAGCAGACTCCTCCGATGCATCAGAGTCTTCGGAGGAATCAAAGTATCGACTGTCAGGGTGCTCTCCCAAAGCTCGGTACGTGTATCGAGCGGTATCGACATCGGGCGTCATCGGGACTGGTTCGGTACCGATGGGCATCCCTGGACAGGGAACCGCTGCAGTCGGAATCCTGGTCGATGTCGATGCAGTCGGTACCGGTACCGACACTGGTGCCGGTACCGGAGCCGATACCGACAACGGAGTTTGTTGTGGTATCAGCGGCATCGCAGCTTGAATGAAGGCCGTGATAGCCTGCTGCATGGATAGAACATTCTGATCCATCGACGCCATGAATGCCTGGAATTCGGTACCAGAAGGTTGCGCCGGTACCCCAGAGCATTCTAATAGGTGATCGGTCGAGGCCGTGCCATCGATGTCAACCTGTAACCCCATAGGAGGAGCTTTGGAAGCTGGAGCTTCCCGCCGGGGTTGTTTTGCCGGTGCGGAATCCTCGAGGGCAAGCCCGGAGGCATCTCGATGCTTGGAAGGAGATCTACCCTTCGAGGACTGGCTGGATTTATGTTTCGTTACCTGAGATCCATGGAAGGAAGTAGAGGCCCTGGAAGACGTTGATGCCACTGAAGCTGCATCAGAGGGAAACAGCACATGGAGCTTAGCTGTTCGGTTCTGTAAACCTCGTTTAGACATCAAGGAGCAGGACGGACAATCCAAAATGGAGTGGTCAGGACCCAAACATTTAAGACACCATTCATGGGTGTCGGTGACAGAAATAGTACCGCTGCACTTAGTGCATTTTTTAAACCCGGAGGCTGGTTTTTCCATGAAGAAAATTTCTCGTGAGGCCTGAGGCCCAAAGAGGAAAAACACACTAAGTGAGGGAAAAATATGTACTTTTTTTTTTTTTTTTTTAAGAAAAGAAAGAAAGACGGGCGGTACCGGTCCGACGTCGGGGAAGGCAGACGCGCGACCAAAGAAATAAAATTAAACAAAGAACTTCTTCAGCGGTGACAGGAACACGACCTGCTGGCTCCGCGGAAAAGAAGAACTGGGGAGAGGCGGTTAGGAAAGGCGGGAAGGCGCTGTGGGATGCTCCCAAAAGCTTTCCTTTTTGGGAAGCTGGGGAGCGTTCCCGCGCAGGCGCCGTCGGTACCGACGTACCCATATGTGAAGACTCATTCCTGCTTGTTCCTGGAGATACTACAGTTTCTCTATGGGAGTGACACAGTGTATTCTGGGAGCTGCAGTCCTTCCTCCAAGGGATTACTGTAGAGAAGCATCACAGTCACTCTGGGAGCTGTAGTCCTTCCTAAAAGGGATTACTGTGTAGAAGTGTAGGGATTATGTATGGGTGTGGGTGTGTATGGGTTTATGTATGGGTGTGTCACAGTGCACTCTGGGAGCTGTAGTCCTTTCTAGGGGGTATTACTGTGTGGGAGTGTCACAATGCACTCTCAGAGCTGGAGTCCTTCCTAGGAGGGACTGTCTGCTTGAGACTGTTGCAGTGAACTCTGGGAGCTGTAGTCCTTCCTTGGCAGGATTAGTGTTTGGGAGTGTCACAGAACACTCTGGGAGCTGTAGTCCTTTCTAGGGGGTATTACTGTGTGGGATCATAGTGAATTCTGGGAGCTGTAGTCCTTCCTAGGCAGGATTAGTGTTTGGGTGTGTCACAGTGCACTCTGGAAGCTGTAGTCCTTTCTAGGTGGTATTACTGTGTGGGAGTGTCACAGTGCACTCTCGGAGCTGTAGTCCTTCCTAGGGGGTATTAATGTGTGGGATTGTAGTGAACTCTGGGAGCTGTAGTCCTTCCTAGGGACTGTCTCTTATATGTTTGTACTGTACTGCGTACTACTGGTACCGCTATAAAAATGCTCAGTAGTAGTAGTATTACTCTGTGTGAGTGTAGGGTTGCCAACTGGCTCCAGATGCGCCCGACAGACTTGATCCAGTCCTGGGTTTACCCCATTGCATGCAGTGACTTGTAGTTTTTCATTTCTTATGGAGTGCAATGGAGAAATCAGAACTACATATCCCTGCATGCAATGGGGTAAACCCAGGACTGGATTGACACTGTCAGGTGCATTTGGAGCTAGTTGGCAACCCTACAACAGCACCACATCCATCTCCAGTAGGCCCAGCAGTATTTATTTACTTAACAGGGTTTTTATACTTCTTTATCATTTAGGGTTGCCAACTGGCCGGTTTTCAGCCGGCCTGGCCGGTTTTTCCATGGCCAGGCCGGCTGCCGGCGCAGAGGTAAAACCGGCCCTTGAAAAGCCGGTTTTTTGCTCTGGCCGCAAGATCGGGAGCGGCCCGCGCACAAAACCGGCTTTTCTCCCAACCCGAAGTGAAAAAAAACCTTCCCCGGGGCGGCACACACACCAGAGGGCTTCAGAGGGAGCCGGGGAAGCCCGCGCGAGGCCCCGGCTCCCTCTGTACAGCCGTCAGCGTGAAGAGTCTTTTCCTTCACGCTGGCAGCTGTTTCTGTAAAGCCGCGAATGCTGGGAAAAGTTAAAGGCAATGCCCTTTAACCTTTCCCAGCATTCGCGGCTTCACAGAAACAGCCGCCAGCGTGAAGGAAAAGGCTCTTCACGCTGGCAGCTGTACAAAGGGAGCCAGGGCCTCACGCGGGCTTCCCCGGCTCCCTCTAAAGCCTCAGATAGCCGCGGTTTTGGGGGGGGGGGAGGCCAAGGACTGCATGGGCTGTGATGGGGGGAGGGGACCTGGACGGGAAAAGGGCTATGGGAGGGGGGGGACTGGGACGGGAAAGAAATGGGCTGTGATGGGGGGGGGACAAGGAATGTGAAAGGGCTATGGGGGGGGGGGACATGGATTGGAAATGGGTTGTGATGGGGAGGGGGACCTGGACTGGAAAAGGGCTATGGGGGGGGGGGGGGGGGAACTTGGACTGGAAATGGGCTATGGTGGAGGGAGGGGGAACTTGGACTAGAAATAGGCTGTGATTAGGGGGACTTGGACTGGAAATGGGTTGTGAAGGGGGGGGGGACTTGGACTGGAAAAGGGCTATGGGGGGGGCATTGGACTGGAGAGAAAGGGGCTGTGAGGGGGAGGGGGACCTGGACTGTAAAAGGGCTATGTGTGGGGGGGGACATGGACTGGAAATGGGTTTTGATGGGGAGGGGGGCCTAGACTGGAAAAAGGCTATGGGGGGGGGGGACATGGACTGGAAATGGGTTGTGATGGGGAGGGGGACCTGGACTGGAAAAGGGCTATGGGGGGGGGGGACTTGGACTGGAAATGGACTATGGTGGAGGGAGGGGGAACTTGGACTGGAAATAGGCTGTGATTAGGGGGGCTAGGATGGCAAATGGACTGTGATGGTGGGGGGGGGGGCTAGGACTGCAAATGGGCTGTGATGGTGCGGGGGGACTCGGACTGCAAATGGGATGTGATGGTGGGGGGGGGGCCTAGGACTGGAAATAGGCTGTGATGGGGGACTTGGACTGGAAATGGGCTGTGATTGGGGGGGGCTAGGACTGGAAATGGGCTGTGATGTGAGGGCTAGCACTGGAAATGGGCTGATGAAGAGCTGGAATAGGACTGGAAATGGGCTGATGTGGGGCATGGGAGAATGGGACTAGAAGGGAGTGGATGCTGGGTGGGTCTTGAGAGGGGCTTGAGAATGGAAGGGTGAAATTTAAATGGATGATAAAGGAATAAGGAAAGAATTGGGGGAAAGAGCAAAAGGGAAACAATCAGTATGTTAAAGCAGAAATAGAGAGAGAATGGAAAAGAGAAGGAAGGACAAATGGATAGCTCGAAGAAGACACAAAGAAACCAGAAGAAAGTGACTGGAGCAATTGCAACTGAAAAATAAAATGCCCAAACAGAAGGTAGAAAAATACTTTTTATTTTGAATTTATTAACTGGAATATGTCTGGTCTGGGAAGTGTGTATTGCTAACATCTTTGCGTTTTTCTTTAGTGCAAGAGGAAATGACTTTATAGTTTTATTTCTCCAGTGTTGTACATTTCATGTTTGGATTTTGGGGTTCCCAGTTTAATTATTATCTGACCAAGGAAGTTAGCCTACACGTAGCCTTGGTAATTTTTGGGGGCGGGGCTGTGGGCGGGGCAGGGGTGGGACTAGGGGCGGAGAATGGGTGGAGCATGGCGAGCCACAGGTGTCGGGTTTTTCTCAGTGAAAAAGTTGGTAACCCTATTATCATTTTAGTCAAAGCAGTTTGCATTGTAACTTAAACTTGGTAATGTACATAAAACAGGGGCATTGATAACTTGGATTCTTCTGAGGCAATGAAGGGTTAAGCAACTTGCTCAAGGTCACAAGGAGTGCTAGTGGGAATCAAACTCTGGTTGCTTGATTCTGAAGCCAGTGCTCTGTTAGGCTACTTCTCCACTGGAATATGCACTGCCTGTGGGCTCTTCTGATGGCAAGTCTTTGATTTTCTCTGGCCAAGATAGCTAGTTCTAGGAGGGAGAGACAATATATGTAGGACTGCATTTCCCACAATTCCCAGCATTCCTCACCTCAGCAGCAGGATTCCTCTCTCCTGTGACATCACTTCCTCCTTCTTGTACTGTACTGTACTGTCCTGTGCTGATTTCAGGCAACACCAGGGAAAAGCTGCGCACCTGGACAGATCTAGCAAGGCCCAAAGCTGCCCCCCAAGAAGGGAACTAGGGCTGGGGCTGGAGCTGGTGCTGTGGGAAAGGGTAGGAAAATGGCTGCAGGACTTTCTGCTCAGCAGGTAGGAGACTGGCAGGAGGTGGGCAGCAAGGGAGGTGGGATGGGCGGGCAGTGCCAGGCAATGCCATCCAGCCTCTGAGACACACACGCTGCATGAGGCAAGCTAATGAAGAAATGAGTTGGACACTGCTCAGTCCAGAAAAGAAAGCTCTGCTCTTTATTCCCTGCAGAACCTGTAGGCAGGGTTCCAACCTAAAAAAAACCTCGGGCTCTTCTTCCTAGTTCCCCTCCTCTCACACAGCAGCTGCTCTTCCTGCTTTATGGTACTCTCAATTCTTGCTTTTTCCCTCTCCTCTTAGTAAAATGTGTTTGAGTAAATTTCCAGAAATAAGAGCTTACATTAAAAAAATAATACGTAACAAAATTGACAGATCACAACACTAATTACTGAAAATGTTTATCTTTCTCTAACTGACAAAGAAAATTTCAACCTTTCTGTTTCCAAACAGCCACCTGAACAGAAAAGGTGCAACTGAAATGTATGGACTGCAGCTCAGTACTGAAACAAGAGAAATATCTTCCCATGAATTTATTGAAAATGTCCTTGCTGCTCTCTGTACTTTAAGTCTTTGCTATTATAAATCGGTCACACTTTCAGAGTGTCAGGTTGAGCTGTAAGGAACAACCCTAAACTCACACCATCAGCCTGGTGCTCTTCCAGCGTAAACCAGGACAAGCACATATTTGAAATTTAGGATCTATAGTAAAAATGTCTCATTTATTTATAAACAGATTTATATCTGTATTCATCTAATATCTTCCTTACCACTTACTGCTGACTTTGTAAAGTTGCTGAAAAATAGTTAGACAATGAGGCTGATTCCAATCCCTATACGCCTGGCCCGTGGGCACGCATAAAAATAGGACAGGGCCACGTTAGACCTGATTCTGCAACTGGGGGGTCTAGAGGCACCCACGATGGCAGAATCATGGAGATAGACAGCCATGCATTCACCAGATACTGAAGTGGGAGACTTCCCTTAACCTGCCCGTTCCCACTCCACAACGCTCAGTTGGTGCACTTGTTCAGTGATGTCTGACCACCATGACACTGACACACCTACCTGGCAGGGCAGGATGGCATTTATTTATTTATTTACATTCTCTTATATACTGTGCTATTCTGCATCAGTGCGGTTTACATTGAACAAACTGAAATTACATTGAACAGGGCATTATAACTTGGAGATAACTATTTTACAGGGAACATGGGCTATGGAGGGTTAAGTGGCTTGCCCAAGACCACAAGGAGCACCTGTGGGACTAGAAACCTCAGTCCTTCTGGCCCAAGGTTGCTGTCCTCTAGTGGGATTTGAACCCCCGACCTTCTGGCCTGAAGTACCTTGCCCCAACCACTAGGCCACTCCTCCACTCCACTCATGTCTGACAGCAGCCCCTGCTCACCGCCATCAGATTGTCAGGGGCTGTAGCGATCCATCACCATGTAGAGCAGGGGGGTTCAGCTGGCACACTGAGCAGCATGCAGCCTTTATACCACCATCGGGGAGGTATAGGCTGCATACGCTTTGTACGTCCCGGTCCCTGGCCACTCCCTTGTTCTGCCCCCACCCCACCCACATATAGAGTTCTCCACACAAACGCTCTGTACGTGCAGGCTGCGCTGGGTGCAGCATACGCTTGGGGGGCTGATGATAGGTTACCTGTCCGACCCGCTCGTACACAGGCGTTATTCGCCATTCGGAATGCACCCCATTGTCTGTAAATAATGAAATTTTATGGGTAGTTCCCTAAAACTTGTAACCAAATTGAATAATAACATTGAAATTGAACTGAAGTTTTTTGTTTTTGTCATAAATATGTACCTGTGCACACACAAATTGTTTAGTCATGAATATATCTACAAATTACAGGTGCAGAAGACGTACACACAAGCAATTTGCGTGCATATTTAATATTTATGCACATATATGAATGCCCAAACGAGCCCAAAATGCACAAGCTTAATAATGACAGAGAAAGAAGCATCCTGCTTATCGTACTGCAAATGTCAGAAGGCTCCTACTTTCTCATATTGGTGCTTAGTCCAGGCACACCTTCAAATGCACATACTGTACACCTTTTCCATTTTGGGGACTCGGTAACTTGATTCAAATCATCTAAGAACCAATCCTAGATCCCAGTGCAATACTGTTAAATAATACACCATTCAGAGACGCTTAATACCTCATGTAAATAAATTCAAGAAATTACTCTGTAAATCAAGGCGATTGTTATAATATGTTAACCAGAAAAAAATAGATTTTACTGCATGATACATGTAAATAAGTTAAAGGAATATAATTATAAACAATGTGATTAATGCTATATGTACGGTTACGACACATGCTGTTAGCACTGTTCCATGTAATTTTATTGTTTTGTGTTTATTGTTTATTGAGTTAAATGTAAACTGCTTTGATTTTGGAAAGGTGGTATATAATTGCACATAAATAAATAAGGGAGATTCCATATTGTCCTACTAGACTAGTCCAGACAAGTGGGTTGTGTTCCCCTATCTGCAGCTTGGTGGAGATAAAGAACCAATGAAAAGCGCAGGTTGCAATGACATCACTCCTATGCCTCTATTCACCTCAGCCACCAGACGTCTCCTCAGTATTTCTTTGTCTCCAGCAGATGGTGGAAGGATTTTCTCCTCTCTGAAGAAAATTCTAAGAATTTGAGAGGAAAAGATTGCTTTAAAATGCTCATGAACCACAGCCTGTGGGTTGATCTCTAACTGGAGCTTGACATGGGAGGCTCCACTATACTACAGTCTTTTTGGTAGCCATAAGAGAAGGGAAAATTAGTTCAGCTCCGTTCTCTTACCCTGGATAAGAACCTGTTGAGCAGCCAGAAATTGGAAGGATCTGGAAGACCCCCCCCCCCCCACTCTCTCCTGAAGATTGCAGAAGGCTCTCTGAGGGATCTGCCTGCCAAACACCTTAAATACAGTGCTGCAAAGCCAGAGAAACAGTTCCTGGGGAATAGAACTGAGTCCGGCACAGGTTTTCGGCCTGGGACTCGGGATGAGTTCCAAGGCTTGACCTCGTCACTGTCCTTGTTGGGAGCTCCCGATTCTGTCTTCCTGGGATGCAGTTCGGGGTGGCCTGCTGGTGACTGTTGGTACGGTGTGGGGTTTTCTCACATTTCTGCACACATTAGTAGCATTTTTACCTATTGTCTGGCAGTCACACAGTCCTAGTGCGGTTCCACCCAAGCGGCTCCAACACGTCTTCCTTCCCTATCGCCTGTAACACTCATTGCATTAAAGAACACAGTTAATGCATACTGCAGTGAAAGTGTACTTATGTGCACCACAGTAAAAACGTAGTTTTCGTGCATCTTCAGGCCGCCACAGCCTTAGCGTGTGCTGTTGTCATACTTGCCTTAATTCTATATGTCTTCTTCCAGGAAATGTTTGACATGTGGCAAGCGAGGTGCCTCATCTCCAGATTCTGGACTCTGCTCTTCTTGCATGGCAGCTTCTGAGTCATCCCTGGAGGGCCTGCTCCCTCTTTCTCAGCTGGGGGATGCAGTTAATCCGGCCTTGCTTGCCTTTGGCAGGAGATGACCGATGGTGCTGTGAGTAAGGATATCCAGCCGGTTGGAGGTTCTGAGGACCGGGTCATGAGCCGCTTCTTGTCCTCTAGGGGATCAGCAGTAGCAATGCCCCTGGTGTTGGGGAGTCTTTTCTGAGAGGTGAGCTTTCGAACTCCGGATAATCATCCCTAGAATTATTTTCCTTTTTACAGCAGGTTCTTCTGGCATGGAAATTCGGCCTCTGGGTGTCCTCAGTTGTATTCTTGTGGGGGGCAGGTGAACATTGGAAGCCCTGCTAGATAGCCTTTGGCTAAGCATCCCCTGTGTGGGGCACACCCTAAAGATGGGGAACAGCTGGGAGATGTCCGAGATTTTGACTATGACTTGGATTCAGATGACTAGGTACTGGGCTCTGTCGTGGATGTAGAAATACTCTCGCCTTCAGAAGATCGTGAGGAGGCCAGTGTGATCCGCCTATTCCAGAAGAGAAGGAGGAGCTGGCGGTGTTGATTGCCAGGGTTTCGTCCACCCTCAACTTGATGGATGCTTCCAGCATGGAACAGGAGCCAAAGGTACACCCTTCTTCTTCAAGGAGTACAAAAATCCACTACTGTCTTCCTGTTCCCGGATATGATCAAGGATATGATCCAGTTGGAGTGGGACTCTCCTAACTCCCTGCTTAAGGGTTAAGGGTCTGTAAGAAGATCTCCGTTCTCACGGAGGAGTGGGTTTGGCATTCCCAAGGTGGATAACAGGTCACGGTGGTTTCCAGATGGACCACTATTCCTGTGGATGGAGAATCGACCTTAAAGGATTTTCTGGACTATAAGGTGGATTCATTGTTGAGGAGCAGTTCACCGTGGCGGTGGCTATTCTGCAGCTGGAGGTAGGTAACAGTCTCCAATGGATTCAGTCTCTTCCACCCTGCTTTGGAGTCGGCTACAACCTTCCTTTCTGATGCCATGTTTGACCTGGTATGTTTGGCACAACACAATCAAAAGGAGTGAGATGGTCACTATAGTAATAGTTTATTCAGGTCAACACTAAGAGCCAGAATTGTATGCCTGCACTTTGAGATAGAAGGTTATGCAATCATTCTGCATATAACCTTTACTATAGATTCAACGGTGTGATTTCTTACTTTTGATTTACCCAGACTTGATATGCTACGGTAAGCTTGTACCCCTGACGAAGGCACAGCTGAAATGCAGCCGTGTCGGGTCCCCTGACTCTTAGCGTTGACTCAATACTTTGGTAACCACTTTGATAACCACTTTGCTTCTTTTGGTTGTGTTTCTTCTTTCTAGTTTTTGTGCTTCTGGTTGGACTAATATGTTTGGTGGCCAGGGATGGTGCCCTGATGACGGTGTCATGGCATTGGATTTGGCTCTGGCACTGGGCAGCAGACACATCTTCCAAAGCCGGGTTGGCCCAACTGGCTTTTCAGGGGAAGCTTCTGTTTGGAGCTGATTTGGAGAAGCTTGTAAAGGACCTGGGCAAGACAAAATCTTACTGCCTTCCGGAAGACAAGCCTAAGGGGCCTGTGAAGTGGGCTGGGGCCCCTTCTCATCAATCTCCACCCATCCACCAAGGGCATGCTGGGTGAATTCCTGGGGGTCTCAGGACTCTCATTTTCAGTCTTTTCATGCAGCACTTGGGCCCTGGACCCTCCCAGGCTGCGCAATAAAGGTTTGGGGGCCCATTCCCTTTTTCTTTCAGTTGGAGGCAGGCTTTCAGGAATGGGCTTGGGTTACCAAGGCTCACTGAGTGCTAAACACCATACAGTTTGGCTATGCCCTGGAATGCATTCTGGATTTCCAGCGGGGTCAATGGGCCCTAAGCGTCTACCTCCTTGCATCCACATTGTATCAGCATTTATGTTTCCCTTAACTGGTCCATTTAATTTTGCTAAAGGGTGAATTTTGGTACTATCAGGTACACCAGGAAATGATAGTTGAATTCCCCCACCCTGCACTAAATTAAGATTGAGCGAGTGTGGCAAGTGAGAATTTACTTTTGGCTTTTGCAGTTGGACTTGAAAGGTTATCCTTGTTTTTGTAACAGGTCTTAACAGATTTTGTTTGGACTTAGAAGTCAGGCCAAACTCTTAGAAGCCAGTGGCTAGGACTCACTCTCTCCCCTTCCCCCCATTGCCTCCATCTTCCACTGATGTTCCTCCATTTGCAAACGCACACATGTCTGAGGAGGGTGGAAGAGAGATGATAAAGTGTGTCTTGTTATGGTAGAAGGGCTGCATGAGGCATCATTAGGTAAAAATATATAGATAGCAAGCGTCATGTGTGTGTTTGTGGTGCAGTGGTGATTTGCCTTCCTGTGCATGGGATGTGGTATTGGGGGCCTTTGTGTGGGTGGAGTGCAGCTCTGCAACAGAAATATACTGCAGAGCTAGGGAGCCTCTGTGTATGGTGCAGAGATGGGATGTGTGTGTGCTGTCCGGAGGTGCGGTGTGAGTGTGCATCTGTCATGTGGAGGTGCGTGTGAGTGTGTGTGTCTGCCGTGCAGACGTGGAGTGCCTGTTTGAGTGTGTGTATGTTTCGGGGGGTGCTTGTGGATTTTTTTTGGGGGGGGGGAATGCACCTTTTAGCACATACAGATTGTGTCTTTTTGTCCCTATACATGCATCTGTTTAACCTCCAACTCTTGCACGCTTCCCTCTCTCTTCACAATATTGATGCATCATCCTTGCCAGCAGGAATGTGGGTGGAAGAATCCTGCATTGGTTTGAGGGAACTTTGGAGAAGTCTGAGAGCTGATGGGGAGGGATCCTGGCACCTTCCTCTTCTGTGATATGGAGGATAAAACCTGCTGAAATTGAATGCATTCTGAGCAGCTCCCCGGGTCCCTGAGTGTGTTTCTGGTTTGTGTTTCAGATGCGGGTGACGTTTGAGGACATCGCTGTCTCTTTCTCCCAGGAGCAGTGGAGGTATTTAGATGAAGGACAGAAGGAGCTTTACAGGGAGGTGATGAAGGAGAACTATGCGACCCTGATCTCTCTAGGTAAGCATTAAATTATCTGCATTTCTAGCAGACACGGGAATATGAGGTGGGGTTTTTTGTACATCTTGTATTCCAGGAACTTGCAGTAATGATCAGGATCTGTCTCAAGATGGCAGGAGGAGATCCAGGACTGAGGGGCAATAAGACTATTCTGTGTGTCCTACAAGTCTCCCCCCCCCCCTTTAAATCTAAGATGGATCTTCCTCCATTTTCTGGAGCAGGGCTGAAAAATAGGAGCAGCCCAGAATAAAGGGTTACGACCTGGCTTCACTACTACATTGGAGCAGATTTGAGATCAGTAAAAAGTGTGGTGCTGTGTTTATTGACCTCCCCTGCTTAGGACATCGTAAGCTGTCTCCAGGATCAGGGTATGATAAGAGTAATACAAGAAATCATCACCAGCTGTTAGTTAGAGGATGGAGCATCACATCAGGATCCCTGAAAACGGTGTCCCCAAAGAATCGCTTCCTGCTCTTTTCAACCTTTATACTGCTGAATCTTGCACAGTTCTTCAGAATGAACCTTTGATATGTCATTGCCTTGACCATCCTCCATCCTGGTAGCTATTGGAAGGATTCCTAACACTCTCCATACAGAAATGTTAAGGCCAAACTTCCTTGTATCCCATGAAACCATGAGAAGAGACACAAAAAAACAACTGTTCTTATGAAATTGGCTGGAGCTGAACCAGATCATTCTCCTTTCCTTTCCCCATCCACAATCCTCCCTATCAACTCTCCATCTGAAAAAGAAGAAAAATAAATTACTGAGACACAAAGAATGTAGAATAAATTTACTCTCTTAAATATACATAATTCCAGTGTATGCAAATAGGGCACAGACTTGGTACAAAATTTCAGAAACTGGCACAGAATCTCCCCCTGTGAGCTGTGGCTGTGCTTAAGGCTCTGCATATCTGTGTAACCATCAGTGGCAGCTCCGTCTTAATACTCAGAAGACCAAGTCTTCAGTCTTCCACCTCAACAACAATGAAGTGAAATTCTGCCTATGAGACTCAATGGATTCCTCTGCCAACATCCAAATTCTGTCTTTCATATGATAAATGGTTGCCTGTGGCCAACATCAGTTCATTGACTGCACGTTTTGCTAAATCATCCACCTCATCTGAAACAGTTGATGCAACTAGGGTGGGAACATTTAAAAAGGCTAAAACTCCAACAGACTCCTTCCATGACAAGATACCTGAGACGTTGTCAACACAAAGCCTTAAGAGCCACAAACCTTTCTTCAGGCTTTCATTCTTTTCTTGGGCTTTCATTCAGTCATATAATTGCTAGAGTCAGAGTTAATGGACCATGAGTGACTAGAGAAAAGAATAATGCTGTGGCAGGTTGAGGCAATTGTTGCTTGTCTCCTTTAACCCTCTAGGCTTCAGCAGACCATGTAAGGACTGGTGTCATGTAAATCATTTGCCAGCTGGCACTGGGCATTTTGACTCCTTTATGTACAGATGGAATCTTTGTACATCAATTCTCCCTACCAAAATTTAAGAGCATTGATAGTGTGTTTTATGTTTTATTATTTTATGTTATGTTTTAAGCATTCTATAACATGGATTTGTATGTTAGTTGTAATGTAGTTAGATTTGTAAATAAATAATGTTCAATTCCTGTTCGTGTATCCAGTCTAGTCCCGGACCTCTGGGTTCCCTATCTTATCCAGCAGCTTTGGAGACTGAGAAACTCCTCCTTTTTTTCATGATGTCACCGGTATATCCATTCGGGATCTGCCTCCTGCCATCAGTTACCTCAGTCTCCATGCAGCTTGTGAGATAGGAGCCCGGGGTCCTGGGCTCACTGGAGAAGCAATTAAGTTTAATTGAGCTAGGATGATCAGTGTTTGTCTGGCTTTTTAGCCTAGGGAGAGGAGAAAATTGGTTTAAAGGACTGTGCCTTTAAGGGATTACTTGCAGGCATCTTGCTCCATCTCTCCTTGCACTCCCCCCTCCATCTCTCCTTGCACTCCCCCCTCCCTCCCTCCCTCTCCAAAGCTTGTGCTTTCTGCGGTATCTCGCAAAAGCAGGTTTAGCAGAGCTTAACTGCTTTATAGGGGCTCTGAGTGTTTTGCGGAGCACTGTCGGTTGGAGCGACACGCAATTTAGCCTAGCCAGCGCCACACAGAAGTTTGCCTGTAAGCGCGCTGGCAGACTCGCGGCGAACATACACAGCCTATACCGGAGCAGGCTGCTAGGCTTGTCAGTCGTTCTCCGAGGCCACTGATAAGCGGTTCGCCTCCACGGAATTTCACAGTCTGCTTGCTCGCATTGCGGCAAAGGTAAGGCCAGAACTTCGACGTCTGAGGGGGAGCATATTTTTGGCGCGCAAACTTGGCGCGTCAGGCCTAGCCGCGTGGTGCGGCCGACTGTGAACGCTGGTTTCAGTGCGATTGGCTGGCCCTCCTCAGACCTTGTTATCTCTTTAACTTTGTCCTGGGGTTATTATTCAGAGGCATTTTTCCCCTTAGGTGAGGGGTCTGAAATTTCAAAAAAAAAAAGAAAATCAACTTCGGGTGTTCAACGCAGCCCCGCGGTGTTTAAAACACTTGTGTCTGTCCGGGGAAGGGTGAAACGTTTTTCTAAGGGCAAAGCGTGTTTCACTTGAGCTCAGGGCTGCAATGTCCTCCAAGCCACTTTGTTTAGTTTGTGGCTTGAGGAAAAGCTCCTCCGGAGTTTGCAAAGCCTGCATGAGAGATTCCTCTAGCATGGACCTCTCAAAGTCTGATAAAGAGGAGGTCCAGCTGGCTGAGTCCGGCGGTTCTTCCACCCAATTGGTTGAGGCAGCCCAGGAGGAGCCGGTGGCAGGGCCCTCTTCTGCCCCGGATACTATTCGGCCTACGGCTCCTTTGCCCAAGGACTGGACAGCCATTTTTTCCAGCGATTTTGTTACGCTGCTGCAAAGCGCTTTATTTTCTGACTCGCAACAGGTGCACCGGCAGGAGACATCGGCAGGGCTGAAGAGACCCGCGATGGCTTCCCAGGCCGAGGATCCCTCCGTCGGGGCCAAGAGACCGCGTACTGAAGCCTTACCAGCGGATTGTTCTCTAGCCGCTGAGGGGCAGTTGTCAGAAGATGATGCCCACGAGTTAGATGGTGAGGAGGAGCTGGAGGAAGGCCAGCTGTCTGAAAGGGAGGACCAAGCCAGGGTGGTGCGCGTCTTCCAAAGAGAAGAGCTTCCAGCCTTGATAGTGGAATCTCTGAAAGTTCTGAATATGCCGGTTCCAGGAGCGGCCGAAGATGACACCCTAGAAGATCCTTTGCTACAGGTGTTCAGAAAGACTCAGCGGGCGTTCCCGGTACACAGGGTGTTCCGGGAGATGATTCAGGAGGAGTGGAACGTGCCAGAAGCTCCTCTGAAAGGGTCCAGAGTCATGGGTCGCCTTTATTCTTTGTTGGATCAGGATAAGGAGGTCTTTAAGTCTCCTAAGGTTGATGCCGCCGTTTCGGCGGTAACCAAGAAAACTACCATCCCTGTGGAGGGTAGTGCAGCTCTCAAGGACCCGCAGGATAGGAAGTTGGAGGTCCTTTTGCGACAGGTTTTTGATGTAAATGCCTTATCACTTCAGGCGGCCATGTGCGGGGCCTGGGTGGCTAGGGCCTGTCTCCGTTGGTCGCAGCAAGTACAGGGCTGCCAGGAGGGAGAAGGGCCTGGAGAACTGGCTAAGTTGGAATCTGGGGCAGCCTATTTAGCCGATGTGCAGTATGATCTTATGCGTAGCTTGGCCAACAGCATGGCGTCGGCAATAGCGGCGAGGCGATATTTATGGCTTCGCAACTGGGCAGCTGATGGTTCCTCCAAGGCTCGTTTGAGCAAGCTCCCGTTTAAAGGGCGGCTTTTGTTTGGGGAGGACTTAGAGAAATTGGTAAAGGATTTGGGAGAGTCCAAAGGGGGTAAGCTGCCAGAAGATAAGGCCAAATCAGCCCGTCCCTTTCAGGAGGGTAGAGGACAATTGAGAGATTTTCGTCGGTTCCGGTCACAGTGCTTCAGCTCCAGTCAGAGAGGCCATTACTCTAACAGAAGTCACGGATTCCGGGGGTTTCGAGGGGCAGGAAGGGGATTTGGCCCTTCCTTGTCCTCTGCCTTCCCGGCCAAGAAGCAACAATGAGATAAGGGGGGTCCAGGCAAACTTGCTGCCGGTAGGGGGCCGGTTGCAAGACTTTTATCCTGCCTGGGCCCGGGTAACCTCAGATCAGTGGGTTCTGGAAGTTATTCGAGAAGGATATGCGCTGGAGTTGCTGAAGCCAGTACGTCCCGCCTTTGTACGGTCTCCCGGCAAGTCACCCGCCAAGTGCGCGGCTTTGAGGGAGACGGTCCACAGGCTGTTACAGCTCAGAGCAATAGTGCCTGTTCCTCCCGACCAACTCAGCGGTGGTTGATACTCCATCTATTTCATTGTTCCAAAGAAGGGCGGGGGTGTCCGTCCCATCTTGGACCTCAAGAGGGTGAATCGGTGTCTCCGCGTGTCGCATTTCCATATGGAGACCCTACGGTCGGTAATAGTGGCGGTCCAAAAGGGGGAGTTTCTTACTTCCCTGGACTTGTCGGAAGCGTATCTCCACATCCCCATCCGGCCGGAACACCATCAGGTTCTCCGATTCGTAGTCCCATTTGGACACTTTCAGTTTCGCGCATTGCCGTTCGGTTTAGCGACAGCTCCACGAACTTTCACCTAGGTCATGGTAGTCGTGGCGGCGGCGCTGAGAAGGGAAGGCATTCTCGTGCATCCGTATCTCGACAACTGGTTGATTCGCGCGAAGTCAAGGTCCGAGAGTGCGTCTGCCACGGCTCGCGTAGTAGCTTTTTTGGAGGAGCTCGGTTGGATTGTCAACTTGGCAAAAAGTCATTCCTATTCGTCTCTCTGGGCCAGTCCGGAACATTAGGGTGATCAATCCGCTCCAGCAGCTGAGAACTGAAATCTGAAAGTTTTCCTGACAGTGCATCCAGCTCCCCCTGGTGTCAGCTAATCAGTCTTTCAGTCCTTAGCAGCTGAACTGGACGTCGTTGGACTCAGCTCCCCAGAGACAGTGCATTGTTGTTAAATAAATTGATAGAGAGCGACTTTGAAGAGAACGGTACAGGCAGGGGAAAAGGACCTTACTTCTCAGCAGTCCTTTCTAGGAAACATAAGAATAAAAAAATAAAAAAAATACTGATTGTATACAAATGAAAAGGAAATTCCTCGCTCACCTTCACTCTGCAAGCTGCAGCAAGAGCGATTCGGGGAAGCTCCCCTTATTTTGCTGACATCGCGTCTCCGACTTCTGGGGGTAGAGCCTGCCTCTTCACGAAGCGGGGGGACCGGAGGAGGCACTAGCAGGCCTGGGAGCCCCAGGTTCCTCTTTTGCCACGAGTTATCAGCACTTTCCCGACTTACCGCTAGCAGCAGCATAGCGGGGAAGGGGGAGTTGTGAGGCTGTGCCGGTAAGTCTACTTAATATCCCGCTGCTCTCCGCGGTATTTTTTGGGCTGTTGGAGTGCTTTTGGAGGTTCGTTGTCCTCGGCGCGGCAGTTTGGGGCTGGATTGTTGTGCTTGCGCTCAGGCAGCACGTGTTGGTCGGGTTCCCGGGGGGGCCGTTCTTCGGAGGTCGAGGGGGTCCGCCTGCTGGGTTCAGCTTTGGTATTTTTGCCCTTTGCGATCCTAGTGTTCGGGCACTGCGGGAAATGGAGGATAAGCCTCTTGAGGGGGTTTTGGCTCTGCCTCATAGCTCCAGGGAGAGAGCGGGAACGGCGGCCATTTTGTCAGATCAGGCCGTTTCTCCCGCCCTGCACAGCAAGCCTCAGAGAAAGAAATCTAAGACAGTCAAGCAGGCTGAGCGGGTAGATCTGCAGCAGCAGCCTATCTCGGCACTGCAGGAATCCCTGGGGTCTTATTTTTCTCCGGATTTTATTTTATCTCTACATAATGCCTTTCTTTTAATGAAGTCTCAATTGTCTCACACTCCTAGCTCTGACAACCTGTTTGGATCCCAGTTTGCCGATCCTTCAGTTGAGGACCTGGGGGAGGCTAGTTCGTCGGGGCTTAAGTGTAAGGACAGGAGCGTGGAAGCTAGGGAGCCCCCTCCTTCTCCTTCTCCAGGGGCTGAAGAAGGGGAGATTCTCTCGGAGGCAGGGCTGGAAGCCTGGCCAGGTGAATTGGAGGAAGGTGAATTGGGACCAGGCGAGGATCCCCATGTGTTTAGAATGTTCCGCAAAGAAGAGCTGGGAGCTTTGATTGCTCAGTCGCTAGCGGCTCTGAATATCATCCTGCCTTCGGTTCAGCAGGAACCCCTAGAGGATCCCTTATTGCAGGGGTTTCGATCTGAGCAGAGGTGTTTCCTGGTACACAGGGTTATCAAACAGATGGTAGAGTCTGAATGGGAGTTCCCGGAGGCTTCTCTTCGGGGAGGTCGCTCGATTGCTCGGCTTTACCCGGTGCCTCAGGACGAAAAGGACATTTTGCGCATGCCTAAAGTGGACGCGTTGGTTTCAGCTGTCACTAAGAAGACCACCATTCCCGTTGAAGGGGGTACTGCCCTCAAAGACTTGCAGGATCGTAGGTTGGAGGCGCTTCTGAAGCAAGCGTTTGATTCCATTGCGTTAGCTCTGCAGATTTCTATTTGTGGTTCATATGTTTCCCGGGCCTCTATCCACTGGCTGCAAGGGGAACAGTCGTCTGAAAGAGTGGAGGAAGCTGCAGCGGACGTGGCTAAGTTGGAGTCTGCGGCTGCCTATCAAGCGGATGCTTTTTATGATTTGATTCGCATTTCGGTGAAGTCTATGGCTTCGGTTATTGCCGCCAGGCGTTTCCTATGGCTCAGGAATTGGGCAGCAGATGCGTCCTCTAAGGCGCGTCTTAGTAAGCTTCCGTACAAGGGCAAGTTATTGTTTGGAGAGGCGTTAGAAAAGATTGTTAAGGATTTGGGTGACTCCAAAGGGGGTCGGTTACCGGAGGATCGCCCGAGAGCGGCAAAGCCAGGTGCCCTGCTCCGGGGTCACAGTCGAGACTTTCGCAGATTCCGGGGAGCGCGTTTCACTCCTTATCAGCGGGGACGCTTTGTGTCTAGGGCGCAGTCCTTTCGGGGGGCCAGAGGTTTCAACAGAGGCTACTTTAATGCGCAGCAGACCTCAGCTAAGAAGTTCCAATGAAGCGAGGCTGGTCCAGGTGGGGATTCCGGTGGGCGGTCGGTTACAACAGTTTCTCTCCACCTGGGCCAGCATAACCACGGACCGTTGGGTTCTGGAAATTATCAGGGATGGCTATGCTTTGGAATTCGCTCAGCCGGTCCCAGAAGCTTTTGTTCTCTCCCCGTGCGGTCCGCAGGCGAAGACGGAAGCCGTCAGGGTGACTCTGCAGCGCTTGTTGCATCTTCGGGTGGTAGTGCCGGTTCCTGCAGACCAGTGCGGGTTCGGTCGATACTCAATTTATTTTGTGGTGCCCAAGAAAGAGGGTTCTTTTCGTCCTATCCTGGATCTCAAACACGTAAATCGTTATTTGCGAGTGCCCCATTTTCGGATGGAAACATTACGGTCGGTTCGACAGGGCGAAGTTCTGGCCTCCATCGATCTCACCGAAGCTTACTTGCATATTCCAATCAGGCTCGAACATCAGAGGTTTCTGCATTTCGCGGTGCCCATGGGCCATTTTCAATTTCGGGCGTTGCCTTTTGGGCTGGCTACCGCGCCTCGAACTTTTACCAAGGTGATGGTAGTGGTGGCCGCAGCGCTACGGAAAGAGGGGATTCAGGTTCATCCCTATCTGGACGATTGGTTAATTCGGGCACCATCTCGGGAGGATTCGCTGGCGGCCACAGCTCGGGTGGTGCAGTTCCTCGAGCAATTAGGTTGGGTCATCAACTATGCGAAAAGCCATTTGGAGCCAACTCGTCGGTTGACTTACCTAGGAGCGGTGTTCGACACGGAGGTCGGGTCAGTGTTCTGCACCCTTTCGTTCGGAAGGAAGATTCAGCGGCAAGTGTTGGCGTTTCTGCGAGTGAAGGCACCGACCGCGTGGCGGTATCTGCAGCTGTTGGGCTCGATGGTAGCGGCCTTAGATCTGGTTCCTTGGGCCCGGGCTCGTATGCGACCACTCCAGAGATCGTTGTTGTCCAGCTGGTCTCCTCAGGATCACCCTCTTTCCCGCAGGCTGGTCTGTCCGGAGGAGGTGCGTCTCAGTTTGCAGTGGTGGTTGGTGCCTGCGCATCTCCGAGCAGGAGTTCCGCTAGAGGTGTCTGACTGGGTTTTGCTCACGACGGATGCCAGCCTCTCTGGTTGGGGGGCTCATTGCTTGGATCAAGTGACGCAAGGAACTTGGTCTGCGGAGGAGAGGAGCTGGTCGATCAATCGGTTGGAGCTCCGAGCGGTTCGTCTGGCATTGCTGGAGTTTGTCGCGGTGCTCGTGGGGAAAGCGGTTTGCGTTTTTTCCGGCAATCAGGTGACAGTTTCTTACATAAACAAGCAGGGCGGCACGGACAGTGCAGTGTTGCTAGAGGAAAGCCAGCAGTTGTTTCTGTGGGCGGAGGACCATCTCTTGGCGATATCGGTGGTGCACGTGGCAGGAAAGGACAACATTCAGGCCGATTATCTC
Source organism: Ichthyophis bannanicus (assembly GCA_033557465.1). Taxonomy (NCBI): domain Eukaryota; kingdom Metazoa; phylum Chordata; class Amphibia; order Gymnophiona; family Ichthyophiidae; genus Ichthyophis; species Ichthyophis bannanicus. Next base: position 163,133,671 of record CM066045.1, read on the forward strand.
AGTCGTCATCGTCTGGATCCAGGGGAGTGGGAGCTGGACGAGGCGGTCTTTCGCGAGATTTCGCTGCGATGGGGGCAGCCAGTCTTCGATCTTATGGCGACCCAGGCCAACGCCAAAGCAGCGCGGTTTTACAGCAGGCGCAGGGAACACATGTCCGAGGGCCTGGATGGGCTTGTTCAGCCTTGGCCACAAGATCAGCTTCTCTATGTCTTTCCTCCATGGCCGCTCTTGGGGAGAGTCATTCAGCGGGTGGCATCTCACAGAGGTCCGGTGATTCTGGTGGCTCCGGATTGGCCCAGGCATCTCTGGTACGCCGATCTGATGCGACTTCTCGTTGTTCCGCCCTGGAGGCTTCCCGTTCGCTCCGGTCTCTTGAGGCAAGGACCGGTGCTCATGCCGCAGGTGGATCGATTCTGTCTTACGGCCTGGCTCTTGAACGGGAAAGATTGCGTCGCAGGGGTTACTCGAGCTCAGTAATAGCGACTATGTTGCAGTCCAGAAAGAGATCGACATCATTGGCCTACGTTAGAGTATGGCGGGTGTTTGAAGAGTGGTGCGGCGAGCGTCGCATAAAGCCCTGGGGGGCGTCGCTCACAGATATCTTAGGTTTTCTTCAGGACGGTTTGGATAAAGGTTTGGTGCTAAGTACGCTGCGAGTTCATTTGGCGGCTCTGACCTGCTACAGGGGTAGAATGCAGGGGAGGCAGCTGTCTTCGCATCCCGATGTGGTTCGTTTCCTGAGGGCCGTTAGGAATATTCGGCCTCCAGTGCGGCCGGTTGTTCCTCCTTGGGATTTGAACTTGGTGTTGCAAGCGTTGACGGAGCCTCCGTTTTTAGGTCACTTGTCGGAGCATTTGCGTGAGTTGTCTTGGAAAACTGCTTTTTTGGTGCCTTTGTGTTCGGCTCGACGTATTTCAGATCTGCAAGCTCTTTCGTGCAAGGAGCCGTTCCTGCATTTCTCGTCCGAAAAGGTGGTGTTGCGGCCAGTACCCTCATTTCTCCCGAAGGTTGTCTCTCCGTTTCACGTCAGTCAGGTCGTTTCCCTCCCCGCGTTTAGGTCGTTGGGGAGCAGTGAGTTGGATCGGTCACTTAAGCGGCTGGATTTGGGACGTGTGTTACGTCAGTATCTTCAGGTTACTGAGTCGTTTCGTCAGTCAGACCGATTATTTGTGCTTTTCGGAGGGGCTGCAAAAGCTAAAGCGGCCACTAAAGCGTCTATTGCTCGCTGGGTGAAACATGCGATTCGCGCCGCATATGAAACTAAGGGCAAGCCGGTTCCGTTGGGGCTTCGGGCTCATTCTACTAGAGGTCAGTCTACCTCTTGGGCGGAGTATGCGTTGGTTCCGCCGGTAGACATTTGTCAGGCGGCAACGTGGTCTTTTCATACATTTGTCTGGCATTATCGATTGGACGTACAGGCTAGGGAGGACGCCAGGGTTGGCGCTGCGGCGCTTATGGCAGGTCTCGCAGGACCCTCCCGTCTTTAGGTACTGGTTTGGTACTTCCCTAATGTTCCGGACTGGCCCGGAGAGACGAATAGGAACTAGAAATTAGGCCTTACCTGCTAATTGTCTTTCCTTGAGTTCTCTCCGGTCCAGTCCGGGACCCGCCCTAGTTGTCTGCGAGGTTGACGGCGGCAAGCGTGTTTGGTGTGTTGGTCGTAGTATTCCAGTTTTTTCGATGTAGGGAGACGATGAAGTTCCTTTACGAAATGTACCAACTGAAAAAAAAAAAATATATACAAAATAAAATGAACTTTATATGGGAAGAATAAAGAATGCCGAAAACAAAAACGAAGGTTTAATTTGACCGCTACAGCACCTCTGAGGTGCATATGGCTGTCTGGAATGGGTCTGTTCTTTTTCAACCATGCCTTGTTTGTTCTCTGTTCACGGTAGTCTATTTAGCTAAGTTTTGTTGTTTTTCTGCTTAGTTACCTTAAGACTGATTAGCTGACACCAGGGGGAGCTGGATACACTGTCAGGAAAACTTTCAGATTTCAGTCCTCAGCTGCTGGAGCGGATTGATCACCCTAATGTTCCGGATTGGCCCAGAGAGAACTCAAGGAAAGACAATTAGCAGGTAAGGCCTAATTTCTAGTTTGACTCCTTCGCAGGATCTAGAATATCTCGGAGCCCGCTTTGACACAAAGGTAGGGAAGGTGTTTCTAATGAACGAAAGAGCTCAGGGTCTCCGGCGTCTGGTGACCCGTTTCCTTTGCTGCCAGGCCGAAGGCGCCTTCGGCCTGGCGTTATCTCCAGTTACTGGGAACGATGGCCCGTGTCCATAGAGACGGTGCCTTGGGCCAGAGTGCACATGAGACCCTTGCAAAGAGCTTTGCTTCGCCGGTGGTCGCATCAACAGGACCCGCTATCCCGGAGATTGCCCTGTCCGGAGGAGGCGCGCCAGTCGCTCCAGTGGTGGTTGTGTCCCGCGTCCTTAGCCACGCAGACCCTGGTACGGGGATCTGGTAAGGCTGCTAGTGGCAAAGCCATGGAGGCTCCCAAACCGGCCGGATCTTCTGTCGCAGGGGCCCCTATTCATGCCCCACGTGGATTGATTCTCGCTTACGGCCTGGCTCTTGAAAGGGCATGGTTAAAAATGAGAGGCTACTCGGCGTCGGTTATAGCTATGCTGTTGAAAGCCAGGAAGAGGTCTACGTCATTGGCTTATGTTCGGGTCTGGAGAGTTTTTGAGTCGTGGTGTGCGGACCGGCGGTATGTGGCGCTGAAGTCTTCCATCTCGCAAATCTTGGATTTTCTGCAGGATGGCTTTGAAAAAGGGTTGACCCCTACGTCCCTACGAATGCAGGTCGTGGCCCTGTCCTGCTACAGGGGAAAGATCAGAGGACAAACGATCGCTTGTCATGGCGATGTTAAACGTTTTCTGCGGGCGGGGTCGCTCCTGCAGCCTCCGTCGAGACCGGTTGTTCCTCAGTGGCATTTGCCCTCCGTCTTAGATGCGTTGCAGGGCGAACCGTTCGAACCGCTATCTTGGGCATCCCTCAAAGATCTCACTTTGAAAGTCGTGTTTCTCGTGGCCATTTGTTCGGCGCGGAGAATCTCGGAATTACAGGCTCTCTCCTTCAAGGAGCCCTATCTGTTATTCTTCTCGTTGAAGGTGGTTCTAAGAACTGTTCCTTCCTTTCTCCCTAAGGTAGTTTCGCCTTTTCATATGAATCAAGTCCGCGAGGGAATCCGGTACGGGCAACTTCCACAGTTTGGATGTTCGTCGGTCGTTAAAGAAGTACCTTTCTCGGACGGACGGCTTTCGCAGGTCGGATAGGCTGTTCGTTCTCTTCGCGGGCCCTAGGAAGGGCGAAGCGGCCTCAAAAGCATCCATTGCCAGGTGGATTAAAGAGGCCATTGCGTCGGCTTACATACTGAAAGGTAAGTCAGTGCCGGAAGGGCTTCGGGCTCATTCCACTAGAGCTCAAGCTTCTTCATGGGCGGAGCTTCGTTGGGTCCCACCGCTGGAGATTTGCAAAGCGGCCACTTGGTCATCCTTGAACTCCTTTGTAAGACATTATCGCCTGGATGTTCAAGGGACAGTTGACACTGCGTTCGGTGTGGCTGTACTTCAGGCTGGTCTTCCGGGACCCTCCCAAGCTTGAATTGCTTACTGCTCTGGTACTTACCCAGAGGTCCGGGACTAGACTGGATACACGAACAGGAAGATGAAATTAGACTTACCTGCTAATTGTAGTTCCTGGAGTGTAGCCAGTCTAGTCCCGTATCCCTGCCCAGTATCTGTAGGGTTACAGTAGCCTGAAGTATTTGCCTCATTTACAGGTAAGAGTCTATTGGATATTGCAGTTGTCCATGAGTAGCTGGGGCAATTCAGGGATGAGCTAAGTCCGTCTTCGGGGTAGGAAGCTAGGTCTTTTATACGGGGGTTTTCTTTCCTTTCCGTGAGGGAGAAGCCTGCGTCACTTAAAGTCACAGTAGTTAACAGAGCTTTAGGTTCTGTATGTCCATAGTTTCTAATTTGGTTTAGAGGTTTTTGAGTAATTCAGGTTAGTTTGTTAAGCGCTTACTTGTGTCTCCGGTGAGTCTGCTTTGTCAATAGGTTACTGATGGCAGGAGGCAGATCCCGAATGGATATACCGGTGACATCATGAAAAAAAGGAGTTTCTCAGTCTCCAAAGCTGCTGAATAATATAGGGAACCCAGAGGTCCGGGACTAGACTGGCTACACTCCAGGAACTACAATTAGCAGGTAAGTCTAATTTCATCTTTTTTGGGTAACAGATGGGCTGTTATCAGGAGAGCTGAAAGAAATAATACTCCTACCCCACAGACTTAAATAACTACCATGGTCTACTATGCTGGAAATGAAAGACAAAGAAGAAATGGTGTTGCATTTATAATAAAGAAGAAACTTGTGTTGGAAAATTTGATTTAAAGTCTGCCTTGGGTCTGCTTATATATGTATATATTGGCTTTATATGACTGAACTCTTGCCTGGTGAAACTACACAGGAGGATGGATGGCACAGAAGACAAGAAGACAGACATGAAGACAATAGCTGTATGAGAGTATATGCTTGCCATAAGAAAATGGATGCGGCCTGTTATGGAGGATTCTGGGTAACCATATTCTGCATAGGAGTATGCAAAAATATTGGGCCTAGCAGTATTTGAGCCTAAGCAAGAAACAGGCTAAGCCAGGAATGCAATGAATTCAAACTTATGAGCATAAACACACTCTCCTACCCTGAAGGTTTCAATTAGTGCCAAGAAGAAGGAAAAATACAGGAAGGGTCAAAGGTCACAGACCATGCATAGATAAATAGACCTAAAAGCACAGAGGTCACAGGCCATGCATAGATAAAGAGACCTAAAAGCATAGAGATCATAGGCCATGTATAGATGAGCAGGTCTGACAGGTCTAAATGTACAAATGTAAGGAGATTATCCCCTGGGAAAAGTGTTGCAGGGCCCTGCTGACACTTAAGAATGTATGATGGATTCAAGTGTTGTAAGATTCTGAGGCCCTGCTGACACTTAAGAATGTATGATGGATTACTGAACTTAATTTGAAACAGACATTTGAGACGGAGAGACATGTATATAAGGCAATTATTTTTCAGGTAAGAGTGGGCAGTATTTTCTTCCCCTTCTCAGAGAAAGAAAGTACTGTCTGCCATCTCTAGATAGGCATTTGCTGTTTGCTATTTTATAATCACTTTTGTTATTCTAAATAAAAGTCTTTTGAGCTAAAGCAACTGCCGTCTAAGTAATTCTTTGATTGGTGATATTTGGGCAACTGTTGTGGGAACCAGAAGCCACAATTATTGGTGCCGAAACCCCTCTAAATTTTCTAAATTGCCCAAGGACTCCTCTGACTGCAGTTTTACTTGTCAGAGGGACTACCTCCTGTTTTTCACAGTAAAAAAAACAAACAGGGGATGTGAATACCTTCTCACTTGAGAAGAGGATTCCTTCTGCTGGTACAGAAGATGGGAATACCGCTCTGAGTGACGTCGAGAGAGATTTTTGATACCCTAGGATGACTCTATTGGTGAGTGTTCAGTTTCCCTGTCTGTATGAAAGGACAGAAGACTTGCCCAGGTTCGAGTGGTGGGTAAGTATGTAATTAATATTTTGTTATGTAAGAAAACTGTTAGAGTGTCTCTGTATTTAGTTGGAACATTAGGGAATGATTAGGGAAAGAAAGTTTTGCCCAGACATTATGTCTCTTTTCCAGGATTGATTGGTGTATACTTGAGACTGTACGTATTATTATTAATACGAAGCGAGTGTGTGTCTTTATCCACGTTTTCATACCTCCGCGAGGAGATTGGCTGGATTTAGATGAAACGTAAGTGTTGTCAGCGTGTATAAGTCCTGGATTTCTTAATTTCGCTCCTCTGTTTATTACGAGGTTTGGATTGCTACCTAAAAGCGAAATTGCGCACGCCTCTGTATATAAGGAGGGTCAATTTGCTATTGGTAAAAGGCGACGTTAATTGCCCCTGTCCCCGAACAGTGAAAACACCAGGTTTACGGATTTTAGAAAGAGGGACAGCTAAGGAGAATATTTATAGAAAAACAGGGATGATCACTTTATCTGGGGTGTTCACAGACCAGAGAGGGTGACAATTAGATCTATTGAAGAATAGCTTTCTAAGTATCTTTTTGAAATGAATTACTTTGCAAGTTCTAGATCAAGGTGAATGACGGAGCTGACTGCAGCTGCATAAAATAACCAAGGAGGAGTGGGTCTAGTTCAGTTTCAGTATTCTGATCAGATAGGCTGATTAGGTATAATGCATTTAACTCTGTCCTGTGTTTTTAGTTTTAATCTTTAGTAAACACTGTCCTGTCATTACTGGCTACTCCAGTAGATTTTATGTTCCCTGGAGCTGAACTGATTAGAATTTTTTTTTCTTAAGTTGAACTAAGTGTGGAATTTCTGGAGAGCGTATCTGTTTGCTTATATTTTCTTTCACAATATTCATGTGCTTGTAAGATGCCCCAGTCTCTGGAGAGGGTAAAACCGTTGGCCCGGAGTCCCTTGAACGCAAGTGACAAGCGGTGTTTGTTTATCTGTCTCTATTCTTCCAAGTCTTTCCTGTCTTCTTTAGAACATTGAAAACAACGAAAAAATCTTCCAGGATCTGCTTTAGTAATTGATGTGCTGAGACAGCTAGTTTTTTTTTCCTGTCTGTCTGAATATATTGTAACATGGAATGGATTTTCTGAGTTAGTGGATTGGGATCTGAATGTAATGTACACTGAAGTGAGAATCTTAGAAGCAGACCGCACAGATAATTGACAGTGTTTTATTCTGAACTGCCAGCTATTGTGTGCTAGACAAGTACAGCCTGAAAATTCCCCTGTGCATGTTTGTGTGCAGTAAATAAATCTGATCCATATGTGTAAGTTTTATTTTTTTTAATTTGGGATCTTATATCTGAGTTAAGAAAAAATTTGTCTGCTGTTCTCTGTGTGTCAGAAGATTAAATAGCTCTGCCTGTGTCTGTGATAGGTCATAGGGCAGTTGTACACAATGCAGAACGAATTTCTATGAATGTGTTAACAAATGTGGAAGATCAAATTAATAATAAAGGAAAAAAAAGATTACAGCTGGATTTTGCAACTAAGAAAAATAGCTCTAAAAGAAAATCCGTGTAAGAAAATATGTAACCATGTGATGCAAAAATGTTTACTTAGTGTTACATTGTTGGAGAAAATCTTTATATAAGATTATGAAGAAAATATTTTTTAATTGTTCTTTTAAGGTTCCTGTGTTTCTCAAGCTTAAAGGTATATTGCTTTTTGGGATTTCCCCAGGGGGAATGCTTTAATGAAGTCTCTCAGGAAAGCATCTCTACTCTGATCAGATGGTCTGCTGTGCTTAAGTGCTCCCAGATGTTAGATCAAACAATCAAGGCATTGGAGAACCTGTTTCTGTTGTCCTTTGCCCTTTAGAGTGGGGGTTTGACGGCCCTGACAGGACAATGCTACTTAGAAGTGATTTGATTACCGAGTGAATGAGAAGTTATATGTTTGGTTTTGATCAAGCAAAATTAAAAGTAAAATTGAATTTTATATATTGAGGACATACTTATTGTTCATACATCCAAAAGAGCTGTAACTTTTATTTTAAATTTCGTTTAAAGGACAGAAAGAGAGATCTACTGTTTGCTGTCAGTTCAGTTTGACACCAGTTTCATTCAATTTAAATGTGAAAGGGAGTGTTTGTATTCTTAAGCTCAGTGCTAATGACTAATGACTAAGGACAGTAACAGAGGAGTTGATGAATTTTAGGATAAATTAATCTGTTTTTCTGTATTTAAATTTTATATGTTGGGGTCCAGAGAACACAGTGTACTTTGTTTTGAAAGATTTTTTTTTAAGTTTCAATTTTAGGAATACACTATATTGTAGCACTATGACATACAAATTTACTTTAGCTTACACACTTGCAGAACAAATTTGGTAGAAAAAATGGAGCTTAGTTCCCAGAAGAATATGAGAATATTTGTAAAGTTATTTACACATAAAATAACATTAAGTTGAATCAATTAGACAAAGTCTCCTACAGCACTTTCTCTGATACAGAGGTTTGTTTTTTTTTAACATGTCTGTCTAGTTCTGTTGTTCATTTGTATTTCTTGAGATAGCATGCCGGTAAGGTGAAGCTAGCCCAAGCACTGCTTTGAAGTCTCCACCTGACAGGCAACAGTATCAGTGTAATGAAAGACTCTGGATAATTAATTACTTTGCCTTGTTCAGCACTCTCACTGAGATGCCATACGTGAGAGAGAGACATGTGGCTGTCTTGTTAAAAACCATACTTTGTCCTAATGGGACCACTGTTATAAAAATGTTACAAAAATAATATTTTTATACTGTAGGGACTTTATTCTGATTGTTTAAGACAATTGCTATTTTGAATGAGCACATATGTCCATTTCTGAACCATACCAATTAAGTTGGTGAAAAAAAAGACACTGTTTACTCATGTTGTTATATTCATTAAGAAGAATCCAAGTTTATATTTTCTCTATACTATTTGTTTACCATAATACTAAGTTTTTCTAACAATTGTTTGATGTTCTTAGCATGCCAATTAAGAGGTGGTACTCTAATGGACATTAAACTGATGAATATGTAAAGATCAGTTATGAGCATAGTAGAGTATTTCCTACCAGCAAATGAATCTTTAGTAATGGAGAGACAAGAAGTTTATCAAACTGAGAGACACAGTTGATACCATATGAGATAGTTATGATCTTAAGTAAATATGGATGAAATGATGTTTATCACATTGCATTGTCTCATTGTAAAATCTAATCTAGAATATTTTAGCCTTTTCATTTAATATTGGATTTTGCTCTTCTGAATGGGACCTGGAACCATGTCACCGATTGAAATCCATAGATTCCAGCAGAGGGAGTTGGCCATAGTCCAGATGGAACAGACCACCCCAAGACCTCTGAACTCAACTATACTTAAACTTCAGAGACAGGTGAAGCGCACGACGCAGTCCTGAAAAACTGCTGGGAAGCAGGCCCAAATTATCTGAAAATAAAGACTATTAAGACTGATTGGGACTTTTGGGAAAATCTACAAGTCATTTGGGCTACAGCAATTGCAATACCCACACCAGCTCAAGTTGTACTGTAACATTTTCAAAGCTTTCTTCATCACTTTGTTGAATATTTGATGTGTTCAGTATTATTGCAAGCTGTATGTCTTCCATTCTCTTAGAATGTTGTCTGCTGGTATTCCAAACTCGGAGGAGGCCTAAAAGCTTTCATTCTTATTCTTTTAAGTATGGCTTGTTTTGCAATTATTGCCTGTTGTGTATTATCCATTCTGTTTGCTTGTTGTCAAAGAATGATAAGTCAAGCACCGATACCATGTATGTTGTATCTCGAGAACTGTACCAGAAGCTGCCCCTTTGGATCATCCCTCTCTGTCTCAAATGGTTATTGTTATCAATGCCCCTTAGTGGGATTACTTTTGCCCCTCCACATAAAAAAGAAATAGGAATAGAAAAAGTGGGGAATGTTGGAAAATTTGATTTAAAGTCTGCCTTGGGTCTGCTTATATATGTATATATTGGCTTTATATGACTGAACTCTTGCCTGGTGAAACTACACAGGAGGATGGATGGCACAGAAGACAAGAAGACAGACATGAAGACAATAGCTGTATGAGAGTATATGCTTGCCATAAGAAAATGGATGCGGCCTGTTATGGAGGATTCTGGGTAACCATATTCTGCATAGGAGTATGCAAAAATATTGGGCCTAGCAGTATTTGAGCCTAAGCAAGAAACAGGCTAAGCCAGGAATGCAATGAATTCAAACTTATGAGCATAAACACACTCTCCTACCCTGAAGGTTTCAATTAGTGCCAAGAAGAAGGAAAAATACAGGAAGGGTCAAAGGTCACAGACCATGCATAGATAAATAGACCTAAAAGCACAGAGGTCACAGGCCATGCATAGATAAAGAGACCTAAAAGCATAGAGGTCATAGGCCATGTATAGATGAGCAGGTCTGACAGGTCTAAATGTACAAATGTAAGGAGATTATCCCCTGGGAAAAGTGTTGCAGGGCCCTGCTGACACTTAAGAATGTATGATGGATTCAAGTGTTGTAAGATTCTGAGGCCCTGCTGACACTTAAGAATGTATGATGGATTACTGAACTTAATATGAAACAGACATTTGAGACGGAGAGACATGTATATAAGGCAATTATTTTTCAGGTAAGAGTGGGCAGTATTTTCTTCCCCTTCTCAGAGAAAGAAAGTACTGTCTGCCATCTCTAGATAGGCATTTGCTGTTTGCTATTTTATAATCACTTTTGTTATTCTAAATAAAAGTCTTTTGAGCTAAAGCAACTGCCGTCTAAGTAATTCTTTGATTGGTGATATTTGGGCAACTGTTGTGGGAACCAGAAGCCACAATTACAAGAACTGTAATGAAATACAATGCAGTCAGCGAACGCTTAATCTCTATTCGTCTATGAGGAATGCCTATCAACACAACTATAATTCAAGTATATGCCCCAACAACAGCTGCAGAAGAGAATGAAATTGAAGAGTTCTATGAACAAGTACATTCTGAAATTGACATAACATGCAAACAGGATATCCTGATAGTCATGGGTGATTGGAACGCAAAGGTTGGCAACAAAGAAGAAGACAAAGTAGTTGGAAAATATGGACTTGGCAACAGAAATGAAGCTGGAGAAAGACTGATAGAATTCTGCAAGACCAACGATCTATTCATCTCGAACACCTTTTTCCAGCAACACAAGCGGCGACTGTACACTTGGACTTCACCCAATGGATTGTATAAAAATCAAATTGACTACATCTGTGGAAGTCAACGATGGAAAAGCTCTATAACATCAACAAAGACAAAACCTGGAGCTGACTGTGGTACAGATCATCAACTACTAGTATGCAAACTCAAGCTAAAGCTGAAAAAGAGCAAACCACTCATGAATGCAGCAAAATATGACCTTGAGAATATACCACTGGAATTTAAAGACTGCCTGCAAAATCGATTTGCTGCTTTAGATACAAATGATAGAGTTCCAGAAGAGTTATGGAATGACATCAAGAAGGTTGTGTTGGAAGAAAGCGAGAAGTCTCTACAAAAGGTAAAAAAGAAAAAAACGGCCAAAATGGATGACGGAAGAAACTCTGAAAATTGCCCAGAAACGCAGAGAAGCTAAAGCCAGAGGAGAAAGAAAGACAATCACAGAACTCAACAGAGATTTCCAACGTGCAGCAAGACAGGACAAGGAAAAGTACTACAATGACGCATGCAAGGAAATAGAAGCAGAAACTATCAGAGGAAGAACAAGATCAGCTTTCCTAAAGCTACGAGAGTTAAAGAAAAAGTTCCAGCCTCGAATTGGAATGTTACAAGATGCTCAAGGTTCTATGTTGAATGATGCTGAGAAGATCAAGAAAAGGTGGAAGGAATATACAGAGTTTTTATATGATAAAGATCAAGTGGACCAACAGCCGTTTCAACCTTATGACCTGGAACCATTGGTGATGAAAGAAGAAGTTGAAGCAGCATTGAAAGCCTTATCAAAGAACAAATCACCAGGCATTGATTGCATTCCCATAGAAGTATTACAGCAATCTGATGCAGCTGTTACCATACTTACAAGGCTCTGCCAAGAAATATGGAAGACAACATCATGGCCAACTGACTGGAAAAGATCTGTGTTTATACCAATACTAAAGAAAGGTGATCCAACTGACTGTGGAAATTATCACACAATCGCTCTGATCCCACATGCCAGCAAGATTCTACTGAAGATTATTCAAAAGAGACTACAACCATACCTGGAACAAGAACTACCTGAAGTGCAAGCAGGGTTCAGAAAAGGGCAAGGAACAAGAGACATCATTGCAGATGTGAGATGGATCCTTGAAAAGACTAAAGAATACCAAAAGGATATCTATTTGTGCTTTATCGACTATAGCAAAGCTTTTGACTGTGTAAACCATGAGAAACTCTGGGCCACATTAAGAAGCATGTGTATACCAGAACACCTGATCATTCTCTTGCGTAATCTGTACATTGATCAAGAAGCAACAGTTCGAACGGAACAAGGAGAAACAGAATGGTTTAAAATAAGCAAAGGTGTAAGACAAGGCTGCATACTTTCCCCCTACCTGTTTAATTTATATGCAGAACAAATCATCAGAGAATCAGGATTGTATGAAGACAACAGAGGTGTGAAGATTGGTGGAAGACTCATCAACAACCTTCGCTATGCTGATGATACCACATTACTGGCTGAAAGTGAAGATGATCTGAAACATTTGCTTCTCACAATCAAAGAACATAGTCTCAAAATGGGCCTGCACCTTAATGTAAAGAAGACAAAGATCATGACACCTGGCATAATCAACAGGTTCATCGTCGAAGGAGAAGAAATTGAAATTGTGAATAACTTTAACCTACTTGGATCAACTATCAATAAAGAAGCAACAAGCAGTCAAGAAATCAGACGACGCATTGCTCTTGGCAGAATGGCTATGAAAGACCTAGATAAGATTCTCTAGAGCAGAGATGTTTCTCTCCATACACAGATTCGACTTGTTCAAGCCATGGTATTTTCAATAACATCATATGGATGTGAAAGCTGGACAGTGAAAAAGATAGACAGGAAGAAAATTGATGCCTTTGAATTATGGTGCTGGCGGCAAATACTGTGTATACCATGGACTGCCCGAAGAACAAACCAGTCTGTACTAGAGGAGATCAAACCTAAGCTTTCTTTAGAAGCTCAGATGACAAGACTTCGACTTTCATACTTTGGACACATCATGCGGAGAGAGAGATCATTAGAGAAAGACATCATGCTTGGCAAGTTAGAAGGTCAACGCAAAAGAGGAAGGCCAGCAATGAGATGGATCGATACAATAACAGCAGCTAGGGGTACCAGTCTGTCAACAATGAGCCGCCTGACTGAAGACTGAACACAATTTAGGATAGCTATCCAGAGGGTCGCCATGAGTCGACTCCGACTCGATGGCACTTAACAACAACAACAACCCCACAGACTTAAATAACTACTTCCTTCCCCTTACAGCACCCTGGTACGTCTGTTAAATAGGAGCTAATTAGCTTCATAATAAAGACCTTCTAGACTTAGACGGGCCAATATTGACAGTCCTTAGCCGGCCACAGATACTGGCATTGAATATCTCCACAGACTGTCCTGGCACTGTCCCATTAGTGCAGGGGTGGTCTGTGGGTGTAGCAGGAGCGGTACCAACACTAACCGGGTACGTACTAGCACTTACCTGGTTAGTGAGATTTTCAGTGTCCGCTCTCTGAGTAACTTAGGCTGCATAAAAAGTAGGCCTACAATACAATCCGAGCAAGGGCTGGCTAAAAATCCTGCAAACCAGGTGTCAGCACTAAATGCAGTTATTCAGCTGGAGCTCCTGACTGGATATGGCTGCTGACAGCATAGTTACTCACCTGTAGCAGGTATTCTCTGGGAACAGCAGGAATCAGTCCTCACTTATGCAGACGGCACCAACAGACTCCACGTGGCATCCATTCCCCAGCTTTCAAGAAAGCCTTTGGGAGTTGCGCCCAAAGGTGCCATCTTACCTCAGAATGATAACATAGCTAATAAGCAGAAAAAACAAAAACAACTCCATGAGAAGGAGGGAATATAGTGAAGACTGATTCCTGCTGCTGCCGGAGAACACCTGCTAGAGGTGACTAACTACGCTTTTTCAAGTAACAAGTTAGTCCACATTTATGGAACTCCCAACCTACAGACTACTGAAAAAACCTGTAAAAAGGCCATGGATGACCGAAATGTTGAACCACAAATGCCAGCGAAGAAAGCAGAATGGCCTTAAGACCTCCAATCTAGCCAAGCGTTGCCTAAACAGTCAGCTCTCCAGTAGCCAGGACAGACAGAAGGGTCAGAGGGAGGAGTTGCCTTAATCCCCAAACAGATGACAGAGTACTGTCTGACTGAAAGCTCCATAACGCCATGAATTCTTGTCCAGCAATAATGCGCAGTGAAGATATGGACTGAGGACCAGGTGGCTGCCCTGCAGATCTTCAGTAAGGAGACGGAGCACAAGTTTGCCACTGAAGCCACTCTCACCCACACATTGTGGGCAGTAACGGGCCCTTCCAAGGAGAGGCCAGCCTAAACATAGGTGAAGGAAATGCAGTCCTCCACCCAGGAGGAAAGGGCGCACTTCGAGACTGCAACACCGAGCCTGTTGGGGTCAAGGGAAACGAAAACCTACAAAGAGCAGTGAAGTGAACTGGTGCGCTCCAGGTAAAAGGCTAGGGCACTTTTACTGTCCAAAATGTAGAGTGCAGCTTCCATCTGGCTACTGTGAGGCTGGGGAAAAACATGGGAAGCACCACTTCTTGATTCAGATGAAAAGGGAAGGAACTTTGGATGGGTGCAGAGGACCACCCTATTCCAATGAAACCTGGTGTAGGGGGCATGCACTGCCAGGGCCTGAAGCTTGTTAATGCAGTGAGCAGAAGTAAGCACCACCAAAAAGGCCACTTTCCAAGTTAGATAATTGAGATGGCTGGCGGACAGAGGCTCAAAGGGAGGAGCCATGAGTTTCGCAAGGATCATGTTAAGGTCCCAAGCTATCACCACGGGGCGCACAGGAGGCCATGTAAGGAGGAGCCCCCTCATGAAACGGCCTACGAGGGGATATACGGATAAGGGCTGTCTATCAGTCAGATGATGGTGCGCAGCCAGTGCACTAAGATGTACATGTACCAAGTTGGATTTTAAGCCCAGCTGGGAAAGGCACAACAAATACTGTAAGACAGAGCCAATAGGCAACTAGAAGAAGCCGACACCTCGGTCTGTGCACCAGAAGGAAAAACGGTGCCCCTTGAAGGCATAAGCCTGCCTCGTGGAGTCCTTGCAGAATGCTAGAAGTACGTCCTCAACCTCCCTGGACAGACAAAAACTAGCCAAGGTTAGCTTTTCAGCAGCCAAGCCATCAAGGTGAGTGACCAGAGATTGGGGTGCAGGAGGGCACCCACTCCCTGTGTGAGGAGATCTGGGACACACCCCAGGGCAATCGGGGGTACCAGAAAGAGACAGAGCAGCAGGGGAAACCAAGGATGTCTGGGCCATCTCAGAGCAATGAGGATCACAAAGGCCTGATCCGTCTAAATCTTGAGAAGCATTCTGGGAACCAGGGGCATCGGCGGGAATGCATAGAGCAGACTCTTGCCCCAGGACAGGAGAATGGCATCAGCTGCCACTTGGTGCGGGTTTGAGATCCGAGAGCAGAAATGCAGTAATTGAGCATTGGTGGGGCTGTCAAAGAGATCTAGGGCAGGCAAACCCTACATCTGGAACAGTTGACTTGCCACTCACGGGATTAGCCGCCACTCATGGGGCTGAAGGATCTGAATGAGATTGTTGCGAGGACATGCATGTGACCTGGAAGGTATACAGTTTGAAGGAGCATGCCCCAGACTCTGGTGAACTTCCACAGGTGAACCGCCTCTCAGGAGAGAAGGTATGAACCCGTACCCCCCTGTTTGTTGAGGTAGGACACTGCCACCTGATTGTCCATTTGGACCAGAATCACCTGGTTGGATAGGTGGTGTTGGAAGGCATGCAAGGAAGTTGATCTGAAGGAAGCTCTCCTTCAGAGACCAGACACCCTGGGTCCAGAGCTCACCACAGTGGGCACTCCAGCTCAACTTGGAGGCGTCTGTCATTAGGGTGGCTTGAGGGGAGAGGACTCAGAAGGGCATGCCCATCTGGAGGTGCCTGTGCTGCCGCCACCAGTCGAGGGAGATGACCAGGGCCGGGGTCATACTGATGAGGTCGCCAAGGTGACCTGATGCCTGGGTCCACTGAACACTCAGAGTCCATTGAGCCTAACACATGTGCAAGTGGGAATCTGGCATGACATGCACCGTCAAGGCCATATGGGCCAGAAGGCAGAACATGAGCTTGGTGGGAACCCTTCAGTGACTCTGTATATACGTGGTGAGGTCTACCAGGCGACAAGCCCTGTCCAGAGGCAGAAATGCTTGGGCCCGAGTCATGTCAAGAAGGGCCCTCATGAACTCCAGACGTTGGATAAGAAACAGATGGGACTTTGGGTAGTTGGCAACAAACCCCAAGTTTTCCAGGACGAGAATGGTGCAGTGATTTGTCTGACACACTTTGTCTGCCAAGCCGCCTTTTATGAGACAGTTGTTCAGGTAAGGGAAGATGGACACCCCTGAAGGCACAGGTTTACTGCGTTGAATGCGTTGTGAAGACCCTGGGGTGGACGCCAGTTCGAATGGAAGGATGCGATACTTGTAGTGTTGATCCCCTATGATGAAGCAGAGGTACTGTTGGTATCGTGGGTGGATCAGGATGTGAGTATAAGCATTTTTGAGATCCAAGAGCATAGTCAGTCTCCCCACTGGAGGTAAGGCACTAACATTCCAATGGAAACCATCTTAAATTTCTTGTTCACCATGAACCTGTTTAGGTCTCTGAGGTCCAGGATGGGCCATATGTCTCCCGTTTTCTTGAGTACCAGGAAGTAGTGGGAATAGAACCCCGCACCTCTCTGGGCTTTGATTCCCTATGACAAAGCGGAGAGATGTGGGTATAAGCATCTTTGAGATCCAAGGAGCATAGCTAAGCTCCCCGTTGGAGATAAGGCAGTAACATTCCAAAGGAAACCATCTTGAACTTCTCACGCACCAAGGACCTGTTTAGGTCTCTGAAGTCCAAGATGAGCCATACGTCTCCCATTTTCTTGGGTACCAGTAAGTAGTGGGAGTAGAACCCCAGAGTAGAATAGAACTGGAGGATGTAGTAAAATTTGTTAGTGTAGCCGGGTTTAAAAAAGGTTTGGACAAGTTCCTGGAGGAAAGGTCCATAAACCATTATTAAAGGGGACCCAGGATATCCACTGCTTGCCCCAATACAAACATTGTGGAACCTGTGTCTTTTGGGGAAATGGCTAGGTACTTGTGACCTAGATTGGCCACTATTGGAAACAGGATACTGGGTTTGATGGGCCTTGGTCTGACCCAGTATGGCATATCTTATGTTCTTATGGCATGAGCTCTGCCGCCTGTTGTGACAGAAGGCCTGCCAGCTCCCGCTCCAGAAGTTACTGGTGACAAGATTCCATGTGAAGTTCCCTGGGACAGAAGGGGTGGATCATGTGGAGAAAGTAGAGAAGGTACCCCTCCCAGACCACTTGCAGAGCCCAAGCGTTAGTGGTGATGGCAGGTGGGTGAAGAAGGTCAGATGCTTCCTGGTGAACTGAGGCTCCTGCCCTGCCAGGTGATCAGTAGCCATGCTCAAGGAGTCAAAAGCCCCCCACCCAGGCTGTGGCTGAGTAGCCAGGTGGAGTTTGGGAGCTTTGGGCTTATGAGGGCCGTACTCCTGTCCCTTGACCCGCCTGTTCCTGTGGGGGAGTTGGATAGGTGGGGTAGTTTCCGCATACCTTCAGGCAATAGGGCTTTTTCCCCAAAGTCTTCCACCAGGAAAGGTCAGCAGTTTTCCTGGACATTCTGGTCCTGGTCATGAGCATGGACGCCAACTCGGCAGCCTTGTCCATCACGGGCATGTCAAAGAGGTTCTCCCTTGGCAAGGGACATTGGCCAGCTTGTCATGGACCCATTGCTCCAAGTCTGAGGACTGTAGCCATGCAAGGCATCAGGCATCAATGCCCACCACATCCACACGAGCCACAGACTCAAATTCTCAATAGGCTGCTCGAGTGATGTACTTGGAGCACTCCTTGACTAAGGACACCAGGGTCTGGAAATGCTGAAGAGGTTCATCAGAGAGATCAGCCGAGAACCTGGCAAGCTCCTTTGCCAGGTTCCTCAGGTACATGCCCATGTACAGCTGGTATGCCTGGATGCAGGCCATGAGCATCGAGCCCTGGAAACACTTTCTACCATAGGCATCCATGGAGCACGCCTCCCTGTCCAGGGTCACCAAAGAGAGTGTCTTTTGGCTCTCAGTCTGATGCATGGTTGACCCCACCACCATGGAATTGTGCGGCAGCTGTGTCTTCTGAAAGCCAGGGTTCTTGCGGACTCGATACATGGAATCGAGCCACTTGCTCACAATGGGCACCATGGTAGGTATCTCCCACATCCTGAAGAGAAGCCTTTCTAGGATAGGAAGAATGAGCACCGTGAGTGCCGTCTGAGGAGGAGCCTTATACTGGAAAATCTCCAGATCCTTCACACAAGACTCGTCCTCAGTCTTGGTGGCAAAGGCCAAAGCCGTTGCCATGTCCCTAATAAAGCCCTGAAAGGACAAGTCCTGGGGTGGAAACCTCCAGCATTCCTGAGGAGGGGATGGGTCTGAGGGGAAGTTCCCGGTGATGTTGAGTATTGGGAGACTCATCGTTGGTCTCCCACCCGGAATCAGTGTCGGTGGAGACCTCCAAGACTTGTCAGACATCGGCCTGAGGGCAGGCCGAGGGAATCACCGAGGACCGTGGGCACTGGGACTGTGATGGGAGGCATGGGGCCTAGCAGAAGGCGGAGACCAATGCCTGGAACTAGAATGGGGTTGGAACTGCTCCAGCACTGGCTGTACTTCCATGAGGGACGCTCCCAAGGTGGAGGGTACAGTCCCCAGTACCGAAGGACTAGAGGTACCGGGCTTCAGGGCCTGCTGGAGGGCCAAGAGAGCAGCGATGCTGCATTCTATGGAGGACAACCTGACTTCAAGGGCAGAAGGCTCTACCAGCATTGGCACAGGCACCGAAGGTAATGGGCCTGATGCCGGGTCCATCAAGGGGGACTCCTTGATGAGGATGGGATCCCCCAAAGCCTTGGCTGATCCCTCTCACTGGGGAAGCTTGGGAGGCTGCTCCAAGCCCTCGGCATCAGCACAAGGACTCCATTCAGGAAGTTATTAAAAACGCACCTGTTCCGAATGTACTTCGAGTGTATCACATAAATACAGACTTCTCAATACAACCTATCCACTGTTAGTATCATGGCTATCATACCAAAAGTCCACCTGACCCCTCCCTTCCCCACCCAACCCCTCCCTTCACTCCTTCATGTGACTGCTATACCCCAATGGTATGAAGTAATGGTAACTATATCACTAACATTATTGGTTACCATAAAATTATCTACTAGTTCACTATATACCAATAATCCTTTGAATTATTATTCTAGTTTTTATATTTTAATGTTAATGGGTTTCTTCTATTGCTCCCTGTTCCTTGTAACGTTATCTTTTTCCATGTAAGGTTCTGTTTCTGTTACCTGTAAACGGTGTTGATCCTTGGAAATGTGGTATAACATTTGAAATAAATAAATAAATACACTTTTTCCGGGGAAAACAGACATACATTCGATAGACTCTGTGGAAAAAAGGAAACTTAGGTAAGATGGCAGCATTGGGTGGGAAGGTGACTGCGCATTCATGGTGCAACTCCCAAAGGCTTTCTCTGAAATCTGGGGAGTGGATGCCGCACGGGCTCCATTGGTGCTGACGTCTCCATAAGTGAGAACTGACTTCTTGCTTGTTCCCGGAGAATATCCCATTGAGATTTAAGTGCCATGGTGGATCACTGTGGCATTTGAATATCGGCCTTTTTGAAACCAGCATTATAATGAAGGTTTATATTGTGAATTTAACCTGGTCCCATATTACTTAAGAAGGAAAATATCTTTGGATTGAGCAGACCCAGCAGGAGCACACATATCGGTCATCTGCTGAGATCTTACACACATCCTCCTGGGGGCTCTTTGTCTAATAGAGCAGGAGTCACACATGTTACTCATCTGCTGAAATCTTACACACATCTTCTTAGGGGCTACTTGTCTAATAGAGCAGGAGCTGACCATCACTTATTTATTTATTTAAATATTATTTTTTATACCACTTTGTCTTTCACTCAGAGCGGTTTACATTATAACTTAATACATTATACATAGAACAGTTAAACTTGGAACATTATACATAGCACAGTTAAACAGAGGCTAATGTTAAACATAACTATTTACAGTATTTATTTATTATTTATTTACATTTATTTATTATTTATTTACATTCTCTTTTTCATTTTAACCCCTTAAACCTTTTAAAGATTCGTGGACCAGTCTCTAAAGAGCAGGTCAGTGTCTCTTGTTCTAAATTGTTCACTTGCTTTAGAAGCCTAATGGTTGGAGCAGCAACCAGGAAAGCCAGGGTTCAAATTCCACTGCTAATTCTTGTGATCTTGTACAAGTTACTTAACCCTCCATTACTTCAAATACAAACTTAGATTATAAGTCTTTCAAGGAATACAAAAAATACCTACTGTACCTGAATGTATCTTACTTTCAGCTATAGTCTGGGCACTGGTGGACCTGTCTGGCTATGGAACGTGCTTCTTTGCACTTACCTGAATGTAACTTGCCTTCAGCTACAGTCTGGACACTGGTGGACCTGTCTGGCCATGGAACGTGTTTCTTTGCACTTACCTGAATGTACCTTACCTTCAACTACAGTCTGGACACTGGTGGACCTGTCTGGCCATGGAACGTGCTTCTTTGCACTTACCTGATTGTAACTTGCCTTCACCTACAGTCTGGGCACTGGTGGACCTGTCTGGCCATGGAATGTGCGTCTTTGCACTTACCTGAATGTAACGTGCCTTCAGCTACAGTCTGGACACTGGTGGACCTGTCTGGTCATGGAACGTGCTTCTTTGCTGTTACCTGAATGTAAGTTGCCTTCAGCTACAGTCTGGGCACTGGTGGACCTGTCTGGTCATGGAACGTGCTTCTTTGCACTTACCTGAATGTAAGTTGCCTTCAGCTACAGTCTGGACACTGGTGGACCTGTCTGGCCATGGAATGTGCTTCTTTGCTCTTACCTGAATGTAACTTGCCTTCAGCTACAGTCTGGGCACTGGTGGACCTGTCTGGCCATGGAACGTGCTTCTTCGCACTTACCTGAATGTAACTTGCCTTCAGCTACAGTCTGGGCACTGGTGGATCTGTCTGACCATGGAACGTGCTTCTTTGCACTTACCTGTATGTAACTTGCCTTCAGCTACAGTCTGGGCACTGGTGGACCTGTCTGGCCATGGAACGTGCTTCTTCACACTTACCTGAATGTAACCTGCCTTCATCTACAGCCTGGGCACTGGTAGATCTGTCTGGCCATGAAACGTGCTTCTTTGTACCACATGTGTGCGTAGTCTGTACTTTTAATGAGACTGGAGGGCTTTATTCTTTACACCATGTGATCAGATTGCTTATATTCTAGAAGTTTATTTCAGTATTTCAGCTGTTAAGAATGTCATTGCAATGTCTGTTTTTCCATTTCTGGATCACCTTCCAATTTTAGCTCCAAGGGGGTATACAGCATTTTTATAATTGAGGTACAATCTGTCCCTGTCCTCAGTGAGCTTACAATCCAATTGGGCACTTGAGGTGAGGGAAGATAGGGAAAGTGATTTTCCAAGCCATTTCCTTGTATAAACTGGTGCTTTCCCTCTAAAAATGAGCTATTATATAATTGTGCCCTTTCTGTATGAGTGAAGTTAAGTGTTTATGGCTTGTATATATATAAGTTTACCCGCTGTTTGAGGAGGGGTTTATGAGGAAGGAGTTTGCACTTAAGTGATGCTTTTGAAAAGCACAGCACACATTCTCACTAATGTCAGAAGTTATAAAATTACTCCCAAAAAGACTTGCCCAAAGTCAAGTGTGTTGGGGGTGGGGGTAAGATTTAAACGCTGCCCTTGTTAGGCTACATCTTCCCTTTCATCAGTAAGTGCTTCTCCTCTTTAATTCTCATTTTCATACCCTTGCAGGGATTGTGTGTGACATCTTGGATATGATTCTGAGGGGAGAAGGTGCTGAAGGGTTCAGCAGTCATCCTACAAAACAGTCAGTCGAGCTTCCTAAATCAACCTTAATACTCAGTCCTCATAATTTGCAGCTTCTTGAAAATCTGTCTAGTCTATAGCAAACAATCACAACCCCCTTTCTTAAGCAATTCATGTTATTTATTATAAAAATGTATGACTTATTCCATGGACGGCAGTCGTAGACCCTCCCTCCCCTCCCATATTATGTGCTGCTCCCTGAGAGCTACTGCTGTATATTTTTCAGTGAATATAAGGGAAATTATGACTCATTTTTCATGTTTTTGGTTCCTGAAAACAGGCTACGAAAGGATCAGTCCTGATATATTATCAAGGATTAAACAAGAAGAAGAGTCGAATGTCTGGGATCTCCAGGAGTCAGGAGAAAGTGCAGTTACTGATTCATACCCAGGTGAGTAATAATAAATACTATACTGAGTAATAGGAAATGTTACAGAGTCCAGCTGAGTAATCCTAATTTACTTACCTGTACCCTGTGTTCTCAAATATGGACAATATAATTCTTCACAGGTAGGTGATGCCGTTCAACGGAGCCCAGGGGAATAAGCATGTTCAAGTCAGGACCAAGAGAATTCCCATAGGGGTTTTTCAAGAGGTTCTGCCAGACATAGATCCTCTGCTTGTGTAGGCCACTCCACATCCAGCGGGAGCAGCGATTTTAAAAAGCGGTACATGGGCCAGAAAACATAGAAATGGAGGAAGTGATGTCACCCAACTCGATGCGGTTTGAACGACGAGCTTCGGCGGCGACCCCTAATAAAAAGCAGCACATTCTGCCTCCACCTCTTGAAAACACTTGAAAACCTGGCAGCAGATAGCACCGCAGGGTATGGAGGTAGCGATATGACGACAAAACAAAAAGCCGCAGAGCTGAAGACGTGTATTCAGAGGCAAAGCGCAAGCCAAGCGGGGATGGCAAGATGGCGGCCAGTGGACCGCGGGGCCTGGACATAGAGAAGGAGAATGAGAGAGATGACAGCGTGGAGAGCAGTGTGGTGAAGGCATCACAGGTTTCAAGGGCTGAATTAAAAGAATGGTTCAAGGAGCTGAAGAAGGAGCTCACCACTGTGAGAATATAATTTGTTTGGCAAAGTCAAAGAGGAACTAATGGAAATGGGTCATAGAGTGGGAGAAGACGAGAAGCGCCTGGACAAGCTGGCAGATGAGTAGGCAGCTCTAATGACCCAGGTACAAAAGAACAAGGAGTGGAAAGAAACAATAATGTTTAAGATTGAGGACATGGAAAATTGTTCACCACAAAGTAATTTGTGCATAAGGGGGTCCCGGCGGATCCTGAGTACCTTGACTGTGAGAAGGTAGCCGGGGC
This sequence comes from Ichthyophis bannanicus, assembly GCA_033557465.1. Lineage (NCBI taxonomy): Eukaryota > Metazoa > Chordata > Amphibia > Gymnophiona > Ichthyophiidae > Ichthyophis > Ichthyophis bannanicus. The sequence goes on from CM066045.1 coordinate 163,156,887, forward strand.
AGAGGTGCCGCCATCTATTCAACTCGATAGAACTCACCGGGCAATGGGTTAACCCAAGAGTAATGTTTCAAGAGATATAGTAATTTGTGTACCTGACTTTACTATCAAAGAATGGATCCCTGTGAAAATGCGGGCCATAAATCAGTTTGACTGGCAAGGATATCAGATAGCTATTCTCGCCGATCTGGCCAAAGGAACTATACAAAGGCGAAAAGAGATGGGTGCAATTATTCTGAAATTGCAACAGAAACGTTGAAATATAGATGGCTATATCCATTTGTGCTCGCCTTTACAAAAGATGGCCGCACATGGCAGGACTCCACAGTGGAGGAGGCATTGAGAGCTATTGCAGAAGCAGGGCTGCAAGTGGAGGGCTTGGTAGGACCTGCGATAAGGAGGACAGATAGAAGAAAAAACAGTGATTGGACCTGGGTGTCCAAGGAAGGAGGAAAGGACTGGTGAAGGAAGCACCGATATGAGGAAAAGAGACATTCCTATGGAAGTTTAGTATAGCTACTGTCACCAATGCCAATGTGAGCTGCCTTACTAGAGAAGGATATTTGGGAGTGAAGGGAGCGAATGAGAGAATGCAAGGGAGATAGAATGTATGGTGAGTGAGTGGGGGAGAGGAAGGTAGGAGGACAGGAAGGGATGTGACTGGTGGGCGGTCAGGAAAGGGGGGTGTCACTACTCTGTTGTGGAACCTCTAGCGGTGGAGACTGGGAGAAGGGGCGTGGAGTGGGGAGCTGGAGGGTGGAGAAAAAGGGAAAGGGGGAAGGAAGAAAGGAAACAGGAGACAAGAGAATCATTGTAGCTACCATAAATGCCAAGGGGTTGAACTGCTGGAACAAGCACAACCTACTAGAGAAGGAGGGAGGATGACTAAGGGTGGATATTTTGTGTGTCCAAGGATCTCCCTTGAGAGTAGGGCAAGAGAGGATGTTTTGCTCTAGAAGATACTCTCAGATTTATTTGGTTGCAAATCAGAAGAACCCCAAAAAAGGGGGGAGATTTGCCTGAGTGATAAGAAGCAGATTGAAGTAAACATGTGGTAAGAGGAAAAGGGGTTAGGAATTTGGGGTTAAGGTTGCTTTTGGAAGGGTTGGAGGCAACAGTGGTGTGTACATATGGACCAAATGAAGGACAGAGGGAGTTGTTTGAGAAGCTTTTGGATAAGCTGGGAGAGTTTGGGACAGTGCCCTCTATCTTGGGAGGGGATTATAATTTAATGCTGAACCCATGGATAGATAATAATTGGGGGGGGGGGGGGGTGCGGGGGCATCCATGGGGGGAACACAGGAAAATGGTTCGGATGAAAGACAAGTTGGGACTAGTAGAAGTGCGAAGAGTCCGGTACCCTGCAGCGCGGCAGTACATCTCTTACTTCATGCCACATGACTCCTATAGCTGATTCAATATGATTTGGGTGAGAGGGGGCTTGGTACAGAGGGTGATGGAGGCAGAGATGGGATCAATCCCATGGACAGATCATGCCCCAATGAGTGTGATTTTTGATTTGGGAGCGAAGGAAGGGGGAGTGAAATTTTATCACTTAAATGATTCCATATTAGAAGACAAGGAGTGTACATCAAAGGTGCGGGAAGTGATAGGGAAGTAACTCCAATTTAATAGAGGAGTTGGGGTCCCCCTAGGGGGGTGGTCCTGGATGGATTGAAAGTGGTAGTTAAGGGACACCTACTTTGCATCGTGTCAAGGATGCAGAAGCAGAAGGAGGTTGCGGAACACACCCTATGCGACCGAGTGCGCCTGTTTGAGCCTGGCACCAGAGCGATCCAGACCCTAGGGACCTGGAAGAACTGGAGATGTTGAGAGCTGAATTGGGATGCTTAAGAGCTACTCAGCTTATGCACGAGTTGAATATTTTAGAACAAACATATTTTTAGGCGGGGAATCGTGTGATCAGAGTGCTAGCATTAAATTGAAAAAGAGAGGCATCAACAGGGACAGATAGTGAATATCAGGAATGCCAAGGGAAATCTGGGTTAGCGAAAATACGGGCGGTCTTTCGGGAATATTATAAAAAATTATACTGGTAGAGGTAGAGGGGGGAAGCCAAGAGTGAGGGTTTTCTGCGGGAGTGCATATTGGCAAGGATGGAGACTGAGGAGGCTGCAGTATTGGATAGGGCATTAGTGAGGGGGAGTGAGGCTGGTGATTGGGTCTCTAAAGCAGGGTAAGGCCCCTGGCCTCAATGGCTTGATGGCCAAGTTCTACAGGCGATTCTAAAATTTGTTGACCTCACTCTTAGCAGAGGTGTTTAATGGGGTACTGGAAGGATGCCAGTGACCTGTGTCCATGGCGATGGCAGGGTTAATGGTGCTGCCAAAGTAGGGGAAAGATAAGAGTATTTGTGGCTCATTTAGGCTGATCTCCTTCATCAACCTGGATGCCAAGGCAAAACATTTGGCTACCCAGCTGCAGAGGCTTAAAAGGTTAGAAGACCTTCAACTTGGAAAAGAGATGGCTGAGAGGGGATACGACAGGGATCTATAAATTAATGAATGGAGTGGGCGTTACTGAGGTGGAGCGAAGGTGGTGCATGGGCGGGCCGCAACCCCGGACATACAGGGCCGATTCTGAGGTTGGCCCTGTATGTCCGGGACCGTGAACATGAATGGGGGACTTCTTCCATCACAAACGTGGAACAAGTCCCCCTGAATATCAGGGGATCATGTTACCGGCCGGGCCAGGACAAAAAGGTAGGGGAGTCTAGCTGGACTCTGGGTCTTGCTATGGTAAAAGAAGAAAATCTGCGGCGGCCGGCATTTGCGGTTTCTGAATGGAGCCGTGGTGCCATGGCAACGGATACCATGGCTCTGCAGTTCCATTCAGCCTGACTCAGGTAGCCGGGGATCTTCTGGGTGTGCAGGCCGACCAGAATCAGGGCCCAGCCTGCACGTTCAGGCCATAGACCCAATTCTGATCCCGCTGGCATGTCTAGCCCCCGTGGGATCAGAATCGGGTCTACCTTTGGGCGTCCCGTTTCTGGTCGACAGCACAAGGAGCTGGACGGCCAGGTCGGAATGTGCCTCCACGTATTTTATTTGTAAGTTGCCCCTGATGCAGGTACAAAACGCTGAAACATGACAATGTCGAGCTCAATAAAGTTTATCGCTGCTTATTTTGCTCCCCCGCTTCTTGTTTTTCTTCTGACGAATAGCAGGCCTATCCTAAACAGCTAGTACAGTGACCACGATGGCGCTCTGTATATTCAGTGCTGCTGCCTATATGGACGGTGGCATGGAATATACGATTAAATGGTGGGACTGGCATTTAATGTAAGACAGTGACTCTGCTGGCTGAAATTTACCCCTGTTTGCACAGCTTCTATTGCAAGATCACCCCTTGGGGGCACAAAAGCAAAAGTTGGGTCAGGGTGCTACAACCCCTTGAGTTGGCCCTGCTGCAGTAGCATGTGATTGTCAGTTAACATGCATTTTGGTGGCCAGTAGCTGGCATGCCCATGCGTTAGTGTTCAATTCGGCCAATTACTACATGCTACATGTGCGTTAACCAGGTAGTAGCATTAGTAAAAGGGTCCCTAAGTAAGCATGTTTCAAATAAAATATGAACGAAGAAGTATATTTAAAATATATTAGATGAATGGCCATGCAAAAAAAAGCCGGGGGCCATTTTACTAAAATGTGCTAGGGTTTTGCAACCAATGAGCATTTAGCGCTAAAGCTAAAGCATGGTAGTTGCAACTGCTGTGCGCAAACTGCTGGGGGTGTGTCCAGCGTCTTCCCAGCAATTATCACACAGAGAGGTCCCCTAACATACTGCAGCAGCATGCACAATTACTGCAGGTGCACTTAACTCCGCTTATTGAGGTGAAGTGAGGAGAATCCCATACAAATTTTAATAGTCGCAGTTAGCACACAGTGTTTATTTATTTGTTTAGACAGTTTTGTATACCACCTTATCCTTCAATCAGAGTGGTCATAACACAATTGGAGGGATACATTTAACAGGGATACATTTAAATACTATGTGCTTGTAGGTCTAAATGGGAATGGGTCGTTGGGGGCAAGTGGTGTAGGTAGCTGTTGGGCCAATTGGTGGTATCTAGTGGTTGGCAGTTAAGGTGGTTGCTCATAGGCCTCAGTAAAGAGAAGGGTCTTGAGTGCCTTGCGGAAGTCTTTGGTGTCGTTTAGGGTCCTTGTGTCCATAATGCAGGCGCCAGTAGCGAGGGAGCTCTCTTAGATGTTGCTTGCTTAGTCTTGTGATAGCCTGCGGGTGTGCTGATCCTCTTGCCATTGTTGGTTCTTCTTGGTCTATTACCGACATCTCTGGTTATTATATCCTGGAGCACATCTGCTGAGCAATGGTGGAAGATTTTTAAGATGCTAGGATTGTTTTGAATTTTGTCCTTGCAATTATTGGGAGCCAGTGTAGCTGTTGTGTGATGTGTTCAGATCTTGCAGTGACCGTGATGATTCGTGCTGCAGTGTTCTGCACCATTTGAAGTAGGTGAATAGTCTGTTGGGGGAGGCCTTGATATAACGAGTTTCCATAGTCTAGCAGTGGGGTGATGACTGCTTGGCAAACTGTGTGAAAGTGGTCTTGGTTAAGGATTGGTTTGAGTTTTCTGATGATCCTCAATCGGTGGTAGGCTTTTGCCGCAGTTTTGGTAATGTGAGATTTTAGGTTCAGAGCTCTGTCCAGGTACCGCACTTCATCCTTGACTGCTATAGTTTTGTTTGCATTTGAACTGTCCCTAAACTACCCTTTACCACCCAACATGCAATTCACAACACGGAAATCTGTTTGCACTGTGTTGGGACCTCACTATCAGTCACTGCAGGCTTCAGCGTATACTTTTCACACTCCAAAACCCACACTAACTGTGTAGCATACTTTGATAAAAGGATCCTCAATCCTAACCCCTTGAAAAAAGTATAAATAAATATTATAGCAAGTTGTTATAAGCAAACATCATACCCAAGCTGAATATGTGTGAAATGTGTGTGAATAAAGTTTACCTTCAACAATGTTGCAAATCAATACCAGATCTGGACCCTACATCCCCAAGTTCATACAGACCTGTTTCAAGCATCCCATTTAATAATGAAGCTAATTGAAGGCTTGTTCTCACACAACTCCAAAACCATGTGCCCCTTGACGCCTGTCAACATGGGTTGAGACAATAACATGGGGTCAAAATCCTCCTTACCTCTCTACCAGATACTCTCCTCACAAGACACCACAACAGCTTTATCCTTATATTCCTTGATCTCACCTTTGCATTTAACTGTATACCACACCACCGACTGCTGCAGAAATTCTCAGAAATTGGCATCCAAGATATCATGTTCATCTGGTTCCAATCCTATCTTGAATCCCGTAAACAGCAAGTAAGATGTGGGACCAAATCATCTAACCCCTTCACCCAACAAACTGGAGTACCTCAGGGCTCAAGCCTCTCAGCCCTCCTCTTTAATTTATTTATCCAACCACTATGTCAAATATTTAAGGCCCACAAGATACAATACAGAATCTACACTGATGATGTAATGCTCTTCACCCCATCACCCTCCTCCTTCCAGATCTCTCATACCTGCAGAAATGTTTGACGGAAGCAAATGGTTCAACGCACACAACCTGACCATCAAGAAACCAAGACTCAACCCTACCCCAGGCCATCAATGTCAACAATACCACAATCCCAGTCAAGCAAGACGTTAAATACCTCGATGTAATCCTAGATACCTCTCTCAGCATGGTACCCCACCTGAAACGAACAGCCAGAACAATCCTATACAAATTAAAATCCATACAACAACTAAGACCTCTCCTTGAAGATAACGACTTCAGAGTGGTCATTCAATCCATCATCACCCCCCTCTTCGACTACTGCAACAGCCAGTTGCAGGGTCCTCCGACAAAGAGTCTACACATACTCCAATGAATGCAAAATATCACAGCCAGGATCACCTGCAAAGCCAGACTAACTGACCATGTCACACCCCTCCTATATACCCTACACTGGCTCCCAATAGAAAGCCAGATCAGATACAAACTACTTCTAACATCATTCAAACTCATCAACAAGACCTAACAAAAAAGACCTAGAAGGAAAACCACAGCTGACACCCTCGGCACCCCAAGTAGCTATACTAAAGTCTGTAAACTCACCTCACAAAGAGCTCTTTCCTTATCGGCCCCTCGAATATGGAACTCTCTCCCCCCCGACCTACGATCTATTGAGGAACTGAAGGAATTCAGAAAACAACTAAAGTTCGTTCTTTTCATTGAGCACTACGGCTATGACACTTAACCAACTCATATTAATTGTAACCTCTCCACATTGTGTTTTTTGTAATAGTTCACCATGTTATGTATCCCACCTTTCACTTCCCATGCCTATGTTTAGCTTTTGTATGTCTTTGTAACCGCTTTGATTTAAGGAAAAGGCGGTATAAAAAACCTGTTAAATAAATAAATAAATAAACAAGGTTACTTTCTTTTTGGTGCTTTAGGGGAACTTTCCTTGAGCACAGTAGGTTGTGAACTCTAGTTACCTCCTCAGGTTTGGAAACTGCTAACACCTAATCAGGAGTTAGTGGGCCTGATTTCCTGAGTGCAGCTGAGGCCTGCATAAAAGGCTCCAGTGCCCTGCCCTGTTGAGGCTTTCCTAACCAGGGCTCTACAGATCAACAAACAGTAAGGATTTGAGGGTTGGTTTGTTTGTTTTTATTTTATTACATTGCTAGCTCTCTGACTGGGAGCTCTTAAAAGGTTTTTTTGTATATTTTCTAAAAGCAAGCTTACTTTCCTTTTGGTGCTTTAGGGGAACTTTCCTTGAGCACAGTAGGCTGCTAAACTCTAGTTACCTCCTCAGGTTTGGAAACTGCTAACACCTAATCAGGAGTTAGTTCCCTCCCTACCCACCCCAACTCCCACCCACCCCTAGTGAGCAGTCTTGCTTTATAGGGCACCTCCCCCTTTAACAAACCACAGAAAATTGGACCAGCACATTTTGAATATAATTAAAGAGATTTAATTGCTTTTTCTCTGAAAGGACAACTGGGAAACCGGCTGGTACTTGGTAGATCTCTCTCTTTTGCTTTAACAGATACCTAAGCTCCATGAACCGAACAATGGCTGGGAAAAATCGTATTGCTAAAGCTGTTGCCCCCGTTACAGCTTCTGCCTCTATCCAGACAGAGGTCCTAATGCCAGTTGAAGGACCAGTTCCATGTGCAGGGTGCCTGCATGCTGAAGCTCTGAGGAAACAAGTGAAGGAACTCAGAGAGGAGGTGGCGAGGCTGAGGAGCATTCAAGACAGTGAGAAGTACATTGATGAGATGCTTTTTGCAGCAACCAAGCTCTCCAGCACAGGAGAAGATGAGTGCCAACAGAATGTCGATGGTTGGACACAAGTCACCAGGGCCTGCAAAATCACCAATTCAACTTTTCCAGCCCTTGAAGTGAAGAACCATTATGCAGCCCTGGAAGTGGAGGTGAAAGCATCACTGGAAAGGGAAGAACCAGAGTTCAAGTACCCCAAAGTTGCAGAATCAGTGACCAGAAAGAAACGAAGGGTAGTGGTGGTTGGAGACTCTCTTCTGAGGGGTACTGAGGTGTCCATCTGCCGACCAGACTTGATGTCCAGAGAGGTATGCTGTCTGCCTGGTGCCAAAATCCAAGATGTTACGGAGAGTTTGCCGAGACTCATCAAGCCCACTGACTATTACCCAATGTTGCTAATCCATGTTGGAACAAATGATACTGCCAGGTATACCTCGGAACATATCAAAAGAGACTTCATGGCTCTGGGACAGAGGGTGAAGTAGTTAGGTGCACAGGTGGTGTTCTCTTCAATCCTCCCTGTTGAGGGTAAAGGCCAAGGCAGAGAGGCTTGCATCCTGGAGATGAATGCATGGCTGCGTGGATGGTGTCATCGAGAGCGTTTTGGTTTCCTAGACCATGGGATGCTGTTCCAAGGGTTGCAGAGCAGAGATGGCATCCATCTGTCCAAGAAAGGTCAACGCATCTTCGGTATTAGACTGGCTGATCTACTGAAGAGGGCTTTAAACTAGATTTGTTGGGGATGGGTGAAGAAACCCCCCTGGTAAGTGAAAGCCTCCAAGTAGGTGATACCCATTTCCATAAAGGTATTTAATGTAACAGGGGTAACATATGGAAAGCAGTGTGTATAAATGCCCGTAGCATGGGAAATAAGATCCCTAATGTTGAAGCTTTGGTGGGAGTCGCTGACTTTGATTTAGTGGCAGTTACAGAAACATGGTTCACAGAAAACCATGATTTGGATGCAACTATACCTGGCTATATTTTATTCAGAAAGGACAGGGTAGGAAGAAGGGGAGGAGGAGTGGCACTATATGTAAAAACTACTATTAAAGCTTTGGAATTACAGAGCTTAAAAGGGAGAAAGGAGGCATTGTGGGTTAAACTAGAAAGAGGGAAAGAGAAATCTATTTGCATTGGTGTGATATACAGACCTCCCTCACAAGAGGAAGAGGTGGACAGAGAGTTAATTGAAGACATATGCAGCATTGCTAGGAAAGGGGAAGTGCTACTGATAGGAGATTTCAATATGCCGGATGTTGACTGGCACATTCCTGCTGCAGTATCATCTAGAAGTAAGGAGATCCTGTATTCTCTACAGGGAGAACTATTCAGGCAATTGGTAACAGACCCCACACGTGAAGGGGCCATACTGGACTTGGTGCTTACCAATGGTGAAAGTGTTTCTGATGTTGTAGTGGGAGATCATTTTGCATCCAGTGATCACCAGATGGTGTGGTTCAGTATTAGGACTAGGGCTCTTAGAATCCATTCCAAGGTGAGGATCTTAGACTTTAGGAAGACTAACTTTGCGAAGATGGGCCAATACCTCAGGGAGTCGTTAGTGGGATGGGAACAGCTGGGGGATGTAGAAAAACAGTGGGCAAAACTGAAAGGGGGTATTTTAAGGGCAACCAACCTTTTTGTTAAAATTGTAAATAAAGGCAAAAGGAAAAGGAGACTGCTATGGTTTTCGAAGGAAGTAGCTGAAAAAGTGAAGACAAAGAGGGAGGCCTTCATGAAATACAAGAGATCACAGAGAGAGGAAGACAGGCATCTGTATTTGGAAAAACTTAGAGCAGCTAGCAAAGTAGTCAAGATTCAAAAGGAGGAGGAAATAGCCAATGCAATAAAATGGGGGGATAAGACATTTTTCAGATATATTAGTGAGAAGAGGAAGGGCAAAAGTGGTATTGTCAGACTCAAGGGTGCAGGGGGGGAATATGTAGAAGCTGATAAGGATAAAGCGGAATTCCTTAACAAATATTTTTGTTCTGTGTTCACAGATGAAGAACCAGGAGCAGGACCTCAGAAAACACCCACAAATAGGAACAGAAGCGAGGGACATCTTGAACAATTTTCAGAAGACTGTGTTCATAAGAAACTAGCTCAACTTAAAGTAGACAAAGCGATGGGACCAGATGGGATACACCCTAGAATACTGAGGGAACTTGGGGACATTCTAGCAACTCCACTGTCTGACCTTTTCAATGCCTCGTTGGAGTCGGGAGTGGTGCCAAAGGACTGGAGAGAGGCTCATGTGGTGCCTTTACACAAAAGCGGAAGTAAGGATGTGGTTGAAAACTACAGGCCAGTTAGTTTAACTTCGGTGGTGAGTAAATTATTGGAAACGCTGCTGAAAGAGAAAATAGTGAGGTTTCTGGAGTCCAGCGGATTACAGGATCCGAGGCAGCATGGATTCACCAGAGGCAGGTCTTGTCAGACAAATCTGATTGATTTCTTTGACTGGGTGACCAGGGAGTTGGACTAAGGGAGAGCTCTAGATGTGGTGTATTTAGATTTCAGTAAAGCCTTTGACACTGTTCCTCACAGGCGACTTATAAACAAACTGAGCACCCTAGGGATGGACCCTAAAGTTTCTGCTTGGGTTAGAAATTGGTTAGGTGGGAGGCGACAAAGAGTACAAGTAAATGGAGCTCACTCTGAGGAGAAGGATGTTACCAGTGGTGTGCCCCAGGGATCTGTCCTTGGTCCGATTCTTTTTAACATCTTTGTTAGTGATATAGCGGAAGGGCTGTCGGGTAAGGTTTGCCTCTTTGCGGATGATACCAAAATCTGCAAAAGAGTAGACACCCAGGAAGGTGTAGATAACATGAGGAGGGATCTAGCTAAGCTTGAAGAATGGTCTAGAATTTGGCAGCTGGGATTTAATGTTAAAAAATGTAAGGTCATGCATTTGGGCTGCAGCAATCCAAGGGAGCAATACAGTATAGGAGGTGAAATACTTTTGTCCACTAAAGAAGAGCGGGACCTAGGCATGGTTGTGTCTGATGAACTTAAAGTAGCTAAACAGGTAGAAAAGGTGACGGCAAAAGCTAGAAGGATGCTTGGGTGCATACGGAGAGGAATGGCTAGCAGAAAAAAGGAGGTGATAATGCCTCTGTATAAGTCTTTGGTGCGACTTCATTTGGAGTATAGTGTGCAATTCTGGAGACCGCACCTTCAAAAGGATGTGAACAGGATGGAGTCGGTGCAGAGGGTGGCTACTAAAATGATTAGTGGGCTTCATTATAAAGCATATGAGGACAGACTTAAGGATCTTAATATGTACACCTTAGAGGAAAGGCGGAATAGAGGTGATATGATTGAGATGTTTAAATACCTCCGTGGCATAAATGTTCAGGGAGAGAGCCTCTTTCAATTGAAAGCAAGTTCTGCTACGAGGGGACATGGGATGAGGGTGAAGGGAGATAGATTCAGGAGTGATATGCGGAAATATTTCTTTACAGAAAGAGTAGTGGATCCGTGGAATAGTCTCCCAGTGGAGGTGGTAGAGATGAGGACAGTAACTGAATTCAAAAAATCATGGAACCAACACAGAGGATCTCTAAAGGTAAAAAGTGGACTGTTGTAGTTGTTGATATGGAAGGACAGACTAGATAGGCCATGTGGTCTTTTTCTGTCGTCATGTTTCTATGTACAATGTTGCTCCCTCTTTTCTCTCAACCCTCCTCCACACCCCAACAAACAACAGAACACGCAGGGAGAATGCCACCCACTCATTAACAATCCCACCCTCCATCCACAAAAAAAAAAAAAACACCAGCTCCAGAGCATTCTCCTATGCTGCACCCAGCATCTGGAACTCCCTCCCATTACACATACGCACAACAAAAGACCTCAAAGATTTCAGAAAATACCTAAAACCCCACCTCTTTACCATACACTATGGAACAAAAAACACACACTCACCACAGAGGCAGCTCACCCAACTAAGATAAGGGTAGTGCAAAGCAAATGTGAGCATGAAAATTCATGTATATAGCCAAGTTGTACATAGTTCCTAAAAAATTGTAACCTCCAACCCACTGACCCTACCCGCAAATCAAGTTACCTATAAAAAGTTGTATTCTTGTTCCATGTACCTGTTTCTTAAGTTCCTTGTAAACCACCCCTGATCTCTGGAAGGGGCGGTATAGAAATGTAACAAATAAATAAATACAAATTAAAAAATACAGACAAAACTGAAGCACTATACATGACTTCTGACCCAGCCTTCATCCCCCATCAACACTGAAACTTAACAATATAACAAACCGAGTTAAAACTGAAACAAAATACCTAGGAGTCACTATTGACCAACAACTGAGTTTCCAATCATACATAAAAAGAACAACCTCTGCTGTCTAATACAAACTAAGAACTCTAAAACACTTCCGCCCCCTCCTCTCCACAGAATTATTTCAGACAGTCTGCCAAGCTATGATCACTCCAGTATTAGATTACTCCAACATCATTTACCATGGTCTCCAAAAAACTGCTCTCTACCCTTTATAGATGGCACAGAACACAACTACGTGAATAATCTACGGAGCCCCTCGCTGAGCCCATATAATTCCTATACTGATCCAGCTACACTGGCTTCCCATCACACCAAGAGCTGGAAACGGTGACTCACCTAAAAGCAGGCTGTGAAGTTCTGATGGTGGAAAATTTCAATACAGAAAGGCACAAGAAAGTAGCATGCCTCCTTCACTGGAAACTCTATAAACACTGCACTGACATCCGTGCCATAACCGATTTAGCCCAGTTCAGGAAGGCCCTTAAATATAACCTATTTATCAAGTACTACCCTGCATAAAGTGCAAAATAATAGTCACACCACAAACTTAACCACAGTTTTCTCCTGATCCTAGCACTCCTGCTAATTCATGTAATAGTTCTATCATGTATCGATTTTAACAGATTATATATCCTATGTATATAGTTCTCCCATGTTTTCCAAGTTGATACTCCTGTTATATGTAATACCGAACAGCCTGTTGTTCTGGTCTTTATGTTCTCTGTAAACCGCGCTGATTGTAAAAAGTGCAGTATATAAGAAATTGAAATAAATAAAAATAAATACAACATCACTGTCCCTGAAAAGCACTGGGATAATGACTATGAGTGAATGCAGAGAATGAAGAGGTCATGATCACCTGGAATATTCCCATTCCGATGGATAAGAAACTGAATTGCAGGAGACCTGACATAGTGGTAAGGGAGAAGAATATCAGAATGACATTGATAATAGAAGTGTCGGTACCGAGTGATTAGTCCGTGAATCGCGTGGAGAGGCAGACAATCCTGAAGTACCAAAAAATGCAGTCGGAATCCAAGAAAATGTGGCAGAAAGATACAGAAATATTTCCCTTTGTCCTGGGAGCCACAGACCTGATAAAGAAGAATTTCCAAGCACATCTTGACAAACTACCCATACATGTTACATTTTATGAACTCCAGTAGGAGGCTCTGTTTGGCACGTTGCAAGTATTATGCCGAGCATTAGTAGTAAATTTGTGAAACTAAGATCATACTTCACATACCCTGGCTTAGAAGTGAGGTCCATGACTGCCATAGTATGCGCAAAACTAACCCATTTCGAGAAACTACACAGAATCAAGTTCAAGGCACTTACCACAATTTTCAAACTCGTACACAATGACTCAGCCAACAGCCTCCAGAAGCTGCTCTCAAAAGTTAAAGAAGAAATAATTCCATCAACCTACTTGCAATTCCCCCCCCCCCCGAAGCTAAAGAGTAAGCAATCTATATGCAGCCGTGCACTATCATTATTTGCACCCACATTCTGTACCATCAAAGCTATGAGCATGCACTGAAACAAAAGAATTCTTAAAAAACTTAAGACGCTCATCTTCTTAGAAGAATACAAACCATATTTGGAACTGTTAACACAATCCAATGCTATTATGTCAACCTATCACAATGGGCCCGATTCTGATCACAACGTACGACTCCTTTGTACATCCGAGCAGACCTGGACGTACAAAGGTGTTCACGATTCTGATCCGGCGGGGCACATCTAACCCTGTGGGATCAGAATTGCAAACAGGCCTGTACATGCAGGCCGGGACTGTGATTCAGTCCCAACCTGCACGTACAGCGATAGTCTGGCTAACTCAGCGAGGGCTTTTTAATTCAGCTGTGGCACCATGGCATCCCGCTGCCATAGCACCGCGGCATCCCGTTGCCATGGCACCGTGGCTCCATTTAAAAGCCGCGATGCTGGCCACGGCCCAACAAAGATAATTCCCCGCAGCCCCAGAAAATTTGCGCATGGTGAATGCGACCTTTGTGGGTCAGTCCCAGGGAGACATCAAACGAAAACTGCAGAAGCTAGAGGGATTTGCGGGCATGAATGCAGCACAGCTAATGGAAGTTGCACAGAAAGTGTTTGTGAACCGTGATCAAGAGCTTCAGAAGGAAAGTGAACGTAAGATGAAGAAGAAAGCTAATTTCCTTGCAGCAGCTTTAATTGAACGACAAGAGGGAGGTTTTCCTAATAGAAGGACCAGAGGACGTGGAAGGGGCCGAGGAAACGGCCGGCCCCCGGTAGGCGTGAATCAGTGCACCTACTGTAAAGAATAAGGACATTGGAAAAATGAATGCCTGCACTTCGACCCCGCCCCCCGGAGGGGAGGAGGGAGTACTGGGAGAGCAGGGGGACGGTTCCAGCGCCATGGAGGGACACGTTATACACAGTTTCAACGAGAAGAAGCAGCTATAGAGGGAGTGGCTGCTGAAGGGAGCTACAATTCGGATGAAGACTAGGCCAGACCGAGCTCCAAGTTTCCTCTGGGTCCCAAGGAGCCTATAGTCATTATGAAAATTGGGGACCAATAATCCTCCGGGCCTAGCGAAAAATGTAGCCCCTGTTCTCGTCACCCTCAAACCAGGAGTGGAACCGGTGCATGTGAGAGAGTATCCTCTTCCACGACCAGCGATTGAAGGCATTCACTGTCATCTAATGAAATTATTGAAGTATGGACTTCTTAGAGAAGTGCCAATCACCCTGGAATACCCCCCTCCTCCCAATCAAGAAGCCAGGGACGTGAGACTACCGTCCAGGGCAGGATTTGAGGCGAGTGAATAATGCAGTTGTAACCATACATCCAGTGGTACCAAGTCCTTACACTCTCCTGGGACTGATCCCCGCCGAGGCTACTCACTTCACCGTCCTGGATTTGAAAGATGCTTTCTTCTGTGTATGTCTGGCACCAGCCAGCCAACTTCTGTTTGCCTTTGAGTGGGAAGACCCTACCACAGGGAGGCATGGTCAACTCACCTGGACTCGCCTACCCCAAGGATTCAAAAAGTCGCCTACCCTCTTCAGTGCAGCCCTCAATCAGGACCTTTCACGTTACTCGGTTACTCCAGGAAAAAGAGTCCTTCTCCAATATGTGGATGACCTGCTGATAGCCACCAACTCTAGAAGTGAATGTATGCACGCCACTAGTGATCTCTTGCACCACCTGAATGATGCCGGATACAAAGTCTCGAAGGCCAAGGCTCAGTTGTGCCAGACTGAGGTTAAATATCTAGGATTCCATCTGTCCAGCGGGCCAGGACCAGAGTGTAAGGAAGCTGTGTGCTGCATCCCTACCCCAAACACAAGGAAGCAAGTGAGGGCTTTCCTGGGAGCTGCAGGCTATTGTCAAATATGGATACCCATCTTTGCGCTGTTGGCCAAACCATTGTATCAAGCCACCAAAGGAATAGAGCGATCTCCCCTGGAATGGGGACCTGAACAGGATGCAGCTTTCCAATCTCTGAAAACAGCATTAATGTCATCACCAGCTCTGGGTTTGCCAGATGTACAGAAACCATTTCGCCTATACGTCCATGAGTCACAGGGAAATGCCTTGGGGGTATTGACTCAATCTCTTGGATCTTGGCAGCGACCCGTAGCATATTTATCAAAACAACTGGATACTGTCACAAAAGGATGGCCCCCCTGCCTGAGAGCTGTTGCAGCTACAGCCCTCCTGGTGAGTGAAGCCGACAAGCTCACCCTGGGTCAGAATCTCCAAGTTACAGTACCGCATTCTGTCTTGACCCTCATGGAACATAAAGGGAATTACTGGTTCACCAATTCACGAATGTTGAAGTACCAAAGCATGTTATGCGAAAATCCCAGATTACAGTTGATCGTCAGTCAGGCTTTGAATCCTGCCACGTTGTTGCCAATTGGCTCAGGTCCCCCTGACCATGACTGCTTGGAAATTATGGACACTGTGTTCTCTAGTCACCCGGATTTAACTGATCTCCCATTGAATAACCCTGAACGGACTTTCTTCGTGGATGGAAGTAGTCTTGTCATCAACGGACGATGCTGTGCTAGTTATGCAGCAGTGACCCTGGACATGGTGGTCGAATCGTCAGCTTTGGCCCCGGGAACCTTGGCGCAGAAGGCTGAGCTGATAGCCCTAACTAGAGCACTGATAATAGGGAAGGGGCTCCACTTGAATGTATACACAGACTCTAAGTATGCCTTTACAACATTACACGCCCATGGAGTGAGGGTTAATAACCTCAGGAGGCAAGTCTATTAAGTATGGCCCCGAGATAATGACACTGCTAGATGCTGTATGGGCACCCCAACAAGTCGCAGTAATGCACTGCCGAGGACACCAGGCAGGGGAAGGAGAAGTTTCACGGGGAAATAGGTAGAGAGTTAGACTATTTTTGTCAAAAGGAACGGGGAGTGTTATCAGAGACCTGATGGATAGTGCTGCCACCGCCTGAAGGTAGCCAGCCTCCGGGTCCAACTGTAATCCCGGAAGCATTAGGTCCAGCTTTCGTTCAGACTTTCCACCAGGCTACTCACTATGGGAAAACGGCCATGGAGAGAGCCCTTAGACCTCATTTCTGTATCTCATTATTAGGACCCCTATCAGCATCAGTAGCCCGTAGATGTTTAACCTGTGCCAGAAACAATGCTCGACAAGGTCCTAATCTGCCCCCGAGAGTTCAGTCAGTCGGAGTTACCCCCATGGGAAATATCCAGGTGGACTTTACTGAAATGCCACGTGCAAATGGATATCATTACCTGCTGGTCTTGGTTTGTACATTTTCCGGGTAGGTAGAAGCCTACCCCACTAGGACAGAGAAAGCCAGGGAAGTCACCAAAGTTCTGCTCCATGAAATCATGCCCCGGTTTGGTATATCATTAGCTTTGAAGATCACAGGGGTGGGAGTCTCCTCAGATGAAACACAAACACTATAGCAGTACCAAAAGATTACACAAAAGCTAGAAAACAAACCAACAAGAGAGCCTTCTCACATTCAGCACCTATCCTCTGGAATAACCTTCCTGACAACATTCGCTTACTGTCAGACATAAAGGAATTTAGAAAAAAACTGAAAACCCATTTATTCTCAGTACACTACAAAGGAGTAGAATCTAACCAGACTACACAAAGAGACACAGGTTAACAACCATACTACAAATATCTATAACTACGTGCTTTGAAGTTTAGAATAATGTATACAACCACAAGTGATAAATGATATAATTTGTAAATATCTACAATGTAAATATGTTCTAATAGTTTAATGTTCAAACTTTTATATTGTTCTAATAGTTTAATGTTCAAACTTTATATTGTACCTGTATCTAGTTCCACCTGTTCTATGTAAAATGACTTGGTATGATATTACCCATACCATATTACATACTGTTCATTGTAAACCGCACTTGATACTTGGGAAAGAGCGGTATAGAAATAATTGTTAAATAAAATAAATAAATAAATAAATAAATAAATAAATGATGCAAGTTGCAGGCATGCATTATCACTGTTGTTTTTTGTGGTGTGTTTTTTTAATTATTACAGTCATCTCACTACTATGGGAAAAAGAAAGGTTTGATGAGCAGTACTGGCCAAGTGGGAAATAAGGGGGAGGGGGGGGATGCATCATGCTGGAGCAGAAGGAGAGCAGAGAAGACTTTCTGGACCTTGGGGAGGGGGGCAGGACAGGGGAGAGAGAAACAGAGATGCTGGGTGAGATGGGTATAGGGGAGGGAGAGGAGGAGATGCTGGATCATGGTGGGGTGAGGGGGAGATGCTGGATCATGGTGGGGAGAGGGGGAGATGCTGGATCATGGTGGGGTGAGGGGGAGATGCTGGATCATGGTGGGGTGAGGGGGAGATGCTGGGTGAGATGGGTATAGGGGAGGGAGAGGAGGAGATGTTGGATCATGGTGGGGTGAGGGGGAGATGCTGGATCATGGTGGGGTGAGGAGGAGATGCTGGATCATGGTGGGATGAGGGGGAGATGCTGGATCATGGTGGGGAGAGGGGGAGATGTTGGATCATGGTGGGGTGAGGGGGAGATGGATCATGGTGGGGTGAGGAGGAGATGCTGGATCATGGTGGGGTGAGGGGGAGATGCTGGATCATGGTGGGATGAGGAGGAAATGCTGGAACATGATGGGGTGAGGGGGAGATGCTGGATCATGGTGGGATGAGGTGGAGATGCTGGATCATGGTGGGGCGCGGGGGAGATGGTGGATCATGGGGGGGTGAGGGGGAGATGCTGGGTGAGATGGGTATAGGGGAGGGAGAGGAGGAGATGCTGGATCATGGTGGGGAGAGGGGGAGATGCTGGATCATGGTGGGGTGAGGAGGAGATGCTGGATCATGGTGGGGTGAGGGGGAGATGCTGGATGGGAGGTGGTAAAGACACAGTGAGACAGATGCTGGACCATATAGGTGGAGAGGGAGAAGAAGAGAGGAGGAGGAAATATTGAATGTCGGAGGGGAAAATATAGAGACAAGGAGGCCTCAGCAGGTGGACGGTGGGATGGGAAAAGGGGGCATCATGTTTAAAGAAGGGAGGGAGAAGAAAGCGCATGCTGATGGATGCTGAGACTAGGAGAAGTGTGCTGGAGGTTCCTGCCAGCAGATTCTTGGGATGGAAGAAGGGGGCAGATGCTGGGGCTGGGAGATGGGGGTGATGATGGAGGAGAAATAAGAGTGGGAAATATGAGGACTAGGAACGTGAGAGTGGGAGATGGAAAGCTCATAAGTGAGAGATGAAGATATTGAACTGGAGGAGGGGAGAAGGAGGAGTAAAATCTGACTTTAGGTAAACAGAAAGGTAGATGAGAACATTGGAGAGAAACAAGATGAATCAAAGTTTAATATCAATGATAGATATTGAGAAAGAAGTGAAGAAAGGGAGAGAGAAGAAACAGAAAATAGGAGACGAGGTCCTGGAGAAGGATTTAAGAAAAGACCAACAAAAGGAAGTGGAAAGGAGATCAGGAATAACCTGCTTAGAAAAATAAAATGATCAGACAACAAAATACCAGGCTCAGAATTTTCAAAATTTCTGCACATAATTTTTAATGCTCGTGCAAAATTCCCCTAGGAGTACATTTAGTACACTTAAAAGCAGACCTAAATTGTTATCTGGATAAGCGCCAAATGAAAATAACCACTTATCTGGATAGCAACCACTCAGCCTTGGATATTCAGAGGCAGCCTCTATTAGGATACTGCTGCTGAGGAACAAGATTATTATATTTCAGCAGTGAGGCTGACCGCTGCGGCTTTTCAGTGTCAGCCCATTTGAATATCAGGTGGTGTATAACTAGGGTTTCTTTTCTTAGGTGGTTATAATTATAAATTTAGGTGTTTTTAAATTTGTATAACAGATGCATATTCCATCTTTTCTGTTTGACAAAATGTACAAAGGAGATTATAGCAATTAGAAATACATTAACTACCTCTTGAGAAAAAGGTGAAACTTCTCAAAACCACCCTATTCATGGAACAATTCAAAGACGACCACCAATCATCCTAATCTCTACACAAACAGACCTAAGACATGACACACAAACCAATCAAACACCCCATTACTCTCATTAAGATGTATATAAATAAATAAGGGTGAGGAGGAGAGCTGGTGAAGGCAGAAAACTGCTAATGCCTAGAGCTCTTAAGTGAATAAGATTCCCATCTATATCTACCAGTGTGTCACTCTTATGAATCACCAACTTCTGTGTCACGGTCTCTAGTCGCTGCCATTTGAAAGAGTTTATACCCTCTGACAAGGGAAGGAGAGGATGCTAACAAGGGGAGCAGATGTGAATGGCACAGAAAGGCAGGAGGATGGAAGGCTGCATTGGCAGGGATGGAAGCTGGATCTACTGCTTGGAAGGCAGCTGTGCTTACCACTATACTGCTAGCTGCAAGGGCTCCAGCTAACAGGCAAGCACCTTTCTTTGTCAGTGGAACAAGAAAGCCCTTGTTTGTTTGCATTTGAATGAAACATCTATGAGCAATTTGTTATTTTATGCTTTCATTTAGCAGGGCTATCAGAGTAGGGTTACCAACTTTTTCACCGAGAAAAACCCGACACCTGTGGCTTGCCATGCTCCACCCATTCTCCGCCCCTAGTACCACCCCTGCCCCGCCCCCAGCCCCACCCAAAAAAATTACAGAGGATATGTGTAGGCTAACTTCCTTGGTCAGATAATAATTAAACTGGGAACCCCAAAATCCAAACATGAAATGTACAACACTGGAGAAATAAAACTATAAAGTCATTTCCTCTTGCACTAAAGAAAAACGCAAAGATGTTAGCAATACACACTTCCCAGACCAGACATATTCCAGTTAATAAATTCAAAATAAAAAGTATTTTTCTACCTTCTGTTTGGGCATTTTATTTTTCAGTTGCAATTGTTCCAGTCACTTTCTTCTGGTTTCTTTGTGTCTTCGGCGAGCTATCCATTTGTCCTTCCTTCTCTTTTCCATTCTCTCTCTATTTCTGCTTTAACATACTGATTGTTTCCCTTTTGCTCTTTTCCCCAATTCTTTCCTTATTCCTTTATCATCCATTTAAATTTCACCCTTCCATTCTCAAGCCCCTCTTACTCTCCCAATACCCAACCCATCATAGACTTTTCTTCCACACAAAATATTTTCCCCCTCTCCATTCTAATTCCCCATCTATTCTAGTCCTCCCCCAAAATCAGTTCCCTTATAGTTCTAGACCCACCCAGCATGCACTCCCTTCTAGTCCCATTCTCCCATGCCCCATATCAGCCCATTTCCAGTCCTATTCCAGGTCTTCATCAGCCCATTTCCAGTGCTAGCCCTCACATCACAGACCATTTCCAGTCCTAGCCCCCCCCCCAATCACAGCCCATTTCCAGTCCAAGTCCCCCATCACAGCCTATTTCCAGTCCTAGGCCCCCCCACTATCACATACCATTTGCTTTCCGAGTCCCCACGAAACATCACAGCCCATTTGTAGTCCTTGCCCCCCCCCCACCATCACAGTCCATTTGCAGTCCTAGCCCCCCTAATCACAGCCTATTTCCAGTCCAAGTTCCCCCTTCCTCCACCATAGCCCATTTCCAGTCCAAGTTCCCCCCCCCCCCTTTAGCCCTTTTCCAGTACAGGTCCCCCCACCATCACAACCCATTTCCAGTCCATGTCCCCGCCCCATAGCCCTTTTCCAGTCCAGATCCCCCTCCCCATCAAAACCCATTTCCAGTCCATGTCCCCCCCCCCCACATAGCCCTTTTCCAGTCCAGGTCCCCCTCCCCATCACAGCCCATTCCTTTCCAGTCCAATGCCCCCCCCATAGCCCTTTTCCAGTCCAGGTCCCCCCCCCCTTCACACACCATTTCCAGTCCAAGTCCCCCTAATCACAGCCTATTTCCAGTCCAAGTTCCCCCTCCCTCAACCATAGCCCATTTCCAGTCCAAGTTCCCCCCCCCCCCCATAGCCCTTTTCCAGTCCAGGTCCCCCTCCCCATAACAACCCATTTCCAGTCCATGTCCCCTCCACCCCCATAGCCCTTTTCCAGTCCAGGTCCCCCCCCCCCCATCACAGCCCATTTCTTTCCCGTCCAAGTCCCCCCCCCCTAGCCCTTTTCCAGTCCAGGTCCCCTCCCCCCATCACAGCCCATGCAGTCCTTGGCCTCCCCCCCCCCCCAACGGCAGCTGTCTGAGGCTTTAGAGGGAGCTGGGGAAGCCCGCGCGAGGCCCCTGCTCCCTCTGTACAGCCGCCAGCGTGAAGTGCCTTTTCCTTCACACTGGCGGCTGTTTCTGTGAAGCCGCGAATGCTGGGAAAGGTTAAAGGGCATTGCCTTTAACCTTTCCCAGCAATCGCGGCTTTACAGAAACAGCCGCCAGCGTGAAGGAAAAGGATCTTCACGCTGGCAGCTGTACAGAGGGAGCCGGGGCCTCGCGCGGGCTTCCCCGGCTCCCTCTGAAGCCCTCCGGTGTGTGGGCCGCCCCGGGGAAGGGTTTTTTTTTTGGACAGGTTGGGAGAAAAGCCTGTTTTTTGCTCTGGCCGCTCCCGATCTTGCGGCCAGAGCAAAAAACCGGCTTTTCAAGGGCCGGTTTTACCTCTGCGCCGGCAGCCGGCCTGGCCATGGAAAAACCGGCCAGGCCGGCTGAAAACCGGCCAATTGGCAACCCTATATCAGAGGACCTTGAAAGTATCTGGGAAGAGAAGCATAAAGCCGGACATCCTGCAGCTCAGCAGCTTGTTGCCACTCTGAAGATGGCTGCCTGCATGAGATCCTGAGAGCACAGGGGTTTCTCTTCTAGTCTTTCAGTTTCTCAGTCTAGATCCCTCCTCCCCTTCCTCTCTCTTGACCCTGAACATTTCCTGCCCCCCTCCCCCCCCCCTGCAGATTCTCTGCAATGCCAATCATCCGCCATTGAGACAGAAGCAGAGGTAGAAGCCTCATCCTTGGAAAGAGAGAGAGAGAGGGAAGAGTGAATCCTTCCCAGAAAAGCAGGAGAGAGAATGACTGAGGCAGAGCCTTCACAAGTAGAGCAGCTTTCACTCCAGGACTGGGGCATTTCGCCAGCAACTTACAGGAGGAGATTGTTCTGGATCTGGGTAGAATGGGTCTCTCTCACCTTCCTTCCCATGAGGCCATGAGTTCAGGCAACCAGTGGGGGTCCAACAGTGTTCACATACACAAATAGTTCACAACAGGCAGAAAGAAAGGCAGACGGAGCACATTACTCACAGGTCTACCATCCAGCCATATTTACTGAATACTAGCCAGCGTTTGCCACCCACTGTGCCCTCAGAGCTGATCTGGGAACAGTCACCGCTGCCCGAGGTTGAAGTCCACACCAGCACCTGGGCTCTGCTCTCAGCAATAAGAGACCCTGGCAGTGGCTCTTAAACCTGCAGGAGCTCCTTTGTATACTGGGCATGCCTCTCCTTCCTGCCTGCAGTGTGAGCCCTAGTGTGTGGGGATTAATGCCAATGGGCTGCTTGCAGGGTGTGGGATACTGGGCTCAGCTTTGTGCAGCACAGACACATTGTACCCAGCACCTCCTGCTGAGTGAGGGGAGGAGCTGCACCAAGCACCAGATTAGACTCACTCTCAGGCTGATATAATAACACTGCTGTAAAAATCTGTGTTAGACTTTTATCACAGCTTTGTTTACTGCCACATTAATTATTTAGAGTGTAATAAACTAATGATATGCAGAAATCACTAAAGTAAAGAAATCTGTGCTAAAACAGAAGTAAAGCAGAAAATACATTAAAATGGACCTGAAGTTAAACTTTCCATCCATTTTAAACTTCAGAGGTTCCGTGTTTGAGTTCCAAATGTCTCGAGACTTCTGAGCTAGGGAAACCCTGATACTAGAGAGTTCACACCCCACCCCTATAGGCACCACCACCCTGTACATACTTACCTATGTACACACACACCCACCCAATCTCCACCTACTGAAAAATAGCAGGGGATTTAAGCAAAGTCACTGACTTCAGCTGAACTGATCTCTTTTTACAAATATAGTTAGGTAGGTGAGTTTGTGGTGGATGTACTTGGATGGGGTTTGTAAAGTGTATGGATAGGGATACTTAGTAGTTGAGGGTTGGTTAGTGAGTGGGTGTATGTCTTTGGGTAGGGTGAGGGGTTGTTTAGTGAATAGGGGGTTTGGGGGATCCTGGTCCCAGGGTACTCTCACTCTTTTCACCTGGCTTGGGATCCTAGGACATGGTTTCCTGGAGCTTGGGGTCTTTGAGTCTGTAGATCTTGTGTGTGTGGTTCACCAAACTGGGCATCCCATCTCAAGGATCAGATGCCTTTGGTGACTTCCTTTTTAAGTATTACTGGAATATGCGCTGAAGCGGTCAGTGACCCACAAAAAACTCGGACTTCATCCTGCAGTACCAGACAAAATTAAAAGGTAACAACTGAAGGAACAAACCCAGCAGCTGCTCTCTGTATGCTATGTGTGTGCACATCTGTCTTTCTGTATGTGTGCATATACAGGACCATTGTGGGGCTTTGTGGAACCTGTGTGTTTTGGGGAAACTGCTAGGTACTTGTGATCTAGATTGGCCACTGTTGTAAACAGGATGCTGGGCTTGATGGACCTTGGTCTGACCCAGTATGGCATCTCTTATGTTCTTATGTCCTGGGTGAGAGGTGGGGCAATGCTGTATGCTGGGGGAGAGGGGGGCAGGGATTATTCAGTTATTAGGTCATTGCTGCTGGTCCCCTTCATGCCGCACAGAAGTGACTGTGCAGGAGCTGAGTCCCACTGCCGCATCCAGCAGTCTGCACCACTGTTCCCTGCAAGGAGAGGTCATCATTATTATTAAGTGTATCTCCAGAATAGATTTGGAAAGTCCTAACCTACCAGAAACACTTGTACCAAAACATAAGGATGCTTCAGACAGATGCAAGTTTGGAGGCTGGGTAAAATAAATGGATGAGGGAACTGGAACTTGTCTGCTCATCTGCTTAAAATAGTAGAGGACAAAGAGGAAAAAAAATAAAACTTACTTAGGTAAGTAATACCCTGCAGGAAGACAAGCATACAGCAATGGGAGTGTAATAATTTCAGCTAGAGCAGTGTAGATGGAAACAACCAATCAGGGCAACTGGTCACTCCGATCCATGCATGCAGAGGTGTCGTAAAGGGGGGGGGGGAGCACAGGGGCCATGACCCCACCAAAACTCTACTCTGTGTTCAGGCATTCCCCTACTTCAGCATGCGGGGATCCAATCTCCTGTGGGCAGAAGTAGAGGAAGGCTGGCAAGCAGCAGGCTGCCCGCAGGGATCCCATCCCCCATGGGCAGAAGAGCATTGCGATTGCATAACAGATCCCTCCTGTCTGCTCGTGGGAGAGCAGATCCCTGCGGGCAGACAGGAAAGTCTTTGCTGTAATCACAGCTTCTCTTCTTCTGACCATGGGGGATGAGATCCCCATGGGCAGTCTACTGCCTGCCGCCCACGATCATTGAAAACACTCTTCCTGTCTGATCGCAAGGAACATGGGCAGACAGGAAGGGTCTTTACAATGATCGTGGTCCTCGGGCAGCAGTCTGCTCGCAGGGATCCCATCCCCCATGGCAAAAGAAAAGCCACAATGGTGGCAAGGACCTTCCTTGTCTGCAAACAGGAAGGGTCTCTACCTGCAGGGCGGTGCTTGGGTGGAGCTGGAGTGAAGTTAGGTGGAGTTATGGTGGAGCTTGGGACGGGGACGGGGCCTGGGTCCCACCAAAGAAAAAGCCCTTCTGTCACCCCTGAATGCATGGAAACAAACTCTGCTTCCTGAGCTCGGTATGAGGTCACACGGCATTCTGCCTTCTTTGTTCTTGCCCCGTCATTACGGAATTCCCTTCCTGCTGACCTCTGTCTCCAAACTTCCCTCATTCGCTTCAAAGTGGACCTGAAAACCTACTTGTTTCAACTGGTGTTTGATCTTTAAGGACACATGCGCTTGCTGTGGGGGGCTCCCTTGGGCTGCCCCCGCCTGGATGACTTTTTACAGTAGATAAGACGGTCTCCTCTCATTGAATGGTTACTCTGTTGGCTGATTCTGTGGAATACTTCAACACGCCTTTGTACTCTACTGTCCTGTCACTTTGATTGTACTTCCTGTTTCTCCTCTTTTATGTTGTAAACTGCTTTGTATAATTAGTAAAAGGCGGTATAGTAAATCCTAATAAACACAAACATATCTGGCAGAGGGTAAAGGGTTAGGAAGCAGATTTTCTTGGAATAATGGAGAATAAGAAACAGAAAGGAAATCTATGTATCAGCAATTTGAGCCTGAAAATGAATATAAATATGGGAAAGAAATTTTGATAAATAGACAGACGGTAGCTGATCTCACTGGAGTAAGGCTCTCTCTCTCCCAGGACCTTTTGTCAGGTGCTTTGCTTGTTGTAGATGTAGTGATGCTATGGATTGATATTGAATTTGTACCTTATAAATCAAAAGTAAAGCTTGTGATGTTACAGACTTGACAAGATAAATACAATTTTTCCATGCTTTTATGGTGGCACGAGCAATTTGTTTAGGTCCTATATATGCAATTTTTGGATGTTGGGGCGGATACAAGCAGGGGAAGTCCAGAAAAACCCCTACATCTTGGTGACCCCGATGTGATTTTGGGTGACTCACAGTGCAGTGACGTCATCGGGAAGTGTTCTCCCGTGTTCGCTGGACGAAGCACAGGTCGAGAAGGAGGTAAGCGTGATTTGGATTCCTGCAGAAGAAGCATCATCGTGAGGGTGAGATATGCTTTTACCTTTTTATTTGTTTTAAGGTACCTTTTATTTAGATATTCTAGTTAAAAGTAGGATGTTTTTATATAGGTTCAAGATAGCATAGGAATGAGTAGGATATTTAAGAAAAAGATTGATGAAACTGACAAAAACTAAAAAAGAACTATTAAATTAGAAGAGCCATGAGTTAAATATTGGGAGGAGCGGAAGTCAGAACTGGAGAGATTTCTTTTTCTTCTGATGTGGCATGGAGAGAGGTGAATGTGTGTTACTGTCACAGCCAGCACCGCACAACTTAACGTGAACACTTGGCAGTGTTATCAAGTAACTAGGGACAGAGAGGACAGTATTTGGAACAGAGTTGCAAGGAAGTTGGTCGGCATCCCTGAAGGACCACATAAAACAAAACTTTACTAGATGGAATTGGCTGATTCAGGTTCTTTGGTACCTGGTACATTCTTTTTCAAAATGTGAATCAAGCCCACACTGAGATATCTCCCATCTGGGATGTGTGTATTGGAGATTTCTTTTAAAACAATTGAATCACTTCAGAATAGAATTACATAGAATGGGCATGAGAAACACATTTATAGTTTCCTTTTTCTATATTAATTAATGTCTAACTATTACCATTACTTTCACTGCACCTTTGCATTTGAACTGCAGTTTAGCATAGCACAATGGTTTTCAAACTTAAGTTTCTGGATCATCGAACAGGTCTGATTTATAATATTGAGAGTGAATATTCACGAGGTATATTAGCAAATATATTTTCTACATACCAGGTTAATTTGTATATTTTGGTTGTCTGAAAAGTAGGCCTGTTGAGGTGATCCAAGAATCAGAGTGCTGAATCAGAACAGCATAACAAAAAGGAGACGCACAGGGTGAAAGAAGAGTGGAATAAGCTAATAAAAGAAGAGTGGGCAGAAATATTAGGCACAGTTCAATTGGAATATTGAGAGCAGCCAATTTGTGAGAACGAATTGGCACAATGGAAAACAGAGTAGAAGCCAGTTCTGAGGAATGAAAAAGGACGATGAGAAGAAAAAAGAAAGTGAAGGTTCAAATAAAACAGAAAAGCAGCATGAGGCAGAAAAGCAAAAACTTAGGACCATTATAAAACAAAAAAATGAAATTATTAGAGATCTGGAACAGTATGACATTGAAGAAGAAGACCCCTGGGAGAATTTCAGCTTATAAGCTCAGGCTTGGGACCAGGCAGGACCAAACAGCGTGGGTACTTGGAAAGGGGGATGGGCAGGACCAGCTCAGTCACAGGATTTTCAGAAACTTCCAGAGCCACAATGTCAGTACCGAATTCCCTACCCCCAGGTGTGAAACTATCGCTGGAAGAGAGATTGGAACAGAGTTAGGTCTTTATTTTTTAGTGTATTTTGTGAGAGGTTAAGGGTTTACAATACTAAGGGGCTTGTTTACAAAGCCGCGGTAGCGATTCGCGATCGTTATCGGAGCCGCGGCCCCATTGATTTCAATGGGGCCGTGGCTCCGATAACGATCGTGAACTGCTACCGCGGCTTTGTAAACAAGCCCCTAAGTCTTGCATAAGGTGGAAAGAACTCCATACCCAGAATAAGGATGAAGATAGTTCTAGTAATTCATTCAAACCATAGGAACTTTCACTTCTCCCAGGACAGGCAGGATGAGTCAGCCACAAGTGGTGACGTCATCCGACGGAGCCGAAAGGACGGAAGTACTCTCACTAGCCCAGAAGGCTTTAGCCCTCTGGGCGTGACTACTAGCCCTGCCCTTGAGAACTGCTCCTAGCTGGCCAGATTTTTGTCTTCCGCTTGCCAGCAAGACGTGTTTACTTACTCTCACGATCAACATCAACTTTACTTACTTCAAATGAAGAAAACCGGCTTCAAAAAGTGTTCGGGGTGCTCCAGGAAGATGGCCAACGCAGACTCCCATCAGCTATGCGTCAGATGCCTCGGTAAGGAGCACCCCGTTCAGGACTGCCTTTCTTCCGCATGTATGTCCCCCCGGGTTCTCAAATCCCGAAAGCATGCTCTCCTTGACATTGCGGCTGCCGAGTCTCCCTCCTCTGCTCCCAGAATTGCTCCAGGAACTGCCTCTGAGCTCACTCTGGCCAGGGACATGCCTTCACAAGCCTCTGTCCCCCGCCGCGATGCAGAAACTCCTTCCACGTGTCTTCCCATGGAGGCTGCCATGTCTGCCCTACCAGACTCCATCTTACTTCCGGTGCCTCTTCTGGGTCCCAGCACCCTCAGCTCCCAACCACAGCCTATCAGCACTCAGAGGAGCTCTGACGGACCACAGCGCAGATTAAGCCTGCACCGACACCACGGATCACGGAGCAGACATCGGAGCAGTCAGCGATCAAGGAGCAAGCATCGGAGGAGCAAAAGATCCCGGAGCAGGCATCGGAGCTGGCAACGATCATCCCGCACACACCGCCGTCGGAGCAGGAGCAGCCACACTGACATCAGACGGCGCCGGGATCAGCATCGGAGCAGTAACAGCAGTGACAGCCGCAGTTCTTCACGGCGCAGATCTCATCACCGCAGGAGTAGCTGCAGCCGCAGCCACAGCGCTGTCAGGGGATCCAACAGAGGGTATCGCAAGGATCAGCACCCACAATCTGGCCAGTCTTCCCCCTCTCCTGCACCCAGCCACAAGGATGGTGAGTCCTCTCCTTCCTACCAATCCTCTTTGGCAGGCTCGATATCTTTGGAGGACGAGGAGGAACAGTTGCATGACCTCCCTGATCCTGCAGCCACAGATGCTCCACTGCAGCAGGCCTCTGAGGCCCCTGAGGCTCTCCAACTGTTCAAAGACATGTTTCAACAATTGGCTTCCTCCCTGGCCAGCCTGGCCTCTAAGCAATGGCCGACGCCACCTCCTCAGCTTGCGCACTGTGTCGCTGCTACCCCTGCGCTCTCTATGCCTGCTATCACCGAGCCTCTCCCGGGAGCCATCCCACCACCTCCACGGCCAGACACCGCCAACCCTCCATCTCAGACCGGGCCCATGCCCCACCGAGACTCCATCTCCACTGCCTCGGACTACCCCTCCACCTCTGACAACCCCCCAAGTTCTCCAGAGGATTTGTCCTACTACAAATTTGTCTGCAAAGTAATCTCCTCGTTATCCATCGTATGTCCAAACACCCCGGACCAACGCGACGAAGTACAGGGCGCCCTGAAATTCGTCGACGCCCCCAGAGCTATCACCGCGTTTCCTGTTCATCAACTCCTTCAGGATAACCTGCTCAAAATATGGCAAAACCCCGCTTCCAACCAGGCATGCCCTCGCAAACTAGACCTCAAGTATGCCATTCAACCCTCGCCTGGATTTGACAAGACGCAGCTCCCGCACCAATCTATTGTGGTCGAGTCTGCTCTCAAACACTCTAAGTCCTCCCGCGCCTCTGCCAGCGCACCACCGGGTAAGGACAAAAAACTTCTGGATGATACTGCAAAAAGAGTCTACCAAGGAGCCATGTTAGGCGCGAGAATTGCGGCTCATCAATTCCAGCATGCTATCTACCAAGACCTGCTGGTCACCAACATTAAAACCGCCGCCGCCCAGCTCACTGAGCCACCGCCAGCTCTCCTCTCTGCCTTAGCGGATCTCGAGGAGGCCATTAAACATCAAGGCCGGGCGGCACATGATGCTTTTGAGACAGCTGCCAGAACTGCAGGCTCGGCCATCTCCGCCCGTCGCCTATCCTGGCTCAGAGCTTCGGGGCTGCGACATGACTCGCACGACAAGCTTGCAGACGCCCCCTGCGCTGGCGACTCGCTCTTCGGCAACAAAGTAAAAGACACGGTGAACGACATGCGAGAGCGCTGTACCACTCTTCAAACCCTGGAAGAGAACTCTGCTCATCCTCGCTCGTACCGCAAAGCCACTTCGCACAACTCCGCCTCCTACAAGCGCTACAACTCATACCGCAAATGGCAACAGCCACGGTACAAGCAGCAGCCTTACCAACAGTCCTACAGGCAGAAACCGAGACAGCGAGAGCGTGCTCAGAAAAAGGCCACTCCCGGAACAGCTAAAAACAACTCCAGTTTTTGACTTTCCGCCCTGCACGCACCTATCGACTGGGGGCCGCTTGTCCGCTTTTCGACACTCATGGGAGGCCATAACGACGGACAGGTGGGTGATCAACATTCTCAAGCAGGGCTACAAAATAAAGTTTGCCTCTCTCCCACCTCAGCGCCCTCCACCTGCGACCAACACCCCCTCCCAGCATCTTCAGGCTCTGACCGCAGAAATTTCATCGCTCCTACTTTCAGGAGCCATCAAGCCTGTTCCTCCCAGCGACACCAACAACGGGTTCTACTCGAGGTATTTCCTCGTTCCCAAAAAGTCGGGGGACGTTCGACCCATCCTCGACCTGCGGAAACTCAACAAATGCATCGTCAAGGAAAAATTCCGGATGCACTCCCTGTCATCCATCCTCCCTCTCATTCAGACACAAGAGTGGTTGGCCTCACTGGACCTCCAGGATGCCTACACCCATGTTCCCATGCATCCCCAACACAGAAAATTTCTGCGCTTCAAGGTTGCGGGCCATCACTACCAATACAAGGTCCTCCCCTTCGGTTTATCCACTGCACCACGAGTATTCACCAAGTGTGTGGCAGTGGTGGCAGCTCACCTGCGAAAACTCGGGATAGTCGTTTTCCCCTACCTGGACGACTGGCTGTTCACCGCCTCGTCTCCTGCAGATCTCAACATCGCAGTCAAGAAGGTGCTAGTGCTTCTGAACTCTTTGGGCTTCCTAGTCAACCACCGGAAGTCACATCTCCTCCCAACTCAGATGCTAGAGTTCATCGGAGCCTACATCGACACCACGCAGACCAGGGCCTTCCTTCCGCTAAACAGGGTGCACACTATTGTTCGCCTGGCCTCACAGGTGTTGGACTCCTCGCAGGCGATGGCACGAACCCTACTTCGTCTCCTGGGCCACATGGCGGCCACCACTCATGTTCTCCCTCTTGCGAGACTGCACATGCGAGTTCTCCAGTGGCACCTTCGCTCGCACTGGTGCCAGCACTCTCAGCCCCTGTCCACCATGATACCCATCAACCCCTCGGTATCCAGATCAATCTGCTGGTGGACAAACCCGCACCATCTGAAGCAGGGCAGGAGCCTCCAGCCACACGCACATCAGGTCTCTGTCACCACAGATGCCTTACCCCTAGGCTGGGGTGCTCATTGTGCACGATTCCGCACCCAAGGCTCCTGGTCAACATCAGAAAAGGCTCTACACATCAATGTCCTCGAACTCAGAGCTGTCCGCCTAGCGCTGGTCGCCTTCCAGGAAAATATAAGAGGCAAGGTTGTCCGGATCCTAACCGACAACCAAGTCACCATGTTCTACATAAACAAGCAAGGCGGCACAGGGTCAAGGATACTCTGCAAGGAGGCTCTTCACACCTGGCGCACCGCCCTCTCATACAAGTGCAGCCTCCAGGCTTCCTATCTCCCTGGGGAGGAGAACGTAATAGCGGATCGCCTCAGCAGGCAACTAAATCCCCACGAATGGTCCCTCCACATTACGGTGGTGAAGTCGCTCTTCACAAGGTGGGGTCAGCCAAGCATCGATCTCTTCGCGTCTCCAGAGAATGCCAAATGCCATCACTTTTGCTCCAAGAGACCAGCCCCGCACAGGGTAGCGGCAGACGCCTTCGATGTGGCGTGGAATCAGTGGCCCCTGGTGTATGCCTTCCCCCCCACCCCGCTCATAACGCTGACCATCCAGCGCCTGATCAGGGACCGGGCCACCACCATCCTGATAGCCCCCTATTGGCCGAGGCAAGTCTGGTTCCCGTTCTTGCACCGCCTGGCTTCGGAGCCCCCGATCCGCCTGCCCCGGAATTCGGACCTGCTCTCTCAGGACAACGGGATGCTGCTCCATCCAAACCTCCAGATGCTATCGCTAATGGCCTGGAAGCTGAGGGGCTAACCCTGACACCTTTCAACCTCTCCGCAGAGGTACAACATATCATCCTAGCAGCCCGACGCCCTTCCACGCGTAAGTCCTACAGCCTTAAGTGGCGTTGTTTCAGTCTCTGGTGCAAGGAGCGGCTCATTGACCCTTTCTCTTGTCCGGTGCCGTCGCTCCTCCAGTATCTCTCCTCCCTTTCGGCATGTGGGCTACGGACACAGTCAGTTAGAGTCCACCTGTCTGCCATTGCAGCATTCCATCAGCGCATTGGAGATTCCTCTGTGGCAACGCTTCCCCTAGTAACCAGGTTCATGAGGGGCCTTTTCAATCTGCATCCCCCCATCACTCAGCCAGTACCTCCCTGGGACCTTAACATCGTCCTTAACCAACTCACGGGGGAACCCTTCAAGCCCCTCCACCTTGCCAACCTTAAATTTGTCTCCTGGAAGACTCTATTCCTCCTTGCCATCACCTCTGCCAGACGGATCAGCGAGCTTCACGCCCTCGTCGCTTACCCGCCTTATACCACTCTCCATCAAGACTGTGCCTGCCTTCGAACTCATCCGAAATTTGTCCCAAAGGTTGCCACTGCTTTCCACATCAATCAGACCATTGAGCTGCCATGCTTCTTTCCTGAACTCCACTCGGACCAAGAACAGCAGCGGCTCCACACCCTGGACTGTGTTAGAGCCCTCCGCTGCTACCTAGAGCGGACATCCACCCTTCGGACTGGCTCCCAACTGTTTGTTTCATACGACCCTAACAAGCCCGGGCGCCCCGTATCCAAGCGTACCTTGTCCATCTGGATCTCCTCCTGCATCTCCCTCTGCCTCTCTCGCGCGGGAGCCCCTCCTGCCTCTGACGTCAGAGCCCACCACCTGAGAGCACTCGCAACCACTATTGCGAACCTGAGATCCGTCCCAATTCCCGACATCTGCAGAGCAGCCACTTGGGCCACCGTCCATACCTTCCAGCGCCACTACTGCCTGGATATGGCGAATCAGAGCGGTCCCGCCTTCGGGCTCGTGGTCCTGTCTGCGGCCTCCAATATGCCATTGGATGCTCAGCTGCACTAAGACTCCAACCTTGAACATTACTTCTCATGACTCTGTTCGCTGTATGCACATTGTGTTGCACTGTTGTTTTGCACTTTACAACGTTTTGCACTGCTATCACTTTGCTGTACTGTTGTCTCATTGCTGTGCCACCCTTGATTGCATGTTTCCATACTATCATTTGCTGTGTATCACATTGACTTGCACATTCCCATGCTATGCTACTATTGTTGCTATGTTGCACATTAAAAACTGTTGCTGTGTTGCACACTCACTGTTGCACCTTATGCCCTGTCTTCATTCATCTGGACCTCCCCGATCCCTCTCGCCGCTGTAAGTGTAGCTTGGGAGGCACCACTTGTGGCTGACTCATTCTGCCTGTCCTGGGAGAAAGCAAGGATACTTACCTGTAACATGAGTTCTCCAGGGACAGCAGGATAAGTCAGCCACACCTTCCCACCCGCCTCCCCTGCGAGAGGATCGGGGGATTCCTACCAGCAGACCTCTGCCTTCCACCTCCTAGCTCTTGCGCACTTCAGCTTGGGAAGATCTGGCCAGCTAGGGGCGGTTCTCAAGGGCAGGGCTAGTAGTCACGCCCAGAGGGCTAAAGCCTTCTGGGCTAGTGAGAGTACTTCCGTCCTTTCGGCTCCGTCGGATGACATCACCACTTGTGGCTGACTTATTCTGCTGTCCCTGGAGAACTCATGTTACAGGTAAGTAACCTTGCTTTATGTTAGCTGTACCAGTCGGTGATTAAGTAGAAAATCAAGTTGTATAGGCTTTCTTGTTTATTGCTGGTTTCTGACCTTAATAAAGTATAATTATGTATTACCAGCAGGGTGTTTTTAACCGTGACTTTGCTTACAAAATTGCTGTGTACTCCACGCTGTCCAAGTAACTTGATGGGACAGGATCTGTTATCTGCCTTTGAGGTACAGATGTCCTTTACGAGCACGCCATAGAGTCACCCACATTTTTGTTGAAATCCATTTGGTCTAATAAGCTTTGCACCACCTGATAGAATTAAACTAAAAAAGAAATTGCCATGGTCCCAAAAATAGCTCAATGAGAAAGATTTGTTTGCATATACAAAGCAGATACTTGTCTGTAACTTGTCCTTTCAGATTGAGGTCGAAAGCTAAGATTTAAAACTTTTAGGTTAAATGTAATTTGCCCAAACTATTTTCAAATGCCTGAAGTATTTTTCAAATGCAAGAGGAGAAAAAACAGAAAAACATGTTCATGATTAATCAATCATGTTTTTCCTTCCTTGCTCATGGGTTCCCGAGAAGAAATTCCTTTGTTTAAAAGACTAACATTGTTGTATCTGTTTGTGCATATAAGTACTTATTTGTGCTCATAGTCTGAAATGAAATAAGTACGTTTATTTTCAGATCTTAATGCACGATTTTACTCAGTCTATTGTCTTAAACACCAAGCACATGTAAATTTGTTCAGTTCAAATAATTTAAAACCAAGGAGAGGAGGTGTTCTCTGGTATTGCTGTGGCTGCATTGTAAAAGCTCAGTGCTATAAAAAAGAGAAGTATGTGCCATCCTGTTTCCTTTCATGATTGTGGATTGATGAACAGAACAGCAGCACCTTGTTTGCTGTGTGTGAGGTATACGTTTTTTTAGGAAAATGCACTTTGTTTTGAAAAACATTCCTGATTTTAGTTTTGGAGGAACAACTAAGAAAAACAGATATATGTTTAAGCACCATGAATTTATCTAGTTTAACCTCATGTATGTATGTTATCTAATGTGATCCTTACAGGACTATATTTATGCAGATGTCCAGTTTTAGATAAGCAAGCACGGGACGAGTAAAATCTTATTGATTCTTTTGAATTTGCATTGCCCTTGAATCTGTTAGAATTTGCTTAAAGACAGTACCTTAAGCTGACTGGACAAAATCAAAATCTTGCTTGTCATCAATGATCCAGGAGAAGTTTGGGAAAGAACACAGGTAGAGAGAGAAAGCTATAGTCATTTAATCATTTTCATGTTATGCTTAATAAAGGTTTTTAATGGATTGTTTTAGTTTTAAAGATACAATGTTAGGCTTAAATGAATGTTCGGTTTGTTAGAACAGCCTTATCAAATAAAGATACTTTAGCATGTCATAAAAACAAGGAGTTTGATGGAATGATGAGCACTTGACTCTGCAATCCTAGCCCAGACATAAGCTTAATAATTGGAACTGACACTTGGAGATAGGCTAGATGTACTTGCATCCTGATGGGCTTTGGAAACACCTACACTGGCCATGTGGTGTTTCCAAATGCTTTTCTACATTTTGCCTCTGTGTGCCCTGGCCAGACACGTGAAGGCAAAAGGAGGAAAGATATCCACACAAGTGGGGCCCCAGACAGCCCGAACAAGAATGATCTAATTAGAGAAGACTGCCCCAATAGTAAGAATGGTCCTGAGCAAAGGTATATATTGTGACAAGACCAGATGTATGATGAGCTTGTTTCCTGCGCAGTAGAGGCTGCGTGGGGTATGGATGCAGGGCCGGCCCGTCCATTGAGCGAGAATGTTGTTCGCACAGGGCCCCGCGCGAACCACATTCTCGCTCAATGGACTGCTGCAGAGGGAGCCGGGGAAGCCCGCACGAAGCCCCGGCTCCCTCTGCACAGCCTGCCAGCATGAAGAGCCTTTACCTTCACGCTGGCGGCTGTTTCAATGAAGCTGCAAATGCCGCAAGAGGTTAAAGGGCATTGCCTTTAACCTTGCCCGGCATTCGCGGCTTCATTGAAACAGCCGCCAGCGGGAAGGTAAAGGCTCTTCACGCTGGCGGGTTGTGCAGAGGGAGCTGGGGCCTCGCGCGGGCTTCCCCGGCTCCCTCTGCAGCCCCTTAGATGGCGCGGGGCTCTTCGGGAGGGCGGCTAGGACTGGATGGGCTGTGATGGGGGGGGGGAAACGGACTGGAAATGGGCTGTGATGGGGGGAGGCCTGCAAATGGGCTGGGATGGGGGAAACAGACTGGAAATGGGCTGGGATGGGGGAGGGGAACGGACTGGAAATGGGCTGTGATTGGGGGGGGGGGGGGAAACAGACTGGAAATGGGCTGTGATGGGGGAGGACTGCAAATGGTCTGTGATGGGGGGGGGGGAACGGACTGGAAATGGGCTGTGATTGGGGAGGGAAACAGACTGGAAATGGGCTGTGATGGGGGGGGGGGAGAACGTACTGAAAATGGGGTTTGATGGGGGAGGACTGCAAATGGTCAGTGATGGGGGGGGAATGGACTGGAAATGGGCTGTGATGGGGGGGAGACGGCAAATGGGCTGGGATGGGGAAACAGACTGGAAATGGGCTGGGATGGGGGAGGGGAACGGACTGGAAATGGGCTGTGATGTGGGGGGGGGGAATAGACTGGAAATGGGCTGTGATGGGGGGAGGACTGCAAATGGTCTGTGATGGGGGGGGATAGGACGAAATGGGCTGTGATGGGGAAACAGACTGGAAATGGGCTGTGATGTGGGGGAAACAGACTGGAAATGGGCTGTGATGGGGGGGAACAGACAAATTGGGCTGGGATGGGGGGAAACAGACTGGAAATGGGCTGTGGGGGGGAGAACAGACTGGAAATGGGCTGTGATGGGGGGAACGGACTACAATTGGGATGTGATGGGGGAGGACTGCAAATGGGCTGTGATGGTGGGGGGGGAATGGACGAAATGGGCTGTGATGGGGGGAACTTGGACTGGAAATGGGCTGTGGTGGGGGGGAGAACAGACTGGAAATGGGCTGTGATGGGGGGAATGGACTACAAATGGGCTGTGATGGTGGGGGGGGATAGGACTGCAAATGGGCTGTGATGGGGGGAACTTGGACTGGAAATGGGCTGATGAAGAGCTGGATTAGGACTGGAAATGGGCTGATGGGGGCTGGAATAGGGCGAAGTGGGCTGACGAGGGGGCTAGGATTGGAAATTAGCTGATGAGGGAGCGTGGAGGAAATGGGCTGATGAGGGACTGGAATGGAACTGGAAAAGAGCATATGGGGGCTAGGACTGGAAATGGGCTGATGAGGAGCTAGGATAGGACTAGAAATGGGCTGATGGGGGAACGTAGACTGCAAATGGGTGATGGGCTGGAATAGGACACTGGAAATGGGCTGATGGGGGCTGGAATAGGACTGGAAGTGGGCTGATAGGAGTTGGAAAAGGGCTGGAAATGGGCTGATGGGGAGCTTGGAGTGGAAATGGGCTGATGTGGAAGCTTGGGAGACTGGGACTAGAAGGGGGCAGATGCTGGGTGGGTCTAGAACTATAAAGGAGCTGATTTTGGGGGAGGACTAGAAAGGGATGGGAAATGAGAATGGAGAGGGGAAAAGATATTTTGTGTGGGAGGGTAGAAAAGTCTACGAAGGGCCGGGTATTGGAAGAGTACGTGTAGATTGAGAATGGAAGGGTGAAATTTGAGTGGATGATAAAGCAATAAGGAAAGAAATGGAGGAAAGAGAAAAAGGGGAAAGATCAGTATGTTAAAGGAGATATCGAGAAAAAATTTGGAAAAAAATCTAAAAGAGAAGAAAGGAAAATGGATAGCTCGCAGAAGACACAAAGAAACCAGAAGAAAGTGACTGGAGCAATTGCAACTGAAAAGAAAATGCACAAGCAACAAAAGGTAGAAAAATACTTTTTTATTTTGAATTTATTAACTGGAATATATCAGCTCTGGGAAATGTGCATTGTTAACATCTTTTGTGTTTTGTTTAGTACAAGAGGAAATTAATTTATAGTTTTATTTCTCCAGTGTTGTTGTACATCCCAAGTTTGGCTTTTGGGGTTCCCAGTTTAATTATTGTCTTCCTATTTCTAAATTGTGATCCCTTGTTCTTTGGTGACGGTCTATATTCTGCATTTTAACCAAGCTGAGGTATTCTGTTCATGTAGTTTCTATTTGACCATGTCACTTGTTTTCTTTCCCCAGTAGGAGATGCATTGGTATTCTCTGAGATGTATTGGTTTAATATTTGCAGTGTTGCCTTTTGATAGGTAGGGTTTGGTGCTTTGTGAGTCCTGGCAGAGCTGTTATGATATGGTGGATTTGCTATGAGTTCTAAATGGTGTCACCACTCACCCTCCCAGAGGTAATTAGCATAGGTAGGGCAAGTGGGTAGTTGTGTTTCTTTGGTGGTAAAACTTAAAATGGAGGTGTAGAAAGGCCTCCTGGGTAATGTAGTCCACCAACCATGAAAATGAGTACACGTTGTGCACGAGTGGTTTAAGGAAATTAGGATTTATTTCCCCTCCCGGGGTTAGATGTTGAAGACCAAGAATAAGGACTATTTACAACGAAATTATACTTCCAGTGATAACAAAAATATTGCTTACTTTCAGCTGTTATACAAAACCAAAACAATAAACAGTTCCTTCCAAAATGTTTCTTTTGGCTGTTTCTTTCTCCTTAGTAAAAGCCAATATATTCAGCACAGAGACTGCACATTATCCGCCACCGTATAAGAACAGTCCATCATATATTCTGACTCAGGAGGTTGATATGGGTCCCAGTGCATACAATCAGTTTCTTCCTGGAAACCTTTTAGAACAGGTTCTTCTCTTTGCCAGGCAAACTGTTCTCTTTCACTCACAGGGTTTCCTTCCCCCAACCTGCTTGGTGAGTCTAAATGCTTGCTCTCAGGTGCAAACAGCTCTCTGTAGTTAAAGGGTAATACGTTTCCCTCTTCAGCTTTATAACATGGAATTCTTCCTTTGTTTTTAATACTACTTCCTCTCAGGATTCTCCCTTGGCTACCACACGGAAAACAAAACTCCTCTCCCCCTTCTGATATATATTTATAATCAGGGAAATTGACTTTACCTGGAGTCTGCCTTTTGTGAACCCAGCGTGGCTGTCTTTTCTGCTTTTCAGCATAAATGTCCTTGCTTCCTGAGCAATAGAAATCCTCTGTGCCTCCTATGTTTAAGCACTGCTCCCTGTGTCCTGGACCTGAATGTCCTACACAGCTCTTGTCCTTTGAAGAGTATCTCCAACTAGGATTGGGATTTCTTTTACCTTTTCCCACGCTTGCTGTATCTCTCTCCGTGTCGGAGACTGAGCTTCCATCTGAGACTCTCCCCTTGTCTCTGCTCGTATCTTTGCCCGTGTCTGTGTCTGTCTCCGTCTCTGTCACTCCTCTTCTTTTTACTAGAGGGTTTTTATCTAGCTTCCTTCCCCCGTTGTATTGAGCCACACCTCCCCCCAGGTGTTCACAGTTCCCTGATGAGGTAGGAGCTAGCTCAGGGGATGGGCGTTCCCTAGCCCTCTGTGACGAGGTTTGTTTATGGTTTCCATGCCAACCCTCCATGCTTGACTCAGCACTGACAGCTTTGGTTTCATTTTCCACAGAAACCTCTGTTTCCATCGGTTCTGAACCTTGCACTTCACGACAATGGTCAGTGTTTATAGTACTTCCTAATGGGCCTGGCGGTTGGCACTGGAATATAGTAACGTAGAAATCTATTAGTCTTTCTTTATCCAGACACTCATTAAGAAGCATGTTTACTAAAAATGCATGTTAACATTATGCAAGTATTTATGCAAATGAGGCTCCCTATACAAATGAGGCCCCACAATTAATCTCCGCACATGGCCTTGCACCCCCCTTGGGCCACCCCTGTATGGATGCCTGGGTTCTCCCCAGTATCTCTTTTTGTCGAGAGTTTTGTGTGAATGGCAGTATGTATTGTTCTGTGTATTTGTCTATTATACTGTTTCTCTTGTGTCCAGGAAGGCCTGTCATACTAGCTGTTGAGTCAGAAAGTAAGACAGAATTCATGCATGCAGGACCAGACATCTGCATCTAAGATAAGACAGAATGACCCTGTTTGCTTGCAGTGAGAAGTGGTAAGATCTGTAATTCTACTGGACTGTTTTCCTTTGTTCTTAGCTTTCTGTTTCTGTAAGATAGCGAATAATAAAAAGATATTTGGAAAAAAAAATCCATTAGCTAATTGTGTTGCTTAGGATTGACTGCTGTATGTAAGCAGCAATCCAAGAAGGGGAACCTCCAAAACCTTAAAACCTTGTAAAACACGAAACTGTCTTGCCTTTGACTCTGTACAATATGAAAAATGCTCCAACTGAGGTCATTATTTGAAACCTGGAGACTGGATCCTGGCAAAAGCATACCACCAGCACATTCCACAACTGCTACCGGTATGTGAGGGAACGCTCCAAGTACTTAAGAACATAAGAACATAAGACATGCCATACTGGGTCAGACCGAGGTCCATCGAGCCCAGTATCCTGTTTCCAACAGTGGCCAATCTAGGTCATACGTACCTAGCAATATCCCCAAAAGACACAGGTTCCTCAATGCTTGTACTGGGTCAAGCATTGATATCCTGGGTCCCTTTTTAATAGTGGTTTATGGACCTTTCCTCCAGGAACTTGTCCAAACCTTTTTTAAACCCAGCTATACTAACAGCCCTTACCACATCCTCCGGTAACAGATTCCAGAGTTTGATTACACGTTGAGTGAAAAAATATTTTCTCTTATTTATAAGAACATAAGACAATACCAGAGCAGCCAAGGCCCTAGCAGCTGGAAAGAGAGAAGAGAAGACTCCCGAAGAAGATACACAAATGACTGTGTGCTATTATCCATTTGGCAAACCTGCTGATGTAGAATCCCTTTCGTTA
This sequence comes from Ichthyophis bannanicus, assembly GCA_033557465.1. Lineage (NCBI taxonomy): Eukaryota > Metazoa > Chordata > Amphibia > Gymnophiona > Ichthyophiidae > Ichthyophis > Ichthyophis bannanicus. The sequence continues at coordinate 163,197,424 of CM066045.1, forward strand.
AGTGGCAAACTGAGAAGCCTAGAGTGGACTGAATTTATAGTTCTATATTTAATTTCTGTTATCATTGTAATCTTGCTGTTATTATTTATTTAAGATGTTCTTTCTCCATTTTGTTGTGCTTTAGTAAGCCTAGCCCTGATACGACTATTCCAGCTATCCTTGAATATAACAAGAAAAACTATAGCTGTCAGGAAGAAAGAAATTACACTAAATGTCCTTCCAATTTGGCAACAGTAAACGTTGCTTCTCCCTTTCAGCTCTTGTGAATATACTACCCTAGCCCATAGACCTAGAGTTACTAATTTAAATGGGAACCTGTCTGATGCCCATCCTCTTATTCCAGAGGGGTTCCATTTGGTTCCAATATTCAGGTAACAAGTAACTCTATATGGATTTCCTCTCTTTTCAAGTTCCCTATGTTAGGTATAGAATTAATGGGATTCAGATCTCATGTGGCAACTTGGTCTCGTCATGTCTCCATCTCTTCAGTGAGTGTCACTGGAGGTTCCGGATGGCCGAGTGCAGAAGGGCACACTATGGGAACAACAGGAGGGACCTGAAGTGGGATTCAAGAGGGGAATGTAGGAAAACAAATGAATCCCCTTCAGGTACCTTTGTTATAGGTTGAATCCATCTTGTGCTAACGTCTATAGCTCAGGCCTAAGAAACAGCCTGCTCTGACTTTTTTCACACTGAAACTACAAAATCAGCAAAATTGAGCAGTGAAATGAGCTAATATCCTGTCCCAGAGAGCTGACACAATGAGAGACTCTGAACGCTATACAGCTAATGAAAGACTGTCACTTGGGCCTCTTGAATGAGCAAAGTAGAACGTAAACAAGGAAGACGAACATCAGTATCTACAGTTTATCTGCAGGAAACATGACTCGCAGAAGGCGAGTGAGAATGGATGCCACAGAGAAAACAGAGGGTAAAGGATTGGGAAGCAGATTTTCTTGGAATAATGGAGAATAAGAAACAGAAAGGAAATCTATGTATCAGCAATTTGAGCCTGAAAATGAATATAAATATGGGAAATACATTTTGATACATAGACAGACGGTAGCTGATCTCACTGGAGTAAGGCTCTCTCTGTCCCAGGACCTTTTGTTAGGTGCTTTGCTTGTTGTAGATGTAGTGATGCTATGGATTGATATTGAAATTTGTACCTTATAAATCAAAAGTAAAGCTTGTGATGTTACAGACAAGATAAATAAAAATTTTCCATGCTTTTATGGTGGCACGAGCAATTTGTTTAGATCCTGTATATACAATTTTTGGCTGTTGGGGCGGACACAAGCAGCCAGACATAATTAGATAATTCCCCTAATCGTAGGGGAAGTCCAGAAAACCCCCAACATATGTTAGCAGAATGGCAGAAGGAGCTTTACAGGGAGACCATGAAGGAGAATTATGAAACTCTGACAGCACTGGGTAATTCTAGTCCATTATTAGATGCCATATGCTGAAATGTTGTAAATGCCTTCTGTATGTGGTTAGTAGGTATTTAGCTGCCGTGTTCTCAGTCTCGTTCTATAACCATCATCAGATATTGAAAGGGGACCAGCAGCGTACTACAGAGAGAGACTTGTGCTTCCTTTCTGACTGCAGGCTCACCTCGCTGCTAATTCTATGTTGTGTAGATTAATTGGATTTGTAGACAGGTAAATCTTTTCAGAAGTGGTGTTTGTCCCTTGAGAATCCCAATCCCCCCATTTCCTGCTTTTATCATATAGTCTTAACTTCAGAGGTCAGAGTTGAATTATGGGGCAATTTTGAAAACTACTCGCAATGGTGCAAAGCTCACAGGAACTTTACCCCTGAGCTTTGCATCAGTTTTTGAACTGTGCTGCACAGAAATATTTTGCTTAATTTGGTTTTGTTCTTCTTTCTTGTGTTTGTTTTATTTCATGTTCTTTCATTTTAGTTTGGTTTATTATAATTTTATAAGGAGCCATGGACAGTAATATGCCAAGGACGTGCATAAGTCCCGTATTTGCAATGGCTTCTGTGTGTATATGGGCCGTTACACGTGTACTATAGCCGGTCGCTGTTTTATAAGTATGCATGTAAGGCCGATGGCGTGCACTTTCACTGTGGGTGTTCAGATGAATGGAGCTTGGGCAGAATGTAGGTAGAGCACGTAGTCACACACGTATGCACGTGAAATACACGCAAACATTTATAGCAGCCATAGGTCTGGTGCATGTGCTTGTACCTAGATCTGACACATGCTTCCTGCTACCTACACACATGTTTTATAAAGTCAAGGATGCGCGTACTTAACTTTATAAAACAGATATTAAATGCACTTGTAAAATGTGTGTTAACCTAAGCACAGCTTATAAAATTACCTTCATAGAGGCTGATATTCAAAACCCTTATTTGGACAGCCAATGGGAGGCTTTATGGATAGGAGTGTGGAGCGAGATATTAAGTGGATAGAGCCTCTGAATATCTCCACAGGCAGACCTGGCACTATCCGGTTAGTGGGAGCAAGAGCGGTGCCGGCACTATCTGGTTAGTGGAAGCAAGGGCGGTACCGGCATTATCCGGTTAGTGGGAGCAAGGGCGGTGCCGGCACTATCTGGTTAGTGGGAGCAAGGGCGGTGCCGGCACTATCTGGTTAGTGGGAGCAAGGGCGGTACCGGCGCTATCTGGTTAGTGTGATCAAGGGCGGTGCCGGCATTATCCAGTTAGTGGGAGCAAGGGCGGTACCGGCACTATCTGGTTAGTGGGAGCAAGGGCGGTGCCGGCACTATCTGGTTAGTGGGAGCAAGGGCGGTGCCGGCATTTATCCGGAGAGTGTGATTTTCAGCCTGCATTTATCTGGATAACTTAGGCCGCATGAAAAGCAGGACCAAGATGCTCTCCGATAAGTGCTGACTGAAAATCGTGCTCTCTGGACAGTGCCACTCAGTCTGGATATTCAGTTTCAGCTCGTATCCAGAGGTTGTCACTGAATATCACGCCGCTATTTAAGCGCCATTGCTGATCGCTGTGGCATTTGAATATCAGTCGTTTTGAAAATAGGACCCATAGATTTCAGCAAACAATGAAATGAAATGACTAAACCTCAACAGTGCACGCCTCCGAGGAAAAGAATGAGCACAGAGAGATTTAGGCCTGATTGATCTGATGGTATGCTTGCTTTTGGAAATAACGTGCCTAGTCTGTTTTTAGATTTAGTTATTTGGCTTTCCAAATCCAAGCTCAAGTTATTTCCAAGGGTAGGTCCCTGCCCCAGAGGGCTTACAATCTAAGGCAGTAGAGGGCAAAGAGGCTCTCCGAAGGCCACAAAGAGCATGTGCGGGAAAAGCAGAAGTTGAACCCTGGTTTTGCTGGTTCTCAGTCTGATTCTCTCACCACTGGGTCACGCTTCCCAAGACTGTTTTCAAGGAAAATATATAGAAATAGCAAAAGCATAACTCAGGCCTGAACAGTTTTTCTAGGAATCTAGGAGGCATCTTAAAAATTTAGGAGCCAGCCTCTGAGACCTCTATCACAGTGCTCCCAAAAGGTGTTCTGCAGCTCCTTTTTAAGGGACTGATTTACTGTTTTCTCAGCCGTCACCCAGTGTCTTTCTCTCATAGTCCCCAAGCCATCACCCAGTGTGTGTGTGTATCTCTCTCTCATTGCCCTCCTAACCATCAGCCAATGTCCCTCTCATTGCCCCCTCCCCGCAGCCAGCACATGAGGTGTTTGTCTCTCTCATTGCCCCTCCCCCTACCGCAGTCATCACCTGATGTCTCTTACCATTCATGTGCTGACGCTGTCCTTTACCACAATTGGCTCTGTGCATGGCAGAGGAAGGTATGCGGATCTCGTGAGACTTGAGTCAGTGAAATCAGCCTGAACTTCCTCCACCGTGTTGCTCAAGCTGTATGCAGAGAGCAGATCATGGTGGAGGGCAACATTGGTGATGGAAACAGATTTCAAGTGCATGAAATCCACAGTGCCAGGGTGCAATTTCTAGGCACCATGACAACCTGGCACCCTAGATTTCTTGAGTCCTGCCATAACTACAAGTGGAAAACCCCTTAGGTCTGGATAAATCAAACTACACAAGAAAGCCAAACCATAACTCAACGACCTATAAATATAAAATAATTTTTTGTCGGAGCTTGCCGTAGGAAGGTCGAAAGGGAAAACGACCTACACCAAGCGGGCAGCTACTTTTTCTCATAAGGTTCTTCACCAAAAATCAAATTATATATAGTGCAGTATAAACTTATCTCAGTTCATAGGCGCTGATAATGAAGATCCAAATGCACGACGCGCAAGTTTCGGGCACCTTTGCCCTGTCTCAAGTGCAAAATCCAATATATTCATCTATAGCAGCCATCTAGAAAAATGCCGTCAGTGCGGCTTAGGTCCTAACCGCACTGATGGCATTTTTCTAGATGGCTGCTATAGATGAAAATCTTGGATTTTGCACTTGAGACAGGGCAAAGGTGCCCGAAACGTGCACGTCGTGCATTTGGATCTTCATTATCAGCGCCTATGAACTGAGATAAGTTTACACTGCACTATATATAATTTGGTTTTTGGTGAAGAACCTTATGAGAAAAAGTAGCTGCCCGCTTGGTGTAGGTCGTTTTCCCTTTCGACCTTCCTATGGCTAGCTCCGACAAAAAAATATTTTATATTTATAGGTCGTTGAGTTATGGTTTGGCTTTCTTGTGTAGTATAACTACAAGTGGAGCAGTAACCTAACTCTCTTGCCTCTGATCCTCGCCGTCTCTTTACTAAGCTCTCTTCTCAAAGTGCCCCCGCCCCTGATCCCTCCCTCCCTTTCTGCCCAAACCCTGGCTGACTATTTCCATGACAAAATCCACATGATCACCCTCCAATTCCCCACAAAGTCAGCTACTTCCCCTCCTCCTCCTCTTCACTCCCAACTCTCCCCCCCCCCTACCTCTACTACCCTCTTTTCCTTTCCTGTGATCTCTGAAGAGGAAACTGCCCACCTTCTTTCTTCATCCAAACTCACCATCTGCTCCTCTGATCCTATCCCCACCCATCTCCTAAGCACCATCTCCTCCATTGTTGTCCCTTCCATCTCTCATATTCTTAACCTATTGCTCCCCACTGCAACAGTCCCTGCAGACTTCAAGCATGCTGTGATCCCACCTCTCCTAAAGAAACCCTCACTTGACCCCACCTGTCCTTCTAATTATTGTCCCATCTCTCTCCTTCCCTTCATTTCTAAACTACTCGAATGTGCTGTTCACCGCCACTGCCTTGACTTCCTCTCCTCTCATGTCCTCCTGGATCCCTTACAGTCTGGCTTTCGTCCTTTACACTCTACTGAAACGGCTCTTGCCAAAGTCTCCAGTGACTTGTTCCTGGCAAAATCCAAGGGCCTTTACTCTATCCTCATCCTTCTTGACCTCTCTGTTGCTTTTGACACTGTTGATTACAACCTTCTCCTCGATACCATGTCTTCGCTTGGTTTTAGGGGCTCTGTACTGTCCTGGTTCTCCTCCTATCTCTCCCATTGCTCTTTCAATGTGTGTTCTGGTGGCTCCTCCTCCTCTGCTACCCCACTCCCAGTTGGTGTACCCCAAGGATCTGTCCTGTGTCCGCTCCTTTTCTCTCTCTACACCCAATCCCTTGGTGTGCTTATCTCTTCCCATGGCTTTCAGTACCATCTGTATACTGATGACTCCCAGATACCTCTCTATGCCTGAAATCTCTCTGGCAATCCAGACCCGGATCTACTACTACTACTATTGCTGAGCATTTGTATAGCGCTACAAGTCATATGCAGCGCTTTACAGGCATGTAAGACACAGTCCCTGCTCATTGAGCTTACAATCTAGTCTCGTTGTATGGCTCTCCTGGTTTGCTTTCCTATCCATTACTGTAACTTCCTTTCCTTTTTCTGCCAAAGTCTTTCTGTATTGTTTTATATTCTATGTAAACCACTATGATGTCATTGTTAGCAGTATATAAAGTAAATAAATATAAACATAAACATAGTCAAGACAGACAACACAGAAGTTGTAGGCTGGGATAAAACAAGGGGAAAGGAAAGAAAAAGGAGATCAGGTGAGTCAAGATACAAAAGCAGCAGCGAAGAGGTGAGTTTTTAGCCTGGATTTGAAGAGGGTCAGATAAGGTGCCTGGCGTACAGACACAGGTAGTTTGTTCCAGGCGTAAGGTTCAGCAAGGTAAAAGGAGCGAAGTCTGGAGTTAGCAATAGAAGAGAAGGGCACAGATAGAAGGAGTTTGCCAGAAGAGCGGAGTTCCCGAGGGGGGTTGTACGGAGAGATAAGAGAAGAAAGGTAGTGAGGAGCTGCAGAGTGAATGCATTTGTAGGTCAGTAGGAGAAGTTTGAACTGGATGCGGAAACTGATAGGGAGCCAGTGAAGTGACTTGAGAAGAGGAGTAATATGGGCATGACAAGGCTGGCGGAAGATTAGCCGCCCAGCAGAGTGCTGAACAGATTGAAGGGGAGAGAGATGATTCAAAGTAAGACCAGAAAGGAGTAGGTTAAAGTAGTCAAGATGGGAGGTGATTAAGGAGTGGATAAGCGTCTAAGTAGTGTGTTCAGAAAGGAAAGGGCAGATTTTGCTGATGTTATAGAAAAAGAAGTGGCAGGTCTTAGCTATCAGACGAATGTGTGTGGAGAAGGAGAAAAAAGAGTCAAAGACAACCCCAAGATTTCGAGCAGAGAAACAGGAAGGAGTACAGAGTTATCCACAGAGAATGAGAAAGGAGGAAGAGTAGAGGAGGTTTTGGGGGGAAAGATAAGAAGCTCAGTCTTGACCATGTTCAATTTCAAGCAGCGGTGAGACATCCAAGCAGCAATGCCAGAAAGGCAGGCAGAGATCCGGGTCTGGATAGCGGGAGAGATTTTAGGCATAGAGAGGTAGATTTGGGAGTCATCAGCATAAAGATGGTACTGAAAATCATGGGAAGAGATAAGCGCATCAAGGGACTGGGTATAGAGAGAGAAATGGAGCGGACCCAATCAGATCCTCAGGGTACACCAACTAGGAGTGAGATAGCAGAAGAGGAGGAACCACCAAAACACACACTGAAAGAGCAATGGGAGAGATAGGAGGAGAACCAGAGGAAGTTGAGGCAGCGGTGGTGAACAGCACGTTCAAGTAGTTTAGAAACGAAAGGAAGGAGGGAGATGGGTCGCTAATTAGAAGGACAGGTGGGATCAAGTGAGGGTTTCTTGAGGAGAGGTGTGACCAATGCATGCTTGAAGGCTGCAGGGACAGTTGCAGTGGAGAGCGAAAGGTTGAGATTATGAGAGATGGAGGGGACAACAGTGGAGGAGATGGGGCTTAGGAAGTGGGTGGGGATAGGATCAGAGGAGCAGGTGATGAGTTTGGAGGAAGAAAGAAGGTGGGCAGTTTCCTCTTCAATGATCACAGGAAAGGAAGAGAAGGTAGCAGAGGTAGGAGAAGAAAGTTGGGAGTGAAGAGGAGGAGGAGGGGACATAGCTGACTTTGTAGGGAATTGGAGGGTGATCTTGTGGATTTTGTCATGGAAATAGTCAGCCAGGGTTTGGGCAGAAAGGGAGGGAGGGATCAGAGGCGGAGGCACTTTGAGGAGAGAGCTGAGAGTAGTAAAGAGACGGTGAGGGTCAGAAGGAAGAGAGTTAGTCAGATGGACATAATAGTCTTGTTTGGCAAGAGCTATGGCTGACTGGAAAGATACAATCATGAATCTGAAGTGTAGAGAGTCAGCAAAGGAGCGGGATTTGAGCCAAGCACGCTCAGCAGAGCGAGCACAGGAACATAGATAGCAGATAGTGGATGAAAGCCAGGGCTGAAGTGCAGAACACCTCACAGGACATTGCATGGGTGGAGCGAGAGCATCCAGAGCAGAGGAGAGTGCAGTGTTATAGGAAGCTATGCTTCGTCAATAGACTTAGATGACATAGTGGAAGAAAGAGATGGAAAAACAGTGGAAGAGAGAACCAAAGGATCAATTGCATGAAGATTTCTAAATAGGTTGGAGGAGATAGGACAAGGTTGAGGCAGGGGGTGATGAAGATTGAAGCTTAAAAGGTGATGGTCAGATAAAGGAAGAACTGAGCTACAGAAGTTGGAGGGTAAGCAACTAGAGAAAAATACCAGGTCAAGGCAATGGCCATGCTGGTGAGTGGGAGCACTGGAGCAAAGCTGGAGGTCAAATGAGGAGGTAAGGGAGAGGAACTTTAAAGCATAGGGATCAGAAGGGTTATCAGCATGAATGTTAAAATTCCCGAGAGTGGGGGAAGGGGAAGCCAGAAAGAAGGAAAGACATGAGTCAAAGTCAGAGAGAAAGGTAGAAGCAGACTTGTCAGGAGGTCACTAAATAACAGCTACCTGGAGAGGAAGTGGAGTGAAAAGGCGGGTGGAATGAACTTCAAAAGAGGGAAAGGAGTGAGACTGAGGCAGCAGGAGGGGTTGGAATTGGCAGGAGGGAGAAAGTAGAATCCCAACGCCACCACCACGGCCAGTGGGACGAAGCGAGTTGGAGAACTGATAGCCCCCATGACAGAGAGAAGCAATAGATGCAGTATCATCTGGGAGGAGCCAGGTCTCAGTTAGAACAAGAAGATGTAGAGCATTAGAGATAAAGAGATCATGAGTAAAAGCAAGTTTATTAGAGAGTGTGCGTTCCACAAGGCACATGAGAAAGGGAGAGTGGAAGGGGAAAGGCGAGGGATATGAATAAGATTGGATGTGTTGCGTGAAGATCTCTTCTCAGAGTGTGACAGAAGTCTAGGAGGGTCAGGGTTAGGGTTGATATCTCTGGATGAGAGAAGGAGAAGGAGTAGCAGAGTACGGGGCAGAGAGGAGACAGTACAGCGGAAACGAGGGTGAGGCTGCCTTAGAGAGAGGAGAGATGGATGAATTAGAGAGAAAAAGCGGTGCAGCTCAAGTGCTGATGACAGGGTAGAAGACAGAATGGAGGGGGAAGTGAGGATGGTAAATGGGAGAAAAGGAGGGGAGGAGTGAAGGTGCTGGTAGGAGGGGAGACAGTTAAGGAGTATAAAGAAGAGAAAGACAATGTGATGAGGAGCCATAGAGGAGGAATAGAGAGGAGAACAGAGGTCAGAGGATATAGAAGGTGGGAGAGTCAAAGAGATTGGCAGTTCCTGGGTAAGAGGTAGGTACTCTGCCTGCCCTTCTGATATTGCTGCCTGGATGTGTCACTGCCGCTTGAAACTGAACATGGCTAAGACTGAACTTCTTATCTTTCCCCCTAAAACCTCCCCTCCTCTTCCTCCGTTCGCAGTTTCTGTGGATAACTCTGTACTCCTTGCTGTTTCCTCGGCCCGCAATCTAGGGGTTGTCTTTGACTCCTCTCTTTCTTTCTCCATACATATCCATCTGATAGCTAAGACCTGCCATTTCTTTCTCTATAACATCAGCAAAATCCGCCCTTTCCTTTCTGAACACACGACTAAAACAGTTATCCACTCCTTAATCACCCCCCGTCTTGACTACTGTAACCTACTCCTTACTGGTATCCCTTTGTATCACACCCTAGCTACCCATCCGTCCAGGCCCTAGCTACCCATGCTTCCAAAATAGAAGCCTGCAAAGACAGGGCGCTGATATCAAAACCTGTTTCAACAACGTGTTCAACTTTCTATCCTGAACATCCTTGAGAGCAGCACTACCTTCAACCGGAATCGTAGTCTTCTTGGTAATGGCTGACACCGCTGCATCCACCTTTGGAGAACAAAAGAGTCTCAATCCTGATATGACAAGGGTTAGAGACGGGCCATTACCCTAGACCCTTTAAGACCTGCCTTGGGCATGTTCCACTCCTCCTGAATCATGTCCCGCACCACTCTGTGTATCGGAAACACCCTCTGAGTCTTACAAACGGCCTGTAACAACGGATCTTCTAAAGTATCATCTCCTGCTGGAATGCTAGAAGGCATGTTTAGGGCTTTAAGAGTTTCCGCAATGAGTGCTGGCAATTCCTCTCACCTAAACACACGAAGTACTCTAGCTTGCTCCTCCGTCTCAGCAAGATCACCTTCCTCTAAATCCTCCACCAAATCCACCTCTGGATCACCTTCAGCAGATTCCAATCCATCCAAAGGAGCTGGCCTCTCTAGCCCCTCCCCCAAGCCCCTTAGCTTCTTGGAGGGCCCCCCCCCCAACCCCCCAATCCAATCAGGGTTCCAGGACATTTCTCTGCCTGCTCTCCAGAGGAACCGGCCACAGGCCCACTCTGCTGCAAACAGAACGCCTGATTTATTTATTTAAACAGATTTGTATACCATCTTATCCTTCAGTCAAAGTGGTCACATCACAAATCACATTTAACATAGGGAACTGATGAAGTAACAGAAAGAAATCAGGGGGGAACATAGATGACAAAATCCCAGGACTATGCAGTTGCTGAGATGCCGGAACCAGCGTCCCAGAGGGCCCCGCCACTGGTTCCGGGAGTGAAGCGGAAGGAGCTAGGGTCTCTGCCTGTTCTTGGAGGACAGCCTTCTGCCCCTCTGCCCCTTCTTCCAGGGCATGCTCCATCGAAGCCACCTCCAGGGTGCAACCTCTGCATACACCTATGTCCGACACTGCCCCACGTCGTGTGCCACAAACCAAACACCGAGGCCTGGAAGGCATCCTGGCCTCCCCGGCTATGTCTCCCAGATGAAAAGAAAAAAAAAGGGTACAGCAAAACCAAAACTTAAAACAGAAACTCCAAATCAACCTCCTAATCTGTGCTCCCAACCAGCACAAACAAGAAACTGACTAAAGCTTGGTATTTTATTTTTTTTAAACTCCATTGCCCCACCTAAACCAACAGTGCCCGCTGCGAAAAGAGGCTCAAAAAACCTTCGGGCAGCAGCTCAAGGACCACTAACAGCATGGCAAAGAGAAACTAAAGAAATAATGCCGGCAGCGCTTCCTGCACGAAACCACACGGCACGGCCTACACGTAGCGATCCGGACCGGCCCTCAGCAATACTGCTACGGCGAAGCCTGCTACTGCTGAAAACTACCAACTGACCCGCTAGACAGCCTGGATCTTACCTCTGGCCCCGAAGCCTTCGCTGTCCAAGTCCTTCTCTTGCCTCGATCCACTTCCCGTGCTCAGCCTTTTACGCGGCTTTGGCACCGGAAGAGGAGAGACCACACTGCCTCACACAGAGATGCTGACTCAGACACGAGCCGGGATTCCTCTGCCTGAGCCTGCTACCTGCTCCTCACCCATTACTGTGAGATCGAGAGCAGGGAGACTAACCCCTCAGGTCGTCACAGCCCAACAGCAAGGGGATCAAGATGGGGTGGTGGGGGGGGGGGGGAGGAGGAGGGAGAGGGAGGAAGAGGTAAAAAACAGTCCTCTGCAGCTCCTGAAATTTAAAAACCCCTCACTCCCCCTAAAAGTAACTGTTCTAATGCCTAATCCACTAACCACCAAATTGAACTCTCCTTAGTTGTTGCTAAGTGAGCCCCAGACTACAGGCTCACCACCTCTCCAGCTGCTTGGAGACTGAGACTACTAGAGCGGAGAGGCAGTCCTGGGCTACTTATACCAGTGTCATGAAAGGGATGACTGCTCAGTCTCCAAAGCTGCTGGAGGAGGTGCTAAACCCAGAGGTTCTGGGACTGGACTGGAGGGATGATAAGGAAGTCACTATTTCTCCCTAGGGGTAGGCAGCATGGAATCTTGTAACTTTTTTGGGGCTACCAGATATTTGTGACCTGGATCTATCCATAGGCGTCGGAAAGGGGTGGACCACATGGGCCCTGGTCCTACCAAACTTGTGGCATGGCAGGCAGCAGGCTGCCTGCAGAGATCCCATCCCCCGCAGGCAGAAGAGGCTACTTTGAGAGAGAGAATCAAACAGAGCTTCACACTGCTATGCATAACATTAATATTATTAATTACCATCAACAGCATAGTAGTGTGAAGCTCTGTTTGATTCTCTCTCTCAAAGTAGCCTTTAATGCTGGAAGGAACTCCAGTGTTATGCTGAAGCAATATCTCAAAATCTGCGGGCAGGTCGGGAGAAGGAAGGTGTCCAGTCCATGGCTATAAAGGAGTGTGAGCTGCTGTGAAACACTGTGCAGCCGACTACAGGACTTTGCCTGTTTTACAGTGGAATCGGGGTGACTGACCTACAGCTATGTACTTTATCCTGGCTGCCACAGCCAATATTGACTTACTTGCAAAATCCGTGTTTCAGCAGTGAGTGCACAAGAGAGACGCTGCCCTGCTATGAGAAGAGGCTTTATACTGTGTGCAGGTGGACGTGCCTTGGTTAGTTGCACAATTAGGTTTTGTGGCAACAGTGTTTGTATTTGCTACATTTGTAACATTGTGATATGTTTTCTATTGTTTGAATGTCATTGTTACTCTGTTGCCATATTGTTGATACTTCGGGAGCCTGTCATGTATCATATTTATTTATTTATTTATTTATTTATAGCTCTTCTATACCACGCTCTTTTTCATCAGTGCGGTTTACAATGAACAAGAATACTCACAGCAAGCAACAGGTTTACATGAAACAGGAAAATTCAACTGGGATTCAACTTGTTGAAAACTATGTACATATATGTTATGAAACTATATACAAAGAATAGAGAATAATATATTTACAACTTTTTTATGCTGGCTTGGAATGTATTAGGGGGTTGATAATGGGCACTGGGATTGGTAGAAGTGTAGAAGGAACAGGTGGTGTTTTATGGCTTTTCTGAATTGCTTGAGGTCCGTGATTGCTCTAATGGTAGGTGGTAGGCTGTTCCAACATTTGGGTGCGTAGTATGCGAAAGCCCTGTCTGTGGTTGTGCGCGTGCATTTTGTGGCTTCTGATGGTGTGGCTAGGGTATTTGCAGCTACGGATCTCCTGGATCTAATGTTAGGAGTGTGATTGAGGAGGTTTGAGATTGCTGAAGGGGCAATCATGTTTATCGCTTTAAAGGTCATAATAAGGGCTTTATAAGTAATCCTGCAGTATATGGGGAGCCAGTGTAGTTCCATTAGGATGGGTGTAATGTGGTCACTTTTTGAGGCGCCGTAAAGGACACGGGCAGCGGCATTCATGGCAAGTTGTAATGTATTTAGGGTGTTTTTAGGGAGGCCATGGAGTATTATGTTGGAATAGTCAAAGTGGGGTGTGACTATGGTTTGGAATATGGTCCGGAAGTCGTTTTGGTCGAGCATATTTTTCAGGTTACGGAGGGTCCTTATCTTGAAATAAATGGTTTTTACAGTGCGGTTGACATGTTCTTTGAAGTCAAGTCGATGGTCCAATATTACTCCAAGGTATCTTATGGAGGACTTGATTGGGAGGTCAGCGTCCCGTACTTTTAGAGTAACTGGTGGTGAAAATTCTCTGTTTTTCGTGATTATGAGGACCTCGGTTTTTTTTGAAATTTATTCGCATATTCTGGGTGAGGAGCCAGTCTGCTATAGCGTTAAAGCAATCTACTAGAGTTGTGTATTCTGGGCACGAAACGTTGATTGGTGTGAAAATGAGCACATCGTCTGCGTAGATTAGGGAGGATATGCCAAAGGAGCGCGTGATATCGCATAGGGGCTGCATGTATATATTAAATAGCAGCGCTGATAGGGAGGAGCCTTGAGGTACTCCTTGTTTTAGCTGGAATGGTTCTGAGGTGCCTTCAGCTGTCCTGACTTGTTGCCAACTAGTCATCCACCATATGTGGTGGATGACTAGTTGTGATATAATCGGCACTGGCTTGTGTTATAAGATATATTGATTGGTAATATTGGTGTATTAAGTATTATTTAGGATGAATCTATAACTAAGAGGATTGCATCAGTGATTGATTTAGCAGGTAGTTTTGGGTGACACTTTAGCTCATAAATGGTTATTGTTAGTGAGCGAGGCCCCCAGCCCCTTTCTGACGGCGCTTCTCTTTGACAGTGGGAACTGTTCTTAGGGAGGTGGTGGATGTTTTACTTATGAGCTTTTAAGGTTTCAGCTTGCCAGTGTGTAGTTGGGGGGGGGGGGTGATAGTATTTTAGGCCATAGAATTTACTTGCAGCAGTGGTTTGGGAGGATGACTGAGGGAGGGAGACAAGAGGGGATGTGATTCCGGGCACGGCAAGTGTGACAGCGGCAGATGGGGTTGGGGGGGTGGGCATAGGGAAGGACAAATTTTGGAGTACTGGGGGAGGGTCTGGGAAGTGCTCCTCTTTACTTTAGCTGTATCTTTGGGGTGGAGGGGAAGGCAGAGGACATAGAAAGATGCTGGACTAGCAGAGGAGGTTAAGAGACAGAGGGGAGATGCTGGATTAGCAGAGGAGTGAAGGGGGAGAGTGGGAGTGCCCGACTTCTTATATTCTTAATAGTGTTGTTTTATTGTAGCAATGTTGCTTATAAAAGAATACAGTGATACTTGGTACCTGATGAGGTCATTTTGGATGTTTCTAGAATGCATTATTTGCTTTCTGCACATGAACATTTATTTATTTACAGCAGGCTTGTGGATGGTCAGGTTAAAATTAAATGAAATTATGGGACACTGCCTCTAAGGACATCTCCAAGTTTAGCTTCCAGAAGTGTTTGGGAAAAACTGAGTTCATAACACAGAAAACATTTCGCACGATGCCTGACAGCTGATGCAGACTATTTACTCAGAAATCCATTTTTGGTGCATGGAAAGGCATTATTTGTAAAAAAGAATACTGCCCCGGCAGAAGCAATCAGACTCTTACTAGAGTCCTGGTGATGTTTTAGTGGAGTCAGAGTGAAGTGATTACATCTGGTTGTGATGTCTTTCCCGGCAGAGGTGTACTGAATTTCAGTGACTGCAGCTCAACCCGTTTCCCCAGCAGGAGAACAAGGGGTGAGAGGAAAGTTAACTAAATAGGATTCAGCCCTACCAATGTGATGTTACAAAGACTCAGGATTGGTAGTGTTTAACAGAATGGAATTAAATCATATTCACTTCCTTAAATGAATTTTATGAGTTAAATTTATTAAAGCTAAATAGGTCATTAAAATTTTCTTAAAAGGATCCAAAGTTTTGTAACTAATTAAAACTATTGCACTATTGTCCCATAAAAACTTCCAATAAATATTTGTTCTGTTTAAAAATACAATATTCTTCTCAATAAAGATATTCTCAAGTTACAGTTTCTTTCTAGTGTAAGATATTTTCATCACAATTCAGGTAAGTGATTTATTTTTCCACTTCATACTTTGGACACTTCACGCGAAGAGAGAGATTATTACAGAAAGACATCGTGCTTCGCAAGGTAGAAGGTCAACACAGAAGGGGAAGACCGGCAATGAGATGGATCGATACCACAACAGCAGCTACGGGTGCCAGTTTGTCATCAATGAGCCGCCTGACTAAAGACCGAACACAGTTCAGGATATAACCATCCAGAGGGTCGCCAGGAGTCGACACTGACTCGACAGCAGTTAGCAACAACACTTTGTCCTTTTTCCCCAGGAACTACCCTTGAACAGGCAAGTTTCCACTCTATGTTATACATTTTTCAGATTAAATGTCACAAGCTCATTCATTTTTAAGTGTCTCTGCAGGGTTGCTGCACAATGGTAAGTTACTCTTCCTTGCCACTCTCCTGTGCCAGATCCCAATTCAGATCCAGTTGCTCCTGATGATCTGGCTCCTTAGGTCCAGCAAAGTTCTTCAGTGTCCAATAAATTCTACTACTACTGACTGCTCCTGATCATTTGTATAGCACTGCAAGACGTATGCAGCGCTGTACAGGCACATATAAGAGACGGTCCCTTCTCATGAGAGCTTACAACCTCCTCCCTATCTTTACAACTCAGAAAGGGAAAACCCTGATCTAAGAATGAGGCTCTTTCAGTCCTGGAGTAACAGACATTCAGACTGAATTGAATTTCTTTGTTCACTGTCCCATCCTTACTAAAATAAAGAATAATTAACAATCCCTGTCTAAAAACCTTCACTCAAACCCAATCACACACGGGCCAGGTCTTTCATACAATTCTTATCTTCTACATAGAATTCCTTCAGTTTGTATTTTCTTTTCAGGAGACCGGCCTCTATTAGGAGAAATCGAAGAAAGACATCAGCTTGACATCCAAAGCTCCTCGGTCTGTGCCGCACTTACAGGCTGTCAGCCTTCAGCATTGCATTTGCTGCATAGCTCAGCACAGCCGCGGGCTGACAGCATTTTAACCCTTTTTTCCCCAAAAAGAAATGGTCTTCAACCTTACTTTAATTTTTTTTCCCAACACAATGTCTTCAGAGCTCACTGAAATCTCTCAGTCAAGAGAATTACTGAGATTTTTTTTTGGTTGAAGAAACCTTGGTTTTGGTTTTTCAAACCTTTTCCTTTGTCACTAAAGGATAATAACGATCAACCCCTTTTTCTTTATCAGGGTTCACTACCCTCTTCCACAGCGTCTGCCTTTATTTAAGCTTTTGAATCCAAGCCACAAACCAGTCAATATATTCCTCTAAACATTTTCAGAGTCCACCTCCGACACTCGCAAGCCCAGTCTTTTACTCCAAATTAAAGTGCTGCTCACTGAAACCTTTGCAAATGTTTTTTCACCACTATTTCCTTTTTCTGCCTTCGCTTTTGTCACAATGAGTTTCCGTATAAGTAATTTCTCTTCAGATAACTGCCTTTAACCCTCAAAATTATTCCTCCCACACGTTACACTACCAGCACACCTCTTGCATCTTACGCTGTTCAGCCCTGACTACCAGATTCAAGATCTTATCACTCACATTCATAGCTTTCAGATTAGTGCTCGTCCACTCACCAAACCACAAATAGTTCCCCAGCACCTTCTACAGCCACTCGAAAAACTCTAAATTCCAACTTCAAAACATTTTCCCCTTAAGGCTGGAACAGTTCTAATTTTTCAGTACTATTTCTTCCAATTTGGACTGCAATTGAAATTAAAATCACCTCACTGCATTAGAAACAGCAACATTTCCACCTGAATTGCAGCCCTTAAAATAGATCTCTGCACCCTTCTCATTAACTGCAATGTTAGTCTATGGAGATGGGACTTGTTTTTCAATAAAAACATCATTTTTAAGCATTAAAGCAGACTTTTTAAAAACAAGAAACATTGGATTTATCCTTTTTAAGTGAAACTAATGTTCCGGTGTGATTTCTAACCCCCAGGGGTTCAACGCTCCCCTCAGGAAAAACAGAGCATTCTGCAGCCATATTTAACATTTTTAAGTTATACAAAATACATTTCTGGGGTGAGCAGACCCCCTGCACCTGATCCCCATAATTTAAAACCTTTACATTAAATTTTTAATTTTGCTGACTTTTGGCATTTTTGCTATGTGGCTACTGCCCCTTTAAGGCAGTCCCGCTGTTTTCTGGAAGGCTTCTCTAATTTGCCTCTAAAATCAGGGACGGAGGCTTGGCCCTCGTGGCTCACCATCCCCCCCCCCCCCCCCATGTCTCCAATCAGCCTCCCACTGCACTCAGGGAGAGCCATGAACACCGTGGCTTCCCTCAATCACTGTCCCAGGCACCCCCGTGGCACACAGGCCAGGCCTGACAAAAAAAATCCCCTGTATGCAGGGCTGGCCCTAGAGTTGGTTTAAAGTGTTGTTGTCCTAGCTGAACCTCAAACTTTACCCCTTCTCACTGTCAAAATCTATTATTTAGCTTTGAATGCCTGTTTTTGCTGCCCTCTGGAAGTTTCCATCCTAGGCGACTGCCTAGTTTGTCTGATGGTTGGGCCAGCCCTGCCTGTAAACCCAGTGCCCCCCCCCCCATGTTAATCTTGGGGCCCTCCACAAAATATCAGGTCTCGTTAGAGCACTGCTTGCCAGAAGGAGGGGTGGGAATGTAAGAGCTGGAATAAAGGACGGGGAAGGAGAGAGGTAAGAGGTGGGGACTACTAGTATGCAAACTCAAGCTAAAGCTGAAAAAGAGCAAACCACTCATGAATGCAGCAAAATATGACCTTGAGAATATACCACTGGAATTTAAAGACTGCCTGCAAAATCGATTTGCTGCTTTAGATACAAATGATAGAGTTCCAGAAGAGTTATGGAATGACATCAAGAAGGTTGTGTTGGAAGAAAGCGAGAAGTCTCTACAAAAGGTAAAAAAGAAAAAATGGCCAAAATGGATGACGGAAGAAACTCTGAAAATTGCTCAGAAACGCAGAGAAGCTAAAGCCAGAGGAGAAAGAAAGACAATCACAGAACTCAACAGAGATTTCCAACGTGCAGCAAGACAGGACAAGGAAAAGTACTACAATGACGCATGCAAGGAAATAGAAGCAGAAACTATTAAAGGAAGAACAAGATCAGCTTTCCTAAAGCTACGAGAGTTAAAGAAAAAGTTCCAGCCTCGAATTGGAATGTTACAAGATGCTCAAGGTTCTATGTTGAATGATGCTGAGAAGATCAAGAAAAGATGGAAGGAATATACAGAGTTTTTATATGATAAAGATCAAGTGGACCAACAGCCATTTCAACCTGTACCTTATGATCTGGAACCATTGGTGATGAAAGAAGAAGTTGAAGCAGCATTGAAAGCCTTATCAAAGAACAAAGCACCAGGCAGTGATTGCATTCCCATAGAAGTATTACAGCAATCTGATGCAGCTATTACCGTACTTACAAGGCTCTGCCAAGAAATATGGAAGACAGCATCTTGGCCAACTGACTGGAAAAGATCTGTGTTTATACTAATACTAAAGAAAGGTGATCCAACTGACTGTGGAAATTATCGCACAATCGCTCCGATCCCACTTGCCAGCAAGATTCTACTGAAGATTATTCAAAAGAGACTACAATCATACCTGGAACAAGAACTACCTGAAGTGCAAGCAGGGTTCAGAAAAGGGCGAGGAACGAGAGACATCATTGCGGACGTGAGATGGATCCTTGAAAAGACTAAAGAATACCAAAAGGATATCTATTTGTGCTTTATCGACTATAGCAAAGCTTTCGACTGTGTAAACTATGAGAAACTCTGGGCCACATTAAGAAGCATGGGTATACCAGAACACCTGATCGTTCTCTTGCACAATCTGTACATTGATCAAAAAGCAACAGTTCGAACGGAGCAAGGAGAAACATAATGGTTTAAAATAAGCAAAGGTGTAAGACAAGGCTGCATACTTTCCCCCTACCTGTTTAATTTATATGCAGAACAAATCATCAGAGAAGCAGGATTGTATGAAGACAACAGAGGTGTGAAGATTGGTGGAAGACTCATCAACAACCTTCGCTATGCTGATGATACCACATTACTGGCGGAAAGTGAAGAAGATCTGAAACATTTGCTTCTCACAATCAAAGAACATAGTCTCAAAATGGGCCTGCACCTTAATGTAAAGAAGACAAAGATCATGACAACTGGCATAATCAACAGGTTCATCGTCGAAGGAGAAGAAATTGAAATCGTGAATAACTTTAACCTACTTGGATCAACTATCAATAAAGAAGCAACAAGCAGTCAAGAAATCAGACGACGCATTGCTCTTGGCAGAATGGCTATGAAAGACCTAGATAAGATTCTCAAGAGCAGAGATGTCTCTCTCCATACAAAGATTCAACTTGTTCAAGCCATGGTATTTTCAATAACATCATATGGATATGAAAGCTGGACAGTGAAAAAGACAGACAGGAAGAAAATTGATGCCTTTGAATTATGGTGCTGGCGGCGAATACTGTGTATACCATGGACTGCCCGAAGAACAAACCAGTCCGTACTAGAGGAGATCAAACCTAAGCTTTCTTTAGAAGCTCAGATGACAAGACTTCGACTTTCATACTTTGGACACATCATGCGGAGAGAGAGATCATTAGAGAAAGACATCATGCTTGGCAAGATAGAAGGTCAACGCAAAAGAGGAAGGCCAGCAATGAGATGGATCGATACAATAACAGCAGCTACGGGTACCAGTCTGTCAACAATGAGCCGCCTGACTGAAGACCGAACACAATTTAGGATAGCTATCCAGAGAGTCGCCATGAGTCGACTCCGACTCGACGGCATTTAACAACAACAACAAGAGGTGGGGAAAAGGCAAAAGAGGGAGGGTAAGAAAGGAGGAAAAATGAGGAAGAAGAGGTAAGAGAAGAGAAGGGAGGAGAGATGATGGAAAGGGGCAGAAGTGGAGAGAGATGAGGGAATTGTGTGGCGAGCTGAATGAGTGAGGAGGAAGGAAATTAAACACTACTGTAACTTTGGTTGTTTTGAGAAGTGGGTCTGTTCTTACCACAAGTTTTAAATTATGGGACCTGTAAACTGTTATATGAAATGCAAAACATAATACAATAAATGAGAGAGAGAGAGAGAACAGAATGAGAGGAAAATGATAATGGCAGCATTGTAGTAGGATAAAGAACTTTCCCAAGGAAAGGGAGAAACAAAAGAAATGGAATCTAGGAATGACAAAAGATGACAATAGGGTGGAAGCTTCTCGAGGAAATACTGAGACAGAAATAGGGGGAGTGGGGGGGAACAGGATACTGGGCTTGATGGACCTTGGTCTGACCCAGTATTACATAGCTTATGTTCTTATGTCCCTCATGAGAGACTCTTGGCAAAGATAAAAAGTCATGGGATAGGAGACAGTGTACTATTGTGGATCAGGAACTGGTTAAAAGATAGAAAGCAGATGCCATACTGACATCACTGGGCTTGATGGCATGAGAGGAGAGCTCTATCACCAAAACTGCTAAAATGAGCTGTAATTAAACCCTAAGTGAGGAGATTCGGGCAAAAAGCACGGGCGGCGAAACGATGAAGTGTGAGCAATTAAAAAGCGACGGCCCGGATTAACAAATAGCGCCTGGTAGCGGTAAAACCACGGAGAAGCTGCAGAGGCCGGAAAGCGGCGAGGGCTGGCAGGCCGGAGAATTGAGACAGCGTGGGGAGAAGCACAGACACTGCGGAGGTAACGGAGGTGCAGGAGAGCATGAGAAAGACGACGGAGTTGGTGAGAGGCTGCAGGCAACTAGACTCAATCTCAGCTTTTGTAGAAGCAAGGGATAAGACGCCGGAGAGGAGAGTGTGCTGAGAGGACAGCTAAACAACAGCAGACACAGGGTAAGAGCGAGTGAACGGGAGGCTCTGACCCAGAAAGCAGTGGTGGAGAAAAACTGATGGAAAAATCCAGAGGTGGGTTAGCAGTGCGGAAAATACTGGCAGAGTTCCGCTCCTCATATACCCCTTCTAAAGGGGGGAAAGATGCAGACAAGGAGGGCAAAATGGCCGCTGAGGCTGTGTGGGACCCAGAGGAAGAAGTGGATGGGGCCTGGAGTCCTGGAGCGGCAGAAAAGCTAAAACATTGGCTCACAGAATTGAAAGAAGAGCTTAAGGTAGAAATATGGAGTAAAAACTGAACTGAAAGAAACCTTAAATGCACTGAGGCAAGATATAGCGGATCTTGGTTCCCAGGTCAAAGACACGGAAAATCAATTGAACCAGCAGATGGAAGTGATTGGGGAAATGCAGAAAGGATGGGATGAATTAAAACAGGCACAAGAGCTGCTGAAAGAAAAGACAGAGGATCTTGAGTACCGCTCACGGAGGTGTAATATAAGAGTGAGAGGTATTCCAGAGGATCCTAAATATAGAGATTGTGATGAAGTAATAACGGAAGTATTTGGGGCCCTATTAAAGGCGGCGGAGCCAGAAAGTGCAGCAGAGGAGGTAACTCTACTATTAGAGTGGGCACATAGGGGGCTTGGCCCTATAAGAGACAACCGACCACGAGATATAGTGGTGTGTATGAACGCTTATAAAATAAAGGAGCGCATTTTGAAAGCAGCTCGAAAGATGGGACACTTCCAGTGGGAAGGACATACAGTGGATCTGTACCAGGACTTGTCCATGGGTACTTTGCAACGTCGTTGGGAGCTGAGGGAAGTAACAGCTCTTTTGAGGAGAGAGGGACTGAGATATAAATGGCTGTACCCCTTTGGTTTGCTTATAACAGTGAAAGAGGTATGGAGGCGGGTGAAGACCAGCAGTGAAGCATGGGAAGTACTAAAGGAACCTGGAGTGTCGAACCTTCCGGAGAATATGGTGGGTAAAGTCAAAGCAAGCGCACCATCAGTTTCCAAGATTGGGGGACTGAAGTGGCAGTGAGTGCCCGCTAATGGCAAGAGGCTGGCAAGACTTTCAAAGGGGAAACAAGGAGAAGATAGAGCATCTAAGGAAATTGGCGGAGAGGAGGCTACAGAGAAGATTACTATGGTGGCCAGTAGCCAGCTGGGCTAGGGAAGGGGCCATATTGAGGCAAATTTGATATAATGTTTGAAAATATTAAGATAATTATCTTTTAATGGAAATGTTTATGTTTGGAGTGTGGGTTAAAGATGTTTAAAAGGTACTATATAGGGGTGGGAAGCAAGAGTCGGAGGGGATGGGTGGAGGGGGGTCTAGTCTGTTGTTTGGAAGCTGAATGGAATATGAGGGGGAAGAAGGGGTGTCAGATTTGGAGGGGATGAGGGAAGGGGTGGAGAATGCTGAGGGGAAGGTGGCAACACACTGGATAAGGGGGGTGCTGTGGTGTGAGTAAAGAGAGGCAGTGTCAGGCACAGGATAGACAGTCACTACCTAAGAGAGGTCAGTTTCCTCCGAGGAGATTGTTCAATGGGGATTTGGAGGGGGGGGGGAGTAGGAGCAGGGGAAAGGAAGGGCGCTGGGGGATTAAACAAGGTAAACCGGCATACATTCAACAGATGCGATGGTGAGAATAGGTACAATAAACACCAAAGCGCTAAATAGTCTGCAGAAGAGATGACAGTTGTTCAGGGAGGCTGAGAGGTTACAATGGGATATTATATTATTACAGGAGACCCATCTCAAATGTAAGGATGAGGGTTTATTGGCTTGTAGGCAGTCTTCACATCAGTACTTTGGGAGAGCGAGAGGGGAAGGGAATGAAGGGGAGGGGAGGAAAGGGGGGATGGCAATATTGATGCAGAGGGGGCGTCCCTTACAAGTAGGGGAGGTGACTAGGGATAAACAGGGAAGGGTGTTAATACTGTGTGGTGAATGGAGGGGGGAGAAAATAATGCTGGCGAATATTTATGCACCAAATTCGGGACAAGCTCCTTTTTGGAGGGAGGTATGTGGGATCCTGGACCGCACTGTACAAGGGAAAATTGGTGATGGGAGGGGATTTCAATTTGGCTTTACATCTGGGATGGGATCGACAGACGAGGGAGGGAGACGGGGATGAGAAAAGCAGACGTATAGTAAAAGGTATACTTAATAAATTTCAGCTCTCTGATGTTTGGAGGGAGCATAATAAAGGGGGAAGAGAATACACCTCCTGCTCATGCCCACATAAGACTTTTAGTCGGATAGACTAGACTATTTGTTAGTAGATAAATTATGGGAGCCAAGAGTGAGGGAGGTGGCGATTGGGAATATTACATGGTCAGATCATGCCCCGACGTGTCTGGAAATCCAAGAAGGACAAGGGGTGGGGGGAATACACTTTTGGAGGTTGAATGAGAGACTCCTTAGAAGGGAAGAAGTAGTCAAGGGATGTCAAGAGTGTCTCCAGGAGTATTGGCAGATGAATGATAATGGGGAGGTGCAGGATGTGGGAGTGTGGGAGGGGATGAAAGTGATGATAAGGGGGCGATTGATTATGTGGTCAGTTGAGATTAAAAAGAAAAGGAGGAAAGAGAAGAGAAGCTTCATGAAGAGATTAAGAATGCTACAAAGCAGTATAGTTTGCAGGGTAGGGCGGGGCAGTTGAAGCATTTAAATCAACTGAGAATGGAGCTGAACAAGCTGCAACTAGAGTCCATAGCTTTTCAAATGGAGAGGGTAAAGCAGAGGTTTTATGAGTGGGGAGATAGAGCGGGGAGGTTATTGGCCCGTAAGCTTCGAAAACGGGAGACAGCGAATGCAATAGCTGCAATTAAGGGGAGGGGGGGGAGAAATATTTCGGATGGGAAAAAAGATTGGTGATAGATTCTGTCAATTTTACTCTGAACTATATTCGCAACAAGGGGAAGAGAGGGGGGCAAGACGTATCCAGGAATTTTTGGAGATGATAGAATTGCCGAAAGTGGGGGAGGAGATGGGGGCACGGTTGGAGGGAAGAATACATCGGGAGGAAATTGAGAAGGTGATTAAAGAAATGCCGCTTGGCAAAGTGCCAGGATTAGATGGACTGGCGAACTCATTTTATAAGACCTTTAGGGAGGAGTTGCTGGAATTTCTGGAGAGGATGTTTAATGGGATTGTGGGGGAGGAGGGACAACTTTCTCAGGAAATGTTAACAGCGGGAATTACAGTGTTACCAAAGGTAAGGAAGGATCCCTTGAGTTGTGGATCCTATCACCCAATTTTGCTGCTTAACACGGATGTGAAGATCTTGGTGAAAATGTTGGCTAATAAGTTGGCACCGGGGCTACCTACTCTAATTGGCATAGACCAAACGGGGTTTATAAGTGGAAGACAGGCCCCTGACAATGTTAAGAGAGTGTTAGAGGTGATTTGGAAGGCGCATCGAAGGCAGATAAATATGATGGCGCTGTCTATTGATGCGGGAAAAGCATTTGATTGGGTTACTTGGGCCTTCTTATTTACAGTAATGCAAAAGATGGGGTTTGGGTCTAACTGTCTTGGGTGAAGGCATTTTATAATAAACCCCAGGCCCAGGCTCAGGTATGAATTAATGCTAATTATTCTGCGGCATTTAAATTGGAGAGGGGCACAAGACAGGGATGTCCACTATCTCCATTGTTATTTGCATTGGCTGTGGAACCTTTGGCTCAGGTATGAATTAATGCTAATTATTCTGCGGCATTTAAATTGGAGAGGGGCACAAGGCAGGGATGTCCACTATCTCCATTGTTATTTGCATTGGCTGTGGAACCTTTGGCTCAGGTATGAATTAATGCTAATTATTCTGCGGCATTTAAATTGGAGAGGGGCACAAGGCAGCGATGTCCACTATTTCCATTGTTATTTGCATTGGCTGTGGAACCTTTGGCTCAGGTATGAATTAATGTTAATTATTCTGCGGCATTTAAATTGGAGAGGGGCACAAGGCAGGGATGTCCACTATCTCCATTGTTATTTGCATTGGCTGTGGAACCTTTGGCTCAGGTATGAATTAATGCTAATTATTCTGTGGCATTTAAATTGGAGAGGGGCACAAGGCAGGGATGTCCACTATCTCCATTGTTATTTGCATTGGCTGTGGAACCTTTGGCTCAGGTATGAATTAATAATAATTATTCTGTGGCATTTAAATTGGAGAGGGGCACAAGGCAGGGATGTCCACTATCTCCATTGTTATTTGCATTGGCTGTGGAACCTTTGGCTCAGGTATGAATTAATGCTAATTATTCTGTGGCATTTAAATTGGAGAGGGGCACAAGGCAGGGATGTCCACTATCTCCATTGTTATTTGCATTGGCTGTGGAACCTTTGGCTCAGGTATGAATTAATGCTAATTATTCTGCGGCATTTAAATTGGAGAGGGGCACAAGGCAGGGATGTCCACTATCTCCATTGTTATTTGCATTGGCTGTGGAACCTTTGGCTCAGGTATGAATTAATGCTAATTATTCTGTGGCATTTAAATTGGAGAGGGGCACAAGGCAGGGATGTCCACTATCTCCATTGTTATTTGCATTGGCTGTGGAACCTTTGGCTCAGGTATGAATTAATGCTAATTATTCTGCGGCATTTAAATTGGAGAGGGGCACAAGGCAGGGATGTCCACTATCTCCATTGTTATTTGCATTGGCTGTGGAACCTTTGGCTCAGTTGATACGAAGTGACGAGGGAGTTCGGGGAGTTATAGTGGGGGAGCAGCAGCACAAAATTTCTTAGTTTGCAGATGATGTCCTTTTGATGATAACACAGCCGGAGGGAACTTTGGCAAGGGTTATGGAGGTAATTGAGCAGTATGACGCGGTATCCGGATTCAAGATGAATATGGATAAGACTGAGGCGCTTAATGTTAATATTAGGGGAGCGGAATTAGACAGTTTGAAGGGAAAATATCCTTTTAAATGGTCACGGAAGGCCATTAAATACTTTGGAGTACAAATTACAGCTAATCCTCTGAGCCTATATGAGGCGAATTACCCTCAGTTATGGAGAGCAGTGAGTCAGGATTTGAGGGAATGGATGGATATGGAGATGTCGTGGATGGGCCGTATAGCGGCGGTCAATACTCCCTAGGTCAATACTCCCTAGGGTACTCTATTATTTTAAGGCTCTCCCCATAGCGATCCTGACAGGGCAAATGCGGGAGCTTCAAGGGAAAGTTTTTTGTTTCATTACATGATGCAAGTTTCCACATTGGGAACCACCACTCAGGAAAAAGATTAGGTGTCATCATGGATATATGTTAAAACCCTCTGCCCAGTGTGCAGCGGTAGCCAAAAGAGCAAATTGAATTCTAGGTATCATAAAGAAAGGAATGGAGAATAAAACAAAGGATATTATAATGCCTCTGTATTGTTCCATGGTGTGAACGCACCTTGAATATTGTGTATAAATCTGGTCTCCATATTCTAAAAAGGATATAGAGGAATTAGAAAAGGTAAAGAGAAGAGCCACCAAAATGGAAAGTGGATGGAAGGATACCCCTATGAGGAGAGGATTAAAAGGTTAGAGCTCTTCAACCTGGAAAAGAGATGGCTGAGGGGAGATATGATAGAGGTCTATAAATTAATGAATGAAGTGGAACAGAAAACATAGATCAATTCTTGGCCACCGCTGCACACTGGGTGGAGGGTTTTAAAATGTTATCCACGATGACACCTAAATCTTTTTCTTGGGTGGTAGTTCCTAATGTGGAACCTTGCATCGTGTAACCATAGTTTGGGTTCTTCTTTACTAGGTGCATAACTTTGCACTTATCCACATTAAATTTCATCTGCCATTTGGATGCCCAGTCTTCCAATTTATCAAGATCCTCTTGCAATTTTCCACAATCCTCATGGGTTTTAATAACTTTGAATAGTTTTGTTTCATCTGCAAATTTGATAACCTCACTCATTATTCCCTTTTCCAGGTCATTCATGAATATATTACAAAACAGTGGACTCAGCACAGATCTCTTGGGTTCTCCACTTTTCACCTTTATCCACTGGGAAAATTGGCCATTTAGACCTACCCTCTGCTTTCTATCTTTTAACCATTTCATGATCCAAAATAGTACACTGCCTCCTATCCCATGACTTGTTTAATTGTGCTCAGAATCTCTCATGGAGGACCTTGTCAAAGGCTTTCTGAAAATCCAAAAACACTATATCAAGCAGCTCGACTTTGTCTACCTGTTTATTCACATCTTTAAAAAAACATAACAGATTAGTAAGACAAATCCTTCCTTGGCTAAAACCATGTTGGCTGTCTCCCATTAAGCCATGACTATCTACATGTTCAGTAATTTTGTTCTTTATAATGGTTTCTACCATTTTTCCCAGTACCGACGTCAGGCTCACCGGTCTATAGTTACCCGGATCACCCCTGGAACCTTTTTAAAAATTGGCGTTACTTTGGCCATCCTCCAATCTTCAGGTATTAAAGATGATTTTAATGAAAGATCACAGATTACTAATAGTAGGTCTGCAATCTCATATTTCAGTTCTTTCAACACCTTTGGATGTTTACCATTTGGTCCAGGTGATTTGCTACTCTTCAGTTTATCAATTAGCTGTGATACATCTTCTCGGTGCAGTATCACCTTTAAATACCATTTCATTCAAGAGTAACATTCCTACATCTTCTTCAGTAAAGAACGAAACAAAGAATTTATTCAGTTTCTCCACTATGGCCTTCTCCTCTCTTAGTGCCCTTTACCCCTCTATTATTTCTTTATCTTATATATCTTTTTTAACACTTTTTAAACTTTGGCCAACATGTGCTTATCTTTTTAGTATAGTTTGTATTATACTTTTCTATTAAAAGCTATTATTTATATTTGTAACCAAGGTCCCAAGCCCCTGACAAAGTCTTTATTCTGTCAAAACACAGACTGTGCATGGATAAACCTTAGGGCACTTCAACAAAAGTCTTAAACACTTCCTTGTATCCTGTATCTTTATTTGCAGGTGTGATTTCTTATTTTAAATACAGACTGGTGAAGATGGGAGAATCATGGATTGGAAGATATGATGATGGGTGAGGGGGTGGGTGGAGTTATATAACTTAACAGGGCCATCCATGCCTGCTACTTAGTGCAAATTGGCTACATTTTAGCTGCAGGACCCAGTCAGATTAAATCCAGAGGGTCATGTCTTGATCAGCTAGATTTAGGGGATCTTTCTGCTAAAAATGCAGCCGGCTAAATTCAGCTGAATGTAACTGCTGAAAACTGACTAGTTATCTAGTCTGCTCAGTGAGTCTATCACTCTATGCCTAGTTTTGTTGAAAAAACAGTGAGACAATCCCAGAATGATGCTATAAAGGCTTTATTTACTCTACAAGGCTACAACAAGAGCTCATTTAATGTCACCAGGAGTCCCTGGAGTACTTTGGGAGTACAGGGTGGGGTGGAGGTGTCTTCGGTGGTGATGCTCAGAAATCAAGGACAGATCAGGATCACTAGAGAAGGAGAGAGAGGTGGATGTTAGTTTTTTTCCTTCTTTCTTGCTTTTATGAATAATTGGTCTATTGTTTACTTTTATGTTACACATTTCCATTTACTGTAAATCGCTTTGGTGCCCGTGAAAGGAGGTGTTGCAACTCTGCAATAAGCACAAACATCAGCAAGAACACAGGACAGTAATCATTATGGAGTAACCCCTCCAACCTTTCATGCAAGGCACAAACCTTCCCTTCCAGATCTTGAAAGGAAAATGTTTCCTGTCTCGGCCACAGTTTAATAAGGTTCCAGCCAGAGCAAACGAGTTTCCACAGTCTCACAGGCATCTGACTGACTAACATGGGCTCAGGTGTAGCTACAGCGGTGAACAGGCAGAGGAGTTTCAGTCCTCCTTGGGTATGGTCATAGCAGAGAGCATCCATGTTGTGTTGCAGGGATTCACTGTCCTCACACTGTTGTTGAGGTGAGGTTTATACACCCTTGAATGTATTGTTTTTTATTCTTATTTAAGCATTTTGAAATCTACATTCCACTTAGTTGTGGAAAACTATGCTTATACAGGAAATATATAAATGCAACAGTAATTCAAAACTTACAATGGTAAAGTCCACATCAAGGGGGCTGTGTCAGCACAAAATATAGGAAATAATAAAGGGAACTGGGGAACGACAATGCCATTTGGGAGGTGATTACAATATACTAAGACCCTGCCAAGCATTCGTTACTCAATGGTGCTGTGGTTCTATTGAACCGATATCTGTTTCTGGACAGACCTTCAGAAGGACCGGATAGTGGCATAGGGGAATGGTAATCATGTAATTATAATTATATAGATAGATAGTGGACAACCTGAGATATAAACAGAGTGGTTTTCCCTGTGATATAATGATAGATAGAAGTACAGGGATGTGTGTCATTGGTGGACAGTGTGTGAGTGTAGTAAGAGATTGCATTTATTGGTGGAAGTAGTGACTATAGTGGTCTGATGGGTCTCTAACATGAAACAGATGTGTGATTCAAGGATGTTTTTGACTGGCTAGTAGTGATGAATGAATCCCAGATGACTGGCTTTCAGCATGCCACAGACTGGTGACTGGAAGAGTAGCATGCAATTGGTTGGTAGCGATGAATGGATTTTAGATGACTGGTTCTTTGTTCTTTGTTGAAAGTTTGGGATCACTCTTATATACAGCGAGTGGAGCTAGTAGCTATGGGGTAGATTCTGACCCATGTACAGTGAGTCTGGATGTCTGATTCAGATGTCCAGACCTGTTAAATGTCCGGATCGAGCTGCTGGGAACAGAGCTCCCCACACGTATAGATGACTTGTGCTTGGAGCTCTGTTCGTGAGTGGGATGGGGTGTGCCAGGGTGGAGCAAGAGCGGTGGTCAGAGAAGCAACTCCAGATGTACAGGATTCAGAATCAGATACTACCACTGTACACCCAGATTCTGATTGGCCATACAGGGGCAGGATGTCTAAAACAGAATTGGCCTCAATGTCTTTTTAAGAACGGGAAATCCATTTGCTTTGGAGTTACATACAGATCCTCCTCACAGAGAGTAGGAGTGGACAAAGATTTAATAGCAGACATATATTATTTATTTACATTCTCTTATATTCTGCATCAGTGCAGTTTACATTGAACAAACTGAAATTACATTGAACAGGGCATTATAACTTGGAGATAACTATTTTACAGGGAACATGGGCTATGGAGGGTTAAGTGGCTTGCCCAAGACCACAAGGAGCATCTGTGGGACTAGAAACCCCAGTCCTTCCAGCCCAAGGTTGCTGTCCTCTAGTGAGATTTGAACCCCTGACCTTCTGGCCTGAAGTACCTTGCCCCAACCACTAGGCCACTCCTCCACTCCTAACTTGGAGATAACTATTTTTCATATTGTATTGCCATGAAAGGAGAAATGCTACTGTTAGGTGATTTCAATATTCCAGAGATGGATTTGCACATCCCTGCTGCAGTGTCATCTAGAAGTAAGGAGATCCTAGACTCTCTACAAGGAGAACTATGCAGGCAACTGGTAACAGCCCCACACATGATGGGACCATACTGGACTTAGTGCTTACCAGTGGTGAAAGTGTTTCTGATGTTATAGTGGGAGATCATCTCACATCCAGTGATCACCAGATGGTCTGTTTCAGTATTAGGACCAGGAGCAGGACCTCAGAAAACATCCACAAATAGGAACAGAAGCGACGGGGATTTCGAATGATTGTGTTCGTGAGGAACTAGCTAAACTAAAAGTAGACAAAGTGATGGGTCTGGATGGGATACATCCGAGAATACTGAAGGAACTTGGGGACATTCTAGTGGCTCCACTGACTGACCTTTTCAGTGCTGCTTTGGAGTCAGGAGTAGTGCCAGAGGAATGGAGAATAATATCAAAAAACACAAAGGAGAAAAATATATCCAAATTACCAAACAAACACCTTTAACAATTATTCAAAAATCATTTGAAAGTCCCCTCTATAGGCATACAAAACTGTAAACTGAAGAAACCTGGAATTCATAATTTTTGTCGGACCATTTGCCATGAGAGAAAAACCCTCCTGTAGCAAATTCTTTATTGTGAGCCAAATACACAGCTCAAAACTGTTAGAAATAATAGAATAGAATGTTCCCTGTAAAATAGTTATCTCCAAGTTATAATGCCCTGTTCAATGTAATGTTCAATGTAATGTTCCATGTAAACCACACTGATGTCAAATAGTGCGGTATATAAGAGAATACATAAATAAATAAAATAAATAAAAAACCCCAAAGGGAATCGCACGACACAACCCCATTGGGTATAACTTATGTGTCAGCTGAAGCAATGAAAACATGATTGTTAAGGTCCTTAGTCCAGGAAGAAGCAAACTTGATTCTTCTTCAAAAGCCTTTTCAGATAATCGCTGCTGTCATCCTACGAACACATGAACAAAGCATTCATTGCCTAACTGTTTGCAATTTAAAGATCCATCATTGTTCCAAACTTTGCAACCGTGCCATCCTGTCACCTTTCCCCCTTCCCCCATAAATTCAAAGGGACACGGTCTGTAATTCTCCACTTCAAGTCTTGAAAAGAATGATCTTGAGGAGCACAATGGGACACTATTGGTGCTGATTACACTTTGGTATTTAATCAGGACCGATGTTCCTGCAGCCATGTTTTCATAGGTCGAGATGTCCTTCCCACATACCTTAATGAACACGGCCAGATAATTATGTATACCACAAAAGAGGTCAAGCATGTGGTCTTGTGATAAGCACTATATGCTATACTAGAAGCAGGATCAGTACATTCTTCACCAGAAATTGTCAAAGAGCAAAAATCTCAACCTCCACATGCATAATGACCAATAGAAATGATCAGATGATGAAGAATAAGAGCCATCAAACCCCATGGTACGTAATACAAAGTCCGCTACATTACGTTCACATTGATGCGCAATCATAATGGATCTTTGGAAGCAGGTATGAACTCCCAAAACATGCCAATGATTTCTTAATATTCTAGCAACTTGATCTGTGTTGTGCATTTAGATTAAAATCCCTACAATAGAAGAATTTTTCTTTGAATCAATACGGGGTGACAACTGCCACCATTCAGGATGGTTAAATTGAGCTCTCCTATAGGTGTTATATAAACAAGGTTCGCTGGATAACCTTGAGTCAACAATCACTGGGAAAGCTCACATTCATGTTTATGGAACTCCACTATTGTAGTTCACAGTCGACAAATCCGTATAAATTGCCCTAATGAGAGCCCGCATTGTAGTGAACTTGGATGATGACTCTGATATTGAAACAATGTATTTCTTTGAACTGGTTTCCTATACAAGGTGGCATTTAGTTTATCACCATGTTTATATACTGTAAGGTCCAAAAAATTAATGTGACAATGATGAAAAGTTGGGACAAATTGAATATTAGGTTTCAATGAATTAATCCATACAAAAAAACTGAAGTAACTGTGGAACAGTACCAGACCACAAAAAAAGCACGTCATCCAGAAAAACGTGTCCACAGAGATATATATTGACACCAAAAAGAAGGATAAATGAAGGACTCCTCATAATGTGCCCGGACCACTTCCACACAGTGTGCCCAAGCACTCATCACACCTTACACCCACTCCAAATGGTACAAAACACTGCAGCACGCATCATTACAGACACTCCAAGAACTGAGCACATCACCCCCATCTTACAGCAACTGCACTGGCTCCCAGTGATGGCCACAGCAAAGTTTAAGACAATCATGATCATCTTTAAAATCATTCACCATCTCTCGGCAGATGCACTCCAAGATATCATAACAAGGAATATCAGCAATAGACCAAGAAGGACCAATAATGACAACATGATCGGCACACCTGAAGGATATCACAAGACTAAACAAACAACGTCAAGTAGAGCTCCTTCACTACTGGCGTCCACACTTTGTAACTCCCTCCCAAGGAGCCTGAGGACATTAAGAGACATCATAGACTTCCGCAAGGCCCTTAAAATCCTGCTCTTTACAGAAACCTATGAGCAGACAGACAACAGTCTCCACCCGAATGGTATTGCAACTACCTCCGCTAACTCGATACCCGCTCATCCCAACTAGACATACAAGTTCACTGTATAATGTTGTTAAGTACCCTCATGTTAAATGTAACCCTCCAAATGTGCTGTCTAAATGTTGTTAAGTACCCTCATGTTAAATGTAACCCTCCATTGTGATGTGACCACTTTGCTTGTAGGATAAGGTGGTATACAAATCTGTCTAAATAAATAAATAAAAATATATAGAATAGCAATCAACGGTGCTACTGTGACTCCCATTGAAACTCCAAAAATCTGTAAATAATATCGGGACTCATACATAAAATAACTGCATTCCAAAGCTAACCGTAATAATGACAAAATAAAATGATTTGGCAATCCGGCTGGTAATGTCAAAGAATATAAAGAAATAATAAAATAGTTCCCCTGATAGGCAACATAGAATCAAAACGAGGTTTCCAATTCACCTGAAGAAGGGCCGTGAAAAGAGTGGCGGACTGAAACATGGTGCTCTGTAGTGGTGTGAGTTAGTGATTTATTGAAGAAGGGGATAGGCAATGATTGTTTTGTTTGTGTGTCCATAGGATAACAGCGGCAATTATCTGAAAAGGCTTTTGAAGAAGAATCAAGTTTGCTGCTTCCTGGACTGAGGACCTTAACAATCATGTCTTCATTGCTTGAGCTGACACTTATATTGTAAACCGCCCCGATGTAATGGGGGGTGGTATATCAAATGTTATGTAAACAATAAACAATAAGGTATACCCGAGGGGTTTGCAATGTGACATTCCCCTTGGGTTTCTTATCTATTATTTCTAACAGTTTTGAGCTGTGTATTTGGCTCACAATAAAGAATAAAAGGGAGAATTTGCTACAGGATGGTTTTTCTCTCATGGCAAATGGTCCGACAAAAAATTATGAATTGCAGGTTTCTTCAGTTTACAGTTTTTTATGCCTATGGAGGAGACTTTCGAATGATTTTTGAATGATTGGTAGAGGAATGGAGAATGGCACATGAGGTAGTAAATGCTACTAAAAGAGAGAATAGTGAGGTTTCTGGATTGCAGGATCCGAGGAAGCATGGATTCACCAGAGGCAGGTCTTGTCAGACAAATCTGATTGATTTCTTTGATTGGGTGACCAGGGAGTTGGACCGAGTGAGAGCCCTTGATGTGGTGTATTTAGATTCAGTAAAGCCTTGGACACTGTTCCACACAGGTGACTTATAAACAAATTGAGCCCCATAGGGATTCACCCTAAAGTTACTGATTGGGTTAGAAATTGGTTGAGTGGGAGGCGACAAAGAGTACAGGTAAATGGATCTCACTCTGAGGAGAAGGAGGTTACCAGTGGTGTGCCCCAGGGATCTGTCAATGGTCCGATTCCTTTTAACATCTTTGTTAGTGATCTTGCAGAAGGAGTGTCGGGTAAGGTTTGCCTCTTTGCAGATGATACCAAAATCTGCAATTGAGTAGACACCCAGGAAGGAGTAGATAACATGAGGAGGGATCTAGCTTGAAGAATGGTCTAGAATTTGGCAGCTGAGATTTAATGCTAAAAATGCAGGGTCATACATTTGGGCTGCAAAAATCCAAGGGAATGGTACAGTGTAGGGATTGAGGTACTTCTGTCCATGAAAGAAGAGTAGGACCGGGGCATAATTTTGTCTGATGATCTTAAAGTAGCTAAACAGGTAGAAAGGGTGATGGTGAAAGCCAGAAGGATGCTTGGGTGCATAGGGAGAGGAATGGCCAGCAGAAAAAAGGAGGTGATAGTGCCTCTGTATAATTCTGGTTTGACCTCATTTGGAGTATTGTGTTCAATTCTGGAGACTACACCTTCAAAAGGATATAAGGAGGTAGGAGTTGGTGCAACATGAAGATATTATCATGGCAATATCTACATTGAAGAATTGTTATATACAGTAAAACAGAAATGGACTTCACAGAGTGAGCTATGGTTAAAGAACATTTTGTTGCCAAAATTTCCCTCTTGGAAGCTAATCGCAGGACCCGCATTTTGTGTCTTCACTTTATTGGAATTTTGGGATTCCTTATCTGTATAGCTGTGTATTTTATTTGTGAGGAATTGACTGCAGCTCTCTCCAGAGCCTGGCACACATGTGCTCTTACCCAGCGACTATGGATCACCATGATGTTATGGTTGGGCTCCTTATATCACCCACAGTCATGCCTCTCCCAGAATGGCAAAGCTAAGAACATTGAATTTTAAAAGTCCTGTTTCCATGAACATGAATGCATTGGGGGGGGGGGGGATACTGGAGAATCTGAAATATGTCCCTTAAATTCTCACTGAGCTGTGCAGTGCCGGGGTGAGTGATATCCTGAATCTTTTCTTTACTCTTACCCAGCGTTCTATACTCACACTTTGCTCTGTTGACAGAATATACAGAAATTCGTAGAGGTCATTTTGAAAAACAGCAGCAATCTCTAGCATATTGTTGCAATCTTGATCTTAACTCAGGACTGAGTTTTTTAAATTCATTAATATCATGCCTGTAAATGTAAGAAACAGAAGTCAGGGGTTGTTACGGTTGGAAATGTCTAATAAACACATTGCAGGAGGTAATTTTCAGTGGAAAGTATGCATATATTATGAATCTCAACCATATTCTCTCACAGTAGATTACAGAATTAAAATATACATTGACCGGAAAAATTTTTCTAGAATTTGCTTTATATTTGAACTGATTAGTCTCATGGAAACTGACCTTTCCTGCCTTTGTTAATATTTCAGTTTACTTTCTCATACTGGTCACTTAGATGGTAGTATACACCCGTTGCTATACTTTCCCCTTTTGCACATGAAATTTCTATCCACAGAGACACTGAAGTGCAGTTTCTGTTCTGCAGAATTATGATTCTAGTCAACTCTATATCTTGCTTAACAAATAGTGCTAGCCTGAGATCAATTTGATCGCTTCTATCATTTCAAACGATTTTGTACCCTGGCATCACAGTGTCCAAGTGGTTATCCTCTTTCCACCAGACCTCTGAGATTCCTATTTAAGGACATTTTTGACAAAAATCTCATGAAAACTCTCTTTGAAAATTGCCTACCCCTTCTTCAGGTAAGAATAACCAGACTGGTCAAAGCACAAGTCAGAAAAGGAGCGAGACTGGGGCAGGGTTCAGTGAGGGATGGGAAAGTATATTTACTTTCAGTGCGTACATTGTGCTCACTGTCCATGGTTACTGGCATTTTCATAGAAAAACCCTACGTTTCCCCTTGTAAATAACCTTGTAATTCCACAGGTATAACCTAGGTATAGACCTACAGGGAAATAGTCCTGAAGTCCCATCTCCAGTCTGGCAGCATCCCTGTCGTCATGAAGGAGAGAGGTCACGTGACAGGAGAGCATCACCCTAGTGTGGCAGGAAGTGATCCTGTAACTAGGACCTGTTCTCCAGGTGATGTAAAACCCTCTCGCACCGAGGAAGTTTTCTCCAGGGCCATGTTCCCATGAGGGAAGGGTTAGGAAAGCCGTTATAGTTGGTGATTCAATCATTAGGCATGTAGATAGCTGGGTGGCTGGTGGACATGAGGATCGACTGGTAACATGCCTGCCTGGTGTGAAGGTAGCGGACCTCACGCGCCACCTAGATAAGGTCTTAGATAGTGCTGGGGAGGAGTCTGCTGTCTTGGTACATGTCGGTACCAATGACATAGGAAAATGTGGTAGGGAGGTTCTGGAGGCTAAATTTAGGCTTTTAGGTAGGAAGCTGAAATCCAGAAATTCCAGGGTAGCATTCTCTGAAATGCTTCCCGTTCCAAGCGCAGGACCCAAAAGGCAGACAGAGCTCCGGAGTCTCAATGCGTGAATGAGACGATGGTGCAAGGATGAGGGTTTTGGATTTGTTAGGAACTGGGGAACATTCTGGGGAAAGGAGGGGCTCTTCCAAAGGGATGGGCTTCACTTTAACTGGGGTGGAACCAGGCTGCTGGCATTAACCTTTAAAAAGGAGATAGAGCAGCTTTTAAACTAGATAATAGGGGAAAGCCGACTGTCACCCAAGAGCGCATGGTTCGGAAGAATGTATCCTTAAAGGATACTACCAAATGCAGAGAGGTTCCAAAAAAGAGTAAAGTAGCACAAATGCCCTCGGGTATGGAGCAGACAGAGCTTAAAGATCCCAAATTACCCATGCCTACCAATAGCCAGATTAATATGAATAAACTACAGTCTCTAAAATGCTTGTATGCAAATACTTGAAGTCTAAACAATACGATGGGAGAGATAGAATATATAGCACTAAATAAGAAGTTAGATATGATTGGAATCTCAGAGACATGGTGGAAGGAGGACAACCAGTGGGAAACTGTGATACCTGGGTACAATCTATATCATAATAATAGAAAAGATCAAATTGGTGGAGAGGTTGCACTCTATGTTAGAGAAGACATTGAGTCACAAAGGATTAAAGTTTTGCAAGAAACAAAATTCACTGTAGAATCTCTATAGATTGAAATTCCATGTAAAAAGGGGAAGGCAATGGCAGTGGGGGTCTACTATCGACCGCCTGGCCAGAATGAAGAAATTCATGATAAAATGCTCAAAGAAATCAAGGAAGCTAACAAAAGTTACAGACAAGTTAGATATGATTGGTATCTCAGAGACATGGTGGAAGGAGGACAACCAGTGGGACACTGTGATACCTGGGTACAAACTATATCGTAATGATAGAGCTGATCAAATTGGTGGAGCGGTGCACTCTATGTTAAAGAGGGCATTGAGTCACAAAGGATTAAAGTTTTGCAGGAAACAAAATTTGCTTTAGAATCTCTATGGATTAAAATTCCATATAAAAAGGGGAAGGCAATGGATGTGGGGTTGTACTATTGACAGCCTGGACAGAATGAAGAAGTTGATGATGAAATGATGAAATGATCAAATAAATCAGGGAACCTAACAAAAGTTACAGAACAGTAATAATAATGGGTGATTTCAATTACCCCGGGGTCAGTGTCATGGCAGGACATGCTAGGGAGAAAGTTCCTAGATGAAATAAATGACTGCTTCTTGGAGCAGCTGGTTTATGAACCAACCAGAGGGGAAGCCATATTGGACCTAGTCCTTAGTGGAACACCAGATCTAGTGCAAGAGATAAGGGTGTTGGGGCCACTTGGCAATAGTGATCATAGCATGATCGCGTTTTATTTAATTAGTGGAGGAGGGATAGTAAGAACATCCACAGTATTAGCTTTTAATTTTCAAAAGGGAGACTGATAAAATGAGGAAAATAGTCAAGAAAAAACTAAAAGGAGCAGTTGATAAGGTTAAAGACTTACATCAAGCTTGGGTGTTGTTGAAAAATACTATCTTGGAAGCCCAAACCGGCTGTATTCCACGCTTTAAGAAAAGTGGAAGGAAGTCCAAAAAACTGCCATCATGGTTTAAAGGTGAGATCAGAGAGGCTGTTGCCAAAAAAGCCTCTTTCAGGAAATGGAAAAAAGAGACAAACGACGAAACCTTGAAATAGCACAAGCATTGGCAAGTCAAATGCAAGGCATTGATAAGGCAGGCAAAGGGAGAATTTGAGAAGAAGCTTGCTGCAGAAGCAAAAACGCGAAATAAAGACTTTTTCAATTAGATTGGTAGCAAAAAACCTGTGAGTCAGTTGGAGAATTAGATGATAGAGGGATTAAAGGGGCACTAAGAGGCGACAAGGCGATAGCGGAGAGACTGAATGAATTCTTTGCTTTGGTCTTTACTGAGGAAGATGTAGGGATGTTACCCATGACTGAAGTGGTATTTAAAGGTGTGGAAGAACTGAAGGAAATATCGATACATCGGGAAGATGTATTACAACTATTAGATAAACTGAAGAGTAGCAAATCGCCTGGGCCGGATGGTATACATCCAAGGGTGTTGAAAGAACTGAAATCTGAGATTGCAGACCTGCTATTAGTAATCTGTGAACTTTCATTAAAATCACCTGTAATACCTGAAGATTGGAGGATCGTCAATGTAATGCCAATTTTTAAAAAGGGTTCCAGGGGTGATCCAGGAAACTACAAACTGGTTAGCCTGACATCAGTACTGGGAAAAATGGTAGAAACCATCATAAAGAACAAAATTACTCAGCATGTAGATAGTCATGTCCTAATGGGAGATAGCCAACATGGCTTTAGACAAGGAAGATCTTGTCTTACTAATCTGTTATGTTTTTTTGAAGGCGTGAATACAGGTGGACAAAGGTGAGTCGGTTGATATAGTGTATCTGGACTTTCAAAAAGCCTCTGACAAGGTCCCTCATCAGAGACCTTTGGCAAAACTAAAGAGTCATGGGATAGGAGGCAGTAAACTATTGTGGATCAGGAACTGGTTAAAAGATAGAAAGCAGAGGGTAGGGCTAAATGGCCAAGTTTCCCAATGGAGAAAGGTGAATAGTGGTGTACTCCCAGGGATCCGCTGCTTTTTGATATATTCATAAATTACCTGGAAAAGGGAATAACGAGTGAGGTTATCAAATTTGCAGATGACACAAAACTATTTGAAATTGTTAAAACCCAAGAGGATTGTGGAAAATTGCAAGAGGATCTTGATAAATTGGAAGACTGGGCATCAAAATGGCAGATGAAATTTAATGAGGACAAGTGCAAAGTTATGCACCTAGGGAAGAACAACCCAAACTATGGTTACACGATGCAAGGTTCCACTTTAGGAACCACCACCCAGGAAAAAGATTTAGGCGGCATTGTGGATAACATGTTAAAACCCTCGGCCCAGTGTGCAGCGGCGGCCAAGAGAGCAAATAGAATGCTAGGTATAATAAGGAAAGGAATGGAAAATAAAACAAAATATATTATAATGCCTCTATATCATTCCATGGTGAGACCGCACCTTGAATATTGTGTGCAATTCTGGTCGCTGTATCTTAAAAAGGATATAGAGTTATTAGAAAAGGTTCAGAGAAGAGCCACCAAAATGGTAAAGGGGATGGAAAGATACTCCTATGAAGAAAGGCTAAAAAGGTTAGGGCTCTTTAACCTGGAAAAGAGATGGCTTAGGGGAGATACGATAGAAGTCTATAAATTAATGAACGGAGTGGAACGGGTAAATGTAGATCAATTGTTTATGTTATCAGAATATAGAAAGACTAGGGGACATGCAATGAAGCTAGAGGGTAAACTATTTAAGACTAATAAAAGAAAATATTTTTTCACTCAACGTGTAATCAAACTCTGGAATTTGTTACTGGAGGATGTAGTAAAGGCTGTTAGTGTAGCTGGGTTTAAAAAGGTTTGGACAAATTCCTGGAGGGAAGGTCCATAAACCATTATTAAGAAGGACCCAGGATATCAATGCTTGACCCAGTACAAGCATTGTGGAACCTGTGTCTTTTGGGGAAACTGCTAGGTACGTATGGAAACAGGATACTGGACTAGATGGACCTTGGTCTGACCCAGTATGGCATATCTTATGTTCTTATGTTCTTATCTGAGAGGCTGCATGATTCAGGTGCATTTTATCTCTTACTCTCAAACAGGCTAATTTTATAAAATACCAGACAACGTATATGTCAGCATAAGTTAGACCAATGCCATGTGCTTACTTTCCCATAATTACTACAGGAAAAGTAAGTGCCAACCTTTACACCCACTGGGGGCCTGTAGAAATCTCCTAGCAAACAGTACGTGCTTATGTGTCTATTTTTCGAAATATGTGGAGAAGTCGGAACCCTGCCCCAGCTCTGTCCCAGAAATGCCTCCACTCATGCGACCTAAACTACGCAGGAAAACCCTCTTCATTCCTATTTACTTCAATGCAAGGTAAACACACTGGTGAGCCACGTTATAGGAAACAAGACCTCAGTACAGGGGCAGACAGGGAGCTATCTAAACACTACCTGTGCCTTGTCAGTATTTAATCACCAGTCCCAAAACAATACCAGTGGATGGGGCGCGCGCACCACCTGGCCCTTATCTAGTTGGTAGTAATTTTCAATCCTCTTAGTAGATACGTAACTCTATAAACTTAGGCAACATCAATAGCTGTCCAGATAGCTGTGCCGGTTGCTTCTGATCCCAAACGTTCAGCGGCAGAGGATATCCAGATTCCAACACTGAATATCCCATTTCACTTTTACCCACGGCAGCCGGACTCTTTAATAATGCTGATTGTGCTGGCTTAATATCGTGCCCCAGTCTTTCTGTGTTTGTCTGCATTTGACAGTGCAATCCCTTTCAAAAAATGTTCACACATTAGAACATCAGCCTGTAAAGTAGAGCTGGTTTATATTGCACCCCTGGACTTCCTCCGTGATCTGCCGCTGTCAATCAGAAAAACAAATCAGCCCACGGGGTCCAAAGACTTGGCTGTTTATGTGATCAGTGGATGGAGTGACAGATGAGAAAGATATGTAGACTTACGTTTGTACTAAATGAAGACAGGGACCACAATGGTGTTCTTTCAGCATTTGACAGTTCTTGATGTCCTCCTTAGAGCATTCCTTTTTCAACAGCCTAATTAAATCATCACTGCATTTAGCCTATGGAAGAGAAATAGAGAGCTTCAATCATTGTCTTGACTCACAAAAGATGTTCATGCCACTCAGACACACAGGATGTTAAAAGATGAGGGTGCAATTCCACAGCTGGGAGGAGAGAGAGGAGTGCAGTTGATAAGACTCCTGCATATGCAAAGGGTGAGGAAAGTTTTATTAACTCCATCAGAGTAAAAAAAAATCTGTTAACT
Organism: Ichthyophis bannanicus; assembly: GCA_033557465.1. NCBI lineage: Eukaryota > Metazoa > Chordata > Amphibia > Gymnophiona > Ichthyophiidae > Ichthyophis > Ichthyophis bannanicus. Next base: position 163,239,189 of record CM066045.1, read on the forward strand.
TTCAAAATGTACAGAGGCCACAAGAATTCTATTAACCCTGAGACTATACAAAGTGACCCTGGATCCTGTTAACCCCAAAATTATACAGAAAGACCAAGGACCCTGCTAATCCCCAGATTATACAGAGAGAACCAGCAACTGCTAAACCCCCAGATTATACAGAGAGACCCAGGATCCTGCTAATCCCCAGGGGGGTGGGAGGGAGTCAGGGTGGTTGGGAGGGAAAGAAATACTAACTGAAAATAGGCTTGTAATAATATGACACAGATTTTTTATTTTTATTTTGCCCCTGTTTATACCAACCCCTGAAGCTCTCCCCCCACCCCCACCTCCATACCTAGATTCTAGCTTTAGCCCATAGAATTTCCTTTTCCCCAAGATTTAAAGAATTTCATAGCAGGAAATATGCAGCAGAGTGGACTACTCTGGACATCGGTGCTGTCTTTGATTCAGTATCACACGATACCCTCCGAGCCAGACTCAGAATCCTAGGCCTGTTTGACAGCACAATAAACTGGTTCACATCTTACCTCTCAGAAAGAATGCTACTAGTAGAAGTTGGAACCAGCAATTCCAAACACTTTAATCTAAAACAAGGCATACCACAGTGATCAGCCTTATCGATTAAAACCATTCAGAAATTGTGAGTCTAATTGTCATGCCGGTAATTTGTGAAGGTAATCTGTTGTTCTTTTTCTCCTATGTTTTCTATTTCTTTGTCTATCTCTGCTTCTCCTACTCTGTCCTATCTTATAAATGGCGTTCTTTTCTTATTTTCCGTAACATAAATGTAGGATTGTAAACCGCTCTGATGCTTTTCGGTCTGTGCAGTACATCAAATGTAATAAACATAAACATAAACACATGCAACCTACTAAGAAAATGGAACATGCATGTTCATTTATATGCAGACGACATCATAAGAACATAAGTTATGCCATACTGGGTCAGACCAATGTCCATCAAGCCCAGTATCTTTTTTTCCAAAAGTGACCAATCTAGATCACAAGTACCCAGCAGTTTCCCCAAAAGATACAGGTTCAACAATGCTTGTATTGGGTCAAGCAGTGATATCCTGGGTCTCTTTTAATAATGGTTTATGGACCTTTCCTCCAGGAACTTGTCCAAACCTTTTGGAAACCCAGCTACACTAACAGCTTTTATTATCTCCTCCGGTAACAAATTCCAGTGTTTGATTACACATTGAGTGAAAAAATATTTTCTCTTATCAGTCTTAAATAGGTTACCATGTAGCTTCATTGAATGTCCCCTAGTCTTTCTATATTCTGATGATGTAAACAATTAATCTACGTTTACCCGTTCCACTCCATTCATTAATTTATAGACCTCTATTATATCTCCCCTCAGCCGTCTCATTTCTAGGTTGAAGAGCCCTAACCTTTTTAGCCTCTTTTCATATAGGTATCCTTCTATCCCTTTAACCATTTTGGTGGCTCTTCTCTGAACCTTTTCTAATAATGGTATGTCCTTTTTTAAGATACAGTGACCAGAATTGCACACAATATTCAAGGTGCAGTTGCACCATGATGGAGGCATTATAATATCCTTTGTTTTATTCTCCATTTCTTTCCTTATTATTTATTTATTTTTTATACTGTGCTCTTTAGAATCAGTGTGGTTTACATATATACTAACAGGCACTTTTTATTCCTTTGTCCTCGAAGGGCTCACAATCTAAGTGTACCTGAGGCAATGGAGGGTTAAGTGGCTTGCCCAAGGCCATATGGAGTGGCCATGGGACTGGAGACCCCAGTCCCTCTGGCCTGAAGTTGCTTGTCCCCATGCGAGAATTGAACCCCTGGCCTTCTGGCCTGAGGTAACCTGTCCCAACCACTGAGCCACTCCTCCCCCTTATGATCCTTGCATTCTATTTGCTCTCTTGGCCACCGCTGCATGCTGGGCAGAGGGATTTAGCAAGTTATCCACGATGATGCCTAAATCTTTTTCTTGGGTGGTGGTTCCTAATGTGGAACCTTGCATCGTGTAACCATAGTTTGGGTTTTTCTTTCCTAGGTGCATAACTGCACTTGTCCACATTAAATTTCATCTGCCATTTGGATGTCCAGTCTTCCAATTTATCAAGATCCTCTTGCAATTTTCCACAATACTCATGGGTTTCAACAACTTTAAATAGTTTTGTGTCATCTGCAAATTTGATTACCTCACTTGTTATTCCCATTTCCAGGTCATTAATGAATATGTCAAAAAGCAGCGGACCCAGCACAGATCCCTGGGGTACACCACTATTCACCTTTCTCCATTGGGAAAATTGGCCATTTAGCCCTACCCTCTGCTTTCTATCTTTTAACCAGTTTCTGATCCACAATAATACACTGCCTCCTACCACATGACTTTTTAGTTTTGCCAAAGGCTTCTGATGAAAGTCCTTGTCAAAGGCTTTCTGAAAGTTCAGATACACTATATCAACTGACTCACCTTTATCTACCTGTTTATTCACACCTTCAAAAAAACATAACAGATTAGTAAGACAAGATCTTCCTTGTCTAAAGCCATGTTGGCTGTTTCCCTTTAAGTCATGACTATCTACATGTTCCGTAATTCTGCTCTTTATGATGGTTTCCACTATTTTTCCCAGTACTGACATCAGGCTCACTGGTCTGTAGTTTCAAGGATCACCTCTGGAATCCTTTTTAAAAACTGATGTTACATTGGCCATCCTCCAATCTTCAGGTATTAAAGATGATTTTAATGATAGTTCACAGATTACTAATAGCAGTTCTGCAATCTCATATTTCAGTTCTTTCAAAACCCTTGGATGTATACCATACAGTCCAAATGATTTGCTACTCTTCAGTTTATCAAATAGTTGTAATACATCTTCCCAGTGTATCGATATTTCTTTCAATTTTTCCACAGTATCACCTTTAAATACCACTTCAGTCATGGGTAACATCCCTACATCTTCCTCAATAAAGACCAAAGCAAAGAATTCATTCATTCTCTCCCCTATGGCCTTGTCCCCTCTTAGTGCCCCTTTTATCCCTCTATAATCTAATGGTCCAATTGACTCTCTCACAGGTTTTTTGCTACAAATGTTCTTGAAAAAACTTTTATTATGAATTTTTGCTTCTACAGCAAGCTTCTTCTCAAATTCTCTCTTTGCCTGCCTTATCAATGCCTTGCATCTAACTTGCCAGTGCTTGTGCTGTTTCCAGTTTTCATCATTTGGCTCTTTTTTCCATTTCCTAAAAGATGCTATTTTGACAACATCAGCTTCTCTGACCTCACTTTAAACCATGCTGGCAGTTTTTTGGACTTTTTTCCACTTTTTTTGAAGCATGAAATACAATCTTGAAAATGCAGACCAGCTGTATTTTTAAACAACACCCAAGCTTGAAAGTGCAGACCAGCTGTATTTTTTTTTTATATAAATTTTATTGAATGCAATAGAAACGTACAAGGCATAAGTAACACATATCAAGAAGTTGGGAAAGATCCCTACCTCCATAATCAAACAAGCAAGAAAACCCTATTATTATTAACCCACATCCGGGAGAAGTTCAATAATGAAAAGAAACACATGCCAATCCCTGACCAATACCTGGTAAACCCCAGCAAAGAAAAAAAGGAATCAGCAAATAAGCAAACAAAACAAAAAATTAACCTTTACCCTTCAAAAATTCCAAAAGCTGCTCTACTTCAAGAAAAATGTAACGTGTACCTTGAAAAATTATGTGGCACCTACATGGAAACTTCAAATAGAACAAGGCACCCAAGGCCAGAACGCATCTGCAGATTTCCAAAAAGGCCCTCCGCCGTCATTGTGTGGCCCTTGAGACATCAGGAAAAATCTGGATGGTGTGGCCAAAAAACTTCTCAAGTTTTTTCTTGAAGTATGCGCGAAAAATTTTCTGTCTATCTAAATCAGAAGCCACCGTAATTAGCAAAGTGGCCCTCGTGGATATCTCATCATGTGAGGATTCCGAAAATTCTGTAATACTCAACGAAGCTGAACCCTTTGGCTCTCCCAAATCCCTTCCCTCCTGAGGCTCAGCCTGAAAGGCCGTATCTCTGGAGGGAAGATAGTATACATTTAACAAGGAAATAGCTTCCGCATCAGAAATCAATAATACCTCTTTCAAATATTTATGAAAAAGCATGAGAGGAGCGAGATAATGCGTTTTAGGAAAGTTCAAAAGACGAAGATTCCTGGAACGCAAAGAGTTCTCAAGAGCTTCATGCTGAGAATGCAAAGAAATAACATCTCGGGCCAAAGAAGTTATAGCTGTCTGCTGAGGAGAGAAACGAGTCTCAAGAGAATCAACGCTTTTCTCCACAGCAGCCAGTCAAGAATCTTGATTTGAAAACTTTACAACAGTTTCTTTCGTAAAGGTAGAAATCCTTTGAAGAGAAGAGTCCAGAGTCAACTCCATTCTAGATAACATAGTCCAAACATCCTTCAAAGAAACTTCATCTGGAATAACACGAGGCTCACCAGTCCCAGCGAATAGAACCACAGAAGGCAACGGGGGAGGCAATGATTCAGATGCAGAGTCCATTCGAAGAAAAGAAGAAGAAAGAATAGGACCCTCAATCTTATTAAAACCACACTCCAAGGGAAGAGTTAAAGAAGACTCCTTCTCTCGATTAACCGGGGAAAAGTTCTCGACATCCGGGGGAGAGTCAGAAAACACCGTACTTACAGTCGACTGTCCACCCAGGGAGGTATCCAGCGGAGTATTCTCAGGCAATGACTTGCCAATGGAAACATGCGCATCCATGGGCCCAACTATTTTTACCGCCTTCGGTTGAGCCACCGGGAGCAGGCGTTTCTTTCTCTTCCCCATTCACGGGAACTTCCAGCACCGAAACTGCGCCGAAGGGGCGGAACCTGCCCCTTTGGTCATGCCCCTTCGGGCACGTACCACGGGCACGCACCCGCTACGCATCCCGCATTGGGGGCGAGATGTTATAGCCCCGTAGAATCCGACAGCCCCAATCAGAGGAGTGGAAGCAGGAGACCAGACCAATCAGAGAGGCAACAGCACACCAAGCAGGAAACAGGGAACTCCTCGGCGTCCCGCGTTGGGGGCAAGATGTTATAGCCCCATAGAATCTGACAGCCCCAATCAGAGGAGTGGAAGCGGGAGACCAGACCAATCAGAGAGGCAACAGCACACCAAGCAGGAAACAGGGAACTCCTCAGACTAGCTGTATTTTTAAACAACACCCAACCTTTGCAACTGCTCCTTTTAGTTTTTTCTTAACTATTTTCCTCATTTTATCATAGTCTCCCTTTTGAAAGTTAAAATGTAGTACTGTGGATTTCCTTACCATCCCTCCTCCATTAAATAAATCAAACACAATTATGCAATGATCACTATTGCCAAATGGCCCCAACACCCTTATCTCTTCCACCAGATCTGGTGTTCCACTAAGGACTAGGTCCAAAATGGCTTCCCCTCTGGTCGGTTCTTAAACCAGCTGCTCCAAGAAGCAGTCATTTATTTCATCTAGAAACTTTATTTCCATAGCATGTCCTGCCATGACACTGACCCAGTCAATACCGGGGTAATTGAAATCACCCATTATTATTACAGTGCTGGAACTTTTGTTATCTTCCCCAATTTATTTGAGCATTTCATCATCCATTTGTTCATTCTGGCCAGGCAGTTGATAGTAGTCCCCCACTGTCATCACCTTCCCCTTTTTACATGGAATTTCAATCCATAGAGATTCTACAGCAAATTGTGTTTCCTGCAAAACTTTAATCCTTTGTGATTCAATGCCCTCTCTAACATAGAGTGCAACCCCTCCACCAAATTGATCAGTTCTATCATTACGATATAGTTTGTACCCAGGTATCATAGTGTTTCACTAGTTGTCCTCCTTCCACCATGCCTCTGAGATACCAATCATATCTAACCTTCCATTTAGTGCTATATATTCTAACTCTCCCATCTTATTTTTTAGACTTCTAGCATTTGCATCAAGCATTTTAGAGACTGTATTTTATTCATATTAATCTGGCTATCGGTCGGCAGGGGTAATTTGGAAACTTTACATTGTGTCTGCTCTGTACGCAAGGGCATTTGGGCTACTTTTGTCTTTATTGGAACCTCTCTGCTGATATGCCCTAACTTCTTTCTTTTGGTAGTATTCTTCAAGGGTACATTGTTCTGAACCATGCACTCTTGGATGACTGTTGGCTCTCCCCTGTTATCTAGATTAAAAGCTGCTCTATCTCCTTTTATATGAAGGTGACGTATAGGATGCCTATTTTCGCGTGGTTTATGGCCAGGTTGTGCTGTGCCAGCCAGTGTGTGATGATGGTGAAGCATTTCTTCATGAGGTTTATTGTGGGTATGGCAATGTTGATAGACGTGTAAAGCATAACATTATCTGCATAGAAGTGATAGAGTATGTTGTGTGCACGTATGATTAAACAGATTGGCTGTAGAAAGATCTTGAACAGCAGAGAGGATAGGGCTGATCCTTGGGGACTCCGTGGGACCAGTTGTTTGGGTTTGATTTTTCAGTGCCCATCTTAACTTGGAGTTGGCTTTGTGAGAGGTTTGATCTGAACAAATTGGGTGTGGTGCCTCTCAGCCTGATTGTTTGGAGTTGTTGGATGATTAAATTGTGTGTGACTGAGTCAAAGGCTGCCTTGATGCCAAGGAAGATTAGGATGAAGCCTCTGTTAGGCTTGCTGATGCCCTTTATTACGTTGTCCATTAGTGCAGCCATGAGGGATTCTACTCCATGACAGAGTCTGAAACCATAATGTTGGGGGTCCTGAAGAAGTTGGAATCGGTGTAATCCTATAGTTGTATCTGAACAATCTTCTTGATTACCTTTGCCAGGAAGGGGAGGCTGGCAATAGGTTTGTATGAGGCTGGTTGATTAGGGTCATTTCCTGTGGCCTTCTTTATTGAGCAGATGGAGGCCATTTTTAGCACCAGGGATAAGTATCCTTGAAATAGCGATAGCTGAACAATTTTCAGTATTGCAGGTGCTAACTCTAGTTGGGCTATCTTATTCCAGCTGAAAAGGCAGCAATCCAGTGGGGATGTGGTGGTGTTGATGACTGTGATAATTGTCTCCAGCTGCTCAGCTGATACAGACCAGAAAGATTCCCAGGTGATTTGCGGTTTCTTGTGTTCGTAGTTTGGTTGTGCTGTTTCCATAGGTGTGGGAGCATTTAGTGAGCAAGTGAGGTTTGGAAGTGGTTTGCCACCATTTTTGGGGGGGGGGGGGTAACTGGATTTCTTCTTTTTGTTGGAAGTGGTCTTTTGTTAGAGATTTGACTAATTCAAAGAGTTCTCTAGGATGGATTAAGAAGCTTTGCCATAGTTTATAGCAGCATTCCTTCTTGGTCCTGTTTGTGGATGCTTGGTATTCATGTAGTTTAGTCATGAAAGTGTTGAGGTTGTCAGCTGATTTAGAATATCTCTACCTTCATTCCAGGGCTCTAAGCTTTTGCTTTAGGTCTTTTAGTTGAGGGGAGTATCAAGTTGCAGTATGATGTCTCTGGTGGGATACAGGTGTATGCAACCATATTCCTGCATTGCCTATAGTTATGTTTCAGTTCTGCACAAGGGTGTCAATGTTATCAGAAGAGTTCTGTAGGTGTGGTAGGATTTTTTCTAGGCAGTTCTTTTTATCTAGATGGCTAAATCTGTGAGTAGTGGCCTGTGTATTGGGGACCTTTTGATTGATTACACGATGAGGGAGTAATGTGGAGATTATTCAGCGATTGGACCAGGGGACTGTGTTTAGGGTAGGGGGGGGGGGTTGTAATTGAGCAAGGCTTGCAGTATAAATATAGCGCCCGATATTGAACTAGCCAGGCTATGTGCTACTATGGCGCATAGCCCTGCCTGCTCACCCCTAAAACTGGATATTCAATGCCGCGGCAATGACACTGAATATCTGGTGATTGCTGCACCGACAGAATACCACTGAAGCTAACCGGGCAGCATGCAATATTGGTACTGCCCAGTTAGTGCCATTCTTCACCTCTGCACCACTCTGGGACACCCCCAACATGTTCCGATACTAACTGGAAAGCGTCATAAGAACATAAGATATGCCATACTATCATATGTATATAGTTCAAGTTCTATTATCCTTTGTTACAATTACCCCTGTTTTCCAAGTTTTTCTTCCTGTTCCATGTAAAAACAGATATATGTATCTTATCTTATCTGATGTTTTGTAGTTCTATGTAAACCGCGCTGATAATAAATAGTGCGGTATATAAAAATGTTAAATAAATAAATAAATAAATAAAAATACTGGGTCAGACCAAGGTCCATCAAGCCCAGTATTCTGTTTCCAACAGTGGCCAATCTAGGTCATATGTACCTAGCAGTTTCCCCAAGAGACACAAGTTCCACAATGCTTGTACTGGGTCAAGCAATGATATCTTCGGTCACTTCTTAATAATGGTTTATGGACCTTTCCTCCAGGAACTTGTCCAAACCTTTTTTAAACCCAGCTACACTAACAGCCTTTACTACATCCTCCGGTAACAAATTCCAGAGTTTGATTACATGTTGAGTGAAAAAATATTTTCTTTTATTAGTCTTAAATAGTTTACCCTGTAGCTTCATTGCATGTCCCCTAGTCTTTCTATATTCTGATAAGGTAAACAATCGATCTACGTTTACCCGTTCCACTCCATTCATTAATTTATAGACTTCTATCATATCTCCCCTCAGCCGTCTCTTTTCCAGGTTAAAGAGCCCTAACCTTTTTAGCCTTTCTTCATAGGAGTACCCTTCCATCCCCTTTACCATTTTGGTGGCTCTTCTCTGTACTTTTTCTAAAATCGCTATATCCTTTTTAAGATACGGCGACCAGAACTGCAAACAATATTCAAGGTGCGGTCTCACCATGGAACAATATAGAGGCATTATAATATCTTTTGTTTTATTTTCCATTCCTTTCCTTATCATACCTAGCATTCTATTTGCTCTCTTGGCCGCCGCTGCACACTGGGCCGAGGGTTTTTACATGGTATCCACAATGATGCCTAAATCTTTTTCCTGGGTGGTGGTTCCTAATGTGGAACCTTGCATCGTGTAACCATAGTTTGGGTTGTTCTTCCCTAGGTGCATAACCTTGCACTTGTCCACATTAAATTTCATCTGCCATTTTGATGCCCAGTCTTCCAATTCATCAAGATCCTCTTGCAATTTTTCACAATCCTCTTGGGTTTTAACAACTTTAAATAGTTTTGTGTCATCTGCAAATTTGATAACCTCACTCGTTATTCCACTTTCCAGGTCATTTATGAATATGTCAAAAAGCAGCGGACCCAGCACAGATCCCTGGGGTACACCACTATTCACCTTTCTCCATTGGGAAAATTGGCTATTTAGCCCTACCCTCTGCTTTCTATCTTTTAACCAGTTCCTGATCCACAATAGTACACTGCCTCCTATCCCATGACTCTTTAGTTTTGCCAAACGTCTCTGATGAGGGACCTTGTCAAAGGCTTTCTGAAAGTCCAGATACACAATATCAACCGACTCACCTTTGTCCACCTGTTTATTCACTCCTTCAAAAAAACATAACAGATTAGTAAGACAAGATCTTCCTTGTCTAAAGCCATGTTGGCTGTCTCCCATTAGGTTGTGACTATCTACATGCTGAGTAATTTTATTCTTTATGATGGTTTCTACCATTTTTCCTGGTACTGACGTCAGGCTCACCGGTCTGTAGTTTCCCGGATCACCCCTGGAACCCTTTTTAAAAATTGGTGTTACATTGGCAATCTTCCAATCTTCAGGTATAAGATATGATTTTAATGATAGTTCACAGATTACTGATAGCAGTTCTGCAATCTCATATTTCAGTTCTTTCAACACCCTTGGATGTATACCATCCGGTCCAGGTGATTTGCTACTCTTCAGTTTATCTAATAGTTGTAAGACATCTTCCCGATGTATCGATATTTCCTTCAATTCTTCCGCACCTTTAAATACCACTTCAGTCATGGGTAACATCCCTACATCTTCCTCAGTAAAGACCGAAGCAAAGAATTCATTCAGTCTCTCCGCTATCGCCCTGTCGCCTCTTAGTGCTCCTTTAACCCCTTTATCATCTAATGGACCAACTGACTCTCTCACGGGTTTTTTGCTACGAATGTACTTGAAAAGGCCTTTATTTCGCGTTTTTGCTTCCGCAGCAAGCTTCTTCTCAAATTCTCTCTTTGCCTGCCTTATCAATGCCTTGCATTTGACTTGCCAGTGCTTGTGCTGTTTCCAGGTTTCGTCGTTTGGCTTTTTTTTCCATTTCCTGAAAGATGCTTTTTTGGCAACAACAGCCTCTCTGACCTCACCTTTAAACCATGCTAGCAGTTTTTTGGACTTCGTTCCACTTTTCTTAAAGCGTGGAATACAGCTTTTCTGGGCTTCCAAGATAGTATTTTTCAACAACACCCAAGCTTGATGTACGTCTTTAACCTTTGCAACTGCTCCTTTTAGTTTTTTTTTAACTGTTTTGCTCATTTTATTATAGTCTCCCTTTCGAAAGTTAAAAGGTAGTACTGTGGATTTCCTTACTATCCCTCCTCCACTAATTAAATCAAAGGCGATCATGCTATGATCACTATTGCCAAGTGGCCCCAACACCCTTATCTCTTGCACTAGATCTGGTGTTCCACTAAGGACTAGGTCTAATATGGCTTCCCCTCTGGTCGGTTCATGAACCAGCTGCTCCAAGAAGCAGTCATTTATTTCATCTAGGAACTTTATCTCCCTAGCATGTCCTGACGTGACACTGACCCAGTCGATATCGGGGTAATTGAAATCACCCATTATTATTACTGTGCTGTAACTTTTGTTAGCTTCCTTGATTTCTTTGAGCATTTCATCATCCATTTGGTCATTCTGGCCAGGTGCTCGATAGTACACCCCCACTGCCATTGCTTTCCCCCTTTTATATGGAATTTCAATCCATATAGATTCCACAGCAGATTTTGTTTCCTGCAAAACTTTAATCCTTTCTGAGTCAATGCCCTCTCTAACATAGAGCGCAACCCCTCCACCAATTTGATCAGCTCTATCATTACGATATAGTTTGTACCCAGGTATCACAGTGTCCCACTGGTTGTCCTCCTTCCACCATGTCTCTGATATTCCAATCATATCTAACCTTTCATTTAGTGCTATATATTCTAACTCTCCCATCTTATTCCTTAGACTTCTAGCATTTGCATACAAGCATTTTAGAGAATGTATTTTATTCATGTTAATTTGGCTATTGTTAGACATGGGTAAATTGGGATCTTTAAGCTCTGTCTGCTCCATACTTGAGGGCATTTGGGCTACTCTACTCTTTCGTGGAACCTCTCTGCTTTTGGTAGTATCCTCCAAGGATACATTCTTCCGAACCATCCGCTCTTGGGCGACTGTCGGCTTTCCCCTAATATCTAGTTTAAAAGCTGCTCTATCTCCTTTTTAATGGTTAATGCCAGCAGCCTGGTTCCATCCCGGTTAAGGTGAAGCCCATCCCTTCGGAAGAGCCCCTCCTTTCCCCAGAATGTTCCCCAGTTCCTAACAAATCCAAAACCCTCATCTCTGCACCATTGTCTCATCCACGCATTGAGACTCCGGAGCTCTGCCTGCCTTTTGGGTCCTGCACGTGGAACAGGAAGCATTTCGGAGAATGCTACCCTGGAAGTTCTGGATTTTAACTTCCTACCTAAACACCTAAATTTTGCCTCCAGAACCTCCCTACCACATTTTCCTATGTCATTGGTACCGACATGTACCAAGACAGCAGACTCCTCCCCAGCACTATCTAAGGGCATATAGGGGACCGAGAAGGAGATACTCAATGGCACTAACCATGTAGGTGCCATTGAATGTCCCCATCTAAGGCATTTACATGGTTTATTGGGCTGTAAACCATGTATATGCCTTTTGAAAATCGGGTCCATCATGTCTAGTATGTTACCTTTGTTGTGGATTGGCTGAGTGATGATCTGTGTGTATGCCATTGTATCCATGGCATCCAAGAAAGCTTTGGATATTCTCGGAGTAGTTGATGCGAGACTGAGGTCACCTAAGTAGTTGGAAGTGAAATCTATGTTTACAAACTGCCTCTAGCAGGATGTCCAGTCCATCTGTGTGGCGCTGGGGGATCTGTATGCAAGAAGGAGTGTTGAGGTGTTGTTCGATACCGCTATTGTGTCCAGTCCTCTTTCTGTATTGATGGCAAGGGTGTGAAAGTTGAGGTGCTTCTTGGCTAGAAAACAAAATATTCCACTTCCTCTGTGTTGTGCTCTTGGGGAGCTGAATAGGTTGCAGTTGGCTGTTGCAAGTTGGTTCATCAGCACATTCTCAGATTCAGTGAACCATAATTCGGCAATGCAGAGTATATCTATTTGGTTGTCAGTGGTGTAGTCCATGAGGAGCTGAATTTTGTTCCATGTGGAGTGGGCTTTAAGAAAGGAGCATTTAATGGGGGGAGGATTGTTTGGTGGTTGGTGAGGAGGTGTTGTTGCTGTGAGAGGAGGTGGCTTGATTTGGATGAAGTGCTGATAGGTTCTCGATCTGGGTGGGTGGTATGAGTGGATGATTGGTATGAGAGCTGTAAGGGGGGTTATAGATGTGGTGACTGCGAGGAGAGAGGTGAGGAACAAGAGTATGAGAGTGGTTATGTGCACAGTCTGGGAGTTGTGGGTTAATGACAGAGCAGATCAAATTGGTGGAGGGGTGGCACTCTGTCAGAGAGGGCATTGAGTCACAAAGAATTAAAATTTTGCAGGAAACAAAATTCACCGTAGAATCTCTATGGATTGAAATTCCATGTAAAAAGGGGAAGGGGAAGGTGATGGCAGTGGGCGTGTACTATCGACCACCTGGCCAGAATGAACAAATGGATGATGAAATGCTCAAAGAAATCAGGGAAGCTAACAAAAGTTATGCCACAATAATAAGAATGGGTGATATCAATTACTCTGGTATTGAGTGAATCAGTGTCACAGCATACTAGGGAGATAAAGTTTCTAGATGAAATAAATGACTGCTTCTTGGAGCTGCTGATTCATGAACCAACCAGAGGGGAAGCCATTTTGGACTTAGTCCTTAGTGGAACACAAGATCTAGTGCAAGAGATAAGGGTGTTGGTGCCACTTGGCAATAGTGATCATAGCATGATTGCGTTTGATTTAATTAATGGAGGAGGGATAGTAAGGAAATCCACAGTACTACCTTTTAACTTTTCAAAAGGGAGAATATGATAAAATGAGGAAAATAGTTAAGAAAAAACTAAAAGGAGCAGTTGCAAAGGTTAAAGATATACATCAAGCTTTGGTGTTGTTTAAAAATAAGAACATAAGATATGCCATACTGGGTCGGACCAAGGTCCATCAAGCCCAGTATCCTGTTTCCAACAGTGGCCAATCTAGGTCATACGTACCTAGCAGTTTCCCCAAAAGACACAGGCTCCACAATGCTTGTACTGGGTCAAGCATTGATATCCTGGGTCCTTTCTTAATAATGGTTTATGGACATTTCCTCCAGGAACCTGTCCAAACCTTTTTTAAACCCAGCTACACTAACAGCCTTTACTACATCCTCCGGTAACAAATTCCAGAGTTTGATTACACGTTGAGTGAAAAAATATTTTCTTTTATTAGTCTTAAATAGTTTACCTTGTAGCTTCATTGCATGTCCCCTAGTCTTTCTATATTCTGATAACGTAAACAATCGATCTACGTTTACCCGTTCCATTCCATTCATTAATTTATAGACTTCTATCATATCTCCCCTCAGCCGTCTCTTTTCCAGGTTAAAGAGCCCTAACCTTTTTAGCCTTTCTTCATAGGAGTATCCTTCCATCCCCTTTACCATTTTGGTGGCTCTTCTCTGGACCTTTTCTAATAACGCCATATCCTTTTTAAGATACGGTGACCAGAATTGCACACAATATTCAAGGTGCGGTCTCACCATGGAACGATATAGAGGCATTATAATATATTTTGTTTTATACTTTCTTGGAAGCCCAGACCAACTGTATTCCATGCTTTAAGAAAAATGGAAGGAAGTCCAAGAAATTGCCAGCATGGGTTAAAGGTGAGGTCAGAGAGGCTGTTTTTGCCAAAAAAGCATCTTTCAGGAAATGGAAAAAAAAGAGTCAAATGACGAAAACTGGAAACAGCATAAGCACTGGCAAGTTAAATGCAAGGCATTGATAAGGCAGGCAAAGAGAGAATTTGAGAAGAAGCATTCTGTAGAAGCAATAACACGTAATAAAGACTTTTTCAAGTACATTCATAGCAAAAAAAACCTGTGAGAGAGTCAGATGGAGAATTAGATGATGGGTAAAAGGGGCACTAAGAGAAGACAAGGCCATACTGGAGAGACTGAATGAATTCTTTGCTTCGGTCTTTACTAAGGAAGATGTAGGGATGTTACCCATGAATGAAATGGTATTTAAAGGTGATGCATGGGAAGAATTGAAAGAAATATTGATACACTGGGAAGATGAATTACAGCTATTTGATAAACTGAAGAGTAGCAAATTACATGGACCAGATGGTATACATCCAAAGGTGTTGAAAGAACTGAAATATGAGATTGCAGACCTACTATTAGTAATCTGAGAACTATCATTAAAATCATCTGTAATACCTGAAGAGTGGAGGATAGCCAATGTAATACCAATTTTTAAAAAGGGTTCCAGGGGTGATACGGGAAACTACAGACTGGTGAGCCTGATGTCAGTACTGGAAAAAATGGTAGAAGCCATCATAAAGAGCAAAATTACTTTACATGTAGATAGGCATAGTTTAATGGGAGAAAGCCGACATGGTTTTAGACAAGGACAATCTTGTCTTACTAATCTGTTATGTTTTTTTGAAGGTATGAATAAACAGGTAGACAAAGGTGAGTTGGTTGATATAGTGTATCTGGACTTTCAGAAAGCCTTTGACAAGGTCCCTTATGAGAGACCTTTGGCAAAATCAAAAACTATGGGATGGGAGGCAGTGTACTATTGTGGATCAGGAACTGGTTAAAAGATAGAAAGGGTAGGACCAAATGACCAATATTCCCAATGGAGAAAGGTGAATAGTGGTGTACCCCAGGGATTTGTGCTAGGTCCACTGCTTTTTAACATATTCAAAAATGACCTGGAAATGGGAATAATGAGTGAGGTTATCAAATTTGCAGATGACACAAAACTATTTAAAGTTGTTGAAACCCATAAGGATTGTGGAAAATTGCAAGAGGATCTTGATAAATTGGAAGACTGGGCATCCAAATGGCAGATGAAATTTATTTTGGACAAGTGCAAAGTTATGCACCTAGGAAAGAACAACCCAAACTATGGTTACACGATGCAAGGTTCCACATTTGGAACCACCATCCAGAAAAAAAGATTTAGGTGTCATTGTGGATAACAAGTTAAAACCCTCTGCCCAGTGTGCAGTGGCGGCCAAGAATTGATCTATGTTTACCTGTTCCACATCTTTCATTAATTTATAGACCTCTACCATATCAAATAGAATGCTAGGTATCATAAGGAAAGGAATGGAGAACAAAATACAGGATATTATAATGCCTCTGTATCATTCCATGGTGTGACCACACCTTGAATATTGTGTGAAGTTCTGGTCACCGTATCTTAAAAAGGAAATAGCATTATTAGAAAAGGTACAGAGAAGAGCCACCAAAATGGTAAAGTGGATGGAAGTACACCCCTGTGAGGAGAGGCTAAAAAGGTTAGGGCTCTTTAACACTAGAAGCCCCAAAGTGCGTCAATTGATGCAAATGCATCTTCGAAGTTGTATACCAGTGCCACTGCTAGAACCATGTCAGTTATGGTCCATGTTCCATGACTTTGTTAGCAAGGTCAAGATGTTCAAATATGTGCATCGAAAATTAATGACAGATGCACCACCTAGCAGGAAAATTAATTGATACCTAGAAGCCCTAAAGTGCGTCAATTGACGCACTCAATTGTTTTGGATGCATCAATTGACGTACTTTGGGGTTTCTAGGTATAAATTCATGTTCCCACTAGGTGGCGCATCTCAGTCACTGTTTACAGTTTTACTCTGACATTGCAAACAATAAACACAGGATGACATGTAATGACATCACATACTGCACGTATTTAACAAATAAGTAACTTCACATTAATTCACATCTGCATTTCATGCTAAACGCAGTTGTCATGATAATGCGTCAATTGGGGTTTCTAGGTAAAATTCCTTTTGGGGCTTCTAGTGTTAACCTGTAAAAAAAGATGGCTGAGGGGAGATATGATAGAGGTCTATAAATTAATGAATGGAGTGGAACGAGTAAACCTAGATCGACTGTTTATGCCATCAAAATATAGAAAGACTAGGGGATATGCAATGATGCTACAGGGTAACCTATTTAAGACTAATGAGAGAAAATATTTTTTCACTCAATGTGTAATCAAACTCTGGAATTTGTTTCCGGAGGATGTAGTAAAAGCTATTAGTGTAGCTGGGTTTAAAAAAGGTTTGGACAAGTTCCTGGTGGAAAGGTCCACAAACCATTATTATTATCTCAACTGGCTCTTTCCCTTCAGCCCTGAAACACACCTCTATTAGACCTCTGCTAAAAAACTGCAAGCTCGATCCCCAACAGGTGGAATCCTACAGACCCATATCTAGCATTCCATTACTTGCGAAGATCATTGAAAAGGTAGCTCAACGTCAACTGCAGGAGCACATTTACTTCGCTGCACCACTAGACCCATGCCAACATGGTTTTAGGGAATGCCACGGCGTGGAAACCCTCCTTACCACTCTATTCTGCAAGATAATCACAGGCATTGACGACATCCGTCAATGTTTTCAAGACCTTGATAATCACTTTTAAAGCTGTTCACAATCTCTCACCTGCATCCTTAACCTCCCTCATCCATTCCACATCCCCAAATAGAATAAGAAGATCCACGGCTATAAACTCCCTAAAAGTCCCGAAGGCACTTACGGTTTGCACCAAATCGACAGCCAACAGGGCCTTCAGTCTCAGCGCCCCAAGATACTAGAATGCACTACCCCATGATATCCACAAACCATTATTATTATCTCAACTGGCTCTTTCCCTTCAGCCCTGAAACACACCTCTATTAGACCTCTGCTAAAAAACTGCAAGCTCGATCCCCAACAGGTGGAATCCTACAGACCCATATCTAGCATTCCATTACTTGCGAAGATCATTGAAAAGGTAGCTCAACGTCAACTGCAGGAGCACATTGACTTCGCTGCTCCACTAGACCCATGCCAACATTAGATCAACGCCTGGATATGAAGGCCCACATAGGAAACGTAGTCAGTTCAGTCTACTACAAGATCCGTTCACTTAGGCATCTACGTTCCATCCTTGAACCAACTGATTTTCAGACAATTTTCCAGGCGTTGGTCACACCTCATTTTGACTATGCCAATGCATTATTACAAGGTCTTCCTCAATCTACGTTAAACCCGCTGCAGCTAGCCATGAATGCGGCAGCAAGAGTCCTCCACGGAGCCTCCAGGAGCGACCACGTGACGCCTCTGCTGATACAGCTACATTGGCTAGCCATTCAGGCAAGAATTGTTTTCAAGACCTTGATAATCACTTTTAAAGCTGTTCACAATCTCTCACCTGAATCCTTAACCTCCCTCATCCATTCCACATCCCCAAATAGAATAAGAAGATCCACGGCTATAAACTCCCTAAAAGTCCCGAAGGCACTTACGGTTTGCACCAAATCGACAGCCAACAGGGCCTTCAGTCTCAGCGCCCCAAGATACTGGAATGCACTACCCCATGATATCCACAAACCATTATTATTATCTCAACTGGCTCTTTCCCTTCAGCCCTGAAACACACCTCTATTAGACCTCTGCTAAAAAACTGCAAGCTCGATCCCCAACAGGTGGAATCCTACAGACCCATATCTAGCATTCCATTACTTGCGAAGATCATTGAAAAGGTAGCTCAACGTCAACTGCAGGAGCACATTGACTTCGCTGCACCACTAGACCCATGCCAACATGGTTTTAGGGAATGCCACGGCGTGGAAACCCTCCTTACCACTCTATTCTGCAAGATAATCACAGGCATTGACGACATCCGTCAAGGATTTGCTCTCATCTTTCTGGACATCGCTGCAGCTTTTGATTCAGTAAATCATGAGCTTCTACTAGGACGACTGATTGATAAAGGCATTAATGGACGAGCCCTCGAATGGTGCAGATTCTACCTGTCCGAAAGATGGCAACATGTTTGCTCTGGAGGGATAAATTATGAACCTTTCCACCAAAGTCAAGGAGTCCCTCAAGGATCCTCCCTCTCGGCGCTCTTGTTCAATATTTACATGTAGCCAATTTGTAATATCATCCGGTCCTTCAATGTTAACTGCATGTTATACGCAGACAATGTCTTGCTCTACATACCCTTCTCTACTGAGCATCTGGACCTCTCCCCACTGACGAATTGTTTCAATGCAATATCTGACTGGCTTCTCTCTCAAAACCTCAGAATACAACATAAGAAAACGGAAGCACTCTTCATTACGAGGAACCCCAGCTTTACCCCACCGCAATATCTCAAAGTAAAAGAAGCTGAGCTGCAATCTAAGTCCTCAATATGATACCTGGGAGTCACATTAGATCAACGCCTGGATATGAAGGCCCACATAGGAAACGTAGTCAGATCAGTCTACTACAAGATCCGTTCACTTAGGCATCTACGTTCCATCCTTGAACCAACTGATTTTCAGCCAATTTTCCAGGCGTTGGTCATACCTCATTTTGACTATGCCAATGCATTATTACAAGGTCTTCCTCAATCTACGTTAAACCCGCTGCAGCTAGCCATGAATGCGGCAGCAAGAGTCCTCCACGGAGCCTCCAGGAGCGACCACGTGACGCCTCTGCTGATACAGCTACATTGGCTAGCCATTCAGGCAAGAATTGTTTTCAAGACCTTGATAATCACTTTTAAAACTGTTCACAATCTCTCACCTGCATCCTTAACCTCCCTCATCCATTCCACATCCCCAAATAGAATAAGAAGATCCACGGCAATAAACTCCCTAAAAGTCCCGAAGGCACTTACGGTTTGCACCAAATCGACAGCCAACAGGGCCTTCAGTCTCAGCGCCCCAAGATACTGGAATGCACTACCCCATGATATCCGGGCTATTAAGAACCTACCACAGTTTAGGAAAGCCCTCAAAGCCCACCTCTTCAACAAGTACCTCATAGAGCCCAACTGCTTCACCTAGAGCTTCAGGACACCCCCGATACCATTCTTAGTCAAATTTATAGTGTCACAATCAACTCACCATGTGGATACTCAAACCTATGAAGTGAATTGTTTCCTATTCAATATCTTTGATCATGACTCCATGAAATAAGCTTTGTAAATAGTTTACCCTGTTATCCAAGTTTTGTTCCCTGTTATATGTAAACTCATACATGTTATTTATTTATTTATTTATTTATTTGCATTTCTTATATACCGTGCTATTACAATCAGTGCGGTTTACATTTGAACAAAATATACAGCAATGTATTTATTTTATTTATTTATTTATTTAAAGTCTCTTTTATACCGCGCTATTCAGCATCAGCGCGGTTTACAATAAACAATGAACATACACATTTCCAATAGTACTTTGTACAATGTAACCTGTTACATTGAGTTTACAATAAACGAAGGGATAAAAAAACTTGGATGAACAGGGAGAAAACTATGTACATTGTTATGTAAATAGATTAAATATGTAAATAGATTGTTATGTAAATAGATTAATAGATGTTAACTGTACTGAGCATTTTGTTCCATGTAAACCGCGCTGATGCTGAATAGTGCGGTATATAAGAGACTGTAAATAAATAAATTAATTAATTATTAAAGGGGACCTGGGATAGCCATTGCTTGATGCAATACAAGCGTTGTGGAACCTGTGTCCTTTGGGGAAACTGCTAGGTACTTGTGACCTAGATTGGCCATGTTTGGAAACAGGATACTGGGCTTGATGGACCTTGGTCTGACCTAGTATGGCATATCTTATGTTCTTATGTAATTGTCTACGTGCGTTGGAGTTGGGTTGGATAGATAGTTCAAGTCACTTGAGTGTGGTTGGAAAGGGGAGGAGTTTTTGTTAGGTGTCTGGCTTATGTCACCTTCTAGTGAAGGTGAATGTTCTCTCCTATCTGTGCCCTTCTCTTCTACTGCCAAATCCAAACTTCGATCTTTTGCCTTGTTGCTCCTTATGCCTGAGATGAACTACCTGAATCTATGCACCAGGCTTCATCCCTGGCTCTTTTCAAATCCAGGCTGAAAACTCATTTCTTCGAGGCCATGTTTGGATCCTGATCCACTTAGTCTTCTATGCATTTCCTTACTATTCCCCTATCTATCTATCTATCTATCTATCCAACCCAACTCCAACGCACGTAGACAATTACATAAGAACATAAGATATGCCATACTAGGTCAGACCAAGGTCCATCAAGCCCAGTATCCTGTTTCCAAACATGGCCAATCTAGGTCACAAGTACCTAGCAGTTTCCCCAAAGGACACAGGTTCCACAATGCTTGTATTGCATCAAGCAATCGCTATCCCAAGTGCCCTTTAATAATGGTTTGTGGACCTCTCCACCAGGAACTTGTCCAAACCTTTTTTAAACCCAGCTACACTAATAGCTTTTACTACAGCCTCCGGAAACAAATTCCAGAGTTTGATTCCTTGTCCTCAGCTGTTGTTTTGTGACTAGATTGTAAGCTGTGATGAGCAGAGACCCTTTTTTACATGTATCTGCACAGCACTGCATACACCTTTTAGTGCTAAATGATTAAATAGTAGTAGTATATACTTGGTGGTAGAGTGGCCTAGTGGTTGGGGCAAGTTACCTCTGACCAGAGGGTCAGAGGCTTGAATCCTGCTACAGGACAGCAACCTTGGGCTATAAGGACTGGGCTTTCTAGTCCCACAGGTGCTCATTGTAGCTTTGGGCAAGCCACTTAACCCTCTGTTGCCTCAGGTACAAAAACAGATGGTGATCCCTTTTTGGAAAAGGGAAAAATATATATATACAGTACCTGAATGTACACCACTTTGACTGGTAGAAAAGCAGTGTATGAGCCTAGTTAAATAAATAAAAATAAATTGGGAGGGGGGGGACTTGCATGGTGCAGCAGTTACAACCACTCTAACCCACTTACTAAGTAGACTATATGGACCATACTGGTCTCTGTCTGTTCTTATATGCTATGTTACTATGCCAGACATATCCCTCCCATGCTGTCCTAAAAGTGTCCTAAAAGTGTTGTCCGTAAGATACAAACTCCTAAAAATTTGCATTAATGCCATCGTTACCTTAGGTTGTGGGTTAGGCAATGGCTTGGAGGCATCGGGTTTTTCAGCTGATACAGAAGGATCTGGAAAAAAAGAATGAATTGCTATTTAGCATATTAAAATCTTCCCTCGGAACTGAGGAGTATCCAACCCTAGCCATTCCCACCTATCTCCCTTAACTACTGCCCAAATCACTGATGCTCCCCTTCTGACCCCTTGATCCAGTCAGAGACATGACTGCACCCCATTCAGGCACCAAGGCAAGATCTCGCTCTTTCAAGGGCTATCCATGCCCATCCCCTTGAAAAAGTAGTAGTATTACAACTGCAAGGCTACATCAACACACAATCCACTAGATACACAACAACATAGGTTCAGACAGTTTCATGGCGCTAAAACACTAATCACATCCCTCTTCAATAAAATCACAAAAGGCATTCAAAAGCAACAACAAGCATTCATATTAATATTCCTCAACATCAAGGCTGCCTTCAATTCAGTTTCACACATACTTTTGCTCAAACGTTTACAAGAAATAGGAGTATAGGGTGCTGCTTTACTATGGTTCCACTCATATCTAACTAGATGTCAGCAACATGTCAAAGTAGGATCCACCAGATCAACACGGTTTAACACTGTTTATGATTTATGCACTATTCGTATTTATTTTATTTATTTATTTAACTGGTTTTGCTATACCATTTTTCTACCTGTCAAAACAGTTAACATACAATATGGTGTGAAATTACAATAAACTTCTGATAGCATATGGAGAAACAGATGATAGAGCGGTTTACAGCAGGCTTTAAACTGCAAAAGGGTAGCAGTAGACAATAAGAAGGACAGCACTAGACAGTAGGTTTAAGGTATTGTTGCCCTTATGGAGATGGACGGGTTACTCAACATTGGAGGGATGTATGTGTGGTAGTCTGTCCTGCAGTTCTGAGCCATAATGTTCTCCACAACAAAATCTTGTTACACTCCCATCATTAATTATTTCAATGCAATATCCAACTGGCTATCACAGAACTAATTCAAAATAAACCTCAAGAAGAAGGAAGTGCTGTTTATCACAAGGGTTGAAACATTCTCTCCACCCCCATTTCTTAAAGTTCACGATGCTGACCTGGAAGTTAAGAATAAGATCAAATACCTTGGAATTGCAATTGACCAATGACTCATCCTGCAGACCAACATCAATAAAAGCACTAGAAAAATCTACCAGAAGATAAAACCCTACAACACTTACATCCACTAATTGAAGCGCATAACTTCGCTACAGTATTTCAAGCAATAATATTCCCATACTTGGACTTCTGCAATATCATTTACCTCCCTCCCCGACACCCTCCCACCCCTGGATAATCATAACTTTATAGGTGCTCAAACCTCTTAAAGGAAAGGAGATACCATATTCACTCTCAGGTGCGGCTGTTTATTCTCATCAGCATACATTAAGGTCCTGAGATTAATTAAACTTCAGGTGAACAAAGTACATTAAATGTATTAGGTATAGTTTTATTAGCATAGGTATCCCCAGCAACCCTTAGTAAGTAAAGAACTTAAATTTCTAAACACAACCTTAAAACAAAGATGCAGACAGCAGTCCAGCAGCGAGATGGGGGCTTTCCAGTCTTTTGCATTGAGTGTCACATGTATGATTTTCTCTGAGTTGGTGAGAGGTCTTACATGTGCACAAGGTGCAAGGAGCTCTTTGCTCTCAGGGAACGAGTCCGATCTCTGGAGGCAAGAGTAGCAGGCTTGGAAGACATAAGGAATACAGAGAGGTACATAGACAAGATCTACAGAGATAGAGTCCTGAAGTCCCATCTCCAGTCTGGCAGCATCCCTGTTGCCATGGAGGAGAGAGGTCACATAACAGGAGAGCATCACCCTGGTGTGGCAGGAAGTGATCCAATAGCTAGAACCTGTCCTCCAGGTGATGCAAAACCCTCTCACACCAAGGAAGTTTCTCCAGGGCCATGTTCCCATGAGGGAAGGGTTAGGATAGCCATTATAGTTGGTGATTCAATCATTAGGCATGTAGATAGCTGGGTGGCTGGTGGACGTGAGAATTGCCTGGTAACATGCCTGCCTGGTGCGAAGGTAGCGGACCTCACGCGCCATCTAGACAAGATCTTAGATAGTGCTGTGGAGGAGTCTGCTGTCTTGGTACATGTCAGTACCAATGACATAGGAAAATGTGGTAGGGAGGTTCTAGAGGCTAAATGTAGGCTTTTAGGTAAGAAGTTGAAATCCAGAACTTCCAGGTTAGCATTCCCCGAAATGCTTCCCATTCCACCCACAGGACCCAAAAGGCAGGCAGAGCTCTGGAGTCTCAATGCATGGATGAGACAATGGTGCAAGGATGAGGGTTTTGGATTTGTTAGGAACTGGGGAACATTCTGGAGAAAGGAAGGGTTCTTCCGAAGGGATGGTCTTCACCTTAAACGGGATGGAACTAGGCTGCTGACATTAACATTAAAAAAGGAGATAGAGCAGCTTTTAAACTAGATAATAGGGGAGATCTGATAGTCACCCAAGAGCACATGGTTTGGAACAATGTATCCTTGAAGGATACTACCAAAAAAATGAAGTTAGGACACATCAGCAGAGAGATTCTAATAAAGACAAAGGTAGCCCAAATGCCCTTGAATACAGAGCAGACAGAGCTTAAAGATTCCAAATTACCCCTGCCTACCAATAACCAGATTACTATGAATAAAATATAATCTCTACAATGCTTGTATGCAAATAATAGAAGTCTAAAAAATAAGATGTGAGAGAATATAGAGCACTAAATGAAAAGTTAGATATGATTGGTATCTCAGAGACATGGTAGAAGGATGACAACCAGTGGAACACTGTGATACCTGGGTATAAACTATATCATAATGATAGAGCTGATCAAATTGGTGGAGGGGTTGCACTCTATGTTAGAGAGGGCATTGAGTCAAAAAGGATTAAAGTTTTGCAGTAAACAAAATTTGCTATAGAATCTCTATGGATTGAAATTCCATGTAAAATGGGGAAGGCAATGGATGTGAGGTTGTACTATTGACTGCCTGGACAAAATGAAGAAATTGATGATGAAATGACCAAATAAATCAGGGAAGATAACAAAAGTTACAATACAGTACTGGGTGATTTCAATTAGCCCGGTATTGACTGGGTCAGTTTCACGGCAGGACATGCTAGGGAGATAAAGTTTCTAGATGAAATAAATGACTGCTTCTTGGAGCAGCTGGTTCATGCACTGACCAGAGGGGAAGCCATTTTGGACCTAGTCCTTAGTGGAACACCAGATCTGGTGCAAGAAATAAGGGTGTTGAGGCCACTTGGCAATAGTGATCATAGCATGATCGCGTATGATATAATTAATGGAGGAGTGATGGTAAGGAAATCCACAGTACTACCTTTTAAATTTTGAAAGGGAGAATATGATAAAATGAGGAAAATAGTTAAGAAAAAACTAAAAGAAGCAGTTGCAAAGGTTAAAGATTTACATCAAGCGGCATTATAATATCTTCGGTTTTATACTTTCTTGGAAGCCCAGAACAGCTGTATTGCACGCTTTAAGAAAAGTGGAAAAAACTGCCAGCATGGGTTAAAGGTTAGGTCAGAAAGGCTGTTGTTGCCAAAAAAGCATCTTTCAGGAAATGGAAAAAAGAGTGAAATGACGAAAACTGGAAACAGCATAAGCACTGGCAAGTTAAATGCAAGGCATTGATAAGGCAGGCAAATAGAGAATTTGAGAAGAAACTAGCTGTGGAAGCAAAAATGTGTAATAAAGACTTTTTCAAGTACATTTGTAGCAAAAAAAAACCTGTGAGAGAGTCAGTTTGACCATTAGATGAAAGGGGCATTAAGAGGGGACAAGGCTATAGTGGAGAGATTGAATGAATTATTTGCTTCGGTCTTTACTGAGGAAGATGTAGGGATGTTACCCATGACTGAAGTGTTATTTAAAGGTGATACTGTGGAAGAATTGAAAGAAATATTGATACACTGAGAAGATGTATTACAATTTATTTATTTACATTCTCTTATATACTGTGCTATTCCACATCAGTGTGGTTTACATTGAACAAACTGAAATTACATTGAACAGGGCATTATAACTTGGAGATAACTATTTTACAGGGAACATGGGCTATGGAGGGTTAAGTGGCTTGCCCAAGACCGCAAGGAGCACCTGTGGGACTAGAAACCCCAGTCCTTCTGGCCCAAGGTTGCTGTCCTCTAGTGGGATTTGAAATGCCCCGACGCCACCATCCGGGTCCGTGCGTGCGTTTCACAGATGTGGGTTTCTTCAGGGGGAGTTAAATATCTCCAGCACTCAATCTGATGTCGTCTCTGATCCGTTAACATCATCTGACTTTTATAATCCAAAATTGCAGTACTTAACACACCATACTGCTGTACATTTCTCTCTGAGCCACTCGGTCCCAAAAGACCCGGATGGTGGCGTCGGGGCATTTCAAATGCTAAGATAAGCACAAAATTTGAGTATAAAAAGCTAAGATAAGCACAAAATTGGAGTATAAAGAAAAATAGAACAAAGGATTGTATACATTGATACAATTTTTGATAGAGGTCGTTGATGCAAAATAGTGCTGAGGCTAAGGACTTTGCCGTTGTAGCCAGCGCTGGTTATAGTCTGAGACCTCAAGAAGACAAATAGTTAAGAATGAGAAGGGGCAATATCAGAAGTGCATAGCCCAGATAATTTATTGGAGGGACATTTGTATTATTTTGCTTATAGCTACCCTCTGTGAAACGACTAACACTAGGAATTAGTAATGTGTGAACTATCATTAAAATCATCTGTAATACCTGAAGATTGGAGGATTGCCAGTGTAATGTCAATTTTTTAAAATGGTTCCAGATGTGATCTGGGAAACTATAGACCGGTGAGTCTGATGTCAGTACCAGGAAAAATGGTTAGAAATTATCATAAAGAACAAAATTAATCAACATGTAGATATTCATGGCTTAATGTGAGACAGCCAACATGGCTTTAGAGAAGGAAGATCTTGTCTTACTAATCTGTGATGTTTTTTTGAAAGTGTGAATAAACAGGTAGACAAAGGTGAATTGCTTGATATAGTGTATCTGGACATTCAGAAAGCATTTGACAAGGTTCCTTATGGCAAGGTTCCTTATGGCAAGGTTCCTTTTGGCAAAATTAAAATTGATTGGATAGGAGGCAGTGTACTATTGTGGATCAGGAACTGGTTAAAAGATAGAAAGCAGAGGATAGGGCTAAATGGCCAATTTTCCCAATGGAAAAAGGTGAATAGTGGAGTACCCCAGGGATCTATGCTGGGTCCGCTGCTTTTTGACATATTCATAAATGACCCGGAAAAGGGAATAACGAGCGAGGTTATCAAATTTGCTGATGACACAAAACTATTTTAAGTTGTTAAAACCCAAGAGGTTTGTGGAAAATTGCAAGAGGATCTTGACAAATTGGAAGACTGGGCATCCAAATGGAGATGAAATTTAATGTGGACAAGTGCAAAATTATGCATCTAGGAAAGAACAACCCAAACTATGGTTACACGATGCATGGTTCCACATTGGGAAACACCACCCAGGAAAAAGATTTAGGCATCATCGTGGACAACATGTTAAAACCCTCCGCCCAGTGTGCAGCGGCGGCCAAGAGAGCAATAGAATGCTAGGTATCATAAGGAAAAGAATGGAAAATAAAACAAAGGACATTATAATGCTTTTGTATCATTCCATGTGCGACTTCACCTTGAATATTGTGTGCAATTCTGGTCGCCATATCTTAAAAAGGATATAACGTTATTAGAAAAGGTACAGAGAAGAGTCAACAAAATGGTAAAGGGGATGGAAGGATACTCCTATGAAGAGAGGCTAAAAAGGTTAGGGCTCTTCAACCTGGAAAAGAGTCGGCTGAGGGGAGATATGATAGACGTCTATAAATTAAAAAATGGAATAGAACATGGAAACGCAGATCGATTGTTTACTTCATCAGAATATAGAAAGACTAGGAGACATGCAATGAAACTACAGTGTAACCTATTTAAGACTAATAAGAGAAAATATTTTTTCACTCAACGTGTAATCAAACTCTGGAATTTGTTACCGGAGGATGTAGTAAAGGCTGTTAGTGCAGCTGGGTTTAAAAAAAGGTTTGGACAAGTTCCTGGAGGAAAGGTCCATAAACCATTATTAAGAAGGGACCCAGGATATCAATGCTTGACCCAGTACAAGCACTGTGGAACCTGTGTCTTTTGGGGAAACTGCTAGGTACGTATGACCTAGATTGGCCACTGTTGGAAACAGGATACTGGGTTTGATGGACCTTGGTCTGACCCAGTATGGCATATCTTATGTTCTTATGATCTTACGGCATACCCAATTCTGTATTACACCCATTTCTGAACGTTTCAATGTTCTATGTAAATCACTTTGAATGCAAGACTGGCGGTATATAAAACTTGTTAATTAAATAAATTACAATTGGCCCAGCACACCGCACCTAGGATCCTAGAAGGCGACTCCAGAATGGATCATATAACACCATTACTAAAAATGTTACACTGACTCCCCTTCATATGCCGTCTCAAATACAAAGTAATAAAAACCATTTTCAAAATCCTACAAAATGCTTCCGCTGCAAGACTTCTCGAGCTTTTGCTAGTATTCTCGCAGCTCATCAGGTTCTTTCTTATTTTGTCTAAGTGATGCAGGCAGATAACCCCCCATTGTGCTTACTCCCATTATGGCATAACTCTAGATTCAGGATCTAACATAAAACTATATCCTTGCTGAGCTGGCAGTCCTCTGGAATTTGGTCACTGCGAGTCCTCCTCTCTGGAGCCAGATGGAAGTCCTTTTCAGATCTGCAGAGAGAGTTTATTTATTTAAACTTACTTTTATACCACCTTTCTACTATTGAAAGCAGTTTACTAGTAACCAATAAAGGTAACAGGGCCATGAGGCGCTCTGTTGTACAGTGAAATTAAACAGTAAAGGCAACAATATAACAGTAATGCTTATGACTATTTGCAGTCAAGGTAATCTGAAGTTCCACATGGTGCAGTAGTAGGTCCAATTACTAAAAAGTGTAAAGGGTTGATCTAACTCAATCTGTCTATGGTGGTTGAGAGTCTTGAGCCATGGTGATGTATTCTTCTTGCAGAATTTGGTTAATTCCAAGCATCCTCTTAAGGGAGGAGGGGTAGGGAGTTCCACAGGGTGGGGGCAAATAGAGTGAATGCTCTGTTGCATGTTGTTTGCTTACACTTAATCTTCGGTGGTGGGATCATGAGGAGGTTGAAGGTGCTGTTTCTTCATAGTCTGTCGGTATGAGGGGTGGAAATCGGAGTCTAAAGACAGGTGGCAGATTCTTTGTATAGGATTTTGAATATTATAGTGAGGACTTTGTATCTTATTCTCGCTGTGATATGTAGCCAATGTAATTGCTTTAGTATGGGGGTGATGTGGGACTCCAGAGATTATTCAAGCTGCAGTGTTCTGGGCTAACTGTAGTGGATAAAGGGCATTCTTAGGAAGACCTTGGTCAATAATGTTGCAGTAGTCCAGGGTGAGTGTAATAATAGCTCTGCAGTTTGGAATAAATTGTAAGTAGTGGACAGAGGTTTCTTAGTGTTCTTAATTTGTGGTAGACTGTTGAAGTCATTCTCTGTATGTGTGGTTGGAAGGTCAATTGTTGATCTATTATTGCAATACAATGTGTGCCTTTGAGTCAGTCCTGACTCTTGGCAACCCAGAAGTTCCTGGGGTTTTTTGGCAGTGTCACTGGAAGTAGATTACCAGGCCTTTCTTCCAAGGCAATGGAGGGTTAAGTGATTTGCCCAAGGCCACAAGGAGTGCTAGTGGGAACTGAACCCTGGTTGCTTGGTTATCAAGCCAGTGTGCTAACCACTAGGCTATTTCTCTACTCCTGTTATTATACCTATTATTACACTTCTGTTTTAACTTTGATGGCAACATTGTCTAATTGCATTGTCAGAGGTGGAGAGAAGGTTGAATTGGTGGTAATGCATAGAGATTTGTTTTCTCTTGATTGATGTTCAAATTAAACATGGAAACATGATGGCAGAAAAAGACCACGATATCTATCTAGTCTGCCCTTCCATATCAACCACTACAACAATCCACTTTTTACATTTAGAGATCCTCTGTGTTTCTCCCATGCTTTTTTGAATTCAGATAATGTCCTCATTTCTACCACCTCCACTGGGAAACTATTCCACACATCTACCACTCTTTCCATAAAGAAATATTTCCACAAATTACTCCTAAGTCTATCCCCTTTCACTCTCATCCTATGTCACCTCATAGCAGAGCTTGCTTGCAATCTAAAGAGGCTCTGCTCCTGTGCATTTATGCCACGGAGGTATTTAACGTCTCATTCATATCACCTCTATCCCGCCTTTCCTCTAAAGTATACATGCTAAGCTCCTTAGGTCTGTCCTCATATGCTTTATAATAAAGGCCACTAACCATTTTAGTAGCCACCCTCTACAACGACTCTGTCCTGTTTATATCCTTTTGAAGGGGTGGTCGCCAGAATTGCACACAATACTCCAAATGAGGTTGCACCAAAGACTTAAAAACAGAGGCACTATCACCTCCTTTCTTCTGCTGGCCATTCATCTCCCTATGTACCCAAGCATCCTTCTAGCTTTCGCCGTATCAATCTTCAGAAAGAGCCACAAAGGATAATCCAGGAACATGCTCTTTCTGGGATTGGCTTGCTGATTCCACCAGCATTGGCTGACCGCTACCGAGGGTGGAATCAGAATCCTGATCTCAAAGTTCTGTGAGAGGGGTGACCAATGGGAAAATAATGACTGTTGGAGCAGCCTGTTATGAACCCAAGCCCAAGTAACTATGTCTATCATTGCTGCCATTGACCCTAAGTGTTGAACATATTCTCAAATCTTGGAGGCCTGCTGTTTCCGAAAGACTGATTGCTGAGCTAATAACAAGATCATTTTATTGGTGGTCAATAAGCCCCTGCCTGCATGGGTATAAAAAAACCCCTCTCAGGTACTTCAATGACTGAAAAGGAACAAGGTGACTTTTGTGATTGAGTACACAGCCATGTCTTTCCAGGAACTGAACCACTCTGATGGTCTCTGACTATAACTTGGCTCAAATAAGGCAATCGTTAAGATAAAGGTTCACACATATAACCTTGTGTCACAGAGCCACAGCCATGACCACTATGTTCTTAAGGAAGGTCCTTGACCAAAAAGAAACACGGAGTACTGGAAATGTAAACCCAGTATGGCAAACCACAGGAAGCTTTGTTGATCCTCCCAAGTAGGAATGCAAAATTAAGCCTCTACCAGATCTAGTGATGTGAGAAACTCCTTGCACCAGACTGCATGGATGACAGATCTCAGTGTCTCCATCCAGAAGTGCAACACCTTCATGGGGGCATTAACACCCCTCAAATTGAGAACTGGCCTGAAGGATATTTCCTTCTTTAGCACCACGAACTTGATGGAAGAATGAACTTTGCCTCGTTGGTTGGAAGGGCATGGAAACCATGGCCTGGAGACACAGCAACCTTTCTAGGAGATCTGCACATCAGCCCTTTTTCAGTCCTGCTCCCCCACCAGTATCAGCCCCACTCCAATCCCAGCCTCTCCCAGCATTATCACCCTTTCAATAGCAGTCTCACCATCCCCCAACATTAGCCCATTTCCTGTTGTATCCCCCAGTCCTCTTACAGAGCCAGTGGCTCTTTCCCCCACCCCCCAAACATGTCCCCATACCATGAAGAGTCCCACCTGCACCTGACTGGCTTCAGAGGCAGCCAGTGAGGATTGAAGCCCAGCATCCCAGCTTACCTCTCCCCAGCTGTGGGAGTAAACAGCGGCATTTTCCTTTACTCCTGTGACTGTGAAAAATCACAGACACCAGCATGTTGAGTGCCTGGAGGTTAAACAGGGGCACTTACTGTCTTGCGCAAGGGGCCAGTTCTAGCCTGCCTGTTCTTAACTAACATAATAGATGAGACCAGAGAAGGACCTGGCCTCATGCTCCCTTATTGTGGCCTTAAAATGCTGACCGGACCTTGGGACTCCCATTGACATATGAAGGCCACAGTTCCCCACATTCTAATTGCTGGTGGGGGATGACAGACGGACCCTCCATTTCTTGCCAGCACTCCAGCACCCGTGGGAGGGACAGGGGAGATATGATACAGATGTTTAAATTCTTAAAGGGTATCAAAGAGCCAACAAACTTTATTCAAAGAGGGGGAAGCTGTAAAACTAGAGGGCAAATGATGAAGCTGCAAAGTGGTAAACTTAAAAGCAACATCAAGGAAAGGGTGGTGGATGCCTAAAATTCCCTCCCGCCGAGGTGGTAGGGATAAAAACAGTGACTGATTTTAAAAAAACATGCAACAGAAATAGAAGATCTCTATTTAGCAAGAGGATGGAATCAAAACAAGATTAAATATCTTTTATACTTCAACAAACAGAGAGCTAACAAATCCAAGTGAAAAACTCATTTATTTGAGACTGCTTTAGGATCCTGATCCCTTTGTCTTCTGTTCACCTCCATTGTGTTTCCTTATCATTCCCCTTGACATATCCTAGTTCCCAGTTGTGTTGTGTGTCTTAATTATACTGTAAACTCTGCTGAGCAAGGACTGTCTCTTAAATGTCTCTGTACAGTACTGCGTACTCCTTGTAGTGCTATTCAAATGATTAGTAGTAGTAGTAGGGAGTGACCTTCTGGCCACCCTACTGGGTTGACTAGATGGACCATACTGGTCTTTATCTGGACACTCTGATGATTAGCTAGAACCGGCCCCCCAGGAGATATAATAGCTCCTCTTGGAAGACCATTGCCTTGCTCTGTTTATTTAGATCACATCTTTCCAGTAGTAGTAGTCATAGTTCAATGTCAGTTGCATTCAAGGACATTAGGTATTTCTCTGTCCCTGAAAGACTTATAATCTATGTCTGTAGCTGAGGGTTGAGTGACTTGAACCAAGGTCATAAGCAATATCCTGGTCTTTATGATTCCCAGACCTCTGCTCTAACCAGTAGGCTACTTCTCCACTGCCTTCCAACCTAGCGGTCTTCTAGAGGTCGTTCCTTCCCCCATCATCTATCTATGCATCCAAGTATCTGACCTGATGTAGTCCCCGCTGTTCACATGTACACACATCAGTGTTATCTACACTGTCTTCAGGAGTTTGGTGGAGGTGACAGATGAGTCTATTTCCATCTACCCCCTCATCTAATCTAAACTCCTGTCAGTGCAGAAAGAGGAAGAGTGGGAGAGGAAGAGACACCTTCCTCTCAGAAGCCTTTTCCAATGGGAAGATCTTAAAATGCTCAAACATCCTAAAACTGTAGAGACCGTCAGAGAATTTATCCCCTATTGGAGGTGACTGTACCTGGCAAGGTGTAAAGCACCAAAAAGATAAGCAGAAGGGCTCCGGTTCTGTGCATGGTCCAGCCTGTGAGGTTCCTCTCTCTCTCTGGTCTGTAAGGGTGAGCGGGCTCTCTTCAGGGGATAGACCCTGTACCGTTTATATACTGTTGCAGTCTCCCCACCTCAACGAGGGTGGAATCACCAGCCTGCACTCATCATTGGTAGAAGAGACAGAGAGGATTGCTAATATGATCATGGGAGCCTTCCAACAATCCCCAGGGCAGAACAACATGTATCAGTTATAATTACTCTGGGACCTTATGTTTGCAAAAGCTTGTTTACTGTTTCAGGAAGGAATTACTCCTTCTTTTTAAATGTTCTCACCCTTTAATTATTTAGGGCATACAAGACTGATACACTCAACAATTTTCTGGTATTCTCATGCCACTCCACTTCCCTCTTACTACTACTATTACTACCGAACATTTGTATAGCGCTACAAGACATATGTAGGATGCACAGACACATGTAAGAGACGGTCCCTGCTCATCAGAACTTACAACCTAGTCAAGACGAACTACACAGAAGATGTAGACATGGGTTTGTTTCTGAGAGTTTTTTATCCTTATTTGTAAAGCGCTAGGATAAACCCGCCCTTAGCAATACATAAGTCACAGAAACAAAGAAATAAATGAGGAACTGCTTGTAAGATAAGCATCTTTTTCCAACCCATTTCAGCCATCAGTCCATAAATGTTTAACTCTATACATTTTTGGGAGTAGTTGGCAAAGGAGGTCATTTCAGAAGCTCTGTTCATGATGTGTAAACGCCCTTTCACATGAGCAAATCACTGCTACATCCAAACAGACAATTTAGGAAGCCCAAAATTCAAAATGAATCTGCCCCATTCATGTCCAAAAAATGAATCTGCCCCGTTCATGTCCAAGTTGCACAGGAGTGTGGCGGAATTACTGTATGTTTCAGGTGACATGACAAAGATACATATGCAGCCCTGATTTCACAACAGGGCTGTATGTTTAAGCCTGCCCTCCTAAGAACATAAGATATGCTAGAATGGGTCAGACCGAGGTCCATCAAACCCAGTATCCTGCTTCCAACAGCAGCTAATCCAGGTCACAAGTATCTAGCAGTTTCCCCAAAAGACACAGGTTCCACAATGTTTCTATTGGGGCAAGCAGTGGATTTCTCGGGTTCCCTTTAATAATGGTTTATGAACCTTTCCTCCGGGAACTTGTCGAAACCTTTTTTAAACATAGCTACACTAACGGCTTTTACTATATCCTCTGGTAGCAAATTCCAGAGCTTGATTACTCGTTGAGTGAAAAAAATATTTTCTCTTATTAGTCTTAAATAGGTAACCCTGTAGCCTCATTGCGTGTCCTCTAGTTTTTCTGTATTTTGATGCTATAAAGAATAGATCTATATTTACCTGTTCCTCTCCATTCATTAATTTATAGGCTTCATTCATATCTCCCCTCAGCTGTCTCTTTTCCAGGTTGAAGAGCCCTAACCCTTTTAGCCTCTCTTCATAGGGGTATCCTTCCATCCCCTTTATCATTTTGGTGGCTCTTTGCACCATGGAATGATACATAGGCATTATAATATCCTTAGTTTTATTTTCCATTCCTTTCCTTCTGATTCCTAGCATTCTATTTGCTTTCTTGGCCGCCGCTGCACACTGGGCAAAGGGTTTGAATATGTTATCCACAATCACGCCTAAATCTTTTTCTTGGATGGTGGATGCTAATGTGGAACCTTGCATCGTTTAACCATAGTTTGGATTGTTCTTTCCTTGCTGCATAATTTTGCACGTCTCCACATTAAATTTCATCTGCCATTCGGATGCTCAGTCTTCCAATTTATCAAGGTCCTCTTGCAATTTTTCACAATCCTCATGAGTTTAACAACTTTCAATAATTTTGTATCATCTGCAAATTTGAGTACCTCACTTGTTATTCCCATTTCCATGTCATTTATGAATATTTTAAAAAGCAGCGGACCCAACAAAGATCCCTGGGGTGCTCCACTATTCACTTTTTTCCATTGTGTAAATTGACCATTTAGCCTTACCCTCTGCTTTCTATCTTTTAACCACTTCCTGATTGGCAATAGTACACTGCCTATTATCCCAAGACTTTAATTTTGTCAAAAATCTCTCATGAGGGACCTTGACAAAGGCTTTCTGAAAATCCAGATACACTATATCAACTGATTCACTTTTGTCTACCTGTTTATTCACACCTTCAAATAAGCATGACAGATTAGTAAGACAAGACCTTCCTTGGCTAAAGCCATGCTGGCTGTCTCCCATTAAACCATGACTATCTACATGTTCAGTAATTTTGTTCTTTATAATGGTTTCTACCATTTTTCCCGGTACTGACATCAAGCTCACCGGTCTATAGTTTCCGAGATCACATCTGGAACCCTTTTTAAAAATTGGCATTACATTGGCCATCCTCCAATCTTCAGGTATTAATGATGATTTTAATGATAGTTCACAGATTACTAATAGCAGGTCTGCAGTCTCGTATTTCAGTTCTTTCAACACCCTTAGATGTATACCATCCTGTCCAGATGATTTGCTACTCTTTAGTTTATCAAATAGTTGTAATACATATTCCCAGGATATCAATATTTCTTTCAATTCTTCCGCAGTATCACCTTTAAACACCACTTCAGTCATAGATAACATTTCTACATCTTCCTAAGTAAAGACCAAAGTAAAGAATTCATTCAGTGTCTCTGCTATGGCCTTGTCCCCTCTTAGTGTCCCTTTTACCCCTCTATCATTCAATGGTCCAACTGACTCTCACAAGTTTTTTGCTACAAATGTACTTGAAAAAACTTTAATAATGCATTTTTGCTTCTACAGCAAACTTCTCAAATTCTTTCTTTGCCTGCCTTATCAATGCCTTTCATTTAACTTGCCACTGCTTGTGCTCTGTCTAGTTTTCATCATTTGGCTCATTTTTCCATTTCCTAAAAGATGCTTTTTTGGCAACAACAGCCTTCCTGACCTCACCTTTAAACCATGCTGGCAGTTTTTTGGACTTCCTCACACTTTTCTTAAAGCATGAAATACAGTTGGTCCGGGCTTCCAAGTTAGTATTTTTAAGTAACATCCAAGCTTAATGTAAATCTTTAACCTTTGCAACTGCTCCTTTTAGTTTTTTCTTAACTATTTTCCTCATTTTATCATAGTCTCCCTTTTGAAAGTTAAAAGGTACTACTGTGGATTTCCTTACCATCCTTCCTCCATTTATTAAATCAAACGTGATCATTTTATGATCACTATTGCCAAATGGCCCCAAAACCTTTATCTTTTGCACCAGATTTTGTGTTCCACTAAAAACTAGGTCCAAAATGGCTTCCCCTCTGGTCAATTCATCAACCAGCTGCTCCAAGAAGCAGTCATTTATTTCATCTAGAAACTTTATCGCCCTAGCATGTCCTGCTGTGACACTGGCCCAGTCAATACCGGGGTAATTTAAATCACCCATTATTATTACTGTATTGTAACTTTTGTTAGCTTCCCTGATTTCTTTCAGTATTTCATCATCCATTTGTTCATTCTGGCCAGGCGGTCGATAGTACACCACCACTGCCATTGCCTTCCCCTTCCCCTTTTTACATGGCATTTCAATCCATAGAAATTTGACAGTGAATTTTGTTTCCTGCAAAGATTGTATCCTTTGTGACTCAATGCCCTCTCTAACATACAGTGCAACCCCTCCACCATTTTGATCTGCTCTATCATTACAATATAGTTTGTACCCAGGTATCACAGTGTCCCACTGGTTTTCCTCCTTCCACCATGTCTCTAAGATATCAATCATATCTAACCTCTCATTTATTGCTATATATTCTAACTCTCCCATCTTATTTTTTAGAGTTATGGCATTTGCATATAAGCATTTTAGAGGCTCTATTTTATTCATATTAATCTGGCTATTGGTAGGCAAGGTAATTTGGAATCTTTAAGCTCTGTCTGCTCTGTACTCAAGGGCATTTGGGCTACTTTTGTCTTTATTGGAACCTCTCTGCTGATATGCCCTTACTTTATTCTTTTGGTAGTATCCTTCAAGGATACATTCTTCCAAACCATATGCTCCTGGGCGACTATTGGCTCTCCCCTATTATCTACTTTAAAAGCTGCTCTGTCTCCTTTTTAAAGGTTAATGCCAGTAGCCTAGTTCCATCCCGTTTAAGGTGGAGCCAATCCTTTTGGAAAAGCCCCTCCTTTCCCCAGAATGCTCCCCAGTTCCTAACAAATCCAAAACTCTCTTCCTTGCACCACCATCTTATCCACGCATTGAGACTCTGGAGCTCTGCCTGCCTTTTGGGTCCTGCGCGTGGAACAGGAAGCATTTCAGAGAATGCTACCCTGGAAATTCTAGATTTTAGCTTTCTACCTAAAAGCCTAAATTTTGCCTACACAACCTCCCTACCACACTTTCCTTTGTCATTAGTACTGACATGTTCCAAGACAACCAGGGGCGGTTCTACCATTAGGCTGAGTGAGGCGATGGCCTCGGGCGGCAACCTTTTTGGGGTGGCAAAAATTGCCCCCAAAAAGACCTCCTCACTCGACCTTCAAAATAAAATTAATAAAATTCTCTGGGATAAGAAGCATCTGCCGCTGCCGCTCCATCGGCAGCAGCGGCAGAATGAGGAGCCCACAGCCTCCCGCTTCTCCTCCCCCACCCCAGAGAACCTGCAGTGCCGGTTTCCCCTCTGCTCTGGCTCAGTTTTGCAGAGCCATGGTGAAAGGAGAGTGTTTCCCTTTCACGCGGCTCTGTTAAAGCTGAACCCATGGCGCTGATGAGAAACAGAGCTCCTCATTCTGCCGCTGCCACCGATGGAGCGGCAGCGGCAGCTGCTTCTTACCCCAGAGGATTTTTTTAATATTTCAATTTCCCTGGGTTTGGGGGGGGAGGGGGGCTAGGACTGGAACTGGGCTGATGGGTGGGTTAGAACTGGAAATGGGCTGATGGGGGGTTAGGACTGGAAATGGACATGGGGGTTAGGACTGGAAATGGACTGATGGGGGGAGTTAGAACTATAAATGGGCTGATGGGGGTTAGGACAGAAAATGTGGCTGATTGGGAGGGGGGCTAAGACTGGTAATGGGCTATCGGGGGGAGGGCAAGGACTGGAAATGGACTGATAGAGGGGTTAGGACTGGAAATGGACTGATCAGGAGGGGGCTAGGACTGGTAATGGGCTATCGGGGGAGGGCTAGGACTGTAAGTGGACTGATGGGGGGCTAGAACTGGAAATAGGCTGATGGGGGGGGGGTTAGGACTGGTAGTGGGCTATGGGGAGGGGGTTTAGAACTGGAAATGTGCTGATGATGGGGGTTAGGACTGGAAATGGACTGATGGGGGTTTAGAACCAGAAATGGACTGATCAGGAGGGCGGCGAGGACTGGTAATGGGCTAACAGGGGGGGGTTAGAACTGGAATTGGGCTGATGGGGGGTTAGGACAGGAAATGGACTGATCGGTAGTAGCATAGGACTGTTAATGGTCTATCAGGGGAGGGCTAGGACTGGAAATGGACTGATGGGGGGCTAAAACTGATAATGGGCTATCGGGGGGGTTAGGACTGGAAATGGGCTGATCAGGAGGGGGGCTAGGACTAGTAATGTGCTATTAGGGGAGGGCTAGGACTGGAAATGGACTGATGGGGGTTTAGAACTGGAAATGGGCTGATCGGGAGGGGAGCTAGGACTGGTAATGGGCTATGGGGGGACTAGGACAGGAAATGGGCTGATTGGGGTGCTAGGACTGAAAATGGACTTATTGTAGGGTTGCTGTTGTTGTTAAGTGCCATCAAGTCGGAGTCGACTCTTGGTGACCCTCTGGATAGCTATCCTAAATTGTGTTCGGTCTTCAGTCAGACGGCTCATTGTTGACAGACTGGTACCCATAGCTGCTGTTATTGTATCGATCCATCTCATTGCTGGCCTTCCTCTTTTGCGTTGACCTTCTATCTTGCCAAGCATGATGTCTTTATCTAATGATCTCTCTCTTCGCATGATGTGTCCAAAGTATGAAAGTCGAAGTCTTGTCATCTGAGCTTCTAAAGAAAGCTTAGGTTTGATCTCCTCTAGTACCGACTGTTTTGTTCTTCGGGCAGTCCATGGTATACACAGTATTTGCTGCCAGCACCATAATTCAAAGGCATCAATTTTCTTCCTGTCTATCCTTTTCACTGTCCATCTTTCACATCCATACGATGTTATTGAAAATACCATGGCTTGAACAAGTCGAATCTTTGTATGGAGAGAGACATCTCTGCTCTTGAGAATCTTATCTAGGTCCTTCATAGCCATTCTGCCAAGAGCAATGCGTCGTCTGATTTCTTGACTGCTTGTTGCTTCTTTATTGATAGTTGATCCAAGTAGGTTAAAGTTGTTCACGATTTCAATTTCTTCTCCTTCAAAGATAAACCTGTTGATTATGCCAGTTGTCATGATCCTTGTCTTCTTTACATTAAGGTGCAGGCCCATTTTAAGACTATGTTCTTTGATTGTGAGAAGCAAATGTTTCAGATCATCTTCACTTTCAGTCAGTAATGTGGTATCATCAGCATAGCGAAGGTTGTTGATGAGTCTTCCACCAATCTTCACACCTCTGTTGTCTTCATACAATCCTGCTTCTCTGATGATTTGTTCTGCATATAAATTAAACAGGTAGGGGGAAAGTATGCAGCCTTGTCTTACACCTTTGCTTATTTCAAACCATTCTGTTTCTCCTTGTTCCGTTCGAACTATTGCTTCTTGATCAATGTACAGATTGGTGCAACAGTTGTTTACGATCAAGGTGTTCGGTATAACCCATGTGTCTGCAGTCTTAATGGTGGGCCCAGAAATTGTTTTTCATTGGTTGTTTTAAACCACAGTCAAAAAGCTTTTGCTATAAATCGATCTAAAGGGGCCAAACCCCCCCCAATATAGATATCCTTTTGGGGTATTTCTTTAGGTCTTTTTTCATTAGGGATCCCCCATTCTGTTTTTCTTTTTTGCACATCCGCTCCAATGGGGGATTGGTCCCTCATTCCTCATGTCCTCGGGCCCTTTTATTGAAACCCTGCTTGGCCCACTACAGGTAGGTTTCTTGTTTCCAGGTATGGTTGTAGTCTCTTATTTGAAATTAATCTTCAAGTAGGGAATCCTGCTTGAACCATGGTGGGGGATTTTTTGAGATCAGGAGGTGGATTGTGCGGATTAAACAATGTTTTCCCACAGTAAGGTTTGGATCACCTTTCCTTTAGTATTTGGTTTATAAACACAAGATCTTTTCCAATCAGTTTTGGCCATTGATGTTTGTCTTTCCCATATTTTTCTGTGTCGAAGCCCTTGTAAGTTCCGGGTAACAGCTCCATCAAGAGTGTTGCTTGTTGAAAATCTTTTCTAAATGGGGCAATGACTATCCATGGGCCCCCTGGTTGGCCTTTGTTCTTTGATAAGGCTTTCAATGCTACTACTTTTTCATCTTCCTTATTTCATCACCAATGGTTTCCAGGGATCATAAGGTACATGGTTTGAAGACGGGGCTGTTGGGGGGTTCCACTTGATCTTTATCATTTATGAAAACTCTGTATATTCCTTCCATCTTTTCTTGATCTTCTCAGCATTTTCCACTTTCAACTTAAAATAAGAACCTTGGAGCATCTCTGTAACATTCCCAATTTGAGGCTGAAACGTACTGAAACCTTTCTTTGCTTGAACTCTCACTTAGCTTTAGGGAAAGCCGATCTTGCTTTCCTTTTCCCTCTGTATAGTTTCTGCTTCTTCGGATTTTGACCTTGTGCATGGCATCAATTGTAGTACTTTTCCTTGTCCTGTCTTGCGGCATGTTGGAAAATCTCTGTTGAGTTCGGTGATTGTCTTCCTTTCTCCTCTGGCTTTAGCTTTCTCTTGCGGTTTCTGGGCAATTTTCAGAGTTTCTTCCCTCATGCATTTTGGCCCGTTTTTTCTTTTCACCTTTTGTAGAGACTTCTCGCTTTCTTCCAACACAACCTTCTTGATGTCATTTCCATAAAAAAAACTCTTCTGGAGCTCTTTCATTTTGTATTTAAAGCAGCAAGTCGATTTTGAAGGCAATCTTTAAAAAATTTTCCAGTGGTATATTCTCAAGGTCATATTTTTGCTGCATTCATGTGTAGTTTGCTCTTTTTCAACTTTAGCTTGAGTTTTGCATACTAGTATTTGATGATTCTGTACCACAGTCAGCTCCAGGTTTTGTCTTTGTTGATGTTATAGAGCTTTTCTATTGTTGACTTCCACAGATGTAGTCAATTTTGATTTTCATACAATCCATTGAGTGAAGTCCATTTGTACAGTCGCCGCTTGTGTTGCTGGAAGAAGGTGTTTGAGATGGAATAGATCGTTGGTCTTGCAGAATTCTATCAGTCTTTTCTCCAGGCTTCATTTCTGTTGCCAAGTCCATATTTTCCAACTACTGTGTCTTCTTTCTTTGTTGCCAACTTTTGCATTCCCAGTCACCCATGGGGGGGACTATCAGGATATCCTGTTTGCATGTTCTGTCAATTTCAGCTTGTACTTGTTTCATAGAACTCTTCAATTT
Source organism: Ichthyophis bannanicus (assembly GCA_033557465.1). Classification (NCBI taxonomy): domain Eukaryota; kingdom Metazoa; phylum Chordata; class Amphibia; order Gymnophiona; family Ichthyophiidae; genus Ichthyophis; species Ichthyophis bannanicus. The sequence continues at coordinate 163,280,542 of CM066045.1, forward strand.
CATTCTCATCTGCAGCTGTTGTTGGGGCATATACTTGAATTATAGTTGTGTTGATAGGCATTCCTCGTAGGACGAATAGAGATTAAGTGTTTGCTGACTGCATTGTATTTTCATTACAGTTCGTGCAAGTTTCTTCTTTATTATAAATGCAACACCATTTCTTCTTTGTCTTTCATTTCCAGGCATAGTAGACCATGTGATCATCTGATGCAAAGTGGCCCGATTCCAGTCCATTTTCAGTTCACTGGACACCCAACAGATCAAGTTGTACACGTTTCCATTTCATCCTTGACCAACCTCCAACTTCCCTTGGTTCATGCTTCGTATGTTCCATGTTCCAATGTGTAAGACATCTTTACAGCTTCTGACTCTCATTTCATGCGCAGCTACATCAGCATTCAGATGTCCCAAGGGCTTTGATCCAACCACATCATAAATGCTGGCTTTACTCTGAAAAAGTCTTCAGCTCTTCCCCAGTAGCTAGTTGAGTGCCTTCCGACTGGGGGGCTCATCTTCCAGGCACTACAGCACAATTTGTTTTGTTGTAACTATCCATGGGGTTTTTCATGGCAAGATACAGAAAGTAGATTGCCGGGCCTTTCTTCCGCGCAGTTTAAGTTGGGTGTTGTTGCCATTGTCACAGAAATGTGATCCTCCAACCGTCAACACTATTCCCATTCTGCTAGGGTTACGGGACTGGTAATGTGCAGATGGGGGCTAGCACTGGAAATGAGTTAGGACTGGTAATGGGTTGATTTGGGGGGGCTAGGACTGGAGTGGGTTGATAAAAGGGGGATAGAACTAGAAATGGGCTGGGACAGGAAATGGGCTAATAGGGTAGGGGAGGAGGAATGCTGCCTGCCCTGGAAGAAAACTAGGGACTAGGTACAAATGGGCTGATGCAGGGGGATGGTAGAATAGGACTGGGAAGGGAGCAGATACTGGGAGGGTCTGCCAGGGGAAGGAGGGGGCAGGAAGTGAGATGACACAGGGGAAGGAGGGGCTGGAAAGGAGCTGACAGCTGGGATATACTGAAGGGGACTGGAAGGGAGCTGACACGGGAATGGGAGTGGTAGGTGGCTGGGGTAATGGGGGGAGGAGGCTGGAAGGGAGCTGACATGCGAATGGCACTGGAAGGGAGATGGACAGATGGTAGGGTGACTTGAAAGGGAGCTGACTGGGGTGTGACAACTGAGAGTGGACCTGAGCTGATACCTGGGATGGTTATTTTGACTAGAAGGGGCTAGACAGTGGGGAAGGAGGGGGACTGGAAGGGAATGGACACCAGTGGTAGTCGTGGGAATGCAAGGTGGAAAGGGGGCTGATACTGGGGAAGGTTACTGGAACTGGAAATGGTCTGATGGAAGGAAGTGAAGAAAACAAAAAAAGAGATAAGAAATGGCAGATGGACCATGGACCATAGATCACAGAAAGAGAGCTAAGAGAAGACAGGAAAGCAGAAGCCTCAGATCGTGACCAGCATGATCAGAGAATAAAATGGTCAGACAACAAAGGTAGAAAAAATAATTTTATTTAATTTTAGTGATTGGATTTTGTGCTATTTTTATGTTTTTACACAGTATTAGGGAACTGCATCTCTTATTTATCTAATGTTGCAGTGCATATGGACTCTGGCTTCTTGGGGTTTCAGTTTTAAATTTTGTCTACATATTTTTATTTTTACTTTAGAATGTGGTTACTTATTCTGTACTTGGTGAGGGTCGATGTGCATGTGTGACTGAGGTCAGGTGTTCTGCTAACATGGAGCTTGTATATAAAGATTCTATACTATACTGTAGTAATTTGATTTGTTCAGCTTTTCAAATAGGTGTATGGATGTTCCAGGGCCCAATGTAGTATTTACAGTGATGGTTTTTTTTGGATGGGCTCCTTATGTGAGTTTTGTAAGTTTGTGCTGATATGGTATGTTATGGTAGGTTTGCTCTTTGTTATAGGGTTTTGTATTAGTTCACAATATGCCTGGCACTGGAGAATAGTGGTTGTTGTTGTTGTTAGTCAGAATCAGATTTTTTTTTTTAATATTGAGTTCTGTGGGTGAATGTCCTGGTTCTGCTCTGCACCTACTGTTGATGCAAAATATATGTTGAAAAAGAAAAAGCGAGAACCATAACGCAGTTTATAACAAAATAAAAATGAGTTATAATTTAGTTTTATAAACTGTGCTGTTGATTCCTGCTGTCTTCTAGTTCCTTGGTGTGCAAACAGGACCGTACCTAGCCCTGTGCAAGCAGTGCAGCTGCACAGGGCGCAAAGGGCTTGGGGGGCACATTTCGGCTGTCTGCAGTTGCCCTGCCACCATTGGCAGGACAATAGCAAGTAGCCAAAAATGTGCCCCCAAGCCTTTTCACAGCACTTTAAGCAGGTCTGGTCCCTCCCTCCTCTGATGCGATGTCAGAAACAGGGAGGGGACAGATCTGCTCAAAGTGCCGGTGCCTTTCAGATTGGGCGCATGCCGCCTTCCTCCTCCCCATACCTTCGTCCAGCGCTGCCTGCTCTTTCCCTACTGCTGCACCGCCGTGAAAAAAACAGAGGGCCACGGCCACAGCAGGGAAAGAGCAGGCAGTGCTGGACGGAGGTATGGGGGGAGAAGGGGGGCGTGCACCCGAGCTGCAAGTTGCACAGGCCGCGATTGCAGCCCGATACAGCCCTGTGTGCAAACATCTTGCATTTCTTCCATATAATCTAATCGGCTTTTTGGTTTGGTTCAATCTCTGATTGGATTTCTGAAAAGCTTTGCCCCCCTCTAAGGTGGGGGGGTGGCGCCAACGCATAATGCGCCACAGCCACAAGATTGCCTTGAGCCGCCCCTGAAGACAACAGACTCCTCCCCAGCACTATCTAAGACCTTGTCTAGTCGGCACGTGAGGTCCGCTACCTTCGCACCAGGCAGGCATGTTATTAGGTGATCCTCACGTCCACCAGCCACCCAGCTATCTACATGCCTAATGATTGAATCACCAACATAATGGCTCTCCTAACCCTTCATTCATGGGCACATTGCCCAGGAGAAACTTCTTTCGTGTGAGAGGGTTTTACATCACCTGGAGGACAGTTCCTAGTTACAGAATCACTTCCTGCCACATCAGGGTGATGCTTTCCTGTCATGTGACCTCTCTCTCCTTTGCAAAAAGGATGCTGCCAGACTGGAAGTGGGACTTCAGTATTATATCTCTGTAGGTCTCGTCTATGTACCTCTCTGTCTTCCTTATGTCCTCCAATTCTACTACTCTAGCCTCCAGAGATTGGACTCATTCCCTGAGAGCAAAGAGCTCTATGTCTAGATGTCCTCCCCCCCCCCCCTTTTCCGGCATGAATAGACAGTTCAAAATGCTTGTTTCAGCTAAATCTCAACATTAGGGATAACAGAGAAATACTGTCTCAGTTCTCCTATAATTTTCTCTCCCTCAAAGATTTAGTTATTATTTAGCCGTGCCTAAATAGTAGAAAAACATCAAGGCCTATTTGATTACTGTTGTATTACTGACTTGCCTAGATAAGCACAGGGATGAATGTATGTCATAGTAATCCTTCTCATTATTTTATATGTTAACACTGTTTAGTTAATTGTTACATGAAAATTTGCCAGATTCTGTTCCTTGTACATCATTTTGATGGCAGATAAAGCGGTATAGAAAATTTGCTAAGTAAAGAAATAAATATTGTACATGTGTCCTTCAAAAACCATGCCTATGCGTAGCCCACGCCCTGTCCCATTGCAAGCCCCTCCCAGAGGTAAGCACAATAGGCACTTCTGTACCACTTATTTGAATGGCAACCGGCATATATGCAGGTGAAAGAGCCCAGGGATGCACGTTAAGTACTGGGAAATAGGGACTTGTATGTACGAGGTGTGGCTCTTTCTGAAGTGTTCTTCTCATAGGTCCCCTTAAAAGTGCAATGGGAAAGATAAAAAGAAAAAAGAAGAAATAACTAGGTCCTGAAAGCCAAGCAAATACAAGGTATTGAAAAGAAAGTTGTGATCAACAGTGTCAAAAAAGCAACAAATAGGTTAAGAAGGCAGATGACTGAGTAAGGTCCTTGGATTTGGCCAGGAACAAATTTTATTTTATTTATTTACATTCTCTTATATACCACACTATTCTGCATCAGTGCGGTTTACATTGAACAAACTAAAATTACATTGAACAGGGCATTATAACTTGAGGATAACTATTTTACAGGGAACATGGGCTATGGAGGGTTAAGTGGCTTGCCCAAGACCACAAGGAGCACCTGTGGGACTAGAAACCCCAGTCCTTCCAGCCCAAGGTTGCTGTTCCTCTAGTGGGATTTGAACCCCTGGCCTTCTGGCCTGAAGTACCTTGCCCCAACCACTAGGCCACTCCTCCACTCCAAATCACTGGTGACTTGGCAAGGGCTGTCTCTTTAGCAAGTAGAGAGTGAAAGCCAGATTGCAGTGGATCCAGAATGGCTTCAGAGAAAAGAAATAAAGACAGTAGCAGTGAACTGCACATTCAAGTAATTTGGATGAGTAAGGAAGGAGGGAGATAACTGGAAGAACAGATAGGGTTCACCAAAGGTTTTTTGAGGAGCTGAGTAATGAGTGCATGTTTGAAGGCAACATTTTACTAAACAAAACTTTTTTATATTTCTAATAAATATCCTGATTAGTGGGCACTTCCAGAACTGATTATCTTCAATCCTAATTCCTCATCATCTTTAGAAAGTCTACCTGTCTATCATCTTCACCATCCAAATGCAGATTACAATCTCCCAGTGAAAGAATGAAGCCAAGCAGCAACTCCCTCCAAACCAAAGTTCAATCTGGCAGTCGCTGAAGCTTGACCCTCATCGGTTGGGTATCATTCATGTAAATGCCATGACTCTGAATTACTTCAATCACAGAGGCCAAGCAAACATTGAAGAGCCCTGGGAGCTTGTTGATATTTCTTCTGTTTGACTTGTTATATCATTATTGACTCAACCTAAAGAGCTCAGCTCAGCCTTTCAGCTGTGTACCTAGCTGGAGCTGTGGGGTATATTTTAACTTTTTATTAAGTCTATACATAACAAAAATAAACTACAGTCAGCAGACATACTTTTAGTTCAAATCACATTTATTGACTATTACAACAACACTCCCAGCATATGACTGCTCTTATACATCGCCGGGAGCACTCAAAGAGTACAATGAATAGGATCATCTCAACGTGATCATATAACTCCCCTCCTATACCAACTCCACTGGTTGCCAGTTTCTTCATGAGCCAAGTATAAATCAGCCCTTACCATTTCAAAATAAAACACAACATAACAGCCAATATCCTGCAGGAATTTATATATACCAAACCCAAAAAGTAGACCCAAGAGAAGCAGTAGTAACATCAACACCATACCTACACCCAACCTGTTCGCAAAGGCCAAAAATTCCAATGCAAAGAGGGCCCTCTCACTTTCTGCCTCACTTATCCAATCAAATGCTTGCTCATCAATGCTAGTTCTGTCCGTAACAAAATTCAGACCATTTTAGACCATATACAATATACAGACTCTGATCTGATGTGCATCATGGAAAAGTTGGATCACAGACTCCGACAATGTTCTACTCAACCAGCTAACTACCTCACAATACACCCTATTTAATTGTCCCAGGCTACCAAACAGAGGTGGAGGAGTCTTAATTCTTGCAAAACACATTTTAATTTCTCCCTGATCAACTCCCAAACGTTAGACTACTGTCATGAGACTGGTGCCAATAAAGATGCAGAGTTGAAAAGAAGAAACTGTTTTTCACAAAGCTCGAGAGGTGCAATTACCTCAAAGCACAGCTAGAGGGGGCAGGAGTGATCCTACAGAAGCTAATGAGGCTAGGAGATCTAACCAGTTGCACCTGATGAACCGGGAGATTCAAAGGGAAGATCCCTTTATAAACAGAAGCTTAATGCTAGCAAAAGAGAGGCAGTAGGAGAAGCAGTCACAGCCAGGCTAGAGAGAGAAGCTGTTGAAGACAGAGGACACAGTCACAGTCAGAGAAGAAGAAGCAGCAGGAAGAACACGAAGAACAGCAGAAGGAACAAGGATTACGGCTGAAGGTGGAGGGAGAGAAATCTGAAGGAAGGAATCCTCCCTAAGCAAGCCCAAAAGGACAGAATTCACAGAGGTAGAATTCAGAGGGGCCAAGCTGCGAGAGCCGCTGTTCTGAAGGAGTCTGCTGAAGCAAGCAGTCAGGCATTGGAATATGCTGAACAAGCTTTACCAGGTAATAGAAGGGAAGAAGTTCCTAACAAAGCTACTTTGTCACTGAAACATAGAGCTGGAGAATCCATACCAGGTTTTACCAAGCTTTCAGGAAGTCCAGTTCTGCCCAGAAGCTACCGACAGAAAACCTGTTGTCACAGAGACGTGCAGGAGAGAGGAGGCTCCAGAGCTTCAAGCTACAGAAACGCAAGGTATGAAAGTTTTATTCCTGCTAAAGAATGCTTAGCTCCTAGAAGCACTGCTAAAACTAAAACTCATGGTGTAAGAAGAGGAAAGAAACCAGAGTGGTTTGAAGAATTACCAAGAGACTTAAAAGCACAGTCTTATTGGAGGCAAGCTACCAGAGATAGTCCATACAAAGCTGTAACTGCCAGGGACAGCATGTGCTCTGAAGGGGAAAGTAGTGAAGCTGAGTTTATGGAAATAGAAGAAGCAAACACTGTTCCCATCCCTCAAGAAGAAGCTATGGATTGTAGTTTGTGTATGGCTTCCAGCCTAGAGTCCATAGTGTGCTTGTAAAGTAAGAAGAAGTCTTGTTTAATTGCTTTGTCCTGGAATTAACTGAATTCCTCCCTTTAACCCTTACAACTAATTGTGAAGATATTAACAATTGCTTTTACCTGCTGATTACTGGTACCTTTATGAACAAAGGACATTCTTTGATTTCTAGTGTCTTAGTGAACCTTTGCACATTGGGGAAATAAAAGCCTTGTTTCCCTCCACTCGTGGCTTAATTATTGAGTTCTCACCAGGAGCTGAAATACCTAAGACCAATCTCCATTTTTGGCCTTAACATATCCCACGCTCCTTTAAAAATAAATGTGTTGTGCAACAATGCCGTTATCGCTACTGGCCACTAGGGGATGTCACGGCGCGACACTACCTAACCATCTCCAATACCGACCTTACAATATGTCTCACATACAGAAAACCCACTAACAACACCGATGACCTATCTGCTATTCTAGATAAAGTGTGTACCCACTCAGGCAAGAAAATCTGCTGCATACTCATGGGAGACCTGAACCTACCCTCCACTACAATAAAACGCTCCAGCGCATTCCTAAATGCGATGGAATCTTTACTCTTGACACAGATATTGATGTCCCAACCCATGACAAAGGATCTTCTCTAGACCTTATATTCATACCTAACACATTAAACAAAAAGGATCTAAACCTACAAATTGATTCAGTGTCATGGTCTTACCATGCCATGATATCCCTTACTATTCCAACCAAGTATACTCAACCAAATATCCCGAAACAACATCATAAACGGCGGTTCAAAACCTTCAACCAAGAATACTTCCTAGATAAGACCTCTACACTAATAAATTCTGACATACATGACCTAGACACATTTATCAGCTCATGGAACCAGACAATAATGTCACTACGTTCAGTGTACGCCATTCAACAGAGCACCACAAATCCCCACATCCCCCATGGTTCACCAAAAAACTTGAACAGGCCAGACAGAACCTCAGACGACTAGAAAGAAATTGGAAAAGGTCACGGGACAATACTAGCAAGACACTGCTTCAGAACAATCATAAACAATATTACAGTCAATGCAATAAATTTCAAAAGGAATACATCACAAACATACCCACAAAATCACTTAAACGTCCTAGAGAATTATTCGCGATTGTGTCCCAAATGACTGGTGAACCCAAATCATATGACTCTGCAAACCGGACAGTACAAGTATATCCCCAAGCCATGGCTGATTTTCTCTACAACAAACAGAGCACAAATATGGCAGCAGAACAATATTTACAAAAGCAGCAACAGAACAACACTCAAAATTATCACCCCTGGAACAACTTCAACCCAATAACCAAGAGAAATCTTCTTGATATCATCAACAATTTAAATACCACTACATCACCCCTGGACCCATGCCCGGTAGCCGGTTAAAATTCCTGTGCAATCAGTTCGCTCAGACCATCCTAAGGATAGTACACACCTCCCTCATGCAAGGACACCTACCTCCAGCACTCAAGCAAGCCTCAATATGCCCCATTCTAAAAAAGGCTTCATCAAATTTAACAAGCCCCAGCTCATATCGACCAATTGCCGGCATCCCATTTCTGGCTAAAATAATAGAAAAAGTCATACAGTGGCAACTTCAAGATCATGTTGACCTACAGGCCTCACTAGATCCACAACCGCATGGCTTCCGCCCTCACCATAGCATTGAAACATTATTAACTGACCTCTTCAAAAGACTCATCCTTGGCTTAGACAAACCTCGACATGGAATTGTGCTCATCTTCCTTGATATTAGTGCAGCTTTTGATTCCGTAGCACATCACATCATGTTAAATAGGCTCACCAGCATTGGATTAACAGATGACACATTAAAAATGGTTTACATCTTACCTCCAGGACAGAACAATGCAAGTAAAGTCAAAACCATTTTAAATAACACAAGTCATCCCTCAAGGTTCAGCCCTCTCTGGATTATTATTCAATTTATACATTCAGCCTATCTGTAATCTACTAAGAAGATGGAACATGTATTTTCATCTCTCTGCAGATGACATCATGTTTTACATGCCACTCAATACCACCAACCCAGACTTTACAATCATACCTGATGTCTTCACTGCAGTAACAAACTTCCCTTGCAGACTTAAACCTCACAGTCAACAAAAAACAAAACAGAAGCCCTACTCATATTCAGAGATCAAGAATTCAAGCCGCCAAAAAAGTTTATAACACAAGCATCAGAAATAACCATAAAGAAAGAAATCAAGTACCTAGGCATAACCATTGACAGCAACCTCAACATGTGCGCACACATTAAAAACATAGCAAGAGTAGCCTATTGGAAGTTGAAGCTCTTCAAGCCCCTTCAACATCTGTTACAGTACAACAATGTCAGATCCGTAGTGCAAGCCATTATCACACCGCACCTGGACTATGGAAACATGATCTATCAAGGTTTACCCAAACATGCACTATACCCACTTCAACTAGTGCAAAATACTGCTGCTAGAATTCTAACAGTCACTGCTAATGGACAACACATAACACCAATCCTAAAAAGTCTACACTGGCTTCCAATCTCCAAAAGGGCAAAACACAAAGCCATCACCACAACATTCAAAATCCTCCACAACCTCTCGGCTCCCTGTCTCTCTGATCAGCTCACATTAGCACTCTCAACAAGACCAAGAAGAGCTTCCAATCAAAACTTTCTGACCATCCCACCACTCAAGACTAAGCTCACAAACAAACAAGCCACAGGGCATTCTCTTTGGAAATCCATGCCTGAAGCAATCAGAACTGCACAAACAACCAAAGACCTAAAAAAAACTTCTGAAAACACACCTCTTCAAGGAACACAATGGACCAGATGACAATACCTAACTATTGCCACTACACACTATCATGAACAGACAATCTTAGCCTCCCTCCTCATTTAGACTCCTTTTCAAAATGTTCTTCCCCTACCCTATTCCCTGTCCATCAATAAGCTATTCCACCTACCTTCTATTTTTGTTGTTGCTAACCCCTATTGTTCTCCAAGTTACTTCTCCCTGTTCAGTGTAAAGCAACTCCACCAAGATTGTTATTTTGTTCCATGTAAACTGCTTTGGACAAAAGCGGTATAGAAAAATTGTTAAATAAATAAATAAACCTATCTGGAAGTCTCTCCCGGACAAACTAAGAACAACCACGGACTTAAAGGACTTTCAGAAACAGCTAAAGCCCCCCTCTTCATCGAGCACTTCAATGAACTCACCTAACCCCACAGTATACTCAGATCTTGTACCCATTTCACATGATCAATTGCCTATACATTACCCTGTACATAAATCATATTTTAGCACTCCAAATTCCCCCCTCCCTCTGCATGCTATGAAGCTGTACAGTTATGTTTAAATTGTTAGTTGTAATTATCACAAGTTCTCTGTAAAATTGGTTACAATGTAAACCGCCTTGATTTTAATATGAGGTGATATAAAAAAAAAAACCTGTTAAATAAATAAATAAATCTTTAACATTTAAATTTTCACCTTTCCCCCTTCTTATGACCCCCTCCCCCATCCCCTTTATTTATTTATTTTATTTATTTAAAAGCCTTTCTATACCGCGCTCTTTACAATCAGTGTGGTTTACATTTGTATAATTTGTAAGTACCCAAAATGTAAATACGTTCTAACTTTTTACCGTTCAAATGTTATATTGTTACTTGTAAATAGTTCTACCTGTTCTATGTAAAACGACTAGGTATGTACTTCCACATACCATATAATTTACTGTTCATTGTAAACCGCACTTGATACTTGGGAAAGTGCGGTATAGAAATAAGTGTTAAATAAATAAATAAATTTAACATTTCCTTTTACAATGCAGGAAGGGCCTGCATTGTACTTACATTGAACAGGTGACGTAACTTGGATTTATAACTGGGGCAACTATGTACAGGCTGAGCCCTTTAGAAATATGACAACAGAAAAAGACCACATGGCCTATCTAGTCTGTCCTTCCATATCAACAACTACAACAGTCCCCTTTTTTCCTTTAGAGATCCTCTGTGTTTGTCCCATGCTTTTTTGAATTCAGTTACTGTCCTCATCTCTACCACCTCCACTGGGAGACTATTCCACGGTCCTTTGTCGCTTCAGTTAGATTTTTCTACATTAACATTTCAACAGTACCAACAATAGCCATACAAAGTTCTTTTTCATTGGGGGGACTGCAGCATCAGGAGATGCCCCTGATGCAGTCAACATAATTTCAGGAGTTTTGAAGGCCGCAAGTGCCGCTGCCGCAGGATCAGAGCCTGTAGGCACCGGTACGGCAAACTTGGGAAACTCTAGGAACCGGTTCACACAAAACGGTGCGTTCTAGCTGCTTCCTGCTGTGGGCCAAACTGGATCCTACCTGGCTCTGAATCCCACCACTGGGTAGGACCATGGTATATGCTGAATTTACATCATATACATATAAAGGACCCAAGCTCAAGCAGCACATTGAACAAATTCACTAAGGGAGGAATGTCCTTCCCTACATTTATTTATAAAAACATCCTCTGTACTGCAACCATCAGGGCCCAGTGTCTTACAACCCCAAACCCTTTTGATAACTATTTGAACCTCTGCTGCCATCATTGGTGTCCGCAAGCGTTCCACCTTCTGGATTGATATCTGGGCTGGATCCATTCGGACAAGTTATCAAGCTATTCTTGTAGGGGAAGACTCCTCTGTTGTGTAGAACATCTTGTAATAGTCAACCAACACCTCTGCTACTCCCTGTATCATCCTACTTTAGAACTCCCTCATATACTTCAACTCTGCCACAAATTGAGAATCCTGCCATCCCATCAGACGTCAAGTCAGAAGTTCACCCTCTTTGTCCCCATATTGGTACAGCTGAAATTTATAGTATGTCTGGGACTTCTTAGCCCTTATGATGCAGACGAGTATTTAGGACTGCTTGAATTTATAACAAAAGACGTTGCTCCACAAATACTTGCTTCTCCAACTGCGACTCCCTCATGCTCATATCTTCCCTCCTCCTTGCTGCTGTTTCCATTTTTTTTTAGTGAAGCTTGTGGGCAGGTAAGTTTGACTGCATATCTCTTCTGTCTATGGAGAACCCCCATTCCAGGTAAGCAGCTACACTTTCTCCGCAGACAATCACAGGGATGCAGTTACTTTTGCTGGAGAATTCAAAGCTGAGGACTGTCTGTGCCACAGTACTACCATAGTGGTCTGGGTTTAGATTGGGTGGTTGATGAAGTGTGCTGAAAGCAGATTTGTAGATGTTTTAACAATCAAGGAGAAAAAAGATTGTGGAGAACAGCTTGTCCAAAGGCCAGGTCCTCAGCTGAGGAGTGATCCAAACTATAGTGCTTTGTGAATGTATAAATTTATTTATTTTATTTATTTACATTCTCTTATATACTGTGCTATTCTACATCAGTGCAGTTTACATTGAACAAACTGAAATTACATTGAACAGGGCATTATAACTTGGAGATAACTATTTTACAGGGAACATGGGCTATGGAGGGTTAAGTGGCTTGCCCAAGACCACAAGGAGCACCTGTGGGACTAGAAACCCCAGTCCTTCTGGCCCAAGGTTGCTGTCCTCTAGTGGGATTTGAACCCCTGACCTTCTGGCCTGAAGTACCTTGCCCCAACCACTAGGCCACTCCTCCACTCCAGTAGTCCATCTACTGCTTTTCAAATGTCTTCTGTGGTGACGGAGGTGAGGCTAGTGATGGAGATTGCTTTAGCGCAGAGATGAAGGGGCCCCACCCATTTTGGTGGTTTCAAGTAAGCCTGAGTGTAGCAAAAGGAGAAGCACTTTGATATTCTGGATGTAAAAGTACATTTTGATGCTGAACAACCTGGGTCATTGGGCTTATGCATAATGAACAGCTGGGAAGATGACTGAATGATCTTGATTGCCTCCAGGTAGAACAACAATGCCCATCTGCTGTCCAACATATGGAGGACCTACTCTGGTGTAGAAATGTGAGGACCTAGGGAAAAAAGTGGACAGAAGAATGGATTAGTTTAACTGAAAATCAGAGACCACCCTTGGAAGGAATTTGGAGTGAGTACAAAGATCAACTTTGTTGCGGAAGAACTGTGTGTAAGGTGGGCAGTGGAACAGTGCTTGTAATTTGATAATTCTTCATGCTGATGTAATGATGACAAGAAAGACAGTCTCCCAGGTCAGATGCTTGAGAGATGCAAGCCTTAGAAGCTCAAAGGGAGGTTTCATGAGCTGTGCTAGATGACCCTGAGATCCCATGATGGTATCGGTGCTTTGATTGGAGGTCATGCTAGGGAAATAAAGTTTCTAGATGAAATAAATGACTGCTTCCTGGAGCAGCTGATTCATGAACCACCAAGAGGGGGAACTATTTTGGACCTAGTCTTTAGTGGAACTCAGGATCTGGTGCAAGAGATAAGGGTGTTGGGGCCACTTGGCCCTAATGATAGAAATGGATTTGGACATTGTGGCCATTATAGAAACATGGTTCAACAAGTCACATGAATGGGATATAGCCATAGCTGTCTATACTTTATTTAGAAGAGATAAAGAGGGTAGAAAAGGAGGGGGAGTAGCCCTATATGTCAAAAGCAATATTAAAACTGCTGAAATGCAGAGGACATGTGGAAAAGAAGAAACACTATGGATTGTGGTGGAAAGAGGAGATGGCATTATCATCCATACTGGTGTAGTCTACAGGCCTCCAACTCAAACCAAAGAAATGGATAGAGACTTGATTATTGATATTGCAAAGGTAGCCATGAAGGGAGAAGTGATCATATTGATGTGGACTGGAATATTCCTTCTGCAAACTTGGAAAGAAGTAAAAAGATTGTGGATGCCTTCCAAGAAGCATTGCTTAAACAAAGAAATTTCAATGTTGGATTTAGTACTCACCAACGGAGATAGTGTGTCAAATGTCTGGGTGGATGCCCATGTGAGCAGCAGCGATCATCACACAGCATGACTTGAGTCAAGAGGACTATTATGTACATCTGACTAACTCTCTTGCCTCTGACCCTTGCCGTCTATTTACAACTCTCAGCTTCCTCCTCATGGTGCATCTGTCTCTGACCCCTCCTTCCCTTTCTGCCCAAATTCTGGCTGACTATTTCCATGACAAAATCCACAAGATCACACTCCAATTCTCAACATGGTCAGCTACTTCCCCTTCTCCCTCTCTTCACTCCCGAATTTCCCCTCCACTTCTGCTACCTTTCTTCCTTTTCTATGATATCTGAGGAGGAAACTACACACCTTATGTCCTCCTCCAAACTCACTACCTGTTTCTCTGATCCTATTTCCACCAATCTCATAAGCCCCATCTCCTCCACTGATGTCCCTTTCATCTCTCATATTCTCCACCTATCGCTCTGCACTGCAACTGTCCCTGAGGCCTTCAAGCATGCTGTGGTTACACCTTTCCTCAAGAAACCCTATCTGTCCTTCTAATTATTGACCCATCACCCTCCTTCCTTTTGTTTCTAAACTATATGAATGTGTGGCTCACCAGTGTTGCCTCGACTTTCTCTCCTCTGAAGCCCTCTTGGATCCTTTACAATCTGGTTTTCGTCCTTTACATTCTACTGAAATGTCTCTTGCCAAAGTCCCCAGTGACTTGTTCCTGGCAAAATACAAAGGCATTTAATCACTCCTCATCCTTCTTGACCTTTCTGCTGCTTTTGACACTATTGACCACAACCTTCTCCTCGATACCTTGTCCTGGCCTACTTTTAAGGGCTCTGTGCTCTCCTGGTTCTCTTCTTATCTCTCCCATCGCTCTTTCAGTGTTTGTTCTGATGGATCCTCCTCTGCCACTATCCTGCTCTCAGTTGGTGTACCCCAAAGATCTGTCTTGGGTGCACTCCTTTTATCTCTCTATACCCAGTCCCTTGATGCACTCCTCTCTTTCCATGGCTTTCAGTACCATCTTACAACATCCAAGCTCTCCAGCAGAGAAGAAGATGGGAGCCTACAGAATGATGAAGGTTGGACACAAGTCACCAGGGCCTGCAGAATCACCAATTCAACTTCTCCAGCCCTTGAACTGAAGAACCATTATGCAGCCCTGGAAGTGGAGGAGGTGAAAGCATCCCTGGAAAGGGAAGAACCAGAGCTTGAGCACCCCACATTTGCAGAATCAGTGACCACAAGGAAGCAAAGGCTACTGATGGTTGGTGACTTTCTTCTGAGGGATACTGAGGCGTCCATCTGACGACCAGACATGATGTCCAGAGAGGTTTACAGATGCCAAAATCTGAGGTGTTATGGAGAGTTTGCCGAGACTCATCAAGCCCTCTGACTATTACCAAATGTTGCTAATCCATGTCTGCACATATGATACTGCCAGATATCCCTCTGAGCATATTGAAAGTGACTTCATGGCTCTGGGACAGAGGGTGAAGCAGATAGGGGAACAGGTGGTTTTCTCTTCAATACTCACTGTTGAGGGTAAAGGCCAAGGCAGAGAAGCTTGCATCCTGCAGATGAATGCATGTCTGATGGTGTCGTTCAGAGCATTTTGGTTTCCTGGAACATGGGATGCTGTTCCAAGGGTTGCAGAGCAGAGATGGTGTCCATCTGTCCAAGAAAGGTTGACGTGTCTTCAATAGCAGACTGGTTAATCTATTGAAGAGGGTTTTAAATTAGATTCATTGGGGATGGGTGAAGAAAGCCCCCAGGTAAGTGAAACATTAAATACCTTTATGGAAATGGGTAAAAGGGGCCACATATGAAAAGCGGTATGTATAAATGCCCGTAGCATTGAAAATAAGATCCCTGATGGTGAAGCTTTAATGGGAGAGGCTGGCTTGGATTTAGTGGCAGTTACAGAAACATGGTTCACAGAAAACCGTGACTGGGCTGTAACTATACCAGGCTATATTTTATTCAGAAAGGACAGGGTAGGAAGAAGGGGAGGAAGACTGGCAATATATGTAAAAAAATATATATTATAACTTTGGAACTACAGAGCTTAAAAAGGAGAGAGAAGGCACTGTGGGTTAAAGTAGAAAGAGGGAAAGAAAAATCTATTTGCATTGCTGTGATATACAGACCTCTCTCACAGGAGGAAGAGGTGGATGGAGAGTTAATGGCAGACATACGCAGCATTGCCAGGAAAGGGGAAGTGCTACTGATAGGGGATTTCAATATGCCAGATGTTGATTGGCACATTCCTTTTGCAGTATCATCTAGAAGTAAGGAGATCCTGTATTTTCTACAGGGAGAACTATTCAGGCAACTGTTAACAGAACCCACACATGAAGGAGCTATATTGGACTTGGTGCTTGCCAATGGTGAAAGTGTTTCTGATGTTATAGTGGGAGATCATTTTGCATCCAGTGATCACCAGATGGTGTGGTTCAGTATTTGGATCAGGGCTGTTAAAGACCCTGTTTTTGAATGGACCTTATCAAGGATTCTGACATTGCAGAGACCTTTTGCCAATTCTACGCCCAGTTATACTCCTCAGAAATTGAATTTTCTGCAAAGGAGTTTGATAGTTTGCTAAAGAATATCCAAAGGCTGGTGTTAGTTCAAGAAACTGCTGCAGGATTAGAAAGCAGATAACCGTCATGGAAATCATCCAGGCTATTGACTCTACACAAACTGGCAAGGCTGCTGGACCAGACGGTCTGCCGGCTGAATTTTATAAAGCCTTTTCCAAAACTTTAGGGCCATACCTACAACAATACTATAGAATTCTTCTTGACAATATGACACAGACTGGAGCATTTGCCTCTGCAAACATTATTGTCCTAGAAAAACCTGGAAGGGACCCTCAGCTCGTCAGCAATTATCGGCCAATTTTGTTGTTAAACGTAGACTATAAAACTTTTGTGACCATTATCGCAAGGCGTCTCTCCAAACTGATCCCTTCCTTGATACACCCAGACCAATGCAGTTTTACTGAGGGACGTTCTACAGCCGCTAATGCCAGAGTGCTTTATCACGTCCTGGAATTGCAGAGGAAATAGAAGACCCTCTTGTGTGACTCTCATTAGACATGGAGAAAGCATTTGACCGGTTGGAGTGGCCTTTTTTGTTTGCTGTCTTGAAGTGATTTGGATTTAATGAAGGTTTCTGCAATCTAATTAAACTTATGTATACGAGACCGAGTGTGAAAATGTCTGTGAATGCAACTCTGTCTAGAGAGTTTCTCCTAGGGCGGGTTACCCGGTAGGGTTGCCCTCTTTCCCTCCATTCTCTTTAATCTGGCCTTAGAACCTTTGGCCTTATTAATAAGGCAAAGCCTCGCAATTAAGGGTGTATCTATTGCTGGCATGGAAATCAAACTATCTACATATGTGGATGATCTGTTGTCTTTCACCACACCTAGCTCCATACCGAGTATTTTAGAATTGATAGATAAATATTCAGGACTATCTGGCTATAAAATAAATTGTCCAAAATCTGTTGCCTTCCCCCTAAACTCAAGAGCATGTAGAACAGATATGGAGGAATTTCCCTTTGTATGGGAACCTAAGATGGTGAAATACTTGGGAGTTAACTATAGTTACCCACTTAGTGTAACCCTACAGTACAATGAAGAAGAGATCCTAACTACAGTTCATTATATAACAGCAAAGTGGTCACCGGTCTATCTTTCCTGGTGGGGTCGTCTTGAAGCTATAAAATTGACTATCACTCCTAAAGTGAATTATATATTACACCTGTCTTTCTCACAAGTAAAGTGTACTGTCAAATTGAAAAAATTCTGGTCCAATTCCTATGGAATAATAAACCACCTAGAATTGCTCTTAGGAAACTCAAATCTATAAAAGAGGATGGGGGGGGGGGGGGAATTTCCCTGACTTTCAGGCCTATCACTGTGCTTTTTTGCTAAAACAATGATCACGATGGGAGGAAGGGGCCGTAGGCATACGGCCAATATGGCTTGAAATAGAGGAGAGATTAAGTGCTCCTCTTCCCTTGAATGTTCTCCCTGGCATGCTGTCTTTCAAGAGGCTGAAGTCTCATAGAACCATATCGAACACTCAGAAGGCTTTTCAACAGTTAGCAAATGCAATTCCCAAGGAAGATTGCTTATCAAAATCAATGCCCATCTGGTATAGTCCCTTTTTAAAAAATTAATCAAAGCTCATTTGCATGGCAAAAATGGTTTAGCAAAGACATTTGGAGTGTTGGCCAACTAATATTAGATGGCAAGTGGAAACCCT
Organism: Ichthyophis bannanicus; assembly: GCA_033557465.1. Taxonomy (NCBI): domain Eukaryota; kingdom Metazoa; phylum Chordata; class Amphibia; order Gymnophiona; family Ichthyophiidae; genus Ichthyophis; species Ichthyophis bannanicus. Next base: position 163,298,486 of record CM066045.1, read on the forward strand.
TTTCCATTTTGCAAAGTGAATTTGATCTACCTCAGTCTCTATATTTCCAGTGGATCCAGCTGAGACATTGCCTAGAAAAATCCCAGTTAGATATTACTTCATTGCCTGACGAATGGCGGTTAATGAATAAGATAAGTTCTATATATGTATGAAATGAGAGTCAGAAGCTGTAAAGATGTCTTACACATTGGAACATGGAATGTACGAAGCATGAACCAAGGGAAGTTGGAGGTGGTCAAGAATGAAATGGAACGTGTACAACTTGATCTGTTGGGTGTCAGCGAACTGAAATGGACTGGCATCGGGCACTTTGCATCAGATGATCACATGGTCTACTATGCTGGAAATGAAAGACAAAGAAGAAATGGTGTTGCATTTATAATAAAGAAGAAACTTGCAAGAACTGTAATGAAATACAATGCAGTCAGCGAACGCTTAATCTCTATTCGTCTACGAGGAATGCCTATCAACACAATTATAATTCAAGTATATGCCCCAACAACAGCTGCAGAAGAGAATGAAATTGAAGAGTACAAGCTGAAATTGACAGAACATGCAAACAGGATATCCTGATAGTCATGGGTGATTGGAATGCAAAGGTTGGCAACAAAGAAGAAGACAAAGTAGTTGGAAAATATGGACTTGGCAACAGAAATGAAGCTGGAGAAAGACTGATAGAATTCTGCAAGACCAACGATCTATTCATCTCGAACACCTTCTTCCAGCAACACAAGCAGAGACTGTACACATGGACTTCACCCAATGGATTGTATAAAAATCAAATTGACTACATCTGTGGAAGTCAACGATGGAAAAGCTCTATAAACAGCAACAAAGACAAAACCTGGAGCTGACTGTGGTACAGATCATCAACTACTAGTATGCAAACTCAAGCTAAAGCTGAAAAAGAGCTAACCACTCATGAATGCAGCAAAATATGACCTTGAGAATATACCACTGGAATTTAAAGACTGCCTGCAAAATTGATTTGCTGTTTTAGATACAAATGATAGAGTTCCAGAAGAGTTATGGAATGACATCAAGAAGGTTGTGTTGGAAGAAAGCAAGAAGTCTCTACAAAAGGTAAAAAAGAAAAAAACGGCCAAAATGGATGACGGAAGAAACTCTGAAAATTGCTCAGAAACGCAGAGAAGCTAAAGCCAGAGGAGAAAGAAAGACAATCACAGAACTCAGAGATTTCCAACGTGCAGCAAGACAGGACAAGGAAAAGTACTACAATGACGCATGCAAGGAAATAGAAGCAGAAACTAATAGAGGAAGAACAAGATCAGCTTTCCTAAAGCTACGAGAGTTAAAGAAAAAGTTCCAGCCTCGAATTGGAATGTTACAAGATGCTCAAGGTTCTACGTTGAATGATGCTGAGAAGATCAAGAAAAGATGGAAGGAATATACAGAGTTTTTATATGATAAAGATCAAGTGGACCAACAGCCGTTTCAACCCGTACCTTATGATCTGGAACCATTGGTGATGAAAGAAGAAGTTGAAGCAGCATTGAAAGCCTTATCAAAGAACAAAGCACCAGGCATTGATTGCATTCCCATAGAAGTATTACAGCAATCTGATGCAGCTGTTACCGTACTTACAAGGCTCTGCCAAGAAATATGGAAGACAGCATCATGGCCAACTGACTGGAAAAGATCTGTGTTTATACCAGTACTAAAGAAAGGTGATCCAATTGACTGTGGAAATTATCGCACAATCGCTCTGATCCCACATGCCAGCAAAATTCTACTGAAGATTATTCAAAAGAGACTACAATCATACTTGGAACAAGAAGAACTACCTGAAGTGCAAGCAGGGTTCAGAAAAGGGCGAGGAACGAGAGACATCATTGCGGATGTGAGATGGATCCTTGAAAAGACTAAAGAATACCAAAAGGATATCTATTTGTGCTTTATCGACTATAGCAAAGCTTTTGACTGTGTAAACCATGAGAAACTCTGGGCCACATTAAGAAGCATGTGTATACCAGAACACCTGATCATTCTCTTGCACAATCTGTACATTGATCAAGAAGCAACAGTTCGAACGGAACAAGGAGAAACAGAATGGTTTAAAATAAGCAAAGGTGTAAGAGAAGGCTGCATACTTTCCCCCTACCTGTTTAATTTATATGCAGAACAAATCATCAGAGAAGCAGGATTGTATGAAGACAACAGAGGTGTGAAGATTGGTGGAAAACTCATCAACAACCTTCGCTATGCTGATGATACCACATTACTGGTGGAAAGCGAAGATGATCTGAAACATTTGCTTCTCACAATCAAAGAACATAGTCTCAAAATGGGCCTGCACCTTAATGTAAAGAAGACAACGATCATGACAACTGGCATAATCAACAGGTTCATCGTCAAAGGAGAAGAAATTGAAATCGTGAATAACTTTAACCTACTTGGATCAACTATCAATAAAGAAGCAACAAGCAGCCAAGAAATCAGACGACGCATTGCTCTTGGCAGAATGGCTATGAAAGACCTGGATAAGATTCTCAAGAGCAGAGATGTCTCTCTCCATACAAAGATTCGACTTGTTCAAGCCATGGTATTTTCAATAACATCATATGGATGTGAAAGCTGGACAGTGAAAAAGATAGACAGGAAGAAAATTGATGCCTTTGAATTATGGTGCTGGCGGCGAATACTGTGTATACCATGGACTGCCCAAAGAACAAACCAGTCTGTACTAGAGGAGATCAAACCTAAGCTTTCTTTAGAAGCTCAGATGACAAGACTTCGACTTTCATACTTTGGACACATCATGCGGAGAGAGAGATCATTAGAGAAAGACATCATGCTTGGCAAGATAGAAGGTCAACACAAAAGAGGAAGGCCAGCAATGAGATGGATCGATACAATAACAGTAGCTACAAGTACCAGTCTGTCAAAAATGAGCCGCCTGACTGAAGATCGAACACAATTTAGGATAGCTATCCAGAGGGTCACCATGAGTCGACTCCGACTCAACGGCACTTAACAACAACAACAATATATGTATGGCTTCTGAGGTGGCTTCCCAATATTATAAACTAGTGGCTCAGAACAATAGTTCTCAGGCCATTGGGGTTCAACGGATATGGGAACATGACACTGGAGAAGTCCTCACTCCCGATACTTCGACAAAACTTTGGGATAAAATAAATAGGGTTTCTCAGTCTGCCTCTGTCTCACAACCTTTGTACTTTTTTGCACATAGAGCGCACTTTACCCCGGTAAAGGTTACTAAATGGGATAAGGCAGCTGGGAATGAGAGCTGGTCTTGTCGGGGAGATGTCGGCACTTTGAGTTATGTGGTGTATGATTGCTCTAACATTCAGTCTTACTGGAGTGCAGTATGGAATCATATTCAAGAGGTGCTGGGATTTCAGACCACTCTCTCTTGGTCTGTGATCATCTTACGATCAGCAAGTGACATCTCATTGGTACAGAGGGATTGTCAGTTCTTGCTGAACTTCATGCTGGGAGTGGCCCTACATCTTGTTATCTCTAACTGGAAACATACTGCAGAGCTCAGTTGGCATGAATGGTGGATCTGCTTGTGCTTATGCTGCAAATATGAACAAATGCCATGATGTGGCAGAACCCTTACACCCTCCACTCTTCTTAATTGGAAACCCCTACAGAAATACATTTCTAAAGCGAGGTATGAGATATAATAAAGGATTATTAATGGAGTGGTGATCCTCTAAAGCCCTTATAGGTATGGTTGGCCTTTAGCTGTGCCGTTTCTATGCCCCCTGATGATCGCATGTTGGTGGGAGGGATAAGGTGGGGTGGGCTATGATTTCATGTTACAGAGAATTGTGTGTTCTTTTTTTTTAATTTACTGTAATTTGGTTTTTCTTTTTATTTGTATTTGTTGGAAATATAAATAAAGAAGTTAAAAGAAAGAGAGCTTAAAACAAAAGCGAGGGTCTTAGACTTTAGGAAAACTACATTTGCCAAGATAGGATAATACTTCAGGAAGTCGTTAGCGGTATGGGAACAGCTGGGGAATGTTGAAAAACAGTGGGCAAAACTGAAAGGGGATATTTTTTGGGCAACCAAACTTTTTGTTAAAATGGTAAATAAAGGGAAAAGGAAAAGGAGACCACTATGATTTTGGAAAGAAGTAGCTGAAAATGTGAAGAAAAAGAGGGAGGCCTTCATGAAATGCAAGAGATAGCAGAGAGAGGAAGACAGGCATATATATTTGGGAAAACTTAGAGAAGCTAGCAAAGTAGTCAGAAAAGCAGATTCAAAAAGAGGAGGAAATAGCCAATGCAATAAAATGGGGGGATAAGACATTATTCAGATATGTTAATGAGAAGAGGAAGGGGAAAAGTGGTATTGTCAGACTCAAAGATTAAGGGGAGGAATATTTAGAAGCTGATGAGAATAAAGCAGAATTGCTTAACAATATTTCTGTTATGTGTTCACAGATGAAGAACCAGGAGCAGGACCTCAGAAAACACCCACAAAGAGGAACGGGGCATCTTGAACAATATTCAGAAGACTGTGTCCGTGAGAAACTAGCTAAACTTAAAGTAGACAAAGCGATGGGACTGGATGGGATACACCCGAGAATACTGAGGGTACTTGGGGGCGTTCTAACAGCTCCACTGACTGACCTTTTCAATGCCTTGTTGGAGTCAGGAGTGGTGCCAAAGGACTGGAGAGAGGAACTTGTGGTCCCTTTACACAAAAGCGGAAGTAAGGATGTGGTTGAAAACTACAGGCCAGTTAGACTAACCTCGGTGGTGAGTAAATTATTGGAAACGCTGCTCATAGAGAAAACAGTGAAATTTCTAGAGTCCAGCAGATTACAGGATCCGAGGCAGCATGGATTTACCAGACACAGGTCTTGTCAGACAAATCTGATTGATTTCTTTGACTGGATGACCAGGGAATTGGACCAAGGGAGAGGTCTAGATGTGGTGTACTTGGATTTCAGCAAAGCCTTTGACACCGTTCCACACAGGCAACTTATCAACAAACTGAGCACCCTAGGGAGGAGTGGCCTAGTGGTTAGGACAAGGTACTTCAGGCCGGAGGGCCGGGGGTTCAAGTCCCACCTGGGGACAGCAATCTCAGGCCGGAGGGACTGGGATTTCTAGTCCTATAGGCACTCCTTGTGGTCTTGGGCAAACCACTTAACCCTCCATTGCCCATGTTCCCTGTAAGTATTAGCGTATGTGTGTCATATCCCCTCGTGTTAAATGTATCTCCCAATTGACCGCTTTGACCAGGTGAAAAGCGGGATATAAATACAGCTAAATAAATAAATAAATAAATAGGGATGGACCCTAAAGTTACTGCTTGGGTTAGAAAATGGTTGAGTGGGAGGCAACGAAGCATACAGGTAAATGGAGCTTACGCTGAGGAGAAGGATGTTACCAGTGGTGTGCCCCAGGGATCTGTCCTTGGTCTGATTCTTTTTAATATCTTTGTTAGTGATATAGTGGAAGGGCTGTCGGGTAAGGCTTGCCTCTTTGCCATTGATTCCAAAATCTGCAGTAGACACTCAGGAAGGTGTAGATAACATGAGAAGGGATCTAGCTAAGCTTGAAGAATGGTCTAGAATTTGGCAGCTAATATTTAATGTAAAAAATGCAAGATCATACATTTGTGCTGCAGCAATCCAAGGGAGCAATATAGTATAGGGGGTGAAGTAATTTTGTTCACTAAAGAAGAGCGAGACCTAGGCGTGATTGTGTCTGATGATCTTAAAGTAGCTAAACAGGTAGAAAAGGCGACGGCAAAAGCTAGAAGGATGCTTGGGTGCATAGGGAGAAGAATGGCCAGCAGAAGAAAGGAGGTAATAGTACCTCTGTAAAAATCTTTGGTGCGACCTCATTTGGAGTATTGTGTGCAATTATGGAAACCACACCTTCAAAAGGATATAAACAGGCTGGAGTCCATACAGAGGGTGGCTACTAAAATGGTTAGTGTTCTTCATTATAAAGCATATGAGGACAGACTTAAGGATCTTAATATGTACACCTTAGAGGAAAGGAGGGAAAGAGGTGATATGATTGAGATGTTTAAATACCTCAAACGCATAAATACACAGGAGGAGAGCCTCTTTCGATTGAAAGCAAGCTCTGCTACAAGGGGACATGGGATAGTGTGAAAGGGGATAGACTCAGAGGTAATATGTGGAAATATTTCTTTACGGAAAGAGTGGTAAATGCATGGAATAGTCTCCCATTGGAGTGGTGGACACAAGGACATTATTTGAATTCAAAGAGGCATGGGACAAACACAGAGGATCTCTAAAGGAAAAAAGGGGACTGTTGTAGTGGTTGATCTGGAAGGGCAGACTAGATAGGCCATGTGGTCTTTTTCTGTTGTCATGTTTCTATGTTTATGCTGATGACTCCCATATCTACCTCTTGACACCTGCAATGTCTCTTGCAATTCAGGCCTGGATCTCTGCCTGCCTTTCTGACATGGTACTTGGTTGTCTCACTGTCACTTGAAATTGAACATGGCCAAAGCTGAGCTTCTTATTTTCCTCCTAAAACCTCCTCTCCTCTTTCGCCTTTCTCACTCTCTGTGGATAATTCTCTACTCCTCCATGTTTCCTCTGCTCGCAACTTTGGGGTCGATATATCTTGCAAAGGATGTAAAAAGACTGGAAACTGTTCAGAGGAAGGCGACCAAAATGATTTGGAGCCTGCGTCAGAAGCCTTATGAGAAGAGACTTGAAGACCTAAACATGTACACTTTGGAGGAGAGGAGGGACAGGGGAGATATGATTCAAACCTTTAAATACTTAAAGGGAAATAGTGAACAAACAAACCTCTTCCAAAGACGGGGAAGCTGTAAAACTAGAGGGCATAACAGGAAGCTGCAAGGTGGTAAATTGAAAGGCAACGTCAGGAAATACTTTTTCACAGAAAGGGTGGTGTATGCTTGGAATGCCCTCCCGATGGAAGTGATGGGGGAAAACACGGTGACAGAATTCAAAATGGCATGGGACAGACACAGTGGATCCCTTTACAGCAACAGGATAAAATCAAAATAAACTGAACCATTTAATTTCTCAACAAATAGGGGTGTCCTGCATGGAGTGGTGGGTTCACCCCTAAACAGGGACATGGGGAGGGGTGGCCTGCATGGAGCGGCAGATGCACCTACTCTTGCCATCGTGCTGGGCAGACTAGATGGACCATGCTGGTCTTTATCTGCCGTCATTTACTATGTTACTATACGTTACTATGACTTTGACTCCTCTCTCTCTCCTGCCATTTCTTTCTCTATAACATTAACAAAATCTGCCCATCAATACAAGGTCTCTAAAATGTCACCATTCCCTTTAATAGTGAAGGGGGAGGAAACCAAATCCCTATTATCCTAATCACTGAAAGCCACTCAGATGGATTTCATTTTGACATGAAAGAATGAAGTCAACTGGCTACTCCCTCATTCAGTCTGGCAGTCGCTGAAGTCTAATCTTCATCAGGCAAAATATACAGTTGGGTATCATTGACATAAACATGGAAGGCAACACAATTGCTCTTAATAATTGCACATAAGCAAATGATGGAGACTACTGGGAGATGGTTGATACAACAAGTCAAACGGCAAAAATATCATTATTGATTCAAACTAGATAGCTCAGCTTTTCAGCTCAGTTCTTAGCTAAGCTCCAGGGATCTAGGATTATTTTTCTGTTTGTTCATAAGCTGTACATAGTAAAATAAACCAGTCAGCAGACACATTTTAATGCTCTCAATCAGCATTTTCTGTTTATCTTTGGAAAGTCTTGCCTATGAGAAAGGATTCACATCCTGATTGAAGTTGTAAAAAGGGGGGGAAATTTTATATAGTTTTGAATATGGAAGGGTACATGTAAATGGAGCTTACTCTGAGGAGAAGAAGGTTACCAGTGGTGTGCTGCAGGGATCATCTTTGGTCCCATTCTTTTTTACATCTTTGTTAGTCATATTGCGGAAGGGTTCTCTGGTAATATTTGCCTCTTTCGGTTGATACCAAAATCTGCAATAGAGTAGACACCCAGAAAGGAGTAGATAACATGAGGAGAGATATAGCTAAGCTTGAAACATAGAAACACATCAGTAGAAAAAGACCACATGGTCTATCTAGTCTGCCCTTCCATATCAACTACTATAGTAGACCCCTCTTTTCCCTTAGATATCCTTTGTGTTTGTCCTATGCTTTTTTGAAGACATATACTGTCCTTATCTTTGCCATCTCCATTGGGAGACTATTCCATGCATCTACCACTCTTTATGTAAAGAAACATTTCTGCATATTGCTCCTGAGTCTATCCTCTTTCACCCTCATCCTATGTCCCCTCATAGCAGAACTTGCATTCAATCGAAAGAGGCTCTTTTCCTCTGCGTTTATGCCATGGAGATATTTAAACATCTCTATCATATCTCCTCTATCCTGCCTTTCCTCTAAAGTATACATATTAAGAGACTTAAATCTGTCCTCATATGCTTCATAATGAAGACCACTAACCATTTTAGAAGCCACCCTTTGCACCAACTCCAACCTGCTTATATCCTTTTGAAGGTGCGGTCTCCAGAATTGCATTCAATACTCCAAATGAGGTAGTACCAGAGACTTATGCAGAGGCATTATCACCTCCTTTTTTCTGCTGGCCATTCTTCTTCCTATACACCCAAGCATCATTCTGGCTTTTGCAGTCACCTTTTCTACCTGTTTAGCTACTTTAAGATCGTCAAACACAATCATGCCCAGTCCTGCTCTCCTTTTGTGGACAGAAGTACCTCACCCCCTACACTTACTACTCCCTTGGATTTTTGCAGCCCAAATGCATGACCCTGCATTTTTTAACATTAAATCTCAGCTGCCAAATTCTAGACCATTCTTCAAGCTTAGCTATATCCCTCCTCATGTTATCTACTCTTTCCTGGATGTCTACTCTACTGCAGATTTTGGTATCATCCACATAGAGGCAAATCATATCCGACAGCCCTTCCACAGTATCACTAACAAAGATGTTAAAAAGAATCCGACCAAGGACAGATCCCTGCGGCACACTGCTGGTAATCTCGCTCTCCTCAGAGTGAACTCCCTTTACCTGTACCTTTTGTTGTCTCACACTCAGCCAATTTCTAAACTAATCAGCAATTTTAGGGTCCATTCCCAGGGTGCTCAGTTTGTTGATAAGTTGCCTGTGTGGAACAGTATCAAAGGCTTTACTGAAATCCAAGTACACCACATCTAGGCCTCTCCTTTGGTCCATCTCCCTGGTCATCCAGTCAAAGAAATCAATCAGATTTCTTTGACAAGGCCTGCCTCTGATAAATCCATGCTGCCTCCGATGAATCCATGCTGTCTCCAATCTTGTAATCCTCTTCTCAAGTCACTTCATTGGCTCCCTATCCATTTCTGCATCCAGTTCAAACTTCTCCTGCTGGCCTATAAATACATTCACTCTGCGGCCCCTCACTACCTTTCTTCTCTTATCTCTCTTTACAACCCCCCTCGGGAACTCTGCTCTTCTAGCAAATTGCTTCTATCTGTGCCCTTCTCTTCTACTGCTAACTCTAGACTTCGCTCCTTTCACCTTGCTGTACCTTATGCCTGGAACAAATTACATGTGTCTGCATGTCAGGCACCTTCTCTAACCCTCTTCAAATCCAGGCTGAAAACTCTCCTCTTCGCTGCTGCTTTTGGATCTTGACTCACCTGATCTCCTTTTTCTTTCCGCTTGTTTTATCCCTGCCCACTCCTTCTGTGTTTGTCTTGACTAGACTGTAAGCTCTGATGAGCAGGGACTATCTCTTATATGTCTGTGCAGCACTGCATACAACTTGTAGCGCTATACAAATGTTCAATACTGTAGTAGTAGTAGTTGTAATCCATTGGACTCCACAAACCACACTATTTTCTCTTTGAGTAGCATTTCTAATAATTTACTCACCACAGAGTTTAGACTAACCAGTCTGTAGTTTTCAATCACATCCTTACTTCTGCTTTTGTGTAAAGGGACCACATGTGCCTCTCTCCAGTCCTCTGGCACCACTCCTGACTCCAAAAGGCATTGGAAAGGTCAGACAGTGGAGCCGTTAGTACGTCCCCAAGTTCCCTCAGTATTCTCAAATGCATCCCATGTGATCCCATCACGTTGTCTACTTTTAGTTGAGCTAGTTCCACACAACACAGTCTTCTGAAAATCGTTCAAGATCCCCGTTGCTTCTATTCCTATTTGTGGGTGTTTTCTGAGGTCCTGCTCCCGTCTCTTCATCTGTGAACACAGAACAGAAATATTAATTAAGCAATTTTGCTTTATCCTCATGCACTTCTTCATATTCCTCCCCTTCACCCTTGAGTCTGACAATACCACTTTTGCTCTTCCTCTTCTCATTAACACATCTGAAAAATGTCTTATCCCTCCATTTTACTGTATTGGCTATTTCCTCCTTTATTGAATCTTTGCTTTCCTGACTACTTTTGTAGCTTCTCTAAATTTTTCCAAATATAGATGCCTGTCTTCCTCTCTCTATGATCTCTTGTATTTCACGAAGGCCTCCCTCTTTTTCTTCGCCTTTTCAGTTACTTCTTTCGAAAACCATAAGGATCTCCTTTTCCTTTTACCTTTATTTACCTTTTTAATAAAAATGTTGGTTGAACTGAAAATTTTTATCTTTATCTTTATTAATATTTGATATACCACCCTAAACCTTAGGGTATCAGAGCGGTTTATAATTTCCAAAAATGGCTGTATAGAAAATAGAAAAGAACACCATAATCAGACAGGACAGAATGAGGAGAGAAGCAGAGGAGCATAGGTAAAGCATGATACAGTGCTGGATAGAGGGCAGGGATGGAGGTCAAAGGCAACTTGGAATAGGTGTGTCTTTAGTATGGATTTGAATCTGGAGAATGACAGTTCATATCGTAAGGTGAGTGTCAGGGAATTCCATAGGGCAAGGCCAAGAAAAAAGAAGGCAGAATGCCGTGTTTGTTCTAAACGTGCCTGAGATACTGAGGGAAGTACCAGGTGATGGACATGGAGTGACCTAAGGAGACGGGGGGGGGGGGGCGGAACTGAAGGAGATCAGCCAGATATTGGGTTGTGTCAGTGTGAAAAGCACGGTGAACCACAGTAAGAATTTTGTAGTACATGCGGTACTTAAGGGGTAGCCAGTGGAGGTTTATGAGAAGGGGTGTGATATGGTCTCGGTGGGAGGAGGGGGTAATCAACTGTGCGGCTGTGTTTTGCAGGAGTTGGAGTCTGCGAAGCTGGAGGGGACGGAGGCCAGCAAGTGCAGAATTGCATTTGTCAAGTCTGGATATTACCAGTTACAGAAGAAGGTTTGAGAGGGAAAGGGTATCGAGAAAGGGGCTTATTGCATGGATCTGATGGAGGGCAAAAAAGGAACATTGAACTAAGGAGGTAAAGTGATTGCAGAATGATAAGGAGGAATCAATAATGACTCTGAGATACTGGAGCAATTGAACTAGTGGGATGGGGGAATGGGCCAGGAGGGGAGCCATAGCAGGACACAGGAGAAAAAAAGTGAGCCAAATTGCAGAACTCTTGGAGGCGTTAAGGTGCAAATGATTTGTGGTAAGCCAGGAGAAGACATCTGATAGGCAGGAGTTCAGGAGAGACAAATCAGGGCAGATAGAGCTGGTGTGATGTAGAAGGATAATATCATAGGTATAGAAATAGGCAGAGATGCCAGACTGTTAGATTATGAGGGCAAAAGGGGCCAGAAAGTTATTAAAGAGGAGGGGGGCCAACACAGATCCTTGGGGGATACTGCACATGAGAGGAACAGTCGGGGCGGTGGCTGTTCCACAAGTCACAGCAAAGGAGCGACGGGATAGAAAAGACTGAAGCCACAGAAGAACGGAGTCCCAGAGTCCAAAGTCGTGAAGGCGAGAGAGCAGGATAGAGTGATCCACTAGGTCAAAAGATGACAAGAAATCTAAAGAAACTGCAATTGAGATATCCCTCCTGGCATGTGCAATGTGGACTTCATTAAGTAGTGAGAGAAGAATGGTTTTGGAACTGTGGCCCATACAAAAACTGGACTGATGGGAGTGCAAGGCACAGGTAGAATCAAGGTGGGAAGAAAGTTGTGCAAAAAACAGTTTCTCTAGTATTTTAGATGAGAAACAGAGATTAAAAACAGGACATCGGTTTGCTATGACATTGGGGGGTAGGGAAGGATTCTTGAGGATCGGGCAGAGGATAGCATGCTTCCATAGGGAGGGAAAAGTCCCAGAAGTGAAGCTAGAGTTGAAGATGAGCACAACAGGAAGTAGTGCCAATTATGGTTCAATGAACCATTGTGATGGAATGGTATCAGCAGAACATGTGGTTCTATGAGAAGACTGGAGCTCCTTGGACAGAGCAGCCGAGGTAATGGTTTGGAATGAGGACCAGGAAGTACACAAAAAGGAGCAGCGTGTCTTGCACTACCAACCTTGAAACACAATGGAGCAAGAGACGGAAAAATTATGGATGTTTGTAGAACCTTTATTGGTAGGAGTCAGAAAAACCCTGACGCGTTTCGGCATGGGACGCCTTCTTCAGGGGGCACAAAACTGAATGAATCCACTCAGCTGTTTACATCATATTCATAAATTGTTCAAAAAACTGTTTAACCAGACTTGAAAACCGTGTATGCTGTATCGTCTTGGTGCAGGGCGAGAAAAAACGCTGTTCTGTAGAACTAAAAATCCTTGCCTGCAGCACTTTCACATAGTGCTGCAGGCAAGGATTTTTAGTTCTACAGAACAGCGGTTTTTCTCGCCCTGCACCAAGACGATACAGCATACATGGTTTTCAAGTCTGGTTAAACAGTTTTTTGAACAATTTATGAATACAATGTAAACAGCTGAGTGGATTCATTCAGTTTTGTGCCCCCTGAAGAAGGCGTCCCATGCCGAAACGCGTCGGGGTTTTTCTGACTCCTACCAATAAAGGTTCTACAAACATCCATAATTTTTCCGTCTCTTGCTCCATTGTGTTTCCCCCTTGGAATGAGGACCAGACATGCGTGAGGGAAAGGGTAGTGTTGGTAGGCAAGATGACAGGCTCAGATGATTGCTGTGAGATGCTCACAAAGCTGCAGCAGAGCATGGAGATCTTTTCTGAGAAGTAGGTGGTTAGGTAGCTAGGGTCAGGAGATCTTGTACTTGCAGACAAGAGTGGAGAGGAGTGGGGAGAAGAGAGTGAGTGAAAGATGGAGTAGAGCTGCCTAGACGAATTGGTAGAAGGCGAGATTAGAGCAGAGTAGTAGGATTTCTTGGTTGCATGGACAGCTTGCTTGTAGTGGTGACGATGGTGATGGAAGTGTGATAGGGTGGCAGGTGAGGAATTGTGGTGCCATAGACATTCAGCTCTGCGAAGGTAGGTGTGAAGTAGAGAAAGGTCAGCATTGAACCATGGTGACTCTGGTACAGTTGGTGAGGATGGAAAGGTTCAATGGGCGCTAGGTGGTCTAGGTGGGTACTGAGGGTTGTGTGCCATGTTTGTACCTGGATGTCAGTTGATAGTGATGCAAAGTCAGATGGCAATAATGAGTCAGCAGCAGGAAACTGCTGAAGAGCACCCAAGAGATTGCGGTGACACAGCCGCGGTTGCCAAAGGGCAGGTAACTCAGACATTGGATTGGATAGACAAGGGAGAGAGAAAAACACACAGGAGTGATTTGTCCAAGGGAGGGGGAGGATTGAGACTGTGAAGGAGCAGCAGAGGAAAAGGGCGTTATGATGAGATCCAAAGGTGTGCCCAGCCGTATGGGCAGGGATGTGGATGTGCTGGCAGAGGGAGAGATCAGACAAGAATGAAAGAAAAAGTTTGTCTCTGGGTGTGGAGGACGAATCGATATGGATGTTGAAGTCACCCAAGATCGTCAGGTGTATGTAGGCAAGGGAGACCTAGGAGAGGGTAGGAAGAAGAGTCCCAGAGATCATTACGCGGAGAAGGAGGAGTATAGAGAAGGTGGTAATAACTAGGGGGAGTAGAGTCTAGGTGTAGCTGCAGTGCCTCAGGATAGCGGACGGCTGGATGACAGCTCCTACAGTGACAGAGAAGAACGGTAGAAAACAGCAACAAACCCCCCCCCCCCACGACTGACCTAGTCAGGGCACAGAGAGCAAAGTAGCCAGGAGGAAGACAGCGATTTAGGAGAGGGCCTTCGCTGTTCTGTAGCCAGGTATTTGTAAGAAACAGGGCATAGAGGGAGTACTGTTGAAGGGCGTCATGTACAAGTTTAGTAGAATGAAATTCAGGTCAGGCCGAGCTGGGGAAACACAGGGAAGTCAGCTGGTGTTGTGCTCCTTGAGCATGCTCCGCTGTGGCGCTGAACACAGGGGAACATGAGTTGAGTAGTTCACCAGTAAACAGTATCTAAGAGGGAGTTTTGCTCACTGTTTTTCTATATTCCCCAGATATTCCTATCCCACTAATGATTCCTTGAGGTATTGACCCATCTTGGCAAAGTTCATTTTCCTAAAATCTAAGACCCTCTCTTTTCAATGGATTTTATCAGCCCTAGTCCTAATACTGAACCACACCATCTGGTGATCACTGGATGTGAGATGATCTCCCACTATAACATCAGAAACACTTTCACCATTGGTAAGCACCAAGTCCATTATGGCCCCTTCACGTGTGGAGTCTGTTATCAGTTGCCGGAATAGTTATTTATTTTATTTATTTCTCTTATATACCGCGCTATTTGACATCAGTGCGGTTTACATGGAACATTATATTGAACATTACATTGAACAGGGCATTATAACTTGGAGATAACTATTTTACAGGGAACATGGGCAATGGAGGGTTAAGTGGCTTGCCCAAGTTGTCGTTGCAGAGAATCCACGATCTCCTTACTTCTAGATGAAGAATGGACAAGAATTTGACAGCTGAGATTTAATTCTAAAAAATACAGGGTCATGCATTTGGGTTGCAAAAATCCCAGGGAGTGGTACACTTTAGTGGGCAAAGTTTACTGTTCACGACAGGAGTGGGAGCTGGGTGTGACTGTTTTGCATGAACATAAAGTGGCTAAGCAAGTAGTAAAGGCAACGGCGAAGACCAGAAGGATGCTTGTGTGCATAGGGAGAGGAATGGCCATCAGAAGAAAGGAGGTGATAGTACCTCTGTATAAGTCTTTGGTGCGACCTCATATGGAGTATTGTGTGCAATTCTGGAGACCGCACCTTCAAAAGGATATGAACAGGATGGAGTCGGTGCAGAGGGTGGCTACTAAAATGATTAGTGGTCTTCATTATAAAACATATGAGGACAGATTTAAGGATCTTAATATGTATACGTTAGAGAAAAGGCGGTATAAAGGTGATATGTCTGAGACATTTAAATACCTCTGTGGCATAAATACACAGGAGAAGAGCCTCTTTCGATTGAAAGCAAGCTGTGCTATGAGGGGACATGAGATGAGAGTGAAAGGAGATAGACTCAGGAGTAATATGTGGAAATATTTATTTACGGAAAGAGTAGTAGATGCATGGAATAATGTCCCAGTGGAGGTAGTAGAGACAATGATGGTATCTGAATTCAAAAAAGCAGGGAAGAGATACTGAGGAAGAAGGGAGATGGAACAATAAGGTACACTACCAAAAAATTGCCTCCAGTTTTGCAACTGATTCCTATAGATTTTGGGGTGCTGAATCCAGGAAAAATAGCCAAAATGTTCCATCACGTCACGTTTTCTTGCAAAATTAGATTTCTTACCCATATAAGGAATGTTCACATAATTTCTTTTTAGCCGACTGCAGTTTATTTTCTTGGCCCAAAATAGAGGTTGTAATGGTTAACTAACTAGAAACACTCCCTCATGATATTTTAGAGTGTTTTGTATTCATTTTATACATTAACAGGACAATTGGGAGGCGGGGGGCTAAATCCAGTACTCGCGCTGGCGCATGTTCTTTCCTGTTCGCCTCGCCTCGTTCGCTCGCTCGCTCAAACACGGTGGTTGCGACATGAACGTTCCTGTCAAATTTCAGTTTCTTGCAAGTTCATTATTACCTTTTGTTTGCTCAGTCGTAATCCAGCTTTATTCCGAAGTGGTTCACTACAGTTGTAGTTTGCAGTGCTGTGTATTTGTGATGGCTCACAGAGCCAGAGGTTGCATCAACTCTCCGGACAGTTTTTGTTTTATTTGTGGGGAATATACCGTGAAAAAGCGGCAGAGGAATATTTCTGCATTTATTAAAAAAGTATATTTCGCCTATTTCGGTTTGAAGTTAGGCGATCAAGACAAACCGTGGGCTCCTCACAAAGTGTGCAAGACATGTGAGGAAGATCTACGCTTATGGATGAAAGGTAAAAAACAAGCATTTCGTTTCGGAATACCTATGATGTGGCGTGAACAAAGAGACCACAGCAGTGACTGCTATTTTTGCTCTTGCATTGTGAAGGGATACAACTTAAAAAATAAGAACGTAATAAGTGACCCCAACCTTCCCTCAGCAATTAGGCCTATGCCTCATAGCAACGAAGTACCTGTGCCTGAACCACCAAAATCTTTGGATCATATTTGTGTGGACGGTTCTGATCATGATGAGACTCATCAGATGGCTTTTCCCGATGAGTCCAGTACTTCCGAGTTTGAAACTGAACCAGATCCGAAACCTGAACTTTTCTCTCAAGCTGAATTGAATGATTTAGTCCGGGATTTAGGACTCCCAAAAGATGCTGCCCAACTGCTAGGTTCTCGGCTTAAACAGAAAAATCTATTGTCACCAGGAACAACTTTTTATTGGTACCGCAACCGCGAGACACAATTTTTGAAGTATTTCAGCAAAGAGGAAGATTTGGTATTTTGCAACGATATATACGGAGTGATGGAAAAGTTTAAACTCAAGTATGATCCTGCTGAATGGCGGCTGTTCATTGATTCGTCAAAAGACAGCATAAAAGGTGTTCTTCTTCATAATGGCAACACATTTGCTTCAGTTCCTATTGCTCACTCTGTTATTCTCCAAGAAAAATACGAGAATTTGGCCCTGATTCTTCAGAAGATTCGTTATGATGAGCATAAGTGGATGATTTGTGGAGACTTTAAAATTCTATCCATGCTATTAGGGCAGCAATCCGGTTTCACCAAATATCCCTGCTTCCTTTGCTTGTGGGATAGCCGGGCCCGCGACCTACACTGGGGGAAAAAAGACTGGCCAATTCGGGAGTATTTGAGACCCGGTGAGAAAAATGTTCTTCATGAGAGCTTGGTACCTCGTGATAAAATTCTATTACCACCTCTCCACATTAAGTTGGGTCTCATTAAGCAATTCATCAAGTCCCTTCCAAAAGATGGTGAGTGCTTTCGGTACCTTTGCTCAAAGTTCCCCCGACTTTCTGAAGCAAAGCTAAAGGAAGGAGTGTTTGATGGCCCTGATATAAGGAAACTCATTTCAGATGGAGCTTTCGCTGAAACGATGTCTGAGAAGGAAAAAGAAGCCTGGGATTCCTTCAAGGATGTTGTTCTCAAATTCTTGGGGAACAGGCGGGATGAGAACTATAAGGATATTGTTGCCAGGATGCTCAATGCCTTCAAAGAACAAGGCTGTAACATGAGCCTGAAAGTCCATTTCTTGCACTCCCATGTGAACTACTTTCCCGAAAACTTGGGGGCGTACAGTGAAGAACAAGGTGAAAGGTTTCACCAGGACATCAAGGACGCAGAGAGCAGGTACCAAGGAAGATGGAACACCACTATGATGGCTGATTTCTGCTGGTTGCTGCTGCGGGAAACCCCAGATGAAAAATACGCCAAGCAGCGCACCAAGAGAAGCATTCGGGGGAAGAAGAAACGGGCCCACCAGGAGATTGATTGACCCAAGAATGACTTTAAAATCTAAACTGTGTTGACAAATATCGTGTTTTTACTAAACTTTGAAATAAAAATTTGCTAGTTATTACCACAGTGTCGGATCTCATTTATTAGAATTTTATTTTCACACCATCGGGTGTTTGTCTTCATGTATTGCAATGGTGCGGTTTGCGTTTTCTATTCTTACATACATACCTGTACAACATTTTTTGCACATTTCTTTGCTTTGCTTTGTGTCTAACCTCGCTCTTATATGCTCAATGTTTGTGCACATGTATGTGGCTGTTTTAAGTGCAGACTATTTTGCTACCATCACAGTGTGTTTTGTTGACATTACTCTATTCTTATGTGCTGCCTTGTTACAATTTTCTTTATTCTTATTTGAATAACTACTAAACAATTAGTATAAAGAATTCATCCAAGAAACTTTTATCTCGATCGCACTCAATCTGAAACGTTCACCTCAAACTGCTAACCCAATGTAGCAAAAAATCTGTACGTGATGGAGCAAATTGGTTACCAGATTTGGATTCAGCGCACCAAAAAACTTAAAAATCAATCGAAACATTAGAGGCAGTTAAAAAAAAATTTTTTTAGTGTACCTGTGAATTGGAAGAGCAGGTAAGGTCCACTGAAGGTTTTTGAGGGCTGGAGTAACCACAGCGTCTTTGAAGACAACATTTCTTTAACAAAACTTTCTTGATACTTAGAATTGTGTCGAGTAAATGTCCTGATTGTTGGGTACTATCAGAATTGATTAACTTCAATCCAAATTCCTCTGTCGCCCAAGGCAATACAATGTTCAAACTGACATTTATAAATAGCAATTAATTCAGATTTAGCTGGGTTTCATTTTAACATGAAATAATTAAGCCAGCCTTCTACTCCCTCCAAACCAAGGATTCTCAGTCCGGTCCTAGGGACACATTTAGCCATATTGACTATGCGTGAGAGAGATTTGCATACAATGGAAGCAGTGCATCCAAATCTCTCACAGGCAGATTCATTGTGCTTATCCTGAAAAACTGACTGGCTAGATGTGTCCTGAGGAGACCCCCTACACCAAACCGAAGTTCAATCAGGCAATCGCTGAAGCCTGAGCTTAGTCAAGCAAAACATACAGTTACTGTAGGTATTATCCACATAAACATGTCAGGCAAACGCAGGGGCCAATTACTTCAATCGCAGGGGTCAAGCAAATGATGAAGAGCGGAGAGCTTATTTTTGCTGATTCACTTCTTATATCATTATTGACTCTCAGTTTGGTCTTTCAGCTGTGTACCTAGCTGTGCTCCATGGAGCTAGGATCTATTTTTGTGTTTGTTCTTAAGTTTGTACATAGTAAAATAAACCACAGTCAGCAGGCACACTTGAACACTCTTGATCAGTGATTCTGTTTATCTTTGGAAAGTCTTGCCTGTGAAAAAGGATTCACATCCTGATTGATGCTGATGGTAACAAAAGGGTAATTTTATGTAGCTTGAGTAAGGAAGTTGTATAATTTATAAAATATATATTTCTGCCCCCCTCACCCAGAAGAACACATGTACTGGAAAATTATATGCACACAATGGCATGCGTGTTAATGTGCAAGTGTGAAGGCATCAGCAAAAGTTGAGTCGAGTAGCCGCCTAATGGTTAGAAATGTGTGAGTTGAGAGCCAGGAAAGACTGGGTTTCAATACCATTGCCACACCTTCTGATCTTCGGCAAATCACTTAACCCTTCATTGCCTCAGACACAACTTTGATTGATTGTAAGCCCCCAACCAATAAGAACATCTCCTACTATACCTGAAAGTAACTCACTTGAGCTACTCCCAAAAAGGTATGAGTAAAATATAAAATGGCTGCATAAGTGTGCCAACCCAACTTTGGAGAAGCTGGCGAGGGTGGACTAGGGAGCAAGTTTATTTCCCCTGGTTGACCTGAACCACTCTATACCTCCAAATTTTCGTTATTGTCCATCCAGTTCCAAATGCCCAGGATTAAGTCAACCTGCTGAAGACTGAGAAATACTGGTGAGAGTGAGACTGCCCAGGTCCTCTTATATCATGACATCAGAAAAATTCAAGCCAATCATTCTCAGTCTCTATGTGCTGGTAGGCATAAATAACCTACTTGTCTGGACTGGACTGGATGGGTGATAAGGAAAACAGAGATAGGTATCACACAAAAGGGAAGCAAAGGGTTCAGGGACCTGAAGTACTGTGGATATAGGTCAAAGGCAAGGCGAAATAAGTGTATTGAGAAGATACTTGAATTTAGTATAGAATAATTCAAGACGGAGATAGGGGAAGTGATTTCCAAAGACTGGGACCAAGCAAATAGAAAGTAGAATGTCTAGTAGACTCATAGCATGCACGGGAGGCAGGGGGGAGGTCAAGATGATTACCATTAATAGAATGGAGAAGATGTGGTGGTGCATGGGGGATGACTGAGGAGGAGTGGTACAAAGGAATACCAGAATGAAATGTTTTATGGCCCATGATGAGAATCTTAAACTGAATACAATATTTTACAGGCAACCAATGAAAATGAAGAAATGACGGGGTGAGTCGGAGGAATATCTGATTTGGTGCTGAGGTCCCAGTAGCAAAGGCGGGAAGCACACGAGAGCCTCAGAAACCTGATGCCTTTAAGGCCAGTCCCTGAGTGGCCAAGCTACACTCAACCAGCCATATCCTGCAGCCTTCTCTAGTAAAAATAGTCCCTTAAGCAGGGGAAATAAACAAAAAAGAATTGCACTCCTCCCAGCCTCTCTCAGCCATAAGAACATAAGATATGCAATACTGGGTCAGACCAAGGTCCATCAAGCCCAGTATCCTGTTTCCAACAGTGGCCAATCTAGGTCATACGCACCTAGCAGTTTCCCCAAAAGACACAGGTTCCACAATGCTTGTACTGGGTCAAGCATTGATATCCTGGGTCCCTTCTTAATAATGGTTTATGGACCTTTCCTCCAGGAACTTGTCCAAACCTTTTTTAAACCCAGCTACACTAACAGCCTTTACTACATCCTCCGGTAACAAATTCCAGAGTTTGATTACACGTTGAGTGAAAAAACATTTTCTTTTATTAGTCTTAAATAGTGTATCCTGTAGCTTCATTGCATGTCCCCTAGTCTTTCTATATTCTGATAACATAAACAATCGATCTACATTTACCCGTTCCACTCCGTTCATTAATTTATAGACTTCTATCATATCTCCCCTCAGCCGTCTCTTTTCCAGGTTAAAGAGCCCTAACCTTTTTAGCCTTTCTTCATATGAGTATCCTTCCATCCCCTTTACCATTTTGGTGGCTCTTCTCTGAACCTTTTCTAATAACGCTATATCCTTTTTAAGATACGGCGACCAGAATTGCACACAATATTCAAAGTGCGGTCTCACCATGGAACGATATAGAGGCATTATAATATCTTTTGTTTTATTTTCCATTCCTTTCCTTATCATACCTAGCATTCTATTTGCTCTCTTAGCCACCGCTGCACACTGGGCCGAGGGTTTTAATATGTTATCCACAATGACGCCTAAATCTTTTTCCTGGGTGGTGGTTTCTAAAGTGGAACCTTGCATCGTGTAACCATAGTTTGGGTTGTTCTTCCCTAGGTGCATAATTTTGCACTTGTCCACATTAAATTTCATCTGCCATTTTGATGCCCAATCTTCCAATTTATCAAGATCCTCTTGCAATTTTCCACAATCCTCTTGGGTTTTAACAACTTTAAATAGTTTTGTGTCATCTGCAAATTTGATAACATCACTTGTTATTCCATTTTCCAGGTCATTTATGAATATGTCAAAAAGCAGCGGACCCAGCACAGATCCCTGGGGTACACCACTATTCACCTTTCTCCATTGGGAAAACTGGCCATTTAGCCCAACCCTCTGCTTTCATCTTTTAACCAGTTCCTGTTTCACAGTAGTACACTGCCTCCTATCCCATGACTCTTTAGTTTTGCCAAAAGTCTCTGATGAGGGACCTTGTCAAAGGCTTTCTGAAAGTCCAGATACACTATATCAACCGACTCACCTTTGTCCACCTGTTTATTCACACCTTCAAAAAAACATAACAGATTAGTAAGACAAGATCTTCCTTGTCTAAAGCCATGTTGGCTGTCTCCCATTAGGCCATGGCTATCTAAATGCTGAGTAATTTTATTCTTTATGATGGTTTCTACCATTTTTCCCGGTACTGACGTCAGGTTTACCGGTCTGTAGTTTCCTGGATCACTCCTGGAACCCTTTTTAAAAACTGGTGTTACGGGGGCGGAGCCCGATGTCCAGCGGGATGGTCGCATAACGCTGAGGCTCCCGAGAGGCCTACTCAGAATCCTGAATTAACACCGGACATACTTGAATTTCTGCTCTGATCTTACCGGGGCACATTGGTGAGATGGCGGGGACCAAACCTACGCGCCTGGAATTTGGATCTCCAGCGGCTTCTCACGGCAAACGCTCCAAAACTGAACCCCCGTCCCCGCAGAAGGGGCTGGCTCTGCGCGAGGGCCCCGAAATGCAGCAGGAAATCCTCGCAGAGATCAGAGGGGTTAAGGACCTCGTGCAGTCAAACGGGGAAGCACTCCGAGCGCTGCGGGAAGATCTTGGTGTATTGCAAGGCAGGCTAGAGGGGCTCTCCTCGCGTCAGGACAAAATGGAGAGTATATTAGACTCCCATGTGGTCCGGCTGTCCAAACTCGACAAAGTTGAACGTCAGGTGCGGGCCTTGCAGAAAGAAGTGGAAGATGGCAATAATAGAGCGCGCCGCAACAACCTACGATTAGTGGGCATACCGGAGGGAGCGGAATCGGGAGACATGAAGGAGTTTTTATATAAAATCCTCCCTTCCCTGCTCCAAATCACCTTTACCAAAGAATTGGAGATCGATCGCGCTCATCGTGTACCCACAAACATAACGCTTAACAGAAAGACCCCGCGGCCTATCATCTTTCGACTTTTGAGATATCAACATGTGGAGCAAATTCTCAGCGCCTCTCGGGCAAAGGGCCATATGGAGTTTGAGAGCCACAAGATCTCCTTCTATCCTGACTTGGCTAAACCCACGGTTGATCGCCGAAAGCGCTTTCTGGAATTCCGGCCGAGGCTTCAACAACTACAAGCACGCTATGGCCTGATGTACCCGGCCAAGCTCCGAGTCACGCTTCACAATCAGACAAGAACATTTGAGGACCCTGATCTACTAGCGGAGTTTTTGGATGCTAAAGAAGCCGACTTGATGCGCTGACTTCCAGAGTATTCCTGCCAGTGTTCTCATATCCGCTGTACCTGCCATCTTGGATTTGCCACGGTTCAGCAAAGAGTCTGTCGAGGGCGGTTTGTTGTCTTATTTTGATGATATCTGTGACCCGACTCCATCTGCCCAGAGTAGCCTCGATGAATATCAGAGACAGTGTTAATTATGGACTCTGGTGTTTCTTTTCTTTTTTTTTTTTTTTCATGTCTCTATCTTCCTCTCTAGGGCCTCCTCCCGCAGACATATGGTCGCCATATTCATTGGGGGTTTTGCTTCTTCTCTAAGTTACTTTGGTACATGCTTTTCAATATGGGGTGTATTAGCCAGCATACTCGGTGATTATGTCATTGTTGTACAGATTTTGCTTATGTTGTATGTTTTCAAGCGCCCTTACCTAAAATGTCTATTGCCGATTGATGGCACCATGTAAGATTTTATCATTGAACGTAAAAGGCATCAATAATCCGATAAAACGGAAGAAAATCCTAAGCTATCTAAGTCATGAAGCTGCGGACCTGATTTTCCTCCAAGAAACGCATTTAAATTTGAAGGAAACTCTTAAACTCAATATTAAACCTTACATGGTGGCCGCCTATTCCCCAGCTGTTTCTAAGAAATGTGGGGTTGCCATACTGGTTAGGAAATCTCTGCATGCTACTATTATTGCGACTAGCTCAGATACAGCAGGTAGATGGTCCAGGGCTCACCTCAAGATAGGTAACCTTGAAGTTACATGTATATGCCTTTATGCTCCTAATGTAGATGACCCTGCCTTTTTTGCTACCATTGCTCAGGTTGCGCAGGCCTCTGCTAATACTTCATTGATAATTGGGGGGGATTTCAATTTAGTTCTTGATCCCCTGATTGACAAACAGCCGCCTAGGACAAGTGGTCCCCCCAAGAGTCACACCACGCTTACCTCTGTGATCAAAGATCTTGCTTTAGTCGATCTATGGAGGTTACTACACCCCAATGAGCTTGACTTTACCTTCTTCTCTTCCCCTCATAAATCCCAGTCTCGCATAGATTTCTTTCTAATATCAAAACTGTTAGTTCCTCAGGTGGACACTGCAAAGATTCACTCCCAACATATCTCAGATCACGCTGCTATTTCTTTTCAATTACACACCACTGCGCCCCAAGGGAATTCGGGGGCCTGGTTCTTTGATAGAGCCCTATTAACTCAACCAGAGTTCCAATTAGAAATTCGAGCAGCCATACAAGATTACTTCCACTTTAATTTACCCCAGGATACTGCAAATTGGGCTTGGTGGGAGGGTTTTAAAGCGGCCATTCGTGCAACGATCACTAGTTATCAAATTCGCCTGCGGAAACAACGCAAACAGCAGCTCCTTATACTAGACCAACAAATCAAAGCAGGTGAACGAGTTCTAACTTCACGTACTGATCCATGCGTCTTAGTTCGCTTACAGCGTCTCCGTTTTCAATATAATGCAATCCTCTCAACTGCAGCTTCTAAGAGTATTGCACTTCAACAAGGGACATACTACCGTGAAAGCAACCGAGCCGGTCGACTTTTAGCCAACGCCTTGAAAGGTCAAAAAGAAGCCAAACGCGTAGCGGCCCTTCGAGCCCCACAGGGAAGGGGCATACTGACTACAGACTCCGATATCGTAGAACTCTTTCGGGATTTCTATACCCGTCTATATCAATCTGAATGTGAGTTCTCATCAGAGACCTTCGAACGCTTGTTTTCTGGTATTCAGCGGCCGACCCTTTCTGAAGCTGATAGGGATGCGCTGGATGAACCCTTTTCTACTTCAGAGATCCAATCTGCCCTAAAACGAACAGCCTCGGGTCGAGCCGCCGGGCCTGATGGTCTCCCGACAGAATTCTACAGAACGTTCAGTGCAGATTTAGTTCCCTACTTAAAACTTTATTTTACTGCCCTTGCGGTAGATACATCCTCTTTGGGATCCTTTTCTGCAGCTAATGTGGTAGTTTTTGAGAAAGAAGGCAGAGACCCACTGCTAACCGCCAACTACCGTCCAATCTCCCTACTTAATGCCGATTATAAGATCTTCGCAACGATTTTGGCCACCCGGCTATCTGACAGGATGGCCACCTTAGTCCATCCCGACCAATGCGGTTTTATACCCGGCCGCTCCACCGCTGACAATGCTCGGACCTTGTGCCATGTGCTATCCAGTGCTGCCAATTTAGATCACCCATGGGTGGGTCTTTCCCTAGATGCTGAAAAAGCCTTTGATCGCCTAGAATGGCCCTTCTTATTTGCAGTTCTCCGATGGTATGGCTTTGGGGAGGGCTTCCTCCGATACCTCCAAGTCATGTATTCTCAACCCGTTGCCAGTATTTGTGTAAATGCCATTAAGTCTCGGCCTTTTAATCTCCAAAGAGGCACGCGTCAAGGTTGCCCCCTATCACCAATGCTCTTTGATCTAGCTCTTGAACCCCTCGCCCTCCTTATTAGACAGTCCCGCACGTATTCGAGGTATCCCCTTCAGTCACAGAGAGATTAAACTCTCTGCATATGCAGATGACCTTATGCTCTTCGTATCCCTAGATTCGGTCCCAGCTGTCTTGGACCTGATTGATGGATACTCGCAATTATCGGGCTATAAAATAAACTGGACCAAATCCGTAGCATTCCCACTGAACCGCTGGGTACATGAGGCTGACATGCAGGCCTTTCCTTTCCTTTGGCAATCTCGCATGGTGAAATATCTTGGGGTCCACTACTGTTCTCCTTTAGAAGACACTATTAGTTTTAATGCCAAGGAGGTAGTCTCCAAAGTCCGTGAGCTCACAAATCGTTGGTCTCCCTTATCCCTTACATGGTGGGGCCGCCTAGAAACCGTGAAAATGATGATAGTCCCCAAAGTGAACTATATTTTAGAAATGCTGCCCTGCTTACTCCCGCTACACACCTACAAAGACATAGAGGGCCTTCTCGTCCGTTATCTCTGGCAGGGCAAACCACCAAGGGTAGCTAAACAAAAACTACAGTCTGCGAAGGAACTAGGGGGTACCCGCTTTCCTGATTTTCTTAGATATCATCAAGCCTTCCTACTTAAACAAGGTGCCCGATGGCTAGCTGCCTCAACAGACAACAGACCAGTTTGGCTTGACATAGAAGAGGAGCTTAGTAGCCCAATTCCGTTGATCCATCTCCCCGGTATGTCTCATCAAGTAGACACCCGCCATCCCCCAATGATTGTCAATACTCTTGCGGCCTTTAACACTCTCATTCTGTCACTGGGCCCAAATTTATGTCCTCAGGACGGACTCCCGCTGTGGAATAACCCCAGAATTCAAGTCCTAAATAAAACGATCGCATGGAAACCCTGGTACTCTAGGGGGATCTGGACACCCCAACAGCTCTTCTCTGCAGCTCGTTGGAAGACCTTTTCTGATTTACAAAAGGAATTTGCGTTACCAGCGAAACATTACTTTCAATTGATGCAGCTTCAACACTGCCTCAAAAGTGCTCAAATCCTGCCGCCCTCTGCCTCTATTGAGGACGGGCTATTAGAACTAATTCACTCTATTAGTAGTACACATGGGGTAGCCTCCAACTTTTATAAACTATTAAGTCAGGGTACCGATACTGCTACTTGTAGAGCTCAACAAGCCTGGGAACGCGAACTGCAAACCACTTTAACCCCTGTGCAATGGAGCGTTTTCTGGAGCAAAGTAGTGCGGGTTTCCCGATCTGCCTCTGTTACCCAAACTCTCTTCTTTTTTGCACATAGATGCTTTTATACTCCAGAAAAAATAGCCAAATGGAACATAACTGCTAGGGACCAGTGTTGGTCTTGCCATACTGCTGTGGGAACCCTCGCTCATGTTATTTATGAATGTCCTCAACTACAGGTTTACTGGGGGCGGGTCTGGGGTCGTATTCAATCCATCTTACACCTCCACGAGCCTCTTTCTTGGAAGATTGTGGGACTCCGCTCAGTGGCGGAGGTCCCCTCTCTTCCTAAGAAGGGTCGCTTTCTCCTTGATTTCATGCTGGGTATAGCCATATGTTTAATCACGAGGAATTGGAAGGATTGCTCTCGAATTACTGCCAATGAATGGTGGAACCTCGTCTGCTTATATAGTAAATATGAGCAGATATCTCGGAGAGCTGTTCCCCATATCCAAACTCACTCTCGCTTGTCTAAATGGCAGATGCTCAATGATTATGTACAATCTGCTCATTGCTTCGACATGTCTGTTTAATGCATACTCATCATGTTTCAGATCACCGTTAGGTTTTGTACCACAATAATGTCAGTACACGCCCGTTTTCGGGAATGATTAGTTTCTAGAGAAGAAGCAGGGGGGAGGGGGGTGGCAGGGGTTTACTTTGGTGTATGTATCACATTCTATGTATGTATCTGTCTTTTAGCTGTATGTCTTCCTTTCCTTTGTTGTTATAAAACGAAAATAAAGAATTAAAAAAAAAAAAAACTGGTGTTACATTGGCGATCCTCCAATCTTCAGGTATTAGAGATAATTTTAATGATAGTTCACAGATTACTAATAGCAGGTCTGCAATCTCATATTTCAGTTCTTTCAACACCCTTGGATGTATACCATCCAGCCCAGGTGATTTGCTACTCTTCAGTTTATCCAATAGTTGTAATACATCTTCCCGATGTATCGATATTTCCTTCAATTCTTCTGCACCTTTAAATACCACTTCAGTCAT
Organism: Ichthyophis bannanicus; assembly: GCA_033557465.1. Lineage (NCBI taxonomy): Eukaryota > Metazoa > Chordata > Amphibia > Gymnophiona > Ichthyophiidae > Ichthyophis > Ichthyophis bannanicus. Next base: position 163,326,237 of record CM066045.1, read on the forward strand.
GGGTAACATCCCTATATCTTCCTCAGTAAAGACCGAAGCAAAGAATTCATTCAGTCTCTCAACTATCGCCTTGTGTCCTCTTAGTGCCCCTTTAACTCCTCTATCATCTAATGGACCAACTGACTCTCTCACAGGTATTTTGCTGTGAATGTACTTGAAAAAATCTTTATTTCACGTTTTTGCTTCCGCAGCAAGCTTCTTCTCAAATTCTCCCTTTGCCTGTTTTATCAATAACTTGCATTTGACTTGCCAGTGCTTGTGCTGTTTCCAGGTTGTGTCGTTTGGCTCTATTTTCCATCTCCTAAAAGATGCTTTTTTGGCAACAACAGCCTCTCTGACCACACCTTTAAACCATGCTGGCAGTTTTTTTGACTTCCTTCCACTTTTCTTAAAGCGTGGAATAAAGCTGTCTTGGGCTTCCAAAATAGTATTTTTCAACAACTCCCAAGCTTGATGTAAGTTTTTAACCTTTGCAACTGATCCATTTAGTTTTTTCTTAACTGTTTTCCTCATTTTATCATACTCTCCCTTTCGAAAGTTAAAAGGTAGTACTGTGGATTTCCTTACTATCCCTCCTCCACTAATTAAATCAAAGGTGATCATGCTATGATCACTATTGCCAAGTGGCCCCAACACCCTTATCTCTTGCAGTACATCTGGTGTTCCACTAAGGACTAGGTGTAATATTGCTTCCCCTCTGGTCGGTTCATGGACCAGCTGCTCCAAGAAGCAGTCATTTATTTCATCTAGGAACTTTATCTCCGTAGCATGTCCTGCCGTGACACTGACCCAGTCGATACCGGGGTAATTGAAATCACCCATTATTATTACTGCGCTGTAACTTTTGTTAGCTTCCTTGATTTCTTTGAGCATTTCATCATCCATTTGGTCATTCTGGCCAGGCGGTCGATAGTACACCCCCACTGCCATCGCCTTCCCCTTTTTACATGGAATTTCAATCCATAGAGATTCTACAGCAAATTTTGTTTCCTGCAAAACTTTAATCCTTTTTGACTCAATGCCCTCTCTAACATAGAGCGCAACCCCTCCACCAATTTGATCAGCTCTATCATTACGATATAGTTTTTACCCAGGTATCACAGTGTCGCACTGGTTGTCCTCCTTCCACCATGTCTCTGATATTCCAATCATATCTAACCTCTTGTTTAGTGCTATATATTCTAACTCTCCCATCTTGTTTTTTAGACTTCTAGCATTTGCATACAAGCATTTTAGAGACTGTATTTTATTCATATTAATTTGGCTATTGGTAGACATGGGTAATTTTGGATCTTTAAGTTCTGCCTGCTCCATACTCGAGGGCATTTGGGCTACTTTACTCTTTTTTGGAACCTCTCTGCTTTTGGTAGTATCCTTCAAGGATACATTTTTCCGAACCATGCACTCTTGGGCGACTGTCGGCTTTCCCCTATTATCTAGTTTAAAAGCTGCTCTATCTCCTTTTTAAAGGTTAATGCCAGCAGCCTGGTTCCATCCCGGTTAAGGTGAAACCCATCCCTTCGGAAGAGCCCCTCCTTTCCCCAGAATGTTCCCCAGTTCCTAACAAATCCAAAACCCTCATCTCTGCACCATTGTCTCATTCACGCATTGAGACTCCGGAACTCTGCCTGCCTTTTGGGTCCTGCGCGTGGAACGGGAAGCATTTCGGAGAATGCTACCCTGGAAGTCCATTAGAAAACCCTGGCCAAACTCTGTAATACGTTTTTAAGTAAAAGTAAGATTTTTCAAAAAGTTTAAATGAGAACTACACCACTCTACCTAGAGCTCCTCCCATGCCTCCTTCCAACCCATCCGCGATAGGCGCATGCCCCATCGTGCCCTTGCGTGCACTCGCTCTCCCAGCGCTCTGAGGCACATGCGCCCTGACCCGCTGCCCTCGCCGCTTTGTTCTTCTCATCACGTGCTTCACCTGCCCGGTGCTCTTGTGCACATGCGCAGAAGCTTTGCTATTTTCTGCCTTTCCCCAACAGCAGACCGACTGTCGCTGAACCTGGCATAACAAAAACGAAATCACTTGAGAACTGGAGTCTGTCCCAGAAGGCAAATCAGCAAAAAAATCTTTCATTCTTGGTTTATCTGCAGGGTTATGCCAGTGTTGTTGATTATTACACTGGCCTCTTGTTACATTGTCTAAGGGGTATGTTTACTAAGCAGCGGTAGTGCTTCAATGGAGCCGCGATTCTGATACAACTGCTTAGTAAACATACCCCTAAATGTTTGTAAAAATTCTCTCATTTGTGATCCCTTTAGAACCATTATTCTATAGACATAATATAAATGGACAATTAAATGAAATTAAGTGTGAAACCTTTTAAATCTTCATTTTTTAAACCCTCCCTCTGTCTCACAGCTCATGCTGAATGAACAGGCGACGCAGCTTTGTACGCCTGATGGTTTTGTCATCTAATGATTGCATTTATTTGGATCTTGAAAGGAGATGGCTACAAACCAGAATACATGTGGGTCTGATACCACTTTGAGCGATGGTTTGCACATGGCAGCTGGCTACTGAGACAGCCATCCTTGTTGGTCTTTTCTGCAGGAGAGTCTGGAAAAAGGCCTCTCTCTTAGCTCCCTGAAGGTTCAGGTGGCAGCTTTGGCCTGTTTCAGAGGTCCAGGGGCCAGGAAGTCTTTAGTCTTACACCTGAATGTTTTGCACTTTCTTCAGGATGTTCAACATCTACTTCCTCCCTCTGGTCTATGGTCCCTTCCTGGGATCTGGGTCTGGTGCGCAGGGCCCTGATTATGGAATCCTTGAGACATTGAATCACACCACTCTGAAGGACTTGATGCTGAAGACAGTCTTCTTGGTTGCGATTTTTCCGCAAGACAGTTTTCGTAGCTGCAGGCTCTGTCTTGCCTGTTTTTTGAGTAGACCATTTCCATTCATCCTGTGCCTTCCATCTTACCTAAGGTGATTTCTTCCTTTCATGTGAACCAGGTGGTTTGCCTGCCCTCCTTCTCTAAGGGGCAGTGTCTGTTGAAGGTTAAGGATCTTCGCCTTGTGGATGACTGGAGGGTGCTTCCTCAGTGCTTGATGATGCAAATTCTTTTCAGAAGTCCAGCCATCCCTTTGTGCTGTTTGCTGGCCTGCAGAAGGTGACATGGTAGCTGTCTTCCTTGGGGTGCTGGACTTAGAAGGCCATTGCCTTGGCATATCGGCTGTGGAATTGGCTGGTTCCAGAGAATTGCATTCCCACTCTACCCAAGCACAAGTATTCTCTTGGGTGGAGTGGAGCTTTGTCAGGCTACAGTGTGGGCATCACCTTCCACTTTTGTCAAGCATTACCACTTTGATGTCCTCGCTCGGGTGGACATGGCCTTTGGCTCTAAGGTTTTGAGAGCTGCTGTGTCTTCTTCCCAATCAGTGTAGCTTTTGTATGTTCCACTTGTCTAGACCAGTCTAGCAGGATACTATGGAAGGTGACATTTTAATTACCAGATAATGTCCTTTCCTTGAATCTTGCTAGATCAACTGAGGGCCTACCCCTGGAACAGTGTTTGCTCTATACATCTGCGATGATACACTGGGGTCCGCTTGGATTTTTATACTTGGCTCTGCAGGTTCATCTTCTACTGAAAGCCTCTGCTTATGCTTTCTGATACATAGTTCTCTATTGTTTCATTGCTCATTGTTGCCCACTATTGAGTTTGTGTGAGACTTGCCATATTTCTCCTATATGCTTTGGGATGAATACTGAAGAGACCTCTGGGTAGTTGATTAATCTAGAGGAATGGGAGTGATGTCATTGAGGCCTGGACTTTTTATTGATTCTTTGTCTCCACCAGTCTGCTGGTAGATGAACACAACCCACTTGTCTGGACTGGTCTAGCAGGACTCAAAGAAAGGACATTATCTGGTAAGTAAAATGTCACCATCTCATAATTCAATAAAAACCTTCTAATTAATCTAGTTTGCGGTTGTTGTCTAAACTTCATATACCGTAATTGGTTATCTATTTAAGAGGAGCATATTGAAAGCATTTTAGCTCTTTAGAAATCCTGCTAACTGGCTAAAACACAGTGATCCTGATAATCAGTGGCACTATCCACACAAAAATGTCTCATTAAAAGTGGGACTTCCGAGGGTGATCCCAATCTCTGTCTAGTTGGCAGTGAAAGTCAACCACTTTCACTGATGGTAAGGATGGTAAGTCCTTTAAAGTTAGGTTAGATCAATAACTGTCCTTGGTCCAATTCTTTTTAACATCTTTGTTAGTGATATAGCGGAAGGGCTTTCAGGTAAGGTTTGCCTCTTTGCGGATGATACCAAAATAGGCAATAGAGTAGACACCCAGGAAGGTGTAGATAACATGAGGAGGGATATAGCTAAGCTTGAAGAATGGTCTAGAATTTGGCAGCTGGGATTTAATGTTAAAAAATGTAAGGTCATGCATTTGGGTTGCAACAATCCAAGGGAGCAATATAGTATAGGGGGTGAAGTACTTGTGTCCACTAAAGAAGAGCGGGACCTAGGCGTGGTTGTGACTGATGATCTTAAAGTAGCCAAACAGGTAGAAAAGGTGACGGCAAAGGCTAGAGGGATGCTTGGGTGCATACGGAGAGGAATGGCTAGCAGAAAAAAGGAGGTGATAATGCCTCTGTATAAGTCTTTGGTGCGACCTCATTTGGAGTATAGTGTGCAATTCTGGAGACCGCACCTTCAAAAGGATGTGAACAGGATGGAGTCGGTGCAGAGGGTGGCTACTAAAATGATTAGTGGTCTTCATTATAAAGCATATGAGGACAGACTGAAGGATCTTAATATGTACACCTTAGAGGAAAGGCGGGATAGAGGTGATATGATTGAGATGTTTAAATACCTCCATGGCATAAATGTTCAGGGAGAGAGCCTCTTTCAATTGAAAGCAAGTTACGCTACGAGGGGACATGGGATGAGGGTGAAGGGAGATAGATTCAGGAGTGATATGCGGAAATATTTCTTTACGGAAAGAGTAGTGGATCCGTGGAATAGTCTCCCAGTAGAGGTGGTAGAAATGAGGACAGTAACTGAATTCAAAAAAGCATGGGACAAACACAGAGGATCTCTAACAGGGCCGGCCTGTCCATTGAGCGAGAATGTTTTTTGCACAGGGCCCCGCGTTTCAGGGGGCCCCGCACAAAAAACATTCTGATCCAAAAGTAAAATTTAAAAAAAAAATTAAAAAAGCTGTCTGCTGCTGCTTCCGGGGCCGCCGCGGCAGAATCGAGTGTGCCGTGGGGCCCCCCCTATGCCCGGCAGAGCCTGCCCTCCCCTGTATCAGCTCTCTCTTTCCAGCAGCAGTCACACGCGCCGGCTTTCAGAGCGCGAGGGCAGAGTTTCTCCCTCGCTGCTCTGTTAAGCCCGCGGGGGCTTAACAGAGCCGCGAAAGGGAAACTAGTCCCTTCGCGCTCTTAAAGCCGGTGCGTGTGACTGCCACTGGAAAGAGAGAGCTGATACAGGGGAGGGCAGGCTCTGCCGGGCACAGGGGGGGCCCCGCGGCACACTCGATTCTGCCGCGGCGGCCCCGGAAGCGGCAGCAGACAGCTTTTTTTAATTTTAAATTTTCCCTGGGCTGAGCTGGGCTGGGGGGGGGGGGCGGTTAGGAGTGGTGCTGGGTGCTGGGGGGGGGTTAGGAGTGGTGATGGGCGCTGGGGGGGGTTAGGAGTGGTGATGGGCTATGGGGGGCTTAAACTTAAAATTGGGTGATGGGGGATTAGGACTGGAAATGGGCTGGTGGGATTAGGACTGGAAGTGGGTTGATGGGGGGTTAGGACTGGTAATGGGCTATGGGGGGCTTAAACTAAAGATTGGGTGATGGGGGATTAGGACTGGAAATGGGCTGGTGGGATTAGGACTGGGAGTGGGCTGATGGGGAGGTTAGGACTGGTTATGGGCTATGGGGAGCTTAAACTAAAAATTGGGTGATGGGGGATTAGGACTGGAAATGGGCTGGTGGGATTAGGACTGGGAGTGGGCTGATGGGAAGGTTAGGACTGGTAATGGGCTATGGGTGGTCGTAAAATGAAAATTGGGTTATGGGAGATTAGTACTTGAAATGGGCTGGTGGGATTAGGACTGGGAGTGGGCTATGGGGGGCTAGGACTGGTAATGGGTTGGGGGGTTGCTAGGACTGGACCTGGGCGGAGTGGAAGGGGGCTTGAACTGCAAATAGCTGATGGGGACGGGGCTTGGAATGGAAATGGGCTGAGGGGAAGTGGGTGGCTTGAACTGCACATAGTTGATGGGGCCGGGGCTTGGAATGGAAATGGGCTGAGGGGAAGTGGGGGGCTTGAACTGCAAATAGCTGATGGGGAGGGGGACTTGGAATGGAAATGGGCTGAGTGGAAGGGGGCTTGAACTGCAAATAGCTGATGGGAAGGGGGGCTTGGAATGGGCTCTTAGGGGAGGGAGCTAGGGCAGGAAATGGGCTGATGGAGGGGCTAGGATAGGACTGGGAATTGGGTGTTGGGGGGAGCTAAGGTTGGAAATGGGCTGTGGTGGGGGCTTGGATTGAAATGGACTCATGGAGGGGCTAGAACTGGAAGTAGGCTCATGGGGGCTTGGATTAGAAATGGGCTGAGTGGAGGGGAGCTAGGATTTAACATGGGCTGATGGTGGGGCTAGGAAAGGACTAGAAATGGGCTGATGGGAGGCTGGTATTGGAAATGAGCTGATGAAGGGACTCGGATAGGACTGGAAATGGATGGGGGAGCTAGGACTGGAAATGGGCTGATGTGGGGACTAGAAGGGAGCAGATACTGGGTGGGGCTGGAACTAAAAGGGAGCTGATGTTGGGGGAGATTAGAAGGGGATGGGGCTGGGAGAGTGAAATGGAGAGGGGAAAAATATTTTGTGTGGGAGGGAAGAAAAATGTACAATTGGCCAGGTATTGGGAGACTAAGTGGGGATTGAGGATGGAGGGGTAAAATTTGGGTGGATGAAATAGGAATGAGGAAAGAGCAAAAGGAGAAAGATTATTATGTTAAAGCAGATGTAGAGAGAGAATGGAAAAAAACTAGAAGAGAAGAAAGGACAAATGGACAGCAGACGATGGAGAGATAGCAGAAGACACAAATAAACCAGAAGAAAGTGGCTGGAACAATTCCAACTGAAAAAAAAATGCACAAAAGGTACAAAGATATCTCTTTATTTTGAATTTATTAACTGGAATATGTCAGCTCTGGGAAATGTGCATCATTAATGTCTGTGCTTTGTGTAGTACATGAGGAAATTAATTTATAGTTTTATTTCTACATTGTTGTTGTACATTCCAAGTTTGGCTTTTAGGGTTCCCAGTTTAATTATTGTCTTCCTGTTTTTAAATTGTGATTCCTTGTTTGGTGATGCTCTATGTTCTGCATGTGTAACTGAGCTGAGGTATTCTGCTTATGTAATTGCTATTTGACATTGTCACTTGTTCTCTTTCCCCTGTAGGTCATGTATTGTTATTCTCTGAAATGTATTGGTTTAATATTTGCAGTGTTGCCTTTTGATAGGTAGGGTATGGTGCTTTATGAGTCCTGGTAGGATACGGTGGGTTTGCTATGGGTTCTAAATGGGCAGTGTTTGTAGTAGTTCCTAATGTGCCTGGCGGTTGGCACTGGATTATAGTAATGTAGAAATCTTTGTCTTTCTTTATCCATACACTCATGAAGAGGCATGTTTACTAAAAGTTAGTGTATGGTAACATTATGCAAATATTTATGCAAATGAGGCCCCGCACCGAGTCTCCACACATGGCCCCGCACCCCCCTTGGGCCGCCCCTGATCTCTAAAGGTAAAAAGGGGACTGTTGTAGTTGTTGTTATGGAAGGACAGACTAGATAGGCCATGTGGTCTTTTTCTGTCATCATATTTCTATGTTTCTATGTTTCTATGTTCTAACCTTGACTGGCCTTTGCCATACAGTTAGTACTCATAGTGGAATATCATCACTGATTGAAACGCGATAGCGCTGACCAATGAAACCAGATATGCAGTGGCAGATGCTGACTAAATTCCAGCACCAAATATCCACTTCTTCTTAAAGCAGCTCCCTCAGCAGATGGTGTTCTTTATGCTTTAAGAGTACCCAGCAGTGGTCACTGAACATCAGCTCCTTAATTTCCAATGATCGAGCCTTCCATTGTCTGGCAGCCCTGTACAGTCGTGGTTAACCTTATTGGCACACTTGCATTTTAGGTATGTTGTGTACACTATCTTGAGAAATAATTGGAAATATTCCAACTGTATGTCATCATACAGTCTATTCAAAAGTATACAACAAAAAAAAAAGATGTCTGTGCAACTTAGACATAGTAATTTCTGAGAAAAAAAAAACAAAATACGGCCTGGACAAGATTAATGGCACCCTTCACTAATATTTGGTTGCACAACCCTTGATATTGATGACAGCCTCCAAATGTTTCTTGTAGCCATCTATAAGTTTCGTACATCTGTCTGTTGGTAGTTTCTCCCACTCTTCAACAGCGATCTATTCCACTCATGAATGTTTCCAGGATTCCTTTTACCAATGGCAGATTTCAGCTCTTTCCAAAGGTTCTCAATTAGATTGAGATCAGGACTCATTGCTAAACAATCCATTTCTTTTCCTTTTCAACCATTTTTTTTTGTAATTTTGGATCACTGTCCTGATAGAAGACTCATGACCTTCAACCCAGACCTAGATTTCTGACACTAGGAAGTACATTTTGCTTTAAACTACCTTGATAGTCTTCTGACTTCATTATTCCTTTAATTTGTTCCAGGCCTCCAGTTCCTCAAGCAGCAAAAGAACCCCACAACATTATGGAACCTTCATCATATTTAATTGTAGGAAGGATTTTTTTTCCTAAAAAGATTCAGTTCTTTGCTTGTAAATACATCGCTGGTCTGCATTGTCAAAGAGCTCATGTCTGGTTTCATCTGTCCACAGAACATTTGCCTAGAAGTATTGTGGTTTCTCAAGGTGGGTTTGGGCAAAGATCAGGCCTGCCTTTCTATGTCTGTTTTTGAGCAGTGGGGTCTTCCTTGGCCTTCACCCATGAAGTTCTTCTTTGTTTAGCACATGATGTATGAAGCGGGTTTTAGCCACCACTCCAGATTGCTCTAGATCAGCCTTAAGCTCTTTGGGTGTTGTATGTGGTGTTTTTCCAACAGTTTGCACTGATCTTTGAAGACTTCTTGGATTAATGTTGCTCAACCCATGACGTCTTGGGAGGTGACAGTTCCATGAGCAGAAAACTTTTTAATAACATTGTGAACTGTAGAACAGGAATCCCAAGGTCTTTGGAGATGTCCTTGTAGCCCTCTAAAGTTTGGTGATAATGGCTTTTCTGATGATGGAACAGGGAGTGAATGTGGCCATTTTAAACATTAGAACCATCATTCTTTGGTTCATTCAAGTCATATGATCACAAGTGCATCTAATTTTACTGCAATGGGAATATGGTTCTTCTGTTCAAACTGATTTGAATTGTTACAAGGGTGCCAATAATCATTTCCCGGCAATGACCCTATTTCCTACTATTTCCTTTTTGAAGTGATCTTGTATTATCTGACCATTTCACTGCCCAATTTTTCTTAGGAGATATTGGACTTTATGGAGTTGAACTGCAAGGGTGCCAATAATGTGGACCACAACTGTAGACAAACAATCTGTGTATAGAGTGTTTATACAGTTCTCCAGAAGATACAACAAATTGCACAGCCGATGGCAGATATATTGGAATATAATCACGATTGATTTTTAAGAGTACTAGCACTAAAGAATTCATAAGGGAAATGATTAAAAATCCATAATGGTGAAGATAGGAGAATAAGGGGTCAAAATGCAAAGGCAGCCTCAGAGAGATGAGTTTCTTAAACATGATGTCTTTCTTTCCCATTTATAACCCATGGGATCCTCATGGGGCACGGGGAAGGGGGAGAAAGATGGGGTTGCAGCATTGTGGAGGGGTGTTGTGAGATCATAGAAAAGTCATTCCCTCCTTTCAGAAGCATTGCCTATTGTTCTGACTTGTCGTAGTAAGTGTTGGGCACACGCACCACCTGTACAACAGCTCTGTAAACATGATGTCCCAGGAGAGGTTATAATCTACTCATGAGGTTCTGCCCTGGGCAATATTTTATTGCACTCCTGAGCATATGGGCAAACCTCCCTTTGTGTTTAAGTCTCTTCCACTAATAGTGATGTCAGACTGGAGATTACATCTTCACGGAGGTGAAGTGACTGCTCTCGAATATATACAGCTCACGTCTGTCTCCTGACATGTACAGACCAGAAGGAGCAAGAGAGAGAGATCACACACATCGAATCATGGATGGAGCAGTCACTTTTCTACCCGTCACTTTCATATCTTCCAGCTTCCCAGGTACAGTCATCCTGAGAGGAGAGACAAACCATCTCCGACAATCTCCAGAATATTAGGGAGCTCCTGCATGGGGGAAGATCTCTCTAGAGACTTCAGAGAATTTTATATTTCTCTCTATGACTCGCTCTATCTCTTGGTCTTTGCAGAGAAGGTTCTTAGGTATCTTGGGGGCTTGAGAACACGGGAAATCCACTGCTTACCCCGGGACAAGCATTGTGGACCCTATGTACCTTTATGGGAACCTGCCATGTACTTGTGACCTTGATTGCAGGTTCCAAAAAAGGCACACAGGTTCCACAGTGCTTGTCCCAGGGCAAGCAGTAGATTTCCTGAGTCCAGTTTTATAATGGTTTATGGACCTTTCCTCCATGAATTTGTCCAAACCTTTTTTAAACCCAGCTACACTAACAGTTTTTACTAGATCCTCCGGTAACAAATTGCAAAGTTTGATTACATAGTAACATTTATTTATTTATCTTATATACTGCGCTATTTGACATCAGTGCAGTTTACATGGAACATTGCATTATACAGGGAACATGGGCAATGGAGGGTTAAGTGGTTTGCCCAAGACCACAAGGAGCACCTGTGGGACTAGAAACCCCAGTCCTTCCGGTCCAAGGTTGCTGTCCTCTAGTGGGATTTGAACCCCTGACCTTCCGGCCTGAAGTACTTTGCCCCCAACCACTAGGCCACTCCTGCACTCCACTCCAACATAGTACATGACAGCAGATAAAGACCAGTATAGTCCATCTAATCTGTCCAGCAAGGCGGCAAGAGTAGGTGCACCTGTCACTCCATGCAGGTTATCCCTCCCCATGCCTTTGTTTAGGGATGTACTAACCACTCTGTAAGTCACCCCTACTTTTTGATATAACAGATAGTTATATTTATTTTGATTTTATCCTGTTGCTGTAAAGGGATCCACTGTGTCTGTCCCATGCCACTTTGAACTCCGTCACTGTGTTTGCCCCCACCACTTCCATCGGGAGGGCATTCCAAGCATCCACCACCCTTTCAGTGAAAGAGTATTTCCCGACATTGCCTTTCAGTTTACCCTCTTGCAGCTTCATGTTATGCCCTCTAGTTTTAAAGCTTCCTCGTCTTTGGACAAACCTGAGGATAAGGGGTCTTCCTGAAACAGACGAAATGGCGGACTACAGAGCACTGACAATGCAATTCTGCAGGGCTGTTGCCAAAGCAGGGACTGAATGAGTCCCAATTGTGTTTCCAGGTGGAGCAGGCACACCGGGCCTTGGACCCACGGTGAGATGGGAGGCCACATGACACTATAGCTTGCTGCAAGACTATAACTCACAAGAAGCCATCCTGACAGCAGCGCGTAAGCTGGGGAAAATTAAACGGGAGAATCAGGAGGTGGAGTTATTTGGTGACCTCTCCATTGCCACAATTCAAAAATGCAGGGCGTATCAAGCCATCACTAAACACCTTAGAGAGGAACGTATCCTCTACAAATGGCTGTTCCCTACTAGCCTACAATTTACACTTTCAGGCACTACAACCACGGCACACACAGTGGAGATGGTGTTACAAGGCTTGCAAAGTGCAGGTTAGTATGACTTACCACTACTGGCTTGCTCTGTCCCTAATTTGTACTTGTTTTGCTGCTTGCTTGCCTGTTGTTTTCTCTGCTCTGAGACTCTTCCTGTTGTCTGTAGGTGTTGTGGAGCCCTCCTGCCTCCCTGGGCTCTCCCGGAACTGACGGGTCCAACTGCGCACCTGGCCAACCCACTGCAGGTGACATCAACACCTCCTAGTCCTATTTTACCAGCACGCTGGCGGCGTTCATCGCCGCAGCAGCGCACGGTGTGGGCACGTGCCTAAGGAGCGGCGAAGGGGCGAACTTTGTGATTCCATAAACCAACCCCTCTACGGTACTGGGACAAAATCCCCCCAATACTCTGCTCGCAAGAATCATATACATATCGACAGTCCGGCATTTTGGAAAACCTCACTCAGTCTATGGTATTTATTCTATTTTGCTATATTTTGGTTGTTTTTTTATGTCTACCATACCTGTGGTTTGGGGCCATTGGCCCTTCAAACCCTTCCGTATCCCTTATCGAAACAATGTCCTTTATCAGATTCACACGCGACCTCTTTCCTCTGACCTGTCTTTTCAGGCACCTACTCATGTTCTCTTGCCTCTTTCTCCGGTACTCCCGACGCCATCATCCCTGCGACTGGGCCTGCTTAATTGTCAGTCCCTTCAGTCAAAAACCACGCTCATTCACAACCTTGTTGAATGGGAGCGTCTTGACGCTTTATTCTTAGTTGAAACACGGCTCAGGGAAGGGGAGGATCCTCTCCTTACACGCTCCCTTCCTCCAGATTACGAGGCTATCTCTGTCCCACGTATTGCGCGGACTGGTGGCGGAGTCGCGGTTATTTACCGCTCCTCGGTTCCATTCTCTAGAGTCTCTTCCGCATGCCTATGTTACCCGGAATCTCTTCTTCTTCAGCTGAACGGCCAACCAGCTCTCCAGTTTCTGCTAATCTATTTTCCCCCGTCTTCCCCTCCCTCCCTTTGGGACACTCTTCTTTCCTCTATTGCTGATCTGACTCTCCAATTCCCTCATCTCCTTGTACTTGGAAATTTCAATGTACACTTTGATTCACCTACCTCAGCCAGGGACTCCGCGTTCTGTACGCTTCTTCAAGATCTCTCTCTGATTCAACTTGTGACCCTTCCTACTCACGCTGCTGGTCGCACTCTAGATTTAGTCAACTCTCCAGCGAATTTCCCAGCTCAGGTCTCATCACCTATTCCAGAGTCGGTCCCTTGGTCAGATCATCTATATCTTACGTTTTCCCTTCAATGGGTATCCCCTCACCTACCCCTCCTTCACTACCCACTCGTCTCTCTCGCCATATTAATTTGGCAACATTGCCAAACTTCTCCACAGTCTATCACCCTCTCCCCTCTGATTTTTCATCCTTGTCACCGTCGTCCCAAGCTGCCCTTTGGAATACCGAACTGTCCCATGCGTTAGATCAGGTTGCCCCTTTAAGACCCTATAAAGGAGGGCTTACCGTTTTCTCAATTTTTAAGGTACAGGAGGAATTGCTCTGAGGATTTTGATTTTAGATTTAAATCTAAGCAATTAACTAACAATTTCCTGTCTCGTGGATACCCTAGGTCTGTAGTATAATGAGCGTATACCCGAGCCTCCTACAATGATCGCTGGCTATTACTGTCCTCAGGCACTGTACATACATCTTCACGCCAGCAGACAGATGATGATATAGTCAACTTTATCACCCGCTACTCTTCTTTAAGCAGGTCCATTCAGAAGATCGTGAAGACTCACAGTAAGATTCTGGGACAGACTCCAGGTTTGGGTAATAAAACTATTCGTTGCGTCTGGGCAGAGGTATGAACTTGAAAGAACAATTAAGTCCTTCCCGCCTCCGGTCCCCAAGATCCATGGATATAGCAGCTGGTGAGTGGGGGCACAAAAAATGTGGCTCCTGTAGTATTTGTGATATAACGATGGAGCTACATGAATTTGAACATCGTGGAGTGAACTATAAATTAAGGCATGTTACCACTTGCTCTTCAACTTTTGTAATCTATGTGCTTCACTGCCCCTGTTTGTTACTTTATGTTGGCAAAACGATAAGGTCACTTCGCACAAGGATGGTTGAACACCGAAGAAGAATTTTAAATGGGGTTCTTGAAGCACCGATAGTGCAACATTGCCTTAGTGAGAAACATAGCTTTGAACACCTTCGTGTTTTTGTTATCGATCAAGTTTTGAGTGCACGGGGAAAAAAGACCCAAGAGCAACGATTACTCCGGGAAGAACAGCGATGGATTTTTAAACTCAATACAGTCAAACCCCATGGTCTTAATGCTTCCATTGACTGGTCGGTTTAAGTAGGGCTTTAATGTGATGCATTAGTTCCCTTAGGTGGGTGGAAAGGGTAGGAGGAGCCATGGCTGACGCTTATATAGTAGCGAGACGAGACACTAAGCCGCATGCGCGGTGTTTTTTGCATTTGCAACAACAGAACAGCGAATATCGTTTTTGCCTCCCGTGATTAACCATAGTAAAAGGTGAATGGGGATATTTATATCTGTTTTGTTAAGATAGGTATTAATGTCGACATAGCAAAAAAAATTTTGGGGGGAACAGTATGGTGATGGCTTTCAGAGCAAGTGGGACCAATAGTTTCATGATGTTGGTATGTTTTTCAGAAGAGTCCCTGGTGCGTGTGAGCACTCCCCTGAGGAAACATATTGAGTGAAATGCTTGGGCGCCTTAGATGAACGGCGTTGGGACTTCCGCAATATCCGCTAACAGTGGCATTTCTCCTCATTTGCAAGAAGATTGGACAACTGACATCATGGGGAAGATAAGTGTTTCGTTTGAAAAGATTTGTGCTTTCTAAGATGAGCTTTGAATAATTTTTTGGATGAACGATTTCTCATATCTTTCAATGAACTTTACTGCATGAACTTTACTGCATCTGAGGAAGCGATTTGGATGACTCTGCAAGAGATACGTGCATGGGACATCTTTGTTTTGAAATTTTAGAAGTAGAAATAAACAGATTGAAATTAACAGAAAAAAAAGAAAAAAAATAGAAAAGGAATAAAATTAATAAAAGAAGAAAAAGGAAGAAAAAGATTACATAAATTACTATCATAGGCACAGTCAATTGGGTCGTTGATGTGAATAGCAGATTAATAAAGGTGTTAATATTCAGCCTTTACTCTAAACTGCGGAATTTTATAGTGAGACCTATGTGCCTATAATTAGTAACTTATTAGTTCCTATCGGGTGAAAGTTCAAGCATAAAAGTAGTGTTTACAAGTTTAAGAGTGATTTGCTTGGTGAATAGTGACTGTATACAGTAGCAAACAGGACCGGTCTCTCAACATTAAAACAAAAACTCAAGGAGAGTTCAAAACTCCTATAAACAAATTTTACATGTATGTTTGAACTACCTAGACATTAGACTCATTACCGTTCTAATGTAAAAAAATAAAAACGCAAAAAATAATGAACTAAAAGAATATGAAAGGAACGCCATTTAAAGACTAGCTAAACATGTAAAAAAAAGGAAATCTAAAAACTGTTAAAAATGCTACCGGCATCAGCATTATACAGTTGCAGAATTAATAATAATTGTGAACTTTACCAGCCACTATTAGCTATATAAAAGAGAAATATATGCACATTATACTTCCAGACAACAATAAAAAATTAAACGAGAATGTCTTTCTTACTGTAGTCACTGCTTGTAGCCGTAATCAAAAATGGATTTCCTCTTTTTAAACCATAATCGATCTTGTTCTACTTTCTTATTCCAATGGTAAACATATCCTGTTCTATAATCCTCCTCGTCCCTTTTGTATTTATCTACTTTTTTATATTTTTAACTTCCTTCTTAAATTCATGATTGTTTCTTTGATAATCTTCAAATACAGTATCAAAATTCTTATCACATTTCTTAAGGCTATCTAGTTTCTCATCCACTTTAGCTGTTAAAATTTCTGATTGCTTATTAGCTGTAGTAATAAGTAAAATCATTAAGTCTAGCGAGCATTTGTTCAGTATAGAGTTCCAGCATTTGATGAAGCCTTCTTCATTAGTACACAAACCGGGTGCTTTATTCACTCGAAGGCCTCTAGGAATGATCTTAGACTTGCAGCACTCTAAAAGATAAGCTGAATGCATCTGCTCTTTTATCAGCTTTTTAGTCTCTTGTACCACCTCCTCCCATTGGTTCTAAAGATTATCAGATTCATCTTCCGATGGATCAAGGAGGGTGGTACATTGTGAGCGGTGAAGAGGTGGGTTTTGAGGATTTTTCTAGAAGTCTGAAGGTCTTTAATTGCTCAGATTGAGGGTGAGAGGAAGTTCCATAAGTTAGGGGTGGTGAAGGTGAAAGCTCTGGAGCTTGTGGTCTGTTTCATTTTGTGAAATGAGCTGGGGATCTCAAGGGAGTGCAGTGCATTTTTCCTTCGAGATCTAGTTGGCGGTGGCGCAATATTGTTGACCATTTTAAAGATTGTCATGAGAGTCTTGTATTTTGTATGGCTCAGTATTGGGAGCCAGTGGAGGTTATATAGAATGGGTGTGATATGTTTGGTTAGAGAGGCCCTGCAAATGACTTGTAACATTTTGTGCTCATTGAAGGATATTGAGGTTTTTGGCTGGTAGACCTTGTAACAGACTGTTACAGTAGTTGAAATGGGGGGTGATAATGACTTGGATTACTGATCTGAAGTCGAGTGACTCGAGGAATGGTCTTATGTGCTGAACGGTCTTTAGTTTGTTGAAGATTGTTTTGACTGTTTGTTTTAGGTGGGGGATCATGATGCAGAGTGGATCAAGAATTATGCCAAGGTATCTAACTTCTTGTTTGATTGGAAGGATGACACTATTGATGTCAATAGTTTTGGGGGAGGGTTGCATATTGGTTCCTTGTGATGTACATGGCTTCTGGGGGTTTTTTTAATTAATGGTGAGGTTGTTGGTGTTAAGCCAAGATTCAGTTTTCCTGATGCAGTCGGAAAAGTTGTTAAAGGTAGGGTTGTTTATGTCTATGGGGAGGGACAACATAATGTCATCGGCATATGTTAATTTTTTTTAATACGTTGGTGATTGGCTGTAGGTAGAGACTGAATAGGAGGGCTGAGAGGGCAGACCATTGGAGTATCCCTTGATCCTGTGCAAATGTCAATGGGGGTTCATTGTCTGTTTTGATACATAGTTTATGGTTAGAGATATAAGATTTAAACCATTGCAAAACCATTCCAACTAGGTTGATTTGTGCCCATCTCGATATGAGGGTGTTGTGGTTAATGTTGTCAAATGCTGAGGCTATATCTATGAAGCTACTTTTAGGGTTGTCTATGCCTCGGATAAGGTGGTCAAGCAGGGCTATGAGGAGGGTTTTGACTCCATAGAAAGGGCGAAATCCAAACTGTTGCTCATCTAGGGAGGCATTGAGGTCAATGTAGTCTTGAGTTGGATTTGGATGATTTTTTCAATGGTTTTGGCAACAAAGGGGATGCTTGCTATTGGTCTGTAGGAGCTTGGTTCATTTGTGTTGAGTATCTTGTTCTTTAGAATTGGGCATATGGGGGAGGGTGGAGCCAACAACGAAGCGGGATGGCTGCTTAGGAACTCTGCTCCGGTGAATCCGTCAAGATTTCCTGAGAAATACACCGAAAATAACGACCTACTAAATTTACCAAATATTGCTCTAAGTCTCTGACAAGAAGAGGAGCATGACGAGCGGAAAACCTACAAAGTTGGACTTCACGGTGGGTACTGACTCGGGTTCCAAAAGAGCAAAGTCGGATCCTCTCTCCCCTCATAAAATGGCTGCCACCAGGGAACCAGAAGATTAAATAAGAGAATTGCTGGGAGAAATCCATTTGGAGAAATATTGTAGTAGCGAACGGTGAGGCTCTGGGTGGGCTATTACTACTACTATTTAGCACTTATAAAGTGCCACGTACGCAGCGCTGCACAGCTACCCCATGAGTCAACTAACATACAGAGACGGTCCCTGCTCGTCAGAGTCCTGCTCATCAGAGCTTACAATCTAGTTAGAAAAGTACAAAGCATTACAGAGCATTAGTCAGTTTGGACTGCAAATTGGTCATAAATGTTGATGGGGGTTAGGATAAGATGAGGATGGAAGTCAGGATATGAATGCAATGGTGAAGAGGCGGGTCTTTAACCTGGATTTGATAAGGGCCAGGGAGGGGGCCTGGCACACAGACTCAGGTAGGCTGTTCCAGGCATATGGTGTGGCCAGATGAAAAGAGCGCAGTTGGGAGTTCGCAGTGCAGGTGAAAGGCATTGATAGTAGTAGTTTGTTAGCATAGCATAAATTCCAAAAAGGGACATAAGGAGAGATGAGAGAAAGGAGGTATTGTGGGGCCATGGAGTGTATGCATTTATAGGTAAGTAGAAGTTTGAACTGGATGCGGAATTGGACAGGGAGCCAGTGAAGCGATTTGAGAAGAGGAGTAACGTGGGCATGGCGAGGTTGGCAGAATATTAGTCGAGCAGCGTGATTTTGTATGGACTGAAGGGGAAGGAGATGGTTCACAGGGAGACCAGCAAGAAGCAGGTTACAGTAATCGAGGCGAGAGGAGATTAAGGAGTGGATAAGAATTTTGGAAATGTGTTCAGAGAGGAAGGGGTGGATTTTGTTGATGTTGTAGAGAAAGAAGCGGCAGGTCTTAGCTACATGCTGGATATGAGCGGAGAAGGAGAGAGAGGTGTCAAAGATAACCCTCAAATTGCGGGCCGAGGGAACTGGAACCCCCAAATTGCGGGCTGAGGGAACCAGAAGGATGGTGGATCCATCCACATGGACTGAGAGAGGGGGAAGTGGGGGGGGGGGGGAGGAGTTGGATGGAAACACAAGGAGTTCAGTCTTGGCCATGTTCAGTTTTAATCGGCGATGAGACATCCAGGCAGAGATGTCCGCAAGACAGGCAGAGATCTGCAAGTAGATGTATAAGATATGAAGTTGCAGATGAACGCATTAACAGGGCGAATAGATAAAATAAATGGTGTTATAGTAAAACACGATGAGCAGTTAAGCCAACTTAACAAGGCCTTCAGGAAGATTCAGTGCCTAGCGTTGAACATTGAAGACCTCAGTAATCGAAACAGAAGAAATAACATTAGGTTAGTGGGCATTCGAGAGGGCACTGAAGGCTCTGATGTATCAGTGTTTCTAGGAAAAGCATTACCCAAACTATTGCATCTAAACTTCTCTGAGCCGCTTGGAATCGAAAGAGCCCATAGAGTACCAGCACAAGCGGGCCCGCAGAATCGGAGGCTGAGGCCGATAATCTTTTGTTTGCTGCGACACCAGCACGCTCTACAAATAATGGCAGCAGCCAGAGCACAAACTTTGTTAACATTTGAAGGGCACAATATCTCCTTCTTCCCAGATTTTTGCAAAGCAACGGTGGAAAAAAGGAAGCAATTTTTGGAGATGAGACCTCGCTTACAATATTTGCAGGCATGCTATGGATTTTTTTACCCGGCCAGACTTAAAATAACTTTGGATAATCACACCAAAGCCTTTGATGATCCGGCAGCTGCATTGCAATTCATTGAAGAGCAAGAAGCTTTAAAAATGCAGTGAAAGAGCGTTTCTCCGGTATTGAATAATAGATGGAGGCAAGTGCCGACGGAAGCAAGGAGAAAGACTTTCTGCCAGAACTAACAAAACATTTTCCTTTACATAAAATCCCCCGGGGTAAGAAGGTGGATAAAAATTTGCTGGCGTTTCTCTTTTTGTGCAGTGGCTTGAAGAGAGACATGGAAGTTGAAGGCCATGTCAGAGTCAATGATCCATGGATGAGACTTCACAACAGAATATGGTTGTATGTAGATCATTTAAGTAGAAAGAAAGAGTTAGGCATAAGTAGGAAAAATGTAAAGATAGATATATGAGAATAGATTGCAAAGATGTATCATAGATGATATGGAATCAGTTGAAGTAGGGTAATATTGAATATATAGTGAGAATATGATATCCATATGGGAAATTTTCATGGTTTGTAATAACAATGGAAGCAATGTGATGGCTTGTTTTATTATCTGGTTTGTGATTTCATTTCCTGTAGGGGGATTGTAAGATACTGTTAATTTAGAGAGTCAATATGAAGTAAACAGGGCATTTCTATAATTTGTTTTACTTTAGAATGAGATTCACTATGGCCATGTTGCATGTATGTTGTCTTACCCAATCATTTGGCACCTTTTAGGAAGGATGAATGTGATATATGGCAAAATGCACGTATTTAGGAAGAGTGTAGTTGATACCTTTCAGCAGAGATATCCAGGGCAGATCATAGGAAACTTTAAAGTACAGAGATATTATGAACCCCCTTAAATTAATCTCATTGAATGTAAAGGGCATTAAACACCCTATTAAGAGAAGGAAGATACTTACATATTGCCAGAAACAGAAAGCAGATATAATAATATTACAAGAAACTCACTTGTCCACGAAAGAGACAATGAAATTAGCCAATGGAAAGTGTAACGTAGTGATTCACGCTTCTGCTGGGAAGAAAAATGGGGTGGCAATACTAGTATCAAAGATGCTTAAAGCTCAGTTTCTATCCTCAAGAGCAGATCATAAGGCAGGTGGGTGAGTGTGCATATAGCATTTGAAAAATGGCAAGTAATGCTAATGAACGTATACGCTCCAAATTGTGACTGCCCAAAATTTTCCCATTCGTTAGCCGAAACAATACAAGAAGTCTCCTCTCTTCCAATTATTGTGGGAGGTGATTTCAACTTGGTCTTGGACTCATTAATTGATCGTAACCCTAGCATGGTAAATAAAAAAGGTAGAGCTTTGGCGGTCCTGGAATCCATTATGGTAGATGTGGGTATGATAGATTTATGGAGGCTACTACATCCCTCAGAGAAGGATTATATACTTTCTTTTCACCCCTGCATGGGTCTTACTCTCAGATTTTTTTCTAGTTTCCAAGATGCTAGTCCAAGATGTCAGAAGTACAGATATCTTGAGTACTCACATCTCAGATCATGCAGCAATAATGATGGAGATTGACTATTCCGACAAGCATAATAAGTGCTGTGGGTGATCCTTTTCAAGATCGTTGCTTGCAGAAGAACCTTTTAAGTGATGTGTTCAGCAAGCCATTAGTGAGTTTTGTGCCATTAACTCTCCAGAAGAAACGCCTGCCTGGGCATGGTGGGAGGCTTTCAAGGCTTCAATAAGAGTGACCATAACTAGTTATTCCATCGCTGCTGATAGGATGATAAAAACTGAACTTAAAACCCTTGATCAGCAGATAAGAGCTGGAGAAAGAATCCTGCAGAGACATTTTAACCTGACGGCCGTAATGCATCTGCAAAAGCTGAGATATCAATATAATGCAATACTCAGTAAGGAAGTGGAGCAAAGTATGTTCATACAGCAGGCAAGATATCACACGGAGCTGAACAAAGCTGGTAAACTGCTGGTTACAAAATTATAGGCACGAGGTGCTAAATCACACATTGTGACCATCAAAGATGAGATGTTAGGTCCCTTGAAGAAGACTAATGAAATAGTTGAGGCATTTCGCAAATTTTACACTATGCTATATATGTCAGAAGCAGGATGTGATGAATTGGCCATAAAAGCTTTTTTCAGACAGATTGACCACCCTAAATTAGAACAAAGTCAGGTAAATTCTCTATGCAAAGATATCGCATATGAGGAGATAAAAGATCGAAGATGGTCAAGACCAACGCAAACATAGGCATTAATAACCCCTCCACATCGCCTAAAGTGTTTCAAGCAACTCCACTATGCAATTTCACCACGGTATCCCATAAAGAGGTTGAGGACATCATTGCTTCTGTTAACCCCAGCACGGCACCTAATGACCCCTGCCCAGCCAGCTGGATCAAAGAGCTGCGACATGACATAAGCCACATCCTGTGCAAAATACTGAACCAGTCCTTTATCACAGGATCATTCCCGCAGAGCCTCAAACACACCTCTATTAAGCCCTTACTAAAAAACAGCAGACTAGACCCATCTAAAGTAGAATCCTTCAGACCAATCTCGAGCATCCCCCAGCTTGCCAAGATCATCGAAAAAAGCTGCTCAACAACAAATCCAGCAACATATCGATACCGAAGCACCATTAGATCCAGCCCAACACGGATTCAGAGAAGCACATGGAGTCGACACTATCCTTACAACCCTGTTCAACGATCTGGTCACAGGAATCAACAGTATCCAACAAGGCTTTGTCCTTATTTTCCTGGACATCTCTGCCGCCTTCGACTCGGTGAGTCATGACATACTGCTACAACGCTTGAGAGAAAAGGGGATCCAAAGCACAGCTCTAAAATGGTGTGAATCCTACCTATCCAATAGGTGGCAACAAGTCAAGGCTGGCCACTCATCCTCTGAACCATTTCTGCAAACACAGGGAGTTCCCCAAGGATCGTCCTTATCATCACTAATGTTCAACATTTATATGCAGCCGATATGTAACTTAATCCGATCCTTCAACGTAAAATGCCTTGCCTACGCTGATGACATCCTCCTTTACATGCCGTTTTTGATAGACCAACCAGTGCTCTCCCCAATAATCAGGTGCTTCGAAGCAGTAGCCGATTGGCTGTTATCACAAAACCTATGGATCAATCACAGCAAGATAGATGTCCTATTTGTCACGAGGAACCATAAATTCACACCTCCCTCATCACTACTTGCCAACAATGTAGAATTGAAGTCCAAATCCACAATCCGTTACCTCGGCATCACCCTGGACCAGCACCTGGATATGACAACACATGTGAAAAACACCACAAAGGCAATATACCATAAGATCAGAACTCTACGTCACCTCCGACACCTACTGGACTTCACAGACTACCGAACAACCTTCCAGGCATTAGTCCTTCCACATTTTGATTTCGCGAACATCATCCTCCATGGCCTCCCACAATCGACCTTAAACCCTGCCTAGCTTTGAATACAGCCGCAAGAGTCCTCTCTGGATCCTCAAGATCCGACCATATAACGCCCATCATGAAGGATTTGCATTGGCTACCTTTCCATGCAAGGCTCCAATACAAGTCATTGGTCCTCACCTTCAAAGCCCTAAATAACTACCCCCCTACGCCAATCAGCAAGCTAGTCCATGGTACCCTGGAAAATAGAAACAGAAGGTCTACTGCACTGAACACATTAGTAATCCCCAAGCTAATGACTACATGCACAAAGGCTACCTCCAACAGAGCCTTCTCCATATTCGCCCCTTTAAACTGGAATGCACTCCCCCATGAAATCCGTGGTATTAAAAGCCTCATCCTATTCAGAAAAGCCTTAAAACTCCACCTGTTCACAAAATGTTACCCAGAAACCTCCAGTGATAGAAGCACAACCAGCAAGCTTCCCTCATACCCCAGCCGCCCCTGCATGTCAATACCACAGATAATAGGTAGTCCCCACTCAAGCCCTACCAACCACTAATCTTCATCTTCACAAAATCAATGCAACACCCATTTATATTAGAGTATTGTACATAGTTTTGAGTTAACATGTATTTAGTTTCCCCGGTTTCGATCCCATGTTCAATTCCCTGTTCTTTATAAACTCAATGTTGTTTCTGTTCATTGCAGTATTTTTTTCGATGTACACCGCGCTGATTTTAATAGTGCGGTATAGAAGAAATGTTAAATAAATAAAAATAATAAATAAATGCTCTCTCAAAAATTTAGAATGGGAAAGCAACGGAACCTGATGGAATACTGTCGGAATTCTATCAAACGTTTGCGAAAGATCTTATTCCGTATATGATGATATATTATCAGCTGTTACAAAATCAAAACAATAATACTGGGTCTTTCGCTAATGCAACAATAGTTGTGCTGGAAAAGCCAGGTAAAGACCCAGAATTGGTGAGCAACTACAGACCAATTTCGCTATTAAATGCAGACTACAAACTTTACTCGTCTATCTTGGCTAATCACCTTAATAAGGTTCTCCACTTAGTAATACATCTGGACCAATGTGGGTTTGTCTCAGACAGGTCTACAACTGACAGTGCTCGACTTTTATGTAATTTGTTTGAAGTCGCAGAACAGTCAGATGTACCATAACGTTGGTCTGTCCCTAGATGCTGAAAAAGCATTTGACAGATTGGAATGGCCTTTTCTATTTCAAGTGTTAAATTGGTTTGGCTTCCCAAAGAAATATGTAGATATGGCGCAGGTCCTGTATGCCAACCCTACGGCAAGGATCCTGGCTAATGGAGAATTATCTCAGCCTTTCACCCTATGTAGAGGTACGCGCCAGGGATGTCCGATGTCACCTTAGCTTTTCAACCTGGCATTAGAGCCTTTGGCATTGTTTATTCGACAGTCGGAAGAATGTAAAGGCATTACCGTAGCTGATATTCAAGTCAAATTGTCAGCATATGCAGACAATTTGCTGCTTTTTCTCTGTCCTTCCTCAATCATGCCTCTACTGCAAATAATCAAAAAATACTCAACACTCCGGATACAAAGTCAACTGGACAAAGTCTGTAGCTTTTCCTATTAACAAGCGAGCTAATCCCTCCATGGTGGAACAATTTCCTTTTCAATGGGAATCTGCACCGATAAAATATCTGGATGTACATTACGGTGCCCCTCTGGATGAAATGATGCACATAAATATTGAGAAACTGAAAGAAGTAGCGAGATCCTTTACTTTAAAGTGGTCCCCATTACACCTTACCTGGTGGGGCCGTCTGGAATCCATAAAGATGGTTTTGATGCCAAAATTGATCTATATTCTTGGGATGCTACCCTTTCTACTCCCAACAACTACATATACAGAGATGGAGTGTATTTTAAGTGCTTTCCTCTGGAATAGGAAAACACCCAGAATTGCACTAAAGAAGCTAAAGGCCAGCAAGAATGAAGGAGGAGTTCATTTTACGGATTTCTATTGGTACCATCTTACCGCTATTTTATCTCAAGGAAGTCTGTGGTCAGCAGGAGAGATCCTCGCACAGCAACCTATTTGGTTGAAGGTAGAGGAGCGTCTGGCCCGTCCTTGCCCAGCTAAGTTACTTATGGGGATGAAATTTCGGTATACATCCAGGATGGGCAGGATAATCATTTCCACACAAAAGGCGTTTCAATGTTTCTGGTCTATTATTGAAAATGAAAACCACTATCACTTCAAATGTCTGTATGGAATAATCCTCTACTCAAAATTAACAAAACCTCCTTTGCTTGGACAACTTGGCAAAAATGCGGAATTTGGACGGTGGGACAGCTGATAGAAAAAGGCGCGTGGAAATCTTTCGAAAATCTACAACGGGAGTTTGGTATATCATCTGTATTTTATTTTCAATGGCTTCAACTCAAACATTGTTTCAAAAGCTTGAAAAGAAAACCAAAAGATTACGCACAATCATGGGAATTGGAAAAGATTATGGCTGAAATAAGCATACAGAAAGGACGAATTGCAAGGATATATGCTTACTTCAGAGCACACTTTTCATCGAGGATCGGAGATTTGCGAAAGATATGGGAAGAGGAGGTTGATTTCAATCTATCGCAACACTCATGGAATCTTCTTTGGGGACCCCTAATTCATACGTCAAGTTCGGCAGCGTTGACACAAGCAATGTTCTTTTTTGCGCATCAAGTATTTATTACTCCAGTTAAGTTGGCAAAATGGAATAAGACGATATCCACCCGCTGCTGGTCATGTCAGGACAAGATAGGTACCATGAGACATATGTTTTTGGATTGCCCTTACATTCAAGCTTTTTGGACTCCGGTCTGGGCTAGGATTCAACAAGTCTTACATTTTTCTGCTCCTTTGACTTGGCATATCAAAGTATTTAGAGCACTAGCGGAAATTCCTTTGATGGCAAAAAAATATTCTTTTATATTCAATTTTATGATAATGATAGCCATAAAAGCAATCTTATCCAATTGGAAGGATACTACAAAATTAAATTGGCAACAATGGTGGAACGGTGTATGTATTTACAGTAAATATGAAAAGGCCCAGGATAAAATTTCTTGGCTTAGAGGAATTGTCGTAGAGCAGGACAAATGGTCTGCCCTGGATACATATACAAATATTTCTCAAGTTGATGGGTATCTTCCTTTCTTCTTCTTCCTTTTCTTCTCTCTATGAATTCTTAAATTTCGTGGTAAGGTGTGTAATGGTGTTGAATAGGGAGAATTGGCTGGAAAGGATGTTAGACTTTGTATTTTTGTATTTTTAGTTTTATATTTTGCTTTTGGTTTTGTTAAAGACTAATTATGTAATGTCACAAGCACAACGCCAAAACCACTAGTCTCTAGTTGTTGTGGGCGTGGTGGTTGATGTATCCTTCCTCTATCAGCTATGTTGATGCTTCAAGTAAAAAGGATTGTAGTTGAGACAAAGCGAGGGTAAGGCTTATGACAGAAAAAGTTTATTTTAAACACAAGAGCACAGATCAGGTTCAAGGTTCCATTAACAGGATAAATCATAGGATTCTGCTTAAGGTTCCGCAAACTGGTGGCAAAAACAAACAGAACTCATCAATGGCTTTTCAAAGTCCTCTTCAATGTAGAAGCTTAGCCTTTTCACAAGAACATGGTGCCACTTTCTCATAGTCCTTTGTTAATCACAGCACAAAGAAAACAAGGTTAATTCTTCTATGGCAGTTTTATCTTCACTCAGCCTCCAGTTCTCTGGGCTGCACTCCCAAGTGAATATGACACAAGCATTCAAAATGTCCTCAGAACTCTTAGCAGGCTTTTCATATAAAAACAGGAGCAACAGCCTCAACTCTATGAGCTGTACTTCCAAGTGAATATGAAATAAGCATTCACAATGTCATCAGAACTCTTAAAGCAGCCAATTAGCTTTCTTACTGTTGCAGAGTTCTAACACAGCTGATAATCAAGCATGAAACACAGCTTCCTCTATAAGCTTATGTGGCAGTAAATTCCCTTTCCAAATTACACAGGAATTTACCTTCTTATTGCTAATGCTTTAAGGTTCCTTCCTCAAGAGGAAACAATTCTTTCAAGGCTGGTTCTTCTTCAACACTTCAACTCTAAAGCCTGACATAAAGAACAATCCATACACATATCTTCTTCCCCCACCTCTGGCTCCGATGATCCCAATTGCCTGGGCTCTGACTCACTCACTTGATCAGACTGCTCAGCTGCCAATCTCTCTGGGGGTCTGAAGGATTCTCTAATTCCTGGCTTCCATCCCTGTTGCCAACCTGATTCAGGGAAAACAGCTCTCACAGCTCTGAGTAGCTCAGCCCTTCTCCAGGAGTTAACACCTGCTCTGGCTTCTCCAGCATTCCATCGTCTATGCTGCTCTGGGCTCTGTTCCTCTTCCCATCTGTTGCATCTGCTGCTCCTCTGGCTTCCTCTGCTCCTCTGGTTTCCTCTTGTGCTCCTCTCTCTCTCTCTCCATAATCTAACCAGGGTTTATACTCACTGGGATCCAACCCCACCTCTTTCTCTCTCAGGTGTTTGTAATTCCCCTGCCTTCTGAACTCAGAATAATCAGTGCACTTGTTAGAGTAAGGGTTTTGGTCCTCGTGCTTGCCATCTCCCCCTCTTACTCTATCAAGCATTTCCTTAAACCCATTCCAGCTGTTTTTTTTCTGCTTTTGAAATGTGGCTCTGGCCTTCTGACCCTGCACACTGTAATACAGAAGCACAGGCAGAGCCGATGGAAGTAGAAAGAAAGGTAGATTTTACCTTTAAAAATGACAGTCAGCCAACACACACAGCTCAGGGTCTGCACAAGGGAAGCAAGCAGAGAGAGGGAGCAGTTTTAGCTGACACACCCAAGCTCTGACATAGCAGCAAGCTTGTGGTTTGATTACTCTCACCTGCTTAAAAAAGCCGAGCCAGGTTTCAGAGAGGGAACACATAGAGGCTGCTCAGTAACTCCAGGAAGGGGGAAGAAGGAGGCAGAGAGAGAAGAAAGCAGTGGCCAAGAAGGAGAGACTGGCACACGGAGAGCTTAAGAAAGCTGGAGAGGTTCAAAGACTTCAAAAGGTTGGAGACACTGTGAAGAGCCTGGTTGTAGTTTGTGATAAGGAAGCTTATCATAGCTCAGGAAGGAGCTATAGAAAAGGTGAAGTGACTCTGAACAAGCAACCTGTCAGTTCTGGTAGAAATAAGAAAACAGAATTTTCCCATAAAAGACTACCAGTCCCAGAATGCACCAGGTTTCCAACAGCCATTAGAGGAGCTGAAGTGGGGAAACGTGTGTTCAATCAGGAGGGCTATGAGGTAATCCCTAAGCACTCATCTCAAAGGGCAGGGCCTGATTCAGCACAGCTGCGCTGTGTTAGGGAGGAGCACTCATCTAGGCAGATTAAAGGTAGAGTTTATTCTACAGAGAATTATCCTCATTATCCAGAGAATCAGCTTGAGCTTGATCCTCAGTTTCATCTGAAGGATTATCGGAAGCAGAAGCCAAACCGGACGGACAGGGAGGGAAAGAAACCCATTGGAAGAAAGAGGAGAAAAGCCTTTGAGAGGTCTAGAAGAGTCCAGAGCAGTACATATACCTGGAGGCATTCCAAGGGCCAGCATACACCATTGGACTGGGGGAAGCCAGAGGAATGGTGCTGCAGAGCTAGGAATCTCCAGAAGGTACCTGTGAGGGAGACGGCTGCACGTGGAAGGGACCCTAAGACCCGTGCCAGAAGGTATGTGAAGAGAGATCCAGTGTCCAGGGATCTGGATTGGAAGGCTGGACATAAGAACTGGACTACATACTGGCCAGGCTATATAGAGAGGAACTCTAACAGCAATGGAAGCTCAGGTATGAACACTGATCTATGCCCTAGCTATAACCTTGAAAGACAGCAGGGAAACAAGTATTCTCCTGAAAGTGCTCCATTGAGAGATTCATCTGTGCCAATCCATGATATTGAACCCATGCTTGTTGAAGAAGGGGGAATGATTGCAGATGAAGAATGTGTTTATATGGACTGCTCTCTGTCTGATTTTCTGTTATAAAGTACAGCAACCATCCCAAAGAAATACAAACTTGTTCTTTAATCTACTCAGAAAAGCTCCTGCAGCAGGATTTGACCCACACAGTAGAAAGCAAGCCAGCTAAGGGGTTTCAGCTGGATAACTGCTAGCAATTGAGCCTTACCTAATTGCTTGTGAGCTAGGAGAGAATCACTTCTGAATCTATGTGGGAAGTTATCAGAAGTTAACCTGAAAAGAACAGTTTTTTTCTTTCTTTGTGGCTTTTTGTTTGTTGTTTGATATATGCTAAGAAAACATTAGCTAATGCCTGACAAGTTTGAATGTTGTTTTCCTGATTTTGATTTTGTTTTTCCAAGTTAAACACTGGAAGCAAGTAACCTGATTTATGTGCTACCAAGCATATCTGTGTTGGGAGAAATAACCCCATAAATAAATATCTTATTGGCTTTAACACTTGAGCACAACTAAATTATTGTCAGCAGCTGTGTCTGGTGTGAATGAACTGCATTGCCCACAATCCCTTGCAAATCATATAGATATATGCACTTGCCAAGACTGTGAAGATTCTCACCCAGGCAGCCGTCTGACAAATGGCATAGTTTTTCGGATTGCTTTTGCACAAAGGGGATTTACTTGCTGAGGATTACAACTAAAGTTCAAGTTTAAAGCTGGAAAAAAAGATTTTCCCTCAACTGCACTTTGGAGGAGAAGTGGATGTTCCAGGAACCTGTCCCAGAAGGAAAAGACCCTGTGCAGAGCTGGATTCATCACTGAGACAAGGTAATAAGTACCTGGGCATGTCTAGTGGTGGATGGGAGTAAGGCACAGGGGTAATTAAAAAAAAAAAAAAAAGTAGAAAAAAACACCTGTTTGGAAGGTGGTGCACTTTGTTTTTTTTTTCTTTGTTTCTTGCAGGGATCAAGATAGATCCGAGGGAGATGGCTAGCTGGATGGCAGCCCAGTTTAGCAGGCAACAGGAGCTATCGCAGCAGGCACAGGACACTGCTATGAAAGCCTTAATGGACCAGCAGAGGCCAGTGCTTGATCTGGTGCAAGCCCTAGTTAAGCTGCAGAACCAAAGTGGAACAGATGCAAGACCAGCAGTAAATACTGGTACACCACATGTGGACAGTGTGGGACTCAATCAAGGGATTGGGGCATTTAGTTTTGGGAAGCTAACTCCAGATGATAATGTTGATGATTTTCTAGAGTCTTTGGAAAGAGTGGCACAAGCATTAGCATGGCCAGAGACCCAGTTGGCAGTAAGGCTGGCAGCCTCATTAACTGGAGAGGCGCTTGCAGCTTATAGAGCAATGCCAGCAGCCCAGGCTTTGAATTATAAGGATGTAAAGGCTGCTATTAGAGATCGCCTAGGGTTGTCTATTTCAGAGTATAGGCGAATGTTTAGAGCTACTACATTGAGAGTGGGTGAAACACCCAGGGCTCTGAGTCAGAGAATCAGAGGTTTAGCTGTAAAATGGTTGGAGCCTGAGCAAAAGACGGTAGAAATGTTATTAGACATTATAATGCTTGAACAATTTATGTCTGCGGTCCCTAAAGATTTGCACACTTTCCTTATACAGCAAAATTGCCAAAATCTTGGAGAGGCAGCCATGCTAGCAGAGAGATTCTTGGAAGCCACGCAGGCTTGCCATAGAATGGGTGGCCCTCTGAAGATTGGTGCTGAGGCAAGATGTGCTGTATCAGAAAAGAAAATAATTAAAAATGTTTCTGAAAATGAATGTACTGTATCAAACCAGATGACACAGTGGAATAGAAAGAAATGTTTCAAGTGTGGAAAATGGGGACATTTAGAAAAGGGATGCCAGACACATACTAGCTTAATGGGTATGGATTTAAAACAGCCAAAGAAGGATTTCTTTTGATGGTTGATGTGCAAGGAATTACCACAAGTGCTTTGTTAGACTCTGGGGCAGACCAGAGTATGATGTCAAAAAGGCTTTGGAAGAGGATAGAGGCCCAAGAAGGATTTGTGCCTAGAACCCCTGAAAGCCAAGTTCACATCAGATGCATTCATGGTGCTGCAACATCATATCCCACCTATAGGCTAAAGGTTAAGTGCCTGGGGGAACAAGAGGAAGTCCTGTTAGCAGTGGTGCCTAGGCTACCCTTTGATTTGGTTCTAGGAAAGGACTGGCCAAGATTTAAGCAGGGGCTAGTGAAAGGGCTAGGAAAGAAGGAGGGAGAAGGAATAATGGAAATAGCTCCCGGGCCTTTCTTTGGAAGTCCTCAGCCCCTAGCTAAAAAGATGGTTAAGCTTCCAGAAGGCCAAACTATGGGTAATAAGAGGGGCCTTGTATCCACCTGCTCGCAGGCTAAGGTAGAGAGCCAGCAGAAGGAGGAGGGGGAGCAGGCAGAGTTATTAGGAGACTTACCCTCTCATGATGATTTAATAACCCCATCATCGGGTAAAGTAAGAAAGTTGAAAGCACAAAAACGGCGTGAGAGACTTTGCAGAGCACAGGGTAGGGCTGAGATGTTAGCTGGTCAAAGTTTACCCTGGGTGCCAGCTGAGTTAGTGGTAAAGTTTCCTAACTTTCCATAAGAGCAGCGAGCTGATCAAGCTCTCACCCGAGCTTTTAAGTATGCTCAGGAGGTCAGGGAGGAGTTGCCCAGATTCAGACTAGATAATGACATATTATATAGAGAGAGTCAGGACCCCAGAAATGGGACCATACGTAAACAATTGGTGGTACCCACAACTTTCAAAGGGCTAGTACTTAGACTAGCACATGATCATCCAGTTGGAGGTCATAAAGGGATGCAAGGAACGCTGGATCAAATACTTATGCGTTTTTACTGGCCAGGTATTTTCAAAGAAACTGCCCAGTTTTGTGCTGCATGTCCAGCGTGTCAGCGAGTTACAGCGGCTCACCCACCGGTGGTGCCATTGATTCCCATGCCAATTATCACAGACCCAATTGGTCGCATTGCCATGGATATTGTAGGCCCATTAGTCAAAACGCCCCGAAGTTTCCAATACATCCTAGTTATGGTAGATCAGGCAACAAGGTTTCCCTGGGCCATACCATTGAGGAATGTTTCTGCAAAAACAATAGCTTTAGAGCTAGTAAAATTGTTTTGTGAAGTGGGATTCCCAAGAGAGGTGTTGACTGACCGAGGGTCCAATTTTGTATCCAAATATTTGGCCCAGGTCTGGGATGCCTTTGGCATTCATCACGTGAAAACCTCAGCCTACCATCCACAATCAAACGGTTTGGTGGAGAGATTCAACCAAACTCTCAAACAAATGTTGAGAAGGGGGTTAGCAGGAGAGGTAAAAGAATGGGATATGTTATTGCCCTTTGCCTTATATGCCTGCAGAGAAAGAATTCAGGTGTCACTAGGTGTAACTCCATATGAATTGATGTATGGTAGGGCTCCACGGGGTTTATTAGATATTTTGAGGGAACAATGGATTGATCCTGAACCAGGAAGTCAGGAGGTGCCACAGTTTCTAAGTGACCTGAGGGCACGTTTAAAAAGGACCTCGCAGGTTGCTGAGAGGAACCTGCAGGACAGTCAAGTGCGCCAGAAAGGGTGGTATGATAGGAAGGCCAAAAGCCGCCAATTAAGCATTGGTGAAAAGGTTTTGGTTCAAGTAGCAGGTACTGCTCCAAAATTTGAAGTACAGTGGAAAGGGCCATGGAAGGTTGTTAAACAAGTGAGCCCAGTGTCTTATATGGTAGAAAATGCAAGAGGGCGTAGGCAGACCTACCATATTAATGTACTTAAGTCTTGGAAGGAGAGGCCTGTAAATAATAATGACCCTGAAGCCAGTCAGGAAGTAAGTGAGCTTCAAAAAGATAACACTCTCGTAGGTATTACGGACTGTAGGAAAGAAGTTTCACCAGTTAAACCAGTCCGTAATAACTTAAGCAGGGGGGTATGTGTCTGATGATCTTAAAGTAGCTAAACAGGTAGAAAAGGCGACGGCAAAAGCTAGAAGGATGCTTGGGTGCATACGGAGAGGAATGGCTAGCAGAAAAAAGGAGGTGATAATGCCTCTGTATAAGTCTTTGGTGCGACCTCATTTGGAGTATGGTGTGCAATTCTGGAGACCGCACCTTCAAAAGGATGTGAACAGGATGGAGTCGGTGCAGAGGGTTGCTACTAAAATGATTAATGGGCTTCATTATAAAGCATATGAGGACAGACTTAAGGATAGAGGTGATATGATTGAGATGTTTAAATACCTCCGTGGCATAAATGTTCAGGGAGAGAGCCTCTTTCAATTGAAAGCAAGTTCTGCTACGAGGGGACATGGGATGAGGGTGAAGGGAGATAGATTCAGGAGTGATATGCGGAAATATTTCTTTACGGAAAGAGTAGTGGATCCGTGGAATAGTCTCCCAGTGGAGGTGGTGGAGATGAGGACAGTAACTGAATTCAAAAAAGCATGGGACCAACACAGAGGATCTCTAAAGGTAAAAAGTGGACTGTTGTAGTTGTTGTTATGGAAGGACAGACTAGATGGGCCTTGTGGTCTTTTTCTGTCGTCATGTTTCTATGTGATAAGGAAGCTTATCATAGCTCAGGAAGGAGCTATAGAAAAGGTGAAGTGACTCTGAACAAGCAACCTGTCAGTTCTGGTAGAAATAAGAAAACAGAATTTTCCCATAAAAGACTACCAGTCCCAGAATGCACCAGGTTTCCAACAGCCATTAGAGGAGCTGAAGTGGGGAAACGTGTGTTCAATCAGGAGGGCTATGAGGTAATCCCTAAGCACTCATCTCAAAGGGCAGGGCCTGATTCAGCACAGCTGCGCTGTGTTAGGGAGGAGCACTCATCTAGGCAGATTAAAGGTAGAGTTTATTCTACAGAGAATTATCCTCATTATCCAGAGAATCAGCTTGAGCTTGATCCTCAGTTTCATCTGAAGGATTATCAGAAGCAGAAGCCAAACTGGACGGACCGGGAGGGAAAGAAACCCATTGGAAGAAAGAGGAGAAAAGCCTTTGAGAGGTCTAGAAGAGTCCAGAGCAGTACGTTTACTGGGAGGCATTCCAAGGGCCAGCATACACCATTGGACTGGGGAAAGCCAGAGGAATGGTGCTGCAGAGCTAGGAATCTCCAGAAGGTACCTGTGAGGGAGACGGCTGCACGTGGAAGGGACCCTAAGACCCGTGCCAGAAGGTATGTGAAGAGAGATCCAGTGTCCAGGGATCTGGATTGGAAGGCTGGACATAAGAACTGGACTACATACTGGCCAGGCTATATAGAGAGGAACTCTAACAGCAATGGAAGCTCAGGTATGAACACTGATCTATGCCCTAGCTATAACCTTGAAAGACAGCAGGGAAACAAGTATTCTCCTGAAAGTGCTCCATTGAGAGATTCATCTGTGCCAATCCATGATATTGAACCCATGCTTGTTGAAGAAGGGGGAATGATTGCAGATGAAGAATGTGTTTATATGGACTGCTCTCTGTCCAAACTCCTTTGGTGATTTTCTGTTATAAAGTACAGCAACCATCCCAAAGAAATACAAACTTGTTCTTTAATCTACTCAGAAAAGCTCCTGAAGCAGGATTTGACCCACACAGTAGAAAGCAAGCCAGCTAAGGGGTTTCAGCTGGATAACTGCTAGCAATTGAGCCTTACCTAATTGCTTGTGAGCTAGGAGAGAATCACTTCTGAATCTATGTGGGAAGTTATCAGAAGTTAACCTGAAAAGAACAGGTTTTTTCTTTCTTTGTGGCTTTTTGTTTGTTGTTTGATATATGCTAAGAAAACATTAGCTAATGCCTGACAAGTTTGAATGTTGTTTTCCTGATTTTGATTTTTGTTTTTCCAAGTTAAACACTGGAAGCAAGTAACCTGATTTATGTGCTACCAAGCATATCTGTGTTGGGAGAAATAACCCCATAAATAAATATCTTGTTGGCTTTAACACTTGAGCACAACTAAATTATTGTCAGCAGCTGTGTCTGGTGTGAATGAACTGCATTGCCCACAATCCCTTGCAAATCATATAGATATATGCACTTGCCAAGACTGTGAAGATTCTCACCCAGGCAGCCGTCTGACAAGTTCTGGAAGTGAGGCTAACCGAGCAGAAGGAGAGAAGGCACAGCCAATTACTAGGAACCTGCCTAGATGGAGAGAGCTGGGAGCCCTTCAGATCTCACTGCCAGAGGAGAAATCTCAAGGTCTATACAGGTGGGAACCTAAGCCAGGGAAGTCAAGAAGCTCAGCTTGCACTAAAGTGCTAGGGCAGTGTTTTGGGCACGAAGTGAATGCCGAAAGGTATAAAGCATTGCCTAGCAGTCGGAGAGAGCAAGGGGAGAGCCAGGGAAGAATCCCCACAGCCACAACCCTTACAAGACCTCACCCTCTAGAACTGTACCCAAGGGAGACACCCCAGTTCTTAGAGAGAGGTTATTCCTTGCATAGCAATAACAGTTTGAAATGAAGCTCAGTAAGCCCTGAGGGGGAGGAGATGCAATGGGAAGTTAATTCTGCTGCTTCAGAAGAAATTCCAATGGATTGTACCTATGTCTCGCAGAGGACATTAAGTCTCTTCACTAAAGATTTGGGTGAAGGAGCTGAGATAAAACAGAGGAAAGGAATCTTCTTCCTTGGGGAAAAAAGGAAGAAGTTGCTTTGATTTATTACTTGGTTATAGAGGAAATACTTTGCATGTTTTGGAAGCCAGGAGTATGAAAATACAGCTATTTTTGTTTCTGTAAATAACCTTCAAGCAAAACTCCTGTGAAGAGTATTCTTTGTTCTGCACTAAGTCTGTTTGGGAAGGGGAATAAATGTTCTTGTCAATTTTTGCCTAACACTCGACTCACGACTTTCCTTTTATCAGAAGACTAAAAACTACCATTCCCATAAGACATAGTGGGAGTAAAAGTTATGGTCATTTTCTGCATAAAGAACATCATGGCAGCCCCAACCCTCTGACCTCCGGGCAGAGGGCCCGTACGACAACACCTAACAGAGGTCTTTAGATTAAGGTGAATTCCTTATGCTTTTCACCTCCCTCATGCTCTGGATGGCTGACTTTGCCACAGTAATAATGGTATATATGTACATTGATTGTAAAACTTAAAAATAATCAATAAAAAAAAGAATTGGGCATATGGATGACAGGATAGTTGTCCTAAACTGTGTTCAGTCTTCAGTCAGGCGGCTCATTAGTGATAGACTGGCACTCATAGCTGCTGTTATTGTATTGATCCATCTCATTGCTGGTCTCCCGGTTTTGTGTTGATCTTCTACCTTGCCAAGCATAATGTCTTTCTCTAATGATCTCTCTTCACATGATGTGTCCAATGTATGAAAGTCAAAGTCTTGTCATCTGAGCTTCTAAAGAAAGCTTAGGTTTGATCTCTAGTACTGACTGGTTTGTTATCTGGGCGGTCCATGGTATATATAGTATTTGTCGCCAGCCCCATAATTCAAAGACATCAAAGGAAGATCTGATAGAGATGTTTAAATGTGTCTGTAGCATAAATATACAGATGGCTAGCTTCTTTCAAGTGAAAAACCTCAGTGGAATGAGGAGTCACAAGATAGGTCACATGGACTTTTCCTGTTGTCATGTTTGTAAGGTTCTATCTAGTCTGTTCCTCCATTTCAAATAATATAGTTCCCTTTTTAGAGATCCTCTGTGTTTGTCCCATACTTTCTTGAATTCAGAAACTGTCCTCATCTCTACCTCCACTGGGAGACTATTCCACGCATCTACCATTCTTTCCATAAAGAAATATTTCCACATATTAACCCTCTTTCAAACTCATCCTATGTCCCCTTTGTCTTCTTTAGATTAAGGTGCAGGTCCATTTTGAGACTATGTTCTTTGATTGTGAGAAGCAAATGTTTCAGATCATCTTCACTTTCAGCCAGTAATGTGGTATCATCAGCATAGCGAAGGTTGTTGATGAGTCTTACACCAATCTTCACACCTCTGTTGTCTTCATACAATCTTGCTTCTCTGATGATTTGTTCTGCATATAAATTAAACAGGTAGGGGGAAAGTATGCAGCCTTTTCTTATACCTTTTCTTATTTAAAACCATTCTGTTTCTCCTTGTTCTGTTCAAATTGTTGCTTCTTGATCAATGTACAAATTGTGCAAGAGTACGATCAGGTGTTCTGGTATACCCATGATTCTTAATGTGGCCCAGAGTTTCTCATGGTATACACAGTCAAAAGCTTTGCTATAGTTGATAAAGCACAAATAGATATCCTTTTGGTATTCTTTAGTCTTTTCAAGGAACCATGTCACATCTGGAATGATGTCTCTCATTCCTCGCCCTTTCCTGAACCCTGCTTGCACTTCAGGTAGTTCTTGTTCCAGGTATGGTTGTAGTCTCTTTTGAATAATCTTCAGTAGAATCTTGCTGGCATGTGGGATCAGAGCGATTGTGTGATAATTTCAACAGTCAGTTGGATCACCTTTCTTTAGTATTGGTATAAACACAGATCTTTTCCAATCAGTTGGCCATGATGTTGCTTCCATATTTCTTGACAGAGCCTTGTAAGTACGGTAATAGCTGCATCAAATTGCTGTAATATTTCTATGGGAATGCTATCAATGCCTGGTGCTTTCTTCTTTGATAAGGCTTTCAATGCTGCTTCAACTTCTTTCATCACCAATGGTTCCCGATCATAATTTACAGGTTGAAATGACTGTTGAGCCACTTGATCTTTATCATATTAAAGCTCTGTATATTCCTTCCATCTTTTATTGATCTTCTGAGCATCATTCAACATAGAACCTTGAGCATCTTGTAACATTCCAATTGGAGGCTGGAACTTTTTCTTTAACTCTCGTAGCTTTAGGAAAGCCGATCTTGTTCTTCCTCTAATAGTTTCTGCTTCTATTTCCTTGCATGCATCATTGTAGTACGTTTCCTTGTCCTGTCTTGTTGCACGTTGCAAATCTCTGAGTTCTATGATTGTCTTTCTTTCTCCTCTGGCTTTACCTTCTCTGCGTTTCTGGGCAATTTTCAGAGTTTCTTCAGTCGTCCATTTTGGCCATTTTTTCTTTTTCACCTTTTGTAGAGACTTCTCGCTTTCTTCCAACACAACCTTCTTGATGTCATTCCATAACTCTTCTGGAGCTCTGTCATTTGTATCTAAAGCAGCAAATTGATTTTGCAGGCAGTCTTTAAATTCCAGTGGTATATTCTCAGGGTCATATTTTGCTGCATTCATGAGTGGTTTGCTCTTTTTCAACTTTAGCTTGAGTTTGCATACTAGTAGTTGATGATCTGTACCACAGTCAGCTCCAGGTTTTGTCTTTGTCGATGTTATAGAGCTTTTCCATCATTGACGTCCACAGATGTAGTCAATTTGATTTTTATACAATCCATTGGGTGAAGTCCATGTGTACAGTCGCTGCTTGTGTTGCTGGAAGAAGGTGTTTGAGATGAATAGATCGTTGGTCTTGCAGAATTCTATCAGTCTTTCTCCAGCTTCATTTCTGTTGCCAATTCCATATTTTCCAACTACTTTGTCTTCTTCTTTGTTGCCAACTTTTGCATTCCAGTCACCCATGACTATCAGGATATCCTGTTTGCATGTTCTGTCAATTTCAGCTTGTACTTATTCATAGAACTCTTCAATTTCATTCTCTTTTGCAGCTGTTGTTGGGGCATATACTTGAATTATAGTTGTGTTGATAGGCATTCCTCGTAGACGAATAGAGATTAAGCGTTCACTAACTGCATTGTATTTCATTACAGTTCTTGCAGGTTTCTTCTTTATTATAAATGCAACACCATTTCTTCTTTGTCTTTCATTTTCAGCATAGTAGACCATGTCATCATCTGATGCAAAGTGCCCGATGCCAGTCCATTTCAGTTCACTGACACCAAACTGGTCCTTATCTGCCATCATTTACTATGTTACTATCTGGCAACATTGGCAGTGATCGCTGTTAGCTGGGCACAGGTGCAAAATATCTAGATTTCAATGAACAAGTAGGAGTTGTGCTTTTCTGGGGAAACATTTCCTACAATCACAATTAAAGGTTTCTTGCCTCTGTGGGTTCTATGATGCGTCACAAGATTTGCTTTGATGAGGAAACATTTCCCACATTCAGTACAACTAAAAGGTTTCTCACCTGTGTGAGTTCTATGATGCGTCACAAGATTTGCTTTCATGAGGAAACATTTCCCACAATCAGTACAACTAAATCGATTCTCCCCATGTGGGTTATTTATTTATTTCTCTTATATACTGCGCTATTCAACATCAGTGCGGTTTACATGGAATATTACATTGAACATTACACTGAACAGGGCATTATAACTTGGAGATAACTATTTTACAGGGAACATGGGCAATGGAGGGTTAAGCGGCTTGCCCATGTTCTATTATGCAGCACTAGTTGTGCTTTTCTGGGGAAATAAGTCCCACAATCATTACAACTAAAGGTTTTCTTGCCTGTGGGTTCTATGATGCGTAACTAGATTTGCTTTCATGATGATACATATCCTACAATCTATACAACTAAAAGGTTTATCCCCCTTGTGGGTTCTATGATGTTGCACTATATCTGTTTTTGTGAGGAAACATTTCCCACATTCAGTACAACTAAAAGGTTTCTCGCCTGTATGGGTTCTATGATGCAGTGCTAGATGTGTTTTCATAAGGAAACATTTCCCACATTTAGTACAACTAAAAGGTTTCTCCCCTGTGTGGATTCTATGATGCAGCACTAGATGTCCTTTTCTGAGAAAACATTTCCTACAATCAGTACAACTAAACAGTTTATCCCCTAAGTGTGTTCTATGATGCCACACTAGTTCTGCTTTCATGAGGAAACATTTCCCACATTCAGTACAACTAAAGGATTCTCCCCCATGTGGGTTCTATGATGCCGCACTAGTTGTGCTTTCGTAGGAAGCATTTCTTACAATCAGTACAACTAAACAGTTTCTCACATGTGTGGGTTCTCTGATGCCTCACTAGATGTGTTTACTTGAGGAAATATTTCCTACATTGAGTACAACTAAAAGGTTTCTCCCCATTGTGGGTTCTATGATGCAGCACTAGTGTGCTTTTCGGGGGGAAAAGTTCCCACAATCAGTACAACTAGATGGTTTCTCTGCTGAGATTGTTGAATTTTCCTAAATCTCCTATTATGTCTGCTTCAGGGATGGTTTACAAATATTTCCTGGAGAAGCTTAAACTTCCTGGAGATAATTTGCCTCCCATGTGTTTTTGACAGGTGAACCAGTATGAAAGAAGCCGCAGTCCCCTGAAGAAACGCTATTTGTGAAATGCTGTGGCGCCTTGTTAATGCGTTGGGAATTGAGAGAAAAAAATAGACAAAAACCGAAGAACTAATGGCACTGCGGAAAGCACTTTAAGATAAGAATTCAGCTTGCTGAAGAATCAACGGCACTGTTGAAGGCACTTTAATATAAGAATCTAGCTTAAAAGCAAAGCATCAGGGCAACTGTGAAAAAAAATGAAGGATTCAAGACATTGCTGATGGCACTTTAACATTTGTAAGGCCTCGGGTCCACGTCCCCGTGGCCGCCGCTAACCGGGGGGGCGGCAGGCTGCCCTCCCCCTCGGGCTTCGGCGGCACGCGTGTCCGCAGGGGGCCGTGCCGTCCGGCGGCCTCATTGGCTCCCGCTGGTTTTCAAGCGCGCGGGAGCCAATGGGAGTCCGAGGCGGCGGGCTGCGGAGTGGGG
Organism: Ichthyophis bannanicus; assembly: GCA_033557465.1. Taxonomy (NCBI): domain Eukaryota; kingdom Metazoa; phylum Chordata; class Amphibia; order Gymnophiona; family Ichthyophiidae; genus Ichthyophis; species Ichthyophis bannanicus. The sequence goes on from CM066045.1 coordinate 163,366,800, forward strand.
GAGGTGCGGGGACCCGGCCCTGCCTCAGTCTTTTGGTTGCTGAGGCTGGAGGCGCCGGACGTTCCCCTTGCACGGCCTGACCTCTACTCGGCGAGCGGCGAATCCTGTGGAGACCGGCAGCGGGAGAGTCGGGACGGCGCCATCATCCTAGTGGGGGCTGCTTCTGCCGGGTAAACGAACGCGTGCAGCGTGGCTGGGGCCCGGGATGAGAGGCCCTCCATTGCCGGCCACGTGGTGCTAATTGCTCCCGGTGGTTAACCGGAAAAGCAAACAGTGCCCCCCCTTGTTACTTAGGTGGGGTGTGCAGGGGTCATTTAAAAAAAAAAAAAAAAAGAAAGAATTATAGATATATATTTTGAAGTCCCACGTTGCCCAGGGTCAATAAAAAAAAAAAAAAAAAAGTTAAATCGCGCGGAGCGGATCCGGTGGGTTGGTTCTTCCAGCCTCCTCTTCATATGTCTGCCAAGGCAAAGCAAGGGGGCCCCAGGCAAAAGAAAAAGTCTGGGCAGGCTCCCTCTGGTGGGACAGGAGCGCGTGGGGCATCTTCCATAGGGCCTGACCAACCGCAGGCCCAGGGGAGAAGAGGTGGGTCCAGGGCTTCAGGAGGGCCTCCTGAGCCGCCTGCCCCTGTCACCCGGGGGCGGGGGGAGGTCCGGGGTAGAGCCCCTAGCCAGCGCAGGGCTTCTAAGAGGGGCCCGGGTTCGGTAGGCGGCTTGGGCCTTGATGGGCAAGCGCAGAGGGGTTGTTCTGTGGCCCCAGTTGGGCGGGGTGGTTAGGGGCGGGCTAGGGGGACAGCAGGAGGAACTCCTGGATCGAGGGGGGCTCCCGGGTCCCTGGGCGGCAGTGGTGTTGCCCAGGCTCCTGTAATGGGAGGGGAAGGGGCCAGCCAGCAGGGGGGCGTTACCACCTGGGGGCCAGCGGGTCCAGGGAGTTTATCGGCCGGGGCAGGAGGAGGTTTCCCGCCAGCTTGGGAGCATTGGCAGAGGGGGGGTCAAGGCTCTTCTCGTGCAGAGTGGCTAGGAGCGTGGCAGCCTCCGTGGGCTATGGCAGGGGTTCCTTCACCTTTTCCTGTTTTTTCTCCGCAGGTACCTACCGGTTGGCACTACGCGGGGCATCCTTGGACGGCAGCTGGTGGACCGACGGAGTGTGGGACGGTGACTGCTGGGGGGAGTCCCTTGCCAGGTGGGGCAAGTGGAGGATCTGCCGCTTCAGCTTCGGTGCAACGGGCGCCTGGAGCTGCTGCCGAGGTGGTGTCTACGGCTGCAGGTGAGTTGGATGCGGGCGTAGCGACAGGTGCGGCTGGTGTTGCGGAGGGGGGTGATGCTAGGGCGGCCGAAAAAGGGAGGAAGCGGTCGCGGAGGAGTGGGCGGCATTCCTGTCATCGGCGACGGCGTTCAGGATCCTCCTCTTCGTCCACCTCGGAGTTTTCATCCAGTTCCATCTCCGATAGAGGGGGTCGGGGTCGGGGGGGTAAGGGAGATCCGGAAAAGGCTGTACCGGTGGGAGCGGCGCCTTCGGTGGTGGCTTTCTCGGAGTTATGGGAGGGAGTGCCGAAGAATCTTCGGAGGAGGATTGTTAAGCGTCGCTACTTAGATATATTCTGTTTATTAGAGGGTAGAAAACGGTCGGGGGATAGTCGGAGGAAGAGGAAGGAGGACGAAAAGGCGGGTAGGGTTAGGAGAGTAGCGCGGAACGTCATCAACTGGACGCGTTTATTTCTGCGTTTAGCTAGTGTATGGGGCCACGCGCATCCGGATCAGTACGGGATGCTCTTGGCGTATGCGGATTCCATCTTAGAGGCGTCTCAGACTCATGAAGGTTGGGCTTGGCTCAACTATGATGAGAAATTTCGGGATAAGATGGAAGAGAATCACCTGCTGTCCTGGGGGACGCAAGACATCAATCTGTGGCTGACGCAGATGGCGATCAGACCTAGTGGAGGGGGTTCCGGCGGGCAAAAGGGCGGACTGCCTGGCCCTGTGAGGGTGGACAGGCCCTTTCGAGCTGGCGTGCCCCCTGCGTTGCCGAGGACCACTGGGGGGGGGGTGCGGGTGACTTGTGCTGGCGGTTCAACAAGTCTTCCTGCCCCTTTCCGGATTGCAAATTCCGGCACGCCTGCTCCATCTGTACGGGCAGCCACTCCGCGATCAAATGTGTCAAAAAGAGTGGCGGGGGCGCCGCGCCCCCCCCTCCCAGGCAATAGACGCCTGTTGAGTTTGGCTCCCACTCCGATTGCAATTGATGTTCTGGGTCCCTGGCTTAGGAGATATCCTAAGCGACAGGTCAGCAGCAGTTTAGAGAATGGTTTTAGGAATGGTTTTCTTATACCGGTGGTCGGCAGTGTGGAGGTAGCCACCGCACGGAATTCGCCTTCAGTCCGGCGTTTTGTGCATTTGGTCAAGGATAAGTTGGCAGCTGAGATTGCTTTGGGTAGGATAGCGGGCCCTTTCTGCGAACAGCCTTTTGCGGAATTAGTGGTATCTCTGCTGGGTATTATCCCAAAGAAGGAGCCGGGCAAGTATCGCTTGATACATAATCTATCCTTTCCTATTGGTTCCTCGGTCAATGATCACATTCCTAAGGGATTGTGCGCGGTTCGCTATGCCTCCTTTGATGACGCGGTTGAACTGGTGAGAGCCTGTGGGTCGGAATGCTTGTTGGCAAAAGTGGATATTGAATCCGCCTTCCGGTTATTGCCCGTGCATCCGTCGTCATTTCATTTGTTGGGGTTCTGCTTTGAAGACCAATTTTATTTCGACAAATGCATGCCGATGGGTTGCTCGATTTCCTGTGCGTATTTCGAACAGTTTAGCTCCTTTTTGCATTGGGCCTTTGTCAAATGAATGGGGTGTAGTGCGGTCGTGCATTACTTGGACGACTTCCTTTTCATTGGGCCGGCGCATACGGGGCAATGTAAGGCGTTGCTGGACGGTTTTGTACAACTAGCCCAGCTTTGGGGGGTTCCCTTAGCGTCAGGAAAAACCGAGGGTCCAGCGACTACCCTTACATTTTTGGGTGTGGAGCTGGATTCAGTAGCGCGTGTGGCTCGCCTGCCAAATGAGAAAGTTGAGAGGTTGCGAGTGTTAGTGGCGAATGCGATGGTTTCAAGCAAGCTGACATTGCGTGAGATGCAGTCCTTGATTGGTTCGCTTAATTTTGCTTGCAGAGTTATTCCGATGGGGCGAGTGTTCTTGCGTCGTTTATCAGCTGTTACGGCGGGTGTGGTGAAGCCTCATCACCGGATTAGGATGTCACGCAGCCTGCGGGCAGACCTCAGGATATGGGATGAGTTTTTAAGTAACTTCAACGGAACCATGGTGCTGAGGGGCCGCGAGGAGACTTCGGCGGAGCTGCAATTGTTTACGGATGCGGCGGGGGGTGTGGGCCTGGGAATTTATTTTGGGGGAGCTTGGTGTGCGGCGGGGTGGCCACAGTCCTGGCAGGATGCAGGCCTGACGAATAATATTACCTTCCTGGAGTTGTTCCCAGTTTTGGTGGTAATGTCATTATGGCCGGACAGACTTCGCAATCGTCAAGTTACTTGGTGGTGCGACAATGAAGCGGTGGTGTCAGTGATCAATAATTATTCCCCACGGTGTCGGCCTGTCGCCGACTTGATGCGGCAGGTGGTGCTCGCCTGTTTGCGGTTGAATTTGGTGATTAGGGCTCGGCATATTCCTGGTAGTCATAACATGATTGCTGATGCTCTTTCTCGTTTTAAGTGGGAACTGTTTCGAACCTTGGCGCCGGAGGCGGACGAGGAGGGAGCGTCGGTCCCGGCTCACCTTTGGCGAATTGGCCTCGGGACATGATGGACCTGCTTCAAAATTCAGTTGCTCCGGCGACGTGGGTGGCTTATCAGCGAGGCTGCGACAGCGTGGTGTCCTTCCTGGTACTTCAGGGGTGGCAAGGTGGTCCAGCGTCAGATCAGCTTGTGGGTCAGTATGTGCTGGCATCGAAGGCGGAGGGACTGTCGCGGGCTACCGTTCGGAGGAATCTGGCGGGGTTTTCCTTTTTTGCACGCGCAATGGGGTGGAGAGCAACAGGTGGGGGATTTTTAACGCATATGCTTCTGCGTGGTTGGGAGCGATCCAGCCCTTCGTGGGGTGACTGGCGGCGCCCTATCACGCACGAACTGCTTCGGCGGTTATGCAGTGTTTTGCCTCAGGTTGTTTCCTCCTCCTATGAAGGGGTGCTTTTCCACGCGGTGTTTTCATTGGCTGTTTTCGGCGCTTTTCGGGTGGGCGAGTTGGTTGCGGAGTCGGGTAAGAATTGCACCGGGAGGGAGGTGCAGATACATCACGTGCAATTCATCGGGGGAGGGGTTTGTATCCATCTTGCTCGTTCGAAGACGGATCAGGTGGGGCGAGGTGCATGGGTGGCCTTGGCAGCGGTCCCAGGCTCCCCTTCGTGCCCCGTGGCGTTATTGCAAGCGTACTTAAGCGTACGCCCGGCCACCAGCGGTAGCCTGTTTATGCATCGGGATGCGCGGGTTCTTACGCGTTTCCAATTTTCGGCAGTTCTGCGACTGTCGTTGGGGAGGTTGGGTGAGGACACAGGTGCGTTTGCCCCTCACTCGTTCCGGATTGGGGCGGCAACCAGCGCTGCAGTTGCTGGATTATCGGATCCGGAGATACAACGGATCGGGAGATGGCGGTCGCGGGCTTTCCTCAGCTATGTGCGTCCGGAGGACATGGGGGGGGTCACTAACTTGTTTGTTTCTTCTTTATTTGCAGATGCAAGCCGAGGAGCATGTTGCTGCTGGGTGGTTGGCCATTCCTTCGTTTTCTGGGCTGGTCGGCGAGCAGCGACACGGCCGATCGGGTCAGATTTGGGACTTACTGAGCTCGCGGTGACCGTCTCATGGCTGGGCGAGCGCGGACTCCGGTGGATCCAGTTTTTGCCTTTGCTGCGGCATCACCAGCGTTCCAGATGTGCCCCGGACATTTTGCTGATCCATTTGGGTGGCAACGATTTAGTTTCGTGGACTTGTCGACAGTTGATTCGGGCTGTCAAAAAGGACTTGGGGGAGGTGATGGGGATGTTTCCGGGAGTGTTATTGTTGTGGTCTGATATCATTCCAAGGCCTTCCTGTTGGGCGCAACGGCGGTGGTCACGGGGCGTGACAAAGATTAACCGTCAAATTGGCAGATGGGTGGGTGAGCAAGGGGGTGGGCAAATTCTACACCCTTGGGTTGACGTGGAGTGCTCGGGCCTGTATCGCCCAGACGGCGTGCACTTGTCCCCGGTAGGGTTGGATTTACTTCTCAATGATTGGCAGGAGGCCTTGGAAGGTATTAGGTTTCGGGTTGGGGCTGGTCGCAGCTTACCTTTGGGGGGCGGCTCCGGTCGTGGCTGACCTGAGCCGGTGGCGGGATCCCGGAAGTTTCCGGGGTCCGGAGCCGGAGGCAAGCAGGGGGGCGGGGGTAGGGTACCCCCGACCCGGTTAATCCCTCAGTTTTTTGCTAATAATATGGCGAAGCCGGAAGAGGGAGGACGTGGAAAATTATTGGGCCTGTGCCCGGGGGAAGCGGACGCAGCGTCACCTTGCTACTAACATGGCTGGTGATGGCTCGGTCTGCTTGGCAGGGGGGGGGGGGAGTTATACTGTTTTATATTTGTATTTAAATGGTTTGTTAAAAAGGTTATTAAAGCTGCGACCAGTTTTGAAATCCAAAATGTTGTCATGTGGTTGTTAACATGTACTGGCTTGGAGTAAATGAAAGGGGTGGTGATGAGGGGCGGAGGGTGACGTGTCTGCCTTACCCGGTTAATGAATTTAGCCTAAAATATAGTATTAATGACATGGCATTTAAAGATTGAAAGCCTATAGTCGGGAATGCAATATGTTTTAAAGCCATTTTACATCATTTCTTTATATGGCGATCGATGATATAAGTTTTGCAGAACCCTAATGGTATGGTAAAAATGATAAGCAAGCTGATAATTTGGAAAGCAATACGTTCCAATTGCAGTGTAGTTTTTATTTAAAACACAAGAAAAACTAATAAAAAGTAAAAACACCTTTAAAAAAAAAAGTAGCGATATTACAGATCATTGATGTATTGAAGGCAGTTCACTGTATCATATAAGTGAATGCAGTTTGTAGCCACATTCGATTCTGAGATCTGATCGCTATCATTAAAATAATGTGATTGTAGAATAAGAAGTTGGTCTATGGTAAATGAGTGGAGCTTATTACATAAATTTTGGCTATATCCCATTGTGAGAGTACAGTATTTGTCTGTGGGCCCCGGCTCTCATGGCTCCGCTTCCGAGAATCCGTTTCAAAGACCCGGAGACCTTACTGCGTTTCAGGAGGATTCTGTGGAAGTGGTCACTGACCGGACGACCTTGCTTGTAAACCTGGCTCTAGAGCTGAATAAGTCATTAGTTCTTTGGGCTTTCTTTAGAAATTTCAATGTAACTTTCTTATGCTCAAAAGCTTATATGTTTCCTGATCTTTCACATGTAACCCAGCTGAGGAGGAAGGAATTCCTTGGTCTAAGACGTAGGGTCCTTTCTCTAGGGGGGAGTTTTGTTTTACGATTTCCTTCTCATTATATGATTACTTACAAAGATAATGTTTTTCTTTTCTTTGAGCCCAGTCAGTTACTAGATTTTCTGGTAGCTAGGGAGGATATTGTGGTGAATACTCTCATCCTTGCTTTAAATTTTCTTTTTTCTGTTATGATGTTAAATTTTACCTGATGACACTAGTATTGCCTATTAGTATGGTCTAAAAATGATGATAGATTTTTCTGTATTTTTTCTTATGCTTCTCTTTGAATATAGTGCACCATCTTATTTCTGTCATTCTTGTTTTACTTAAATGTTGTGAAATTAATATAAATTTATAAATTTAAAAAAAGGTTTTCTCCCATGTGTGGGTTCTATGATACAGCACTAGATGTCCTTTTTTGAGGAAACATTTCCTACAATCAATACAACTAAGTGGTTTCTCCCTCATGTGGTTTCTAAGATGCTGCACTAGTTCTGCTTTCATGAGGAAATATTTCCCATATTCAGTACTACTAAAAGGTTTCTTCCCTGTGTGCGTTCTGATGCCGCACTAGACGTGCTTTTGTGAGGAAGCATTTCTCACATTCAGTACAACTAAAAGGTTTCTCCCCTGTGTGGGTTCTATGATGCTGCACTAGATATGCTTTTCTGGGGAAACATTTCCCACAATCAGTACAACTAAAAGGTTTCTCCCCTGTGTGGGTTCTATGATGCTGCACTAGATGTGCTTTTCTGGGGAAACATTTCCCACAATCAGTACAACTAAAAGGTTTCTCCCCTGTGTGGGTTCTGTGATGCCGCGCTAGATATGTTTTCAGGAGGAAACATTTCCCACATTCAGTACAACTAAAAGGTTTCTCCCCCGTGTGGCTTCTATGATGCAGCACTAGGTTTTCTTTCCTGGAGAAACATTTCCCACATTCAGTACAACTAAAAGGTTTCTCCCCTGTGTGGGTTCTGTGATGCAGCACTAGATGTCTTTTCGTGATGAAACATTTCCCACATTCAGTACAATGAAAAGGTTTCTCCCCTGTGTGGGTTCTATGATGCTGCACTAGATGTGTTTTCTTGAGGAAACCTTTCCCACATTCAGTACAACTAAAAGGTTTCTCCCCTGTGTGGGTTCTGTGATGCAGCACTAGTTCTGCTTTTCTGTGGAAACATTTCCCACATTCAGTACATTTAAAATGTTTCTCCCCGGTGTGGTTTTTAAGATGCTCCACAAGTTGTGAGCTTCTGAGGAAAGATTTCTCACATTCAGTGCAGTGAAATCTTTTTTCAGCCCTGTGGATTTTCTGGTGCATTGTTACGGATTTCTTAAAAGTGAAATTTCTTCCACATTCAGGGTTTTTAAAATATGTAGAACGCCTCTCTGTTGGGGTAGTGTCCACTGCTGTGTGGGTTTTCAGGTGGCTTCTTATGCAATCACTATGATTGAAACCACTCTCACACTCAGTACATGGAAAACGTCTCTCTTGCGTTTCAGACTTTAGGTGGAGCGCTGGGTGCACCTCGTGTGTGAAAGAGTTTCCCCATTCTTCTCTCTTCTCCTCTCTCTTCTTTTCCTGTGTGACCCTGTCACCTGCTGGACATAAAAAGAAGGCATTAATCACGTGTTGGTACCACAGAGGTACTTATGGGTCTCCTGATCCCAAACTCCCTGCTCTGAGATTATTCCACATCTCTGACCAATCAGCTGTGAATTTCATGATCTCTTGATGTTCCTCCTTTCATACAAAAGAGCAAAGCAATTTGCATTAAAATTAATAATTACAAATTATTGGCCAGTGTTCAAGGCACCTTCTATATGTAAACACAAAAATATATAATGGCAGATAAAGACCATACGGCCTCTCCCTTCTGCCCTTCCATAGCATCTTTGACTCTACTCTCTCCTTCTCTGCAGCATCCAAAAGATAGCTAAAACCTGTCACTTCTTTCTCTATAACATCAGAAACATTTGTCCCTTCCTCTCTACACAAACTACTGAGACCCTCATCTGCTACTACTGAACATTTGTATAGCGCTACAAGACATATGCAGCGCTGCACAGACACATGTAAAAGACAGTCCCTGCTGTCAGAGCTTAAAATCTAGTCAAGACAGACAATACAGTAGCTGTAGACATGGGATACAAACTAGGGGGAAAGTAAGGAAACACAAAGGAGATCAGGCGACTCAACCTACAAAAGCAGCAGTGAAGAGGTGAGTTTTGATCCTCAATTTGAGAAGGGCCAGTGAAGGCGTCTTATGTACAGACTCAGGTAGTTTATTCCAGGCATAAGGAGTAGTAAGGCGAAAGAAGCAAAGTCTGGAGTTAGTAAGTGAAGAGAAGGGCACAGATAGAAGAGGTTTGCAAGAAGAGCCGAGTTCCCCAGGGGGGTTGTAGGGAGAGAAAAAGAGAGGAGAGGTAGTCAAGAGCTGCAGAGTGAATGCACTTACAGATCAGCAGGAGTAGTAGTTTGGCAATGAAGTGACTTGAGAATGTGGGTAACATGAGCATGATGAGGCTGGCGGAAGATTAGGCGCGCAGCAGAGTGTTGAACAGATTGAAGGGGAGAGAGATGATTCAGAGGGAGACCAGCAAGGAGCAGGTAACAATATTCTAGAGGCAGATGACAAGTGTTTTATTATCCACAGAGACTGAAAAAAGAGGTAGGGGAGACGAGGCTTAGAGGGAAATATATGAATCTCAGTTTTGGCCGTGTCTCTAATTTCATGCGTCGGTGAGACATCCAAGCAGAAATGTCAGAAAGGTAGACAGAGATCCGGGTCTGGATTGCCAGAGAGATTTCAGGCGTAGAGTGGTAGATCTGGGAGTCATCAGCATAAAGATGGTACTGAAAGCCTTGGGAAGAGATGAGTGCATCAAGGGACGGGGTATAGAGAGAGATAAGGAGTGTGCCCAAGACAGATCCTTGGGGTACAGCAACTGAGAGCGGGATAGCAGCAGAGGAGGATCCACCAAAACAAACACTGAAAGAGTGATGGGAGAGATAAGAGAACCAGGACAGTACAGATCCCTTAAAACCAAGCGAGGACAAGGTATCGAGGAGTAGCAGTAGTAATACTTTGGAGGAAAGATGGGAGAGAGGAGATATGACAGAGATGTTTTAATATCTCCGTGGCATAAATGCTCAGGAGGAGAGCCTCTTTCAAATGAAAGCAAGCTCTGCAATTAGGAGACAATTTATTTTATTTATTTAACAAGTTTTTTATACCGCCTTCTGGTAAAATCAAAGTTGTTTACATTAAAACAAACATTACACAGAACTCAATGTGTAAACTCAGATAGGGGTGACATTCAGGGTTTGCACAGAAGCAAAACATATGCATTGCAATATATGTACAAGGGTTAGATATTGTTTTAGGCATGTGAGATGAGGGGCAAGAACTGGGTATTGTCTCTGAAGTGATCAGGGAAAAGGAAGATTCTGAGATGTTTTCTGAAGTCCTTTAAGTCCTTGGTTATCCTGACGTTCTCTAGCAGAGAATTCCAGATGGTGGGTGCCGCTAATGAAAGAGCCCTCTTCATTGGTGTAAGAACTAGGAGCTGAAATGGTTTTCTCTGGTGCTCTGTCTCTTAGGTCTGCTGTTTAGTTTTGTGCATATCAGTTCCCATAGAATTCAAGCTGATGTGTTGTTTCTTATCTTGAAGACAGTAAAGCAATTTTGTATCTGGCAGTGAGGTAATTGGTAGTCAGTGAAGCTGATATAAGAGCGGTGTTATGTGATCATGTTTGGTGGATCCTGTGATGATGCAGCAGCCTTGTTCTGGGATAGTTGCAAGGGATGAGTGGTTTGAGCTGTAAGACCTTGAAAAAGGGAGTTACAATAGTCCAGCAAGGGGATTATAACTGCTTGACAGACCGTGCAGAAGTGATCCAGACTGAGGAGGGGTTTTAGTCTTCAGATAATAGCGAGCTTTTGGAATGCGCTCCTGGAGGTTCTGTTGATGTGGGCTTGTAAGTTTAGAAAGCGATCAAGGGTGATACCAAGGTAGCATACTTCTTCTTTTACTGGGATTAGAGTGTCCGTGAAGGAGACTGATGATGGGGAGTAAAGGAAGAGTCCCGTGTTATGAACAGTGCCTCAGATTTTTTGAAGTTGACTTGGAGGTTATTGGAAGCCAGCCAGTTGCTCAACTCCTGTAGGCATTTAGTGATAGCTCTATAGTCTGGCCTGTCAAGATGGATAGGGGAATAGACCATGATGTCATCTGCATAAATGGCATAGTTAATTTTGTGCTGCTTAAAGATGCTGCAAACTGGTTGTAAGTAGATGTTGAAGAGGAGGGCAGGAGGGGAAGACCCTTGCAGGACTCCCTGTGTTGTGTTGAACGGAGTGGAGGTGTTTGAACGAACTTTGACCTTTTGTTGTTTGTTGCCGAGGTAGGAATGAAACCAGCTGAATGTTGTGCTGTGAACTCCAATGTTAGCTAGTCAGTTTAAGAGGATGCTGTGTGATATGGTGACGAAGGCCAAGGAGATGTCAACAAAGACAAGTAGGAATCCAGTTTTTATGTTGTCGATTCCTCTTAGGAGTATGTTGAAAAGATGTATGAGAGTCTCAACACTATGGTTAGGACAGAATTCATGTGAGTGTGGATCCAGAGGGCATACAGGTCAATGAGTTGATTTTGATGTACATAGTTAATCTCAGTTGATTTCCAAGTTAAAGTTCCAGTTCATTGTAAGTGCCCCCGGCACAACCTTGTTTTATGTGAACCGCGCTGATTTTTAAGAGTGCGGTATATAAGAAACAATAAATAAATAAATATGGCCTTGCAGTTATCTCTGCACAACCTTTTCAATTATTTTGGATAGAAAGGGCAGGCTGGAAATAGGGCAGTAAGTTGCAGGAACAGAGCTGTTGTTGAATTGTTTTTTTTGGATGAGTCAGATGTTAACTTGTTTGAGAGCAGGGGCATGTATCCTTGAGATAGGGATGAGCCTAAGGTTGACAACTTCGTCCTTGACTGATTTATTCCACATGACTGGGTAGGAGTCAGAGGGCGCTGTACTGGTGTTTAAGGCAGCGATGGTGTGGAATATTTGTTCCGTAGTTCAGCACCATTTGTGTTTGACATTGGGTTCTGCAGTTGAGGTGTTGGAGGTGTTTGGCAGTGAAGTTCTTAATGGTGGTTTGTTCTTGTTGATAAGTAAATCTGCAAAGATTTGGGATGGATAGTGTCTTTGTGGGATGGATCCTTTGTGAGGGTGCGGACAATTTCAAATAGCTTTCGAGGCTTGTTGCTGGCTTTTAAGATAAGGTTGGTGTGGTATTCTCGTTTGTGCTTGTTGATCAGATCATTGTAGTCTCTTTGCATTTTCTGGTATTGAAGAAGGGTGGCTTGTGACCAGTCATGTTTCCATTTATGCTCTAGTTTTCATTTCTTTTCTCTTATTGAGTCAGAGTACCATGGGGCAGATTTGTATCTTTTGTCTCTATTTCCAAGATTTGGACGGTAAGGAGCCTTTGCTGCTGCATTGATGATGGAGTTCCAGGTTTTAATTGCCTGATCTGGATCTGCGAACTCTTGGGGGAGGCTGGGAAGGATATCTTTGAGGAATTGGTCTTGGTTATATCCTTTAAATCTTCTTTCAGAGTTGGGTATTCTCTGTGATTTTCCTTGCTGGGGGAGGTGAATCTTGAAGTGTATAGCATGGTGATCTGACCAGGGTAATGGTATGGCAAGAGAGGTCGTTATGCTGTCCTGTGAGTGAAGGTTCTTTGGGACAAAGATGAGTTCCAGAGTAGAGCCTGAATAGTGAGAGGCACCCTTGAGGATTTGGCAGAACTTAAGTGATTCCATTGCATTGTGGAAAACAGCTTCTTCTCTGCTAGGTGCAAAGCTCAGGTTTAGTTTGCCTAGTAGTATAAGTGGAGGAGAGTTGACCGAACATTCGGCTTCGAGGATGTTGAATGTCTCATCAGCGGGAGCATTTGGGGCTCTGTAGGCAAGACAAATGTCTAGGTGTCTGTTTTCTATCATGATTAAGGTTAAATTAGACTTACCTGCTAATTGTTGTTCCTTAAAGAACTCTAGTCCAGTCCCGGAACCATAGAGTTTAGAATCTCCTCCAGCAGCCTTGGAGACTGAAATACATCATCGCTTTGCTGGCACCAGTATAAGTAGGCAAGGACCGCCCCTTCTCACTAGTACCTATTGACAAAGCACACTCAGCAAAGCAACAAATAAGTAGATTAAACAAGAATACATTCAATAACCATGGAAAATAACTTGTAACCTATATATATACAGGTTTTGTTTTGTTTTTTTATAAACACCAGATACTACCCCCTCAGTATAGGATGGGCAGCCAACAGCGCTACGCAAGAGGGTCCTCCAACGGCTTCATCCCGCGCCTCGAAGAAGTTAGGCAACGAAGAACACCCGTGGGACCCCAAAAATTCAGGCTGGTGATCCTTCAAAAAATGCAGGGAGGGATCCGGGACTGGACTAGAGTTCCTTAAGGAACAACAATTAGCAGGTAAGTCTAATTTAACCTTCCTTTTCGTCCCTCTAGTCCAGTCCCGGAACCATAGAGGATGTAACAGAGCAGTGAATATCAACGTGATGGACATGCAAGCCCAGCCTGAAGCACCAATGAACCAAAACGCCCATCCTCCGCCGATAAAACATCTAAGCAATAATGCTTAGCAAAAAAATGCAAGGACGACCAAGTTGCCGCCCTACAAATGTCGCCGACAGGAACCAAACTGAACTCCTCCCAAGATGCCGCTTGAGCCCGAGTCGAATGAGCCCTAAGACCCTCCGGAACCAACTTGCCCTTCAGTTTCCTTTAACCAACGCGAAATAGATGACTTCGCTGCCGCCTCCCCTTTCCGCGGCCCTCTGAACGCCACAAAAAGCCTGTCCGACTGCTGAAAGGATGCTGTCCGAGAGAGATACCTCTTCAGAATCCTGTGCGCATCCAACCGATGCAGCTTGCCTTCCGAGCCTGCCTGTTGTCACTCCGAGAACACAGGGCAAGAGACTACTTGGTTAACATGAAACGCGGACACCACTTTGGGCAAGAACGCCGGAATGGTACGCAGAACCACCTTGTGGTCGGAAAAAGAGAGATATGGCTCCCTACAAGACAAGGCCTGCAACTCCGAGATCCGCCTCGCCGAACAAATAGCCACCAGGAAAACAGTTTTCAACGTGAGATCTTTTAGCGAAGCTTTGGACAACGGTTCAAACGGATGAGCAAGCAAGGCCTCTAACACCAAATTCAAGTCCCACGGGAGTACAGCACAGTGCCGCGGCGGCCGCATGAGCAACACTGCCCTCAAAAACCACCTGACATCAGCATGTGCCCCTAGAGACTGCCCTTGCACCTTGCCACGGTAACAGGAAATGGCAGCCAACTGCACGCGCAACGAATTAGCTGCCAAACCCTTGTCCACTCCATCCTGCAAGAAGGAAAGGATCTGAGACACCGAAGCACCTAACGGACGCACCGTACGCTCCGTACACCAAGCTTCAAAGACACGCCAGACCCGTATGTACGCCAGAGACGTGGAACGCCTGCGCACCTTCAGCAAGGTCGAAACGACCGCCGCCGAATATCCCTTAGCAGTCATCCGAGCCCTTTCAAGAGCCATGCCGTAAGTGAGAACCGAGCCACCTGAGGCATGCGCAATGGACCCTGACACAACAGATCGCTCCGCTGAGGCAGCCTCCACGGTTGATCCGCCAACAGCCGCACTAAATCCACGTACCACGGTCGCCTGGGCCAATCGGGTGCCACTAGCACCACCAGGCCCCGATGTCGCTCTATGCGCTGCACCACTCGGCCTATCAGAGCCCAAGGCGGGAAGACATATAGAAGACCTCCTTCCGGCCACCGCTGCGCTAGCGCATCGAGCCCTTCTGACATCCGCTCTCGTCGCCTGCTGAAAAATCGCTCTACCTTCGCTGACTCGAAGCTTGCCATGAGATCCATCAGAGGAATCCCCCATTGCTTCACCAGGAGCGCAAAGACCTCTGGATGCAGAACCCACTCTCCCGGGTCCACCCTTCGACGACTCAGAAAATCCACCTCGACATTGTCCACGCCTGCTACATGTTGCGCCGACAGGCTCTTCAGATGCGCTTCAGCCCAAGCGAGCAACTGCCTGGACTCACGCTGCCGGTGCCGCCCTGCCGATTTACGTAGGCAATGGTAGTCGTGTTGTCCGAGAGAACCCAAACCGCCTGCTGAGCAAGGCTCACTTGAAATGCCTGTAGGGCCAAAAACACCGCTCTCATTTCCCTCTCCACCAACGACCACTGACCCTGGGCAAACCGGCCCTCGCAATATGCTCACCATCCCAGAAGACTGGCATCCGTGGTCAACAGCCTCCAGGACGGAGGCTCTAAGGGCATGCCCGCTGCGAGATTCTCCGGCCGCAACCACCAAAGAAGATCCAGGCGCACCTCCAGAGGACAGGGCAGCCGTCGAGACAATGCATCGCGCTGATGAGATCAACGCCGGAGAAGTGCACTCTGCAACTTCCGCATATGTGCCCTGGCCCAGGGCACTACCTCGATTGCCGCTGCCATCGTTCCGAGCAACTGGAGATACTGCCACGCCGTGGGCACTGCCCACCAGAGAAAACGCCACACCAGCCTCCTCAATGCTTGCGCACGCTGATCCGGCAGGAATACTGCTGCTTGCCCTGTCTCGAACCTCGCTCCCAAGCACTCTAAAGATTGCGAGGGAGTCAACCTGCTCTTTGCAAAGTTGACCACCCAGCCCAGGCTTTGTAGTAACTGCACTACCTGGGCGGTGGCCTCCGTACTTTCTTCCCTGGATTTCGCATGAACCAACCAATCGTCCAAATAAGGATCAGGGGCATGCGATGGATGTCATCTACCTGGATTTCAGCAAAGCCTTTGATACTGTTCCTCATAGGAGGCTTGTCAACAAACTCAGTAGCTTGGGGATGGGTCCCAAGATGGTAAACTGGATTAGAAATTGTTTGACTGACAGACGACAGAAGGTGATTGTACATGGAGCTCACTCGGATGAGAGGAAGGTGATTAGCGGGGTGCCCCAGGGTTCGGTCCTGGGCCCGGCACTGTTCAATGTATTTGTGAGTGATATTGCTGAAGGACTGAATGGAAAAGTCTGTCTTTTTGCAGACGACACAAAAATTTGCAACAGAGTGGACTCCCCCGAGGGAGTGGTTAACATGAAGAAAGATCTACAAAAGCTGGAAGACTGGTCTAATGCTTGGCAACTACGATTTAATACAAAAAAGTGCAGTGTCATGCACTTGGGTAGCAGAAATCCAAGAGAAATGTACGCGATAGGGGGCGAAAGGTTGGTATGCACAATTCAGGAGAAAGACCTTGGTGTGATTATCTCTGCTGATCTCAAGGTGGCAAAACAGTGCGACAAGGCGGTGGCAAAAGCCAGGAGGATGTTGGGTTGCATACAAAGAGGGATTACCAGCAGAAAAGAAGAGGTACTTATGCCACTGTATAGGTCACTGGTGAGGCCTCACTTGGAATACTGTGTTCAGTTTTGGAGACCATATCTTGCAAAGGATGTAAAAAGACTGGAGACTGTTCAGAGGAAGGCGACCAAAATGATTTGGAGCCTGCATCAGAAGCCTTATGAGAAGAGACTTGAAGGCCTAAATAGTACACTTTGGAGGAAAGGAGGGACAGGGGAGATATGATTCAGACCTTTAAATACTTAAAGAGAAATGATGAACAAACTAACCTCTTCCAAAGACGGGGAACCTGTAAAACTAGAGGGCATAACATGAAACTGCAAGGGGGTAAATTGAAAGGCAATGTCAGGAAATATTTTTTCACTGAAAGGGTGGTGGATGCTTGGAATGCCCTCCCGATGGAAGTGGTATGGGCGAACACGGTGACGGAATTCAAAAAGGCATGGGACAAACACAGAGGATCCCTTTACAGAAATAGGATAAAAACAAAATAAACAGTACCATCTAACTTCTGAACCATATAACGTCTCAACAAATAGGGGTGTCCTACATGGAGTGGTGGGTTTACCCCTGAACAAGGATATGGGGAGGGGTGGCCTGCGCGGAGCGACAGGTGCACCTACTCTTGCCATCTTGCTGGGCAGACTGGATGGACCATGCTGGTCTTTATCTGCCGTCAACTACTATGTTACTATGGATGCACGAGCACGCCCTCCTTGCGAAGAGCCGCCGCCACGACTACCATGATATTGGTGAAAGTTCGGGGCGCCGTCGCCAGGCTGAAGGGCAACGCCTGAAACTGAAAATGCCCCATGGGAACCGCAAACCGCAGAAACCTCTGGTGCTCTTGCCGAATCGGGATATGTAGGTAAGCTTCCGTGAGGTCCAGAGAAGTCAGAAATTCTCCCTATCTGACTGCCGTGATGACGGAACGTAGTGTCTCCATGCGAAAGTGAGTGATCCAGAGACACCGATTTAGCCTCTTTAAATCGAGGATAGGGCGAAACGTGCCCTCCTTCTTCGGCACCACGAAATAGATGGAGTATCGACCGCAACCGCACTGGTCCGCCGGCACGGGAACTACCGCCCGGAGCTGCAATAACTGCTGCCACGTGTCTGCGACCGCTTGCCGCTTGAGAGGAGCCCTGCAAGGGGACAGAACAAAGGAATATAACACGGGACAGTGGAGTTCTAGAGCATAACCCTCTTGAATGACCTCCAAAACCCACTGATCTGACGTAATTTGGACCCAGGCAGGGTAAAATTCTCGCAAATGACCCCCCACGGGAACTACGTCCACCTGAGCCCGCCTCATCTCATTGTGGCTTCTTAATGGAGGAGGATTGGAAGGTGGAGAAACCTCTGCCGGCCCCTCTGAAACCACAAAACCCTTGGCTTCTAGCGGGAAACCTACCGCGCTGGGTCTGACTAAAGCGAGACGACCTAAAACGGCGAAACTCCCTAGGAGCCCCCCGAGATCCCGCAGTAGACCGGACCTGCTTCGGTTTATCCTCGGGAAGACGACCCCCTTTAGATTCATCGAGATCCTTGACCAATTTTTCCAAATCCTCCCCAAACAACAACTTCCCTCGAAAAGGAAGCTTGCTGAGACGAGCCTTGGAGGAACTGTCGGCCGCCCAATTTCGCAACCACAAATATCTGCACGCCGCTACCACCGAGGCCATACTCTTAGCCACGCCGCGGATGAGAACATAATGAATGTCCGCCAGATAAGAGGTCCCAGACTCCAAACGCGCCGCATCTTCCACCTGCGCTGCCCCCAGATCCCCTTGCAATCGTTGGGACCAGCGCAAACAGCCTCTCACTACCCAAGCCCCCATCACGACAGCCTGCATCGAGAGAGCGCACACATCAAAAACCTGCTTCAACAGCGTATCCAATCTCCTGTCCTGCACATCCTTCAAAGCTGCAGCGCCTTCAACCGGGATCGTAGTCTTCTTAGTCACCGCCAATACCGCCGCATCAACCTTGGGAGACCTAAAAAGTTCTCTATCCTGATCTGACAACGGATACAGCCGCGACAAGGCCCGGGACCCCCTCAGAGCCGATTCCGGCGAGTCCCATTCCTCCTGAATCATACCCCGAAACACTCTATGCAAGGGAAAGACCCAATGGGACGTCCGCACTGCCTGGAGCAGCGGATCCTCCAGAGCATCGTCCGGCGCCGCCGTCTCCGCAGGCATATTCAGTGATTTGAGAGTCTCGGCAATCAAGGCTGGAAGCTCTTCCCAACAAAATACCCTGATGACCCTACTCTGCTGTTCTGCGTCAGGCAACTCTCCCTCTTCCAACTCTTCACCCGAGGTGTTATCGAGGTCCACATCCTCCGCCCCCAGGTCCTCCCCTAGACGAGACGCTGAACCCTCATCATCCGTCCCTTTAGCAACCTTTGCAGGAGGAACGCCCTCTTCAGGTTGAACCAGGGACCCCCGGCGCTTCTGCCCCTCTGATTCCCGAGCCTGAGAAACCATCCCAGGTTGTAGGAGCGCAAAAGCCTGCTGCATGAGGGAAAAGAAATCCGGCAGGATCACCGGAGTCGAGCCTACCAGACTCGGCCCCTGCGAACCCGAGGATCCTGCCCCCGAGGAAGATCCCGGCCCCTGAAAGTCCAGAGACGGAAGTAATACTTCCGCTGCACTTATTGGAATTGTCTCACTGGCTGCGGCCGCGGCCGGGGCCGGTACTGCACTCTCCATAACCCTGGACTCCAGAGTGCAAGCCCCACACACACCGGAGCCTGCCAACAAGCCGCGCTTCGCCCCACAAACAACACAGAGTGGCTTTGCAGGCATATCAAGATAAAGACACCAGAGCCTCCACTCTACTGCCACCCCTGACTTCCACGGAGCTGCAGCAAAGCACAGAAAATGGAACCTTCAGCCAGGCTCTGCAAACCCCCGTTTTGTTTGTTTGTTTTTTTCACTACACCAGTCCACAGACCTCCCCCAAGTCAAGTCCTGCTGGTCTGCTGCCAAAACGAGGGCTAGAAAGCCAAAAACAAGCTTAAAAATCAAAACGGGACTTTTCAAAATGGCCACCGCTGTATTTTCCCGTCAAAATTGCCCTGCGGCCGACCACCCCACAAACCTAATCTTAAAACGCTATTAGCCCCTTACGTCAAAAGAAAAAAGATACCCCTCACTCACCACTCTGAAGCTCTGGTGAAGAAACTGAGTGAGACATGCAGCAGCCCCGCGGAGCTCAGCCTGCCTTTGGCTTCAGCTCAAACACTGGCAATCTTATCCTTTGCTGCCCTGCAGACTCTGGGCCACTGTAGTAAGCCTGCCACCTGCTCCTCACCCTTATAAGCGAGTTCGGGAGCAGGGAGGCACAGAACAACTCCTTTTAGCAGTCTGTACACTGCAGTGCTCGTTTAAGCAATGGGGCTCTTAAAAGTAAAGGAAGGGAGAAAGGGAGAGGAGGGGGCTGAAGAGAGAGATGGAGCCAGAGGAAGAATTCTCCTGCCCCAGCACAGCTCCTGCAATCAAAACAATGGAAGGACCCAGTAACTAAAACCAAATTGAAAACTAAATGACAGAAAAAAGAATGTATCCAATTTAGCTCTGCTTATTTGCCTAACTGAGCCCAGAACCAGGCTCAGGATCTCCTTCAGCTGCTTGGAGACTGAAAGTACTGGTGAGAAGGGGCGGTCCTTGCCTACTTATACTGGTGCCAGCAAAGCGATGATGTATTTCAGTCTCCAAGGCTGCTGGAGGAGATTCTAAACTCTATGGTTCCGGGACTGGACTAGAGGGACGAAAAGGAAGTCACAGTGTTTGTGGCTTACAGATCGGGATATTTTAAATTTAAATTTAAGGTCCAATCGCACCTCTCTTGCGGGTGCGCAGGCAGTTCAAGGCAGTATGGGATCGTGGAGTGATCTCAGATAGAATGACTTGGTCAGTGCTTTTTAGCCAGGATTCGGTGATGAAGAGGATGTCAGTTTGGTGATATTGAATATAGCCTATGATGGTGTTTCTTGTTTCAGACGGAGCTAGCATTGATTAGCCCAATGTTAATTGGAGTGATTAGTGTGTGAAGGGTGTGGTAGCCAGTTGTGTGAGTGTTGGTTTGAATTCCTATTAATCTGGGGGTTCGTCTGTTGGCATGCTTATGGGGATTCATCCATATGTGTGGGTGGCAAGGTGTGTGTAGTAGGGGAGATTGTAGGGCTGTTGTGGGTATGTTTATGGTATAGGTAGGTGTTGATGAGTGGCAGAGTAGGAGGTCAGCAGTGAGGTCTTCAAAGTTGTTGAGGTTTTTCAAGGTTGTTGGGCTTAGTGTTGGCAGCTTTTTGTTTGAGCTGATTTCTGCATACCTGCCTGTGTTCCCGGCCACGCCAAAGGGCACTCTGGCACAGACCCACCAGGTGTAGGCACGGCTGATAACTCTTCTTTTATAAATTGCTGTGTTGGGCCTGATTGGCCTTGAGATGGAGAGTGGGAAGGGTTTCATCCTCACACTTTCTTTCCTGATGCCAATCGGGGCTCTAAGTCCGAGGATGCAGTCCTGCAGCGCCTGATGGATGAGGGTGAATGGGGATAGACTCAGGAGTAATAAGCAGAAATATTTCTTTACAGAAAGACTGGCAGATGTGTGGAATAAATTCACAGTGCATGTAGTAGAGATTTATTTATTTAGACAGTTTTCTATACCACCTTATCCTTCAATCAAAGTGGTCACAACACAATTGGGGGATACATTTAACACGAGGGGATATGAGACAATACACTAATACTTACAAGGAACATGAGCAATGGAGGGTTAAGTGGAGATGAGACAGAATCTGAATTCAAGAAAGCAGGGAACAAACACATACGTGATGCTGAGAAAAATATACTTGAGCACAACAGGAAGCAATAGTTTTTAAGTAATGCTCTAGGATATTCCTCAAGGGATGAAATTATAGGAACCATCTATATATTTATGGGGTAAGGTAGGACAGATCCTGTGGGAGCCTTGAACTCAGTACTCCAGGGTTCACCGGACTCATCCCCCACTCCGCTCTGCAGGTTCTGTATCTAGAATTGAATTACATATTGATGATTTATAAAATACTGCTTATTGTACCTGATGGGTACTGGGTGAAAATATGTCTGGAAATTGCTATGTGAGCACATTTTCTGGATGTGTCCTATCTCTGGAACCTGGAAGAATGGTAGATACAGTATAATAGATCAGCCCCACCATCTGCTAGAAATGCAGATACAGTCGAACAGTCCTTACCCAGGGAGATCAGAGTCTCATAATTCTCCTTCATCACCTCCCTGTAAAGCTCCTTCTGCCCTTCATCTAAATACTCCCACTCCTCCTGGGAGAATGAGACAGCGATGTCCTCAAACGTCACCCGCATCTGAAACACAAACAAGAAACATACTCAAGGAAACGTGGAGGTGCTCAGGATACATTAGATATCGGCTGGCTTTATTCTCCTCCCCTAGAAATCCAAGGGAGCTCTGCATTTAAAACATGTAGGAACAGACATAGAGGCTATTGTTGGTCTCGAGAGTACCGGGGGCGGAAGCACATTGAATAGATCTCTCTGGCTAAGTTTTTATTCTTTATCTCTTGCTTGCTTTGAATAGTTTTAGCTGACTGTACCTCATTGGTCTTTTGGAATTACTGTAATTGCACTGCTTTACTTACTGCCTGTGTTTAACATAGTAACATAGTATATGACGGCAGATAAAACCCAGTATGGTTCATCTAGTCTGCTCAGCAAGGCAGCAAGAGTTGGTGAACCTGTCACTCTGTGTAGGTCAGCCCTACCCATTCCTTTGTTTAGGGGTATACCTAACCACGCCATCTAAGTCACTTCTATTTGTTATTTATTTATTTATTTATTTTATATACCGCGCTATTCGACATCAGTGCGGTTTACATGGAACATTGCATTGAACAGGGCATTATAACTTGGAGATAACTATTTTACAGGGAACATATAAGAACATTGTTGAAATATAAGAGATAGTTATATTTGTTTTGATTTTATCCTGTTGCTATGAAGGGATCCACTGTATCTGTCCCATGCCATTTTGAATTCTGTCACTGTATTTGCCCCCACCTTCCACCAGGAGGGCATTCCAAGATTCCACTATGTAGATTTCTTTAGCCTTTGAGAAAATATTGGATGCAATATAGGAATTACCTAGCTTTAATAAAAAATAAAAATAAATAAAAAATAGTTCAAATTTTAAGTCTATTATAGAAAAGTAGCTTTCAAAGAATATGTTTGGCCTGTATTGCAGACAGGTCTGTGCTCTGGTAGGTAACAACTGCCCTGCAGGGTCTCTGGCCTTGGAAATCAAACTCGTAGCTTACTGCCACTTATTTCTCACCCTCCCTCTCCTCACCCACCCACCCACCCCAAGGCTGGATGTTCTTAGTCACCCCAAGACACACAGTCACTTATCATAACTTTAGTGGAAAGCACATCTCTGTTGCTTTTTCATCTGGCAAATGCCCCATATTTGACACGCTAATCAAAGTTTTTTTTTTTAATCAGTGCAATAGCTGTGGTGCTTTTAATCCTCAGGAAAACAATTTACAGTTTTTGAGGTTGTTGTATTCATCATAAGCTATGTAAAATAGTTAATATTTTCTCTGTAAAATAGTTATGTGCTCAAAAATGTTCTTTGTAATTGATGTTTACCTTGTTCTCTGTAAACCACCACTGATCTCTGGAAGGGGCGGTATAGAAAAGTGCACAAATAAATAAATAAGCTATCTGCTATGGAAAAATAATTGATTCAATTGAGGAAAGACTTATCTGCAATGAAACAAACCTCCCCCATGATACAGCTTGCAAACAATCCATGCAACTCCCTCAAAAAATCCAGCAATGCAAGAATAAATGGATGACAGTGGTTCTGGCCAGTTATGACGCATTACACGGAGACACCAACTCCACCTCGAGATACCTTGCAGAATACCTTCTCTGCCTTGGTAAAGTAGGATTCTCCATTAATGGAAACTGAGGTGGCCTTAGACAAGAAAGTTGACATCGGTTTACAGACATCTAAACCATAATAGACAAAGAGAAGGCCTTATCTCAATGATCATTTCTATCAGCCTTTTTATTTAACATTTATCTCCAGGCAATCTGTAGTATCTTCCATAAGCTGAAAGTGGGGTATCACATCTATGCGGACGATATAGCATTATATCTCCCATTTTATAATGCAAGTCCTAACCTCCATCTGATAATGTCCTGCTTCAGTGAATTGTCAAAGTGGCTTAACTCCCATAATCTGCAGATTAATTTAAAGAAAACTGATATACTATAGGTAACCAGGAACAACTCCTCATCACGACATCTCCAAAGGGGAGAGGGAGACTAGCAAGGAGGAGGTTGCAATAGCCTAGACGGGAGGTAACTAAAGAGTGGATAAATGTCTTAGTAGTGTGTGTAGAAAGGAAGGGATAAATTTTGCAAGTGTTACAGAGAAAGAAGAGACAGGATTTAATTGTCTGCTGGATATGTGCAGAGAATGAAGTGTAAAGGTCTGAATGTCCACCTGTGTGCATGTGTATCTGGGTCTTATTTTCTGCAAATTGACACAAAAGAAACTGTGCAAAAGAAAGAGGGAGAGAGGAAAAGAGAATCCAAAGACATTGCAGGAAACCGAATCTGAGAGCGTGATGGTAGGGGAAAGAGGAGGAAGAGCCTTAGAGGCTTGCAAGGAATAAAGAGCAGAACTTTCTTTCCTGGACTGAGCAGTGCCAGCCTCATTTCCCTTTCTGCTTGCCCCATGCAGTGTGTGTGTCCCCGAGGCTGGATCTTGGCACTGCCTCCCCTGCTGCCAGCCTCCTGCCAGTCTCCTACCTGCTGAGCAGAAAACCCTGCGGCCATTCTCCTGCCCTTCTCTGGAACACGCCTTGCTTCTCTCTTTGCAAAGCTGATGGTGTGAATTTTGCTGGTGCTAGTAGGAAGCCTCTTTCCTGGTGGCTTCAGTGGGAGGAAGTGAGAACAGAGACAAAGGAAGAGAAGCTGGAGACCGAGTGCCCTCCCCCAGCCCTGGGAAGCCTGTGAAAGGGGCTGTACTAATGCTGGGTCATCTCACAGATCCACTTCCTGCGATATTCAGGCAGATAAAAACAGGGAAGGAGAGAGGAGTTACTAAAAACTGAATGCCCTGGAGGATTTCACCAGCCACAAAGCCCTATAAATAAACTACAGTTTGTCTAAGGTAGTCTCAGAGTGCACTCTGGGAGCTGTAGTCCTTCCTAGGGAATATTACTGTGTAGGAGTGACACAGTGCATTCTGGCTGTAGTCCTTCCTAGGAGAGGTTGCTGTATTGGAGTCTCAACAGTGCACTCTGAAAACTGTAGTGCTTCTTAACAGGGATTACTGTGTGGGAGAGTGACAGCGCACTCCGGGAGCTGTAGTCCTGACTAGGAGGAATAACTGTGTGAGAGAGTCACAGTGCACTCTGGGAGCGGTAGTCCTTCCCATAGAGATTACTGTGTGGGAGTGTCACAATGCATTCTAGGAGGTGTAGTCCTTCCTAGGAGGGATTACTGCGTGAGAGTGTCACAGTGCACTCTGGGTGCTGTAGTCCTTCCTAGGGAGTATTACTCTGTGGGAGTGTCACAATGCACTCTGGGAGATGTAGTCCTTCCTAGGGGGAATAATGATGTGGGAGTGTTACAGTGCACTCTGGGAGCTGTAGTCCTTCCTAGGAACGATTATTGTATGGGAGTGTCACAGTGCACTCTGGGAGATGGAGTCCTTCCTATGATGGATTACTGTGTGGGAGTCTCACAGTGTACTCTTGGAGGTGTAGTCCTTTCTAGCAGGGATTACTCTGTGAGTGAGTTAAGTGCACTCTGGGAGCTGTAGTCCTTCCTAGAGGTTACTACTGTTCGGGACTGTCACAGTGCACTCTGGGAGCTGTAATCCTTCCTAGGAGGGATTACTGTGTGGGAGTGTCAAGTGTACTCTGGGAGCTGTAGTCCTTCCTAGGGAGTATTATGGTGTGGGAGTGACACAGTGTACTCTGGGAGCTGTACTCTTTTCTAGCAGGGAATACTGTGTGGGAGAGTACAGTGCTCTCTGGGAGCTTTACTCCTTCGTATCGGTTATTACTATTTGGGAGTGTCACAGTGCACTCTGGGAGCTCTAGTCCTTCCTTGGAGGGATAACTGTGTGGAAGTGTCACAGTGCAGTCTGGGAGTTGAAGTTCTTCCTAGGAGGGATTGTTGTGTGAAAGTATCACAGTTAGGGTTGCCAACTTTTTCACCGAGAAAAACCCGACACCTGTGGCTCGCTATGCTCCACCCATTCTACTCCCCCAGTCCCGCCCCTGACCCGCCCCCAGCCCCACCCACAAAAATTACCGAGGATTCACTCACACCCCCCCCCTCAGTGCTGGTTCACTCACACCCCCCCTCCCCTCAGTGCTGGTTCACTTACCCCCACCCCCCCTTGCTGGTTCACTCACACCATCACCCCCCCTCCCCTGCTGGTTCACTCACACCAACCCCGCTCCCCTGCTGGTTCTCACCAACCCCCCTCCCATGCTGATTCACTCACACACACCCCCCTCCACTGCTGGTTCACTCACACCACCACCCCCCCCTTCCCCTGCTGGTTCACTCACCCACCCCCCTGTCACTCACTCACCCCCTCCTGCTGGGTCACTCACACCAAACCCCCCCTCCCTCCTGCTGGTTTAATCATACCATCACCACCCCCCCCTTGCTGGTTCACTCACACCCCTGCCCTGCCCTGCCCAAGCCGCTGCTTCTGCTTTGTACAGAGCAACGGCTGCAATACCCTTACTTTGAAAAGTAAAGAAACTGTGTGAGCAGCCCTCCGGTCATCGCAGAGCCCGAGGAAGTGATGTCATGGGGGCGGGCTCCTCACGGGCTGTCTTTCCTTTTCAAATTAACTTTAGCTGCAATAAAGTTAATTTGAAAGGAAAGACAGCCTGTGAGGAACCCGCCCCCATGACATCACTTCCTCGGGCTCTGCCATGACCGGAGGGCTCCTCATACAGTTTCTTTACTTTTCAAAGTAAGTGTAGTGCAGCCGCTGCTCTGTACAAAGCAGAAGCAGCGGCTGCACTATTATGGGGAATCGTGTTCGCGTTCGCATTCGTGCAGCGGACTTCGGGAGGAAAGCCGGTTTTTTGCTCTGGCCGCTCCCGATCTTGCGGCCAGAGCAAAAAACCGGCTTTTCAACGGCCGATTTGACATCTGTGCCGGCAGCCGGCCTGGCCATGGAAAAACCGGCCAGGCCGGCTGAAAACCGGCCGGTTGGCAACCCTAATCACAGTGCACTCTGAGAGCTATTGTCCTTCCTAGGAGGGATTACTGTTTGCAAGTGTCACAGTGCATTCTGGGAGCTGTATTTCTTCCTAGGAGGGATTACTGTGCGGGAGTGTCACAGTGCTCTCTGGGAGCTGTAGTCCTTCCTAGAAGGGATTACTGTGTGCCAGTGTCACAGTGCACTCTGGGTGATGTAGGCCTTCCTAGGGAGTATTACTGTGTGACAGTGTCGCAGCACACTCTCTGAGTTGTAGTACTTAATAGGAGGGATTACTGAGTAGGAGTTTCACAGTGTACTCTGGCAGCGGTAGTCCTTCCCATAGGGTTTACTGTGTGGGAGTGTCACAATGCATTCTAGGAGCTGTAGTCCTTCCTAGGGATATTACTCTGTGGGAGTGTCACAGTGCACTTTGGGAGCTGTAGGCCTTCCTAGGGGGAATAATGGTGTGGCAGTGTCACGGTACCCTGTGGGAGCTGTAGTGCTTCCTAGGATTGATTACTGTGTGGGTGTGTCACAGTGCACTCTGGGAGATGTAGTCCTTCCTAGGGGGGAATAATGATGTGGGAGTGTCACAGTGCACTCTGGGAGATGTAGTCCTTCCTAATGGGAATAATGATGTGGGAGTGTCACAGTGCACTCTGGGAGATGTAGTCCTTCCTAGGGGGAATAATGATGTGGGAGTGTCACAGTGCACTCTGTGAGCTGTAGTCCTTCCTAGGACGGATTACTGCATGGGAGTCTCACAGTGTATTCTTGGATGTGTAGTCCTTTCTAGCAGGGATTACTGTGTGAGTGAGTAAAGTGCACTCTGGGAGCTGTAGTCCTTCCTAGAGGTTACTACAGTTCGGGAGTGTCACAGTGCACTCTGGGAGCTGTAATCCTTTTTAGGAGGGATTACTGTGTGGGAGTGTCACAGTGCGCTTTGGGAGCTGTAGTCCTTCCTAGGAAGGATTACTGTGTGGGAGTGTCACAGTGCACTCTGGGTGCTGTAGTCCTTCCTAGGGATATTACTCTGTGGGAGTGTCACAGTGCAGTCTGGGAGATGGATTCCTTCCTAGGACGGATTACTGTGTAGGAGTCTCATAGTGCATACTTGGAGGTGTAGTCCTTTCTAGGAGGGATTACTGTGTGAGTGAGTAAAGTGCACTCTGTGAGGAGTGTCACAGTGCACTCTGGGAGCTGTTGTCCTTCCTAGGAGATATTACAGGGTGGGAGTGTCAAGTGCACTCTGGGAGCTGCAGTCCTTCCTAGAAGGGGATTACTGTGTGTGACTGTCACAGTGCATTCTGGGAGCTGTAGTCCTTCCTAGGGAGTATTATGGTGTGGGAGTGACACAGTGCACTCTGCGAGCTGTAGTCCTTCCTAGCAGGGATTACTGTGTGGGAGAGTACAGTTCTCTCTGGGAGCTATACTCCTTCGTATTGGTTATTACTATTTGGGATTGTCACAGTGCACTCTGGGAGCTCTAGTCCTTCCTTGGAGGGATAACTGTGTGGAAGTGTCACAGTGCAGTCTTGGAGCTGCAGTTCTTCCTAGGAGGGATTGTTGTGTGAATGTATCACAGTGCACTCTGAGAGCTATTGTCCTTCCTAGGAGGGATTACTGTTTGTGAGTGTCACAGTGCATTCTGGGAGCTGTAGTCCTTCCTAGGGGGTATTACTGTGTAGGAGTCTCACAGTGCACTCTCAGAGCTGTAGTCCTTCCTAGGAGGGATTACTGTGTGGGAGTGTCACAGTGCACTTTATTCTTTATTCAAAACATTTGATATACCGCCCATTGCCGGAGCATCAGAACGGTGTACAATAATAACCAAGTGCAACTGGTGAAGGTAAAGGAGGAAGAACGAACACCATCGGTATGATAGGAGAGCCAATAGAAAAGAAGAGAGAAGGATAGTAAGGACAGGGTAGACCCAGGGAGACGCTATAGATAAAGACAAAGGATGCTACAAATAAAAACCAAGACAAGAGGTGGTAGACCGGACTGGTGGGGGATGGGAGAGGCTGTAACCTGAATACAAGAGAATGTAAGGCGATATTGCCGAGGAGAGTAGTTCAGTGGCATCTTGGTGAATGGAAATCGGGAGGAATAGGGAGATCGTAGGCCTGGCTGTAGAGGTGGGTCTTGAGAAGGGCCTTGAACTGGGAAAAGCATGCTTCAGTACGGAGAAGGTGGGGCAGAGAGTTCCAGAGGGCAGGACTCAAGAAGAATAAAAACAGCATGATGGGTCGATTCGAGGTGGGCCTGGGCAGGGGACGGAAGGAGGAGACGATTACCGTGGGCTGAGCGAAGTAGACAGGGAGTTGGCTGGAGGTAGATGATGTCAGCGAGGTACTGGGGTGTACTGGTGTGAAGAACCTTATGAGTAATGGTGAGAAGCTTGTACAGGAAACGAACTTTGATAGGAAGCCAGTGAAGGGAAAGAAGACAGGGAGTCACATGATCCCGAGGGGAGGAGTGAGTGAGAAGATGTGCAGCTGTGTTATGAACTTGTTGGAGCCGATGATGCTGATATTGGGGGAGTCCCGCGAAGAGTGAGTTGCAGTAATCGAGTTGAGAAATCACCAAAGAGAGGACAAGAGTAGTAAGAGAGGAGAGCGGAAGAAAAGGACGAACAGCCCGGATTCTACGAAGATGGAAGAATGGGCTACGTACAAGTGTGGAGATGTGTTGGTGAAAGGAGAGGGAGGAATCAAGAATAACACCAAGGTAGCGAAGAACAGAGACCAGAGGAATTGCGGAAGCAGCCATAAGAGGCACCAAAGTGGGGGAAGGGGCACCAAGGGTGAACCAAATAGCGACTGACTTTGAGGGATTAACATGTAGGTAGTTGCTAGCAAACCAGTCAGAAACAGAGGTAAGGCAGGTGTTGAGAGCAGAGAGATCCAAGGCTGAGGGACTTGTATGGTGGAAAAGAAGAATATCATCGGCAAAGAAATAGGCCGAGATGCCAGCCTGTTGTATAAGCAGGGCCAGGGGAGCAAGGAAGACATTAAAGAGAAGGGGAGCGAGGATAGAACCCTGGGGGACACCACAATGAAGAGGGAAGGAGGGAGAGGTGATGGATCCTGAACAGACAGCAAAAGTGCGAGATGAAAGGAAAGGCCAAAGCCATTGTAAAACAATGCCGTAGATACCAAGATCTGATAGACAAGTGAGGAGTGTGCGGTGATCTACCACGTCGAACGCAGCAGAGAGGTCCAAGGAAACAGCGATAGATATGTCACCACGGTCGTGAGAGCGGTGCAACTCACTAAGAAGTGCCAAAAGAATAGTTTCAGTACTATGGCCGGTCCGGAATCTGGATTGGCGAGGGTGAAAAGAGAGAGTGGAATCGAGGTGAGAGGTAAGTTGGTGAAAAACAAGTCTTTCAAGAATCTTTGACAGAAAAGGAAGGTTGGAGACCGGACGCCAGTTTGCAGGAACAGAGGAGTCAAGATTAGCTTTTTTAAGAAGAGGATGAACCAAGGCATGCTTCCAGCGGGAAGGGAAGCAGCCAGAGCTCAAACTGGAATTTAGTATGGTGAGACTGTATGGAGCAAGAGTGAGTGAAGGATCCAGAAGCCAGGATGAGGGAAGTGGATCAAGCGGACAGGTAGTTTTGTGGGAGACTGAGAGGGCCTTGGCGAGGTCAGCAGAGGTGATAGGCTGGAACTTAGACCATGTGTGAGGATGGATGTGTGAGAATGAAACAGAGCAAGTGGGAGAGGAGGCGGGGGAACGAGGGGAGGGGAGGGGAGAGGGGGGGAGGGCAGGAGACAAAAGTAGAGCGGAGTGTCTGAATCTTGCCTGAGAAGAAAGTGGCAAGGGTGGATGGACTGGGAGCAGCGGAGGGAGGTATTGAGGAGGAGGAGGAGGTGGTAGGTGAAGAGAAAAAATTGAGGACCTGATGGAGGCGGCGGGAAGAGTTTGAATATGCAGTAATGAGGTTCGAGTAATGTGTCCGTTTAGCGATTGATATCATTGAGCGGTAAAGTTTCTTTGCAGGCGGAAAGTAGAGAGGGAGGCGTCAGAAGGGTGTTTGTGCCAGGTCCGCGCTGCACGCTGAAGATAAGAGTGTTGCAAGTAAAGACCTCGGTGGAACCAGGAGTGATGCGAGGAGGGACGGAGGGGCGTGATAGAATCCAGGGCAGCAGAAAGAGCAGAGGACCAAAGGTCGACCTGTTGGTCTACAGAGAAGGAAGAAAACTCAGAAGGAAAAAGAGAGTCATCGGGGGGAAGAAGCTGATGGGTGGTAGGGGTGATGCAACTTTTGAGTAACTGTGGAAGAGGATCTGAGTTACGAGGAGCGGATGCATGAGCAGGGGGAAAGGGGAGGGAGAAGAAAATACAACTATGATCCGACCACGGAAGGGGCAAAACATTAGCTGGCTGGAATGGAGAGGAATCATGCGTAAGGATAAGGTCGAGGGTATGCCCTGAGGTATGGGTGGGAACAGTCTACATGCTGAATAAAACATAGATCGGTGATGAATGAGAAAAAAGCTTTATCTCGAGATCTCGACTGAGAGCCAAGGTGGACATTGAAGTCCCCAAGAACCACAAGATGAGAAGACAGGAGAGCCGTTTCAGAGAGAGAGAGAGAAGAAGAGAATCCCACAAATCAGGGCACAGAGAAGGAGGGGTGTAGAGCAAGAGGCAGTATATAGGGGTGGAATGAAATAGAAGAGATTCTGAATAGGATGGGGCAGGTGTGATAAGGGACAAAGAGAGGGAAGATCGGTGAATGACTGCCACACCTCCCCCTGATCGATGCAACCGAGGGGTGTGAAATGCTGAGTAACCAGGGGGAAGGCAGCGGTGGAAGAGGCCGTCATCTCCCTCATGAAGCCAGGTTTCTGTGAGGAAGAGTGCATCAAGGGAGTGCTGCGTCAGGAGATCATGCACCAGGTAGGTCTTGGTGCGCAGAGACCGGCAATTCAAGAGGGCAAAGGACAGTGTCAGGAGCATAGTGATTAAGGGTTGAGGAAGGGGAATCTGATTGGGCTGTCAGGGGAGAAGATTGTTAATATTACGAGCAGCTACTCCAGACAAGGGAAGAGCAATAGGTGAAGGGCGGTGGCCCCAGAAGGTAGGAATAAACGCCATGCAGAAGGTGGATATAACACTGGATGAGATGTAACAGGTGGAGGCGATGGGATAGGGGCCTGACACCGGCTGGTGGACAGGCTGAATCAGGGCAAGCAAAAGAAAAAGCAACGGAATCGACCTATGGAAGCTGACAGTAAATGAGGGATTAGCTTGAGCGCCCACGTCGTCACCCAAAGAAGCTCGACCAGGGAGCAAGATCTGCTCCTTGTGCGCGCTCCTTTGGCGCGCGCTGCCACCGGTCGCTCAGTTAAATGCAGGGAGGTACCTGGGGTTGGGATGATGTCACTTCCTGGAGGCGGAACAGCAGCAATTCAGGAGACACAGGGCCAAACAGCAACAGAGCACAAAGTCTAGGAGAAAAACTGAGATGTAAAGCACACACAGCAGCAGGAAGAGTGCAGTAAGCTCAGGAGGAAGCAGCAGCACTTGCGGGACACCACCGGTCACTCAGTTAAATGCAGGGAGGTACCTGGGGTTGGGATGATGTCACTTCCTGGAGGCGGAGCAACAGCAATTCAGGAGACACGGGGGCAAAGAGCAACAGAGCACAGAGCCTGGGTTTGGGATGATCTCACTTCCTGGAGGGGGGAAACAGCAATTCAGGAGACACAGGGGCAAACAGCAACAGAGCACAGAGCCTAGGAGAAGAACAGAGATGTAAAGCACACACAGCACAGGCAGCAGCAGGAGCAATGCAGTAAGCTCAGGAGGAAGCAGCAGCACTTGTGGGACGCCACCGGTCGCTCAATTAAATGCAAGGAGGTACCTGGGGTTGGGATGATGTCACTTCCTGGAGGCGGAGCAACAGCAATTCAGGAGACACAGGGGCAAAGAGCAACAGAGCACAGAGCCTGGGGTTGGGATGATGTCACTTCCTGGAGGCGGGGCAACAGCAATTCAGGAGACACAGGGGCAAACAGCAACAGAGCACAGAGCCTGGGGTTGGGATGATATCACTTCCTGGAGGCAGGGCAACAGCAATTCAGGAGACACAGGGGCAAACAGCAACAGAGCCTGGGGTTGGTATGATGTCACTTCCTGGAGGCGGGGCAACAGCAATTCAGGAGACACAGGGGCAAACAGCAACAGAACACAGAGCCTGGGGTGGGGATGATGTCACTTTCTGGAGGCAGGGCAACAGCAATTCAGGAGACACAGGGGCAAACAGCAACAGAGCCTGGGGTTGGGATGATGTCACTTCCTGGAGGCGGAGCAACAGCAATTCAGGAGACACAGGGACAAACAGCAACAGAGCACAGAGCCTGGGGTTGGGATGATGTCACTTCCTGGAGGCAGGGCAACAGAAATTCAGGAGACACAGGGGCAGACAGCAACAGAGCCTGGGGTTGGGATGATGTCACTTCCTGGAGGCGGGGCAACAGCAATTCAGGAGACACAGGGACAAACAGCAACAGAGCACAGAGCCTGGGGTTGGGATGATGTCACTTCCTGGAGGCGGGGCAACAGCAATTCAGGAGACACAGGGGCAAACAGCAACAGAGCACAGAACCTAGCAGAAGAACAGAGATGTAAAGCACACACAGCACAGGCAGCAGCAGGAACAATGCAGTAAGCTCAGGAGGAAGCAGCAGCACTCTGGGTGATGTAGTCCTTCCTAGGGAGTATTACTGTGTGGCAGTGTCACAGTGCACTCTGGGAGCTCTAGTCCTTCCTAGGAGGGATTACTGTCTAATAATGTCACAGTCGATAGAAAATGTAAATTGTTATTTTTACAGAATGATCAGAAAATTAATGTAGTTATATAGAGGTTTCTAGAAATGCTTTGCAAAACAAAACTGCCTGGGATAAATGCCCATCATCGCATACAGATTCTTATCTCACTCCATTGTTCTGCATCTAGAGATAGCAGAGCCTAAGAGCCACTAAGTACATACTCCTCTCCCCTTCTATCTTTGTGGTCCTTTATAATAAGAACTGACAGAAAGAACAGAAACCCAAAGCCAGAAGGCATACTGTATGGATCATGAGAGCCAAAAATTGTTAAAAAGTCAGGGAGCTGCCTTCATATAAAATATAGAGGATTAAAGTGTGTCTATTATAATGCTTATAAGAAAGCTGCTTTTTTTTAGTTGCCATATTGTAAGAGACAAGAGCCCTCAGTAGGAAATGTATGCAAGACAGAAAAATTAGTTTTGCAGAGGTCAGGGCTGGTTTTAGTAATATAATGCAGCTATGGTAAATAAAAGAGAGAGATCCTTGCTCTGTTGACCTTTTGCAATGTAAAGGTCTTATGGAGCAAGCACAAACATAAATAAACCATTGACCACCTGAAGATAATGACTGACATCAGTATGTACTACCATAAAGGGGTCAGAAGAACAAGGAAAACAGCGTTCTTGCATATGGTCTCTCATGTAAGAATATGGAATTATGTTAAATAAAGTAAAATAATAAATAAAGGGGATGAGAAGAAACCCACGTGTGCTGCTTGAGCACACTAGATAGGTCAATAACACTGTATTAGTTAGCCAATAAGATGCAGGGGGTAGGAGCTTGCTGATTTGACAAATGTATAAATGTCACTGAAATATGTAAAGGGGTGTGACTACTTGCTGGTCCCCAATCTTGAAAGATTGAAAATAAGTTATTTTTCATTGCTTCATGTCCATGTCTTATTATAAAATAATCTAGATGGCGCAATTTCCGACAATTTGGGGGCTCGCTCGGGATTCCCGTCATTGCCGGCAGGGGACAACCATCGCTGGATGACAAGAAGACGTGTCCCACTACCATTTCAGTGGCCCTGTTGATGGTCGGCGGCTGCTCCCTTTCGGTGACTGACGGTGATCCCGTGGAGATGGGAGTGAAGCAGTGAATGAGAAGAGGTGAAATAGGGAGTGAAAGTAGGCACCGCAGCAACCAGAGAACTCCGTGCATGGACCAAGGTAAGAAAAGTGGGACTCTTGAGTATTGCCTTGGTGGTTGGGGAATCCTCAGGGATAGAGAAATTATTGAGACTGGTTAATTGTGTGTGTTTGAGATGTACAATTGAGTACGAAGTGACTGCGGAGTCCCAATCCACGGTTCTGTTTATCCCGCGAGGGAAACAGCCGGAGACAGATGAAGCGAAAAGAAGAGATGATTGCAGAATCGGAAGGATAAGCATAACGGCAAGAGGGTGGGGATTAAGAATACAAAAGAGAAAGAGATGAGGAGAAAGACATACCTCCCGATAGTCCACTGGGAAGGATGTTGAAAGATTGGAAAAACAATGTCTGTACTAAGAATAGGGATAGCAAGAAAATTATTAAATATTGTTGTTTTGTATGGACTAGGGAAAGCATTGGGCCCCCATCAATATTTTGGCCCAAATATGGGGCCGAGGAGAAGTGGGTATGCCAAGTTCTGAAGTTATATGTGAATGGAAGAAACCCTTCTCTCAGGAGGAAGCGGAATATGCCTTCTGTTGGAAGGGAAGCCCTGGGACTAAAATATTTCCAATCAAGATAGGGATAGGTGATACAGAAAGAGATGAAAATATCAAGAAATGGGATCCCCTCGATGCCTTGCCACCCCCTTATACACAGCCCCAGGAGCAGCCTCCGGCTAGTGACCAAGAAGAGGCAGGCAGTGAGCGGAAAGAACCAGAAGAAAGTTCAGCAGACCCCAGTGCAACCCCAGAATTAATCATAAGGGTTCCCGAGGCCTCTGGAGGGTCAGTAGAACATAGCGCTCCCCCACATCCAAATTTAATAAAGGAAATAGAGCAATGCAAAAGAGACATTAAAAATCTACCATTCAAGGGGCTTCCAAATCCATTTTCATCTAGTCCCAGGCAGTCATAATACAGAGGTCTGAGAAGGGTTAGGTCAACTGACCAACAATACCCTTTGCGGGAGGTCCCTGTAGGCCCCAGACAAATAGGATATGTAGATGCCCCCCTTAGTAGTATGGAGGTAAGGAATTTTAAGAAAGAAATGAAGTCCTTAATAGAGGATCCTTTAGGACTTTCAGAGCAATTAGATCAATTTCTAGGGCCAAATTTATACTCATGAACTGAACTAATGTCCATCATGAGCATCTTATTCTCAGGGCAAGAGAGAGCAATGATTAGGAGGGCAGCAATGGCAAAATGGGAAAAGGAACACCCTGTTGGGGCGCAAGACTTCAGGCCTGCAGAGCAAAAATACCCCAATCAGAACCCCCGGATGGGATAATAATAATCCAGACCACCGAAAGGAAATGAGGGACTTGAGAAATTTAATAATCTGGGGAAATAAGGACGCTACCCCTAAGTCACAACATTTCAATAAGGCTTTTGAAATTCAACAGGGCAGAGAGGAAAGTCCATCCGAGTTCCTACAGAGATTGAGGGACTCAATTAGAAAATATTCCGGGATGAATCCTGATAATACTGTAGCTTATGGGATGTTCAAAGTTAATTTTGTGACCAAGGCATGGCCTGATATTCAGAAAAAGATACAAAAGATAGACAAGTGGCGGGAAAAACCTTTGGCGGATTTATTAAGAGAAGCGCAGAAGGTGTTTGTTAAGAGGGAAGATGAGAAACAGAAGGCTAAAATGATGGTAGCAACCATAGACAAGATAGTGAAGAGGCAAACAGAGCCAGTGAGCCCAAGGGGAAAGGGGACATGGCAAGGGTCAAGAGGCAGAGGGATGAGCAGAAGAGGAGAAGGATAGGAACAGGGGGGATCAATTGGCCAAGGGGAAAGATCCCCGGCCAGATGTTATTATTGTGGAAAAATAGAGCATTTTAAGAGAGAATGCCCAGAATTAATGAGAGAGGGGAGGGTCATCCCGTTCATGACCTTTGAGGAAGAATAGGGAGGTCAGGGTTTCCTGAAGCCAGGGTCTCACCGAGAACCCTTGATAAATTTGAAGGTGAGACCCCAAGGGGAGAATGCAACATTTTTGGTGGATACCGGAGCTGCCAGATCTTCCCTAAATTTTATACCCAAGGGAGTAAACCTCACTAACAACAAGTTAACAGTGTCAGGAGTAAAGGGGGAGGGGTTTTCTGTATCCATCTTTGAAACTACTACCCTTGTACTAGAAAAGGAAGAGGTGAAGGGACAGCTATTGTATATCCCTGAGGTAGGGAATAATCTATTAGGGAGAGACTTAATAGTAGAGCTGAGATTGGAAATAGGAGTAGTAGATAAACAGGTTACGGTGATGGCTGTATTGATAGAAGAACAAGAGTGGAAAATAGACCCTAGGGTTTGGGTGCAGGAAGGGAATAGAGGAGGTTTACAAATCTCCCTCTTGGTCATAAAATTGAAGGAAGGCGAGAAGGCAGTGTGTGTGTGAGGCAGTACCCGATTCCCCTAGAGGGGAGAAGAGGGTTATGGCCGGTAATAGAGGGCCTGATTCAGGACGGGTTACTCGAACCCTGCATGTCCCCTTTCAATACACCAATACTACCTGTGAAGAAATTGGATGGAACTTACCGCCTAGTCCAAGACTTGAGGGCCCTTAATAAAATTGTCCAAATTCGCCACCCAGTTGTACCTAATCCCTATACACTTTTGAGTAGAATCCCTCAGGACCATGGATGGTTTAGCATGGTAAATCTTAAAGATGCCTTTTGAGCCTGCCCAGTAACACCAGAGAGTAGGGACATGTTTGCCTTTGAATGGGAGGACCCCATAACGGGAAGGAAACAGCAGCTCCGATGGACCGTCTTCCCACAAGGATTCACAGAATCCCCCAACTTATTTGGACAGATATTAGAACAGGTATTGGAAGAATTTAAACCCCCTCAGGGGGTTACTCTGTTGCAATATGTAGATGACCTCCTAATTTCAGGGAAGAAGAAACCAGTTGTGATAGAAGCCACTAACAGTCTGCTGAATTTCTTGGGAAAGAAAGGATTAAGGGTGTCCCGGGAAAAAACACAATATGTGGAAAGGGAGGGTAAGTATTTGGGACACCTTATAAGTGAAGGAAAGAGAAAAATCAATCCCAAGAGAATAAAGGGAATTGTGGAGTTACCTTTGCCTAAAACTAAGAGGGAATTGAGGAAATTCCTGGGATTGACAGGATATTGCAGATTGTGGATTGAATCGTATGCCCAGAAAACTAAAAATCTATGCCTGAAACTATTAGAAGAAGAACCCAACATTTTAAAATTGACAGAGGAAGGGACGGGGTTGGTGGAGGAGCTGAAACAGAGTCTTATTAGGGCCCCAATACTGGCACTACCTTCTTTAGACAAGCCCTTTCACTTGTTTGCCACGGCAGAAAAAGGAGTTGCCCTTGGGGTATTAACTCAGAAGTGGGGGGAGGGGGGGAACAGCCCGTGGCCTTTTGTCCAGGATATTTGACCCTGTGTCCAGGGGATAACCAGAATGCATGCAAGCGGTGGCAGCCACCGCACTTTTGGAGGAAGAGAGCAGGAAATTTATCTTTGAGGGAGCATTTGTGGTTAGCACTCCTCATCAGGTGAGGAGTATATTGGCTCAGAAAGCCGGGAGGTGGTTAACTGACTCTCGCATTCTAAAATATGAAGCAATATTAATGGAAAAAGATGATTTAATGCTAACCATTGATTCCTGCCTGAATCCTGCCAGCTTCCTATGGATGGGTGAGAGTGAAAATTTGGATATAGAGCATGAGTGTCTAGACATAATTGAATATCAGACTAAGGTGTGAGATGATTTAAGGGAGGTCCCCTCCATGCAGGGCTTGAGCTCTTCATCGATGGATTCTCTCGGGTTTATTTATTTATTTAACAGGTCTTCTATACCGCCTTATCATACATTCAAGGCGGTTTACATTGGACAGTTTTAGCAACAAGCTTTACATCAAACAGGGTTATTTAACTTGGAGTTAAATTAAGGGTAGAACAAGCAATTAACAATTGCTAACTATATACTGGATCTGTAGTAGTGTTTTATGGTCCATTTTGTTATTAATCATCATCTTTTGTGGTAGTTCCATAGTATTCTAGGAAAAGTTGTGTCTTTAATGCTTTCCTAAAGTCCACTAGGTCTCTGAGTTCACGTGTTGATGCAGGGAGGGTGTTCCACAGCTGTGGTGCAAGCAGGGAGAAGGCTCTCTTGCAGGTGGATTGGTTTGCTTTCCTGAAGTTTATTGGGGTCTCTAGGATGTGGTTGTCTGCTCCTCTTCTTGTTCTGGTTGGGGGTGTCTTCCTGATTAGTGGCTGGAGGGTTGCCGGTGAGAAGTTGTTTAATGTTTTAAAGATTATTATTATGTTTTTGTACTTGGTGTGTACATCAACAGGGAGCCAGTGTAGTTTTTTATTTAACCAGTTTTCTATATTGCCTTATCCTTCAATCAAAGCAGTTTACTGAAACAACTGAGGATTAAGTGGCTTGCCCAAGGCCACAAGGAGTGCCTATAGGACTAGGAACCCCAGTCCCTCCGGCCTGAAGTACCATGTCCTAACCAGTAGGCCACTCCTCTTCTATAGATGGAGTGTGCAGGTTATGTGTTTGTATTTTGCTGTTCCGGTGATGATTCTGGCCGCAGTGTTTTGTACCAGCTGTAGGGGGAGGGTCATTTTCTTTGGAAGTCCTTGATAAATTTAATTACAGAAGACTAGTATAGGCATTATTATGGCTTGGCATACAGTTCGGAAATCATTGTCGGTGAGCATTGGTTTGAGGTTGCGTAACATTCTGAGTTTGTGGTAGGCTGATCTGGTTGTCTTTTTAATGTGAAGCTGGAAGCTGAGTTGCTGGTCAAAGGCGACTCCAAGGTATTTGACCTCTCATTTGTTGCTTATGGTATGGTCAAAGATTTTTATTGAGTCTGGTGGTGAGAAAGTAGTATTCCTTGTGATGTGCATCAGTTCAGATTTTTTGTAATTTATGAAAAGGCTTTGATTGTTGAGCCATTCTGACATTGATTCCAACCATGCTGCGCTTTGTTAGTAGTCTGGATGTTTGACGTTTATGGGGGTGAATATCATGATGTCGTCTGCATATATTCTGTAATGTATGTTGAATTGTTTGAAAATGTTGCATATTGGCTGTATGTAGACATTGAATAGTAGAGCCGAGAGAGCTGAGCCTTATGGGACCCCTTGGTGTTGGGTTGTACAGGGAAGGAGGCATAATGGGTATGTGATTGTAAATGGGGAGGAGGGGAACTTTGTAGAAGTAGGATGGCTTCCGAGCCCCTGGTCTGCCCAGGCTTGTGAGTCGTATGCCCTTAATCGGGCTCTCCAACTCCTGGAACATAAGAAAGGAACAATTTACATGGATTCAAAATATGGCTTTGGAGTAGTGCATACATTTGGAAAAATTTGGCAGGAGAAAGGTTTGATAAATAGTCAGGGAAAAGAGTTAATACATGAGGAATTAGTAAGACAAGTTTTAGACAATCTAATGTTACCAAGAGAGATTGCCATGGTTCACATTAATGGACATCAGAAGGGGAATTCTCTGGAAGCTAAGGGAAACTGATTAGCGGATGAAGCGGCCAAAGAGGCTGCCTTAGAAACTGAACAAACAAAAATACATACCCTAATTCCAATGGTGGTCTCTCCAAAGGTATATCCCAAGTTTAGTATAAAAGAAGAAGAAGAATTGGAGGAGATGGGAGCAGTAAAAACCGAACAAGGGAAATGGGTACTGCCAGACAGGAGGGAAATGTTAAGCAAACCAGTGATGAGGGAGATCCTGGCCATTTTGCACCAGGGAAATCACTGGGGAGCCCAAGCATTATGTGTTTTGGTACTACGGAAGTACGGGTGTAAAGGGGCCTATATGGTAGCTAAACAAATCTGTGAGGAGTGCATAACCTGTAAAAAGATTAATAAAAGAGTATTGAGAAAGCAAACACAAGGGGAAAGGGAAACAGGTATTAGGCCCTTCCAAAGCATACAGGTAGATTTCACAGAACTGTCCCAAATAGGCAAACTGAAATATATATTGGTTCTGGTAGATCATCTGACTGGGTGGGTCAAGGCCTACCCTATGGCAATAGCCAAAGCGGCTGGAGTTTCCAGAATTCTTTTAGAACACATCATTCCTCGGTATGGGTTAGTAGAGCATATTGATTCAGACCAGGGGAACCACTTTACCTCCAGGGTATTTCAGGGAGTAATGCAGGGAGTAGGGAAAAGGTGGGAATTCTACACCCGCTGGCACCCCCCCCCCCCTCCTCCTCGGGACGGGTGGAACGTATGAATCAGACCCTAAAAAACTACTTTCTAAATTAATGCTGGAGACCAGGCTCCCCTGGACTAAATGTTTACCTGTAGCCTTGTTATGAATCCGGACAGCTCCCAGGAAGGATGTGGGGCTGTCACCATATTTAATTATTATTTATTTATTATACATTTCTTCTATACTGCGCTATTATAATCAGTGAGGTGTACATCGAACAGAACCTACTACAATGCAAACAGGCAACATTGAGTTTACAGTGAAACAGGGTAGTAAAAACATGGATGTAACCGGGAAAACTATGTACAAGATAACTTTACACTATGTACACATCTGCAACTCATCTACATATTAAATGGGCGTTTGTGGGACAGGGCGGTGTGGGACCTGAGATGTGATTGGCTAACCATTTTCTGTCTGGGTTAGAGTGTTGGGGCGGCTGGGGCAGGCAGGTAGATTGCTGGTTGCATGTTTACTTGGGATGGTTTCTGGGTAGTATTTTAGAAACAGGTGATGTTTCAGGGCTTTTTTGAATGGAGCTAGGCTTGTGATGCCTCGGATTTCGTGCAGGAGGGCATTCCAGTTTAAAGGAGCAAATATGGAGAAGGCCCTGTTGGCAGTCGTCTTTGTGCATTTTGTTGTCATCTTGGGGACTTCTAAGGTGTTCATCATTGCCGGTCTTCTGATTCTGTTTCCCGGCGTGCTGTGGATCAACTTGCTGATTGGCGTGAGGGGGTGGTTTTTTAGGGCTTTGAATGTCAGGACTAGTGACTTGTAGTGGAGTCTAGCATGCAGAGGTAACCAGTGGAGCTCCTTCATGACTGGCGTTATGTGGTCGGATCTTGAAGAGCATGAAAGCACCCTTGCGGCTGAGTTCATGGCAAGGCACAGCGGATTTAGTGCTGATTGTGGGAGTCCGTGGAGGATGATGTTAGCGAAGTCCAGATGCGGGATGACTAACGCTTGAAAGGTTGTCCGGTAGTCGGTGAAATCCATTTGGGGGCGAAGATGACGTAGCGTTTGGATCTTGTGATTTTGTGACTGATGATCTTAAAGACTGATGATCTTAAAGTAGCCAAACAGGTAGAAAAGGCGACGGCAAAGGCTAGAGGGATGCTTGGGTGCATATAGAGAGGAATGGCTAGCAGAAAAAAGGAGGTGATAATGCCTCTGTATAAGTCTTTGGTGTGACCTCATTTGGAGTATAGTGTGCAATTCTGGAGACCGCACCTTCAAAAGGATGTGAACAGGATGGAGTCGGTGCAGAGGGTGGCTACTAAAATGATTAGTGGTCTTCATTATAAAGCATATGAGGACAGACTGAAGGATCTTAATATGTACACCTTAGAGGAAAGGCGGGATAGAGGTGATATGATTGAGATGTTTAAATACCTCCGTGGCATAAATGTTCAGGGAGAGAGCCTCTTTCAATTGAAAGCAAGTTCCGCAACGAGGGGACATGCAATGAGGGTGAAGGGAGATAGATTCAGGAGCGATATGCGGAAATATTTCTTTACGGAAAGAGTAGTGGATCCATGGAATAGTCTCCCAGTAGAGGTGGTAGAGATGAGGACAGTAACTGAATTCAAAAAAGCATGGGACAAACACAGAGGATCTCTAAAGGTAAAAAGGGGACTGTTGTAGTTGTTGTTATGGAAGGACAGACTAGATAGGCCATGTGGTCTTTTTCTGTCATCATATTTCTATGTTTGTGGCATTTTTCACATGTGTTGTCATGTCAAGATGTTGATCAAGCGTAATGCCTAGATAGCAGATTGTGGATTTGGATTTCAACTCCACATTGTTGACTTGTAGTGACAGAGGTGGCATAAACCTCTGGTTCCTCGTGACAAACAGAATGTCGGTTTTGTCATGATTGATCCATAGGTTTTGTGTCAGCAGCCAGTCAGCTACTACTTCAAAGCATCTTGTTATTGGGGAGAGCACTGGCTGGTCAATTGTGAACGGCATGTATAGCAGGATGTCGTCTGCATAAGAGAGACATTGGATGTTGAAGGAGCAGATCAGATCACATATGGGTTGCATGTAGATGTTTTATTTATTTATTTATTTACATTCTCTTATATACCACACTATTCTGCATTAGTGCGGTTTACATTGAACAAACTGAAATTACATTGAACAGGGCATTATAACTTGGAGATAACTATTTTACAGGGAGCATGGGCTATGGAGGGTTAAGTGGCTTGCCCAAGACCACAAGGAGCACCTGTGGGACTAGAAACCCCAGTCCTTCCAGCCCAAGGTTGCTGTCCTCTAGTGGGATTTGAACCCCCAACCCTCCGGCCTGAAGTACCTTGCCCCAACCACTAGGCCACTCCTCCACTCCTTTGTCTACCTGTTTATTTATGTCTTTAAAAAAAAACCTTTGTCTACCTGTTTATTTATGTCTTTAAAAAAATAAAAACAGATTAGTAAGGGAAGACTTTCCTTGGCTAAAGCCATGTTGGCTGTCGCCCATTAAACCTTGACTATCTACATGTTCAATAATATTGTTCTTTATAATGGTTTCTATCATTTTTCCTGAAACTGATGTCAGGCTCATCAGTCTGTAGTTTCCCAGATCACCCCTGAAACCCATTTTAAAAATTGGTGTTACATTGGCCATCCTCCAATCTTCAGTTATTTCATATGATTTTAATGATAATTCACAGATTTATAATAGTAGGTCTGTAATCTCATATTTCAGTTCTTTCAACACCCTTAGATGTATATTATCTGGTCCAGTTTATTAGATACTCTTCAGTTTATCAAATAGTTGAAATACATTTTTCCGGTTTATCAATATTTCTTTCAATTATTTTGCTGCATCAGCTTTAAATACCGTTTCAGTCATGGGTAACTTCCCTACATCTTCCTCAGTAGAGACCAAAGCAAAACATTCATTCAGTCTCTATTTCATTCAGAATATCATTGAATATCTGGGGTCGCCGTACTGCCTCACGGCTGCTGTAGTTAACCAGACAGCAGCGATATTGCATGATTCCCAGTTAGCCCCTGCAGCTAAAAGATAGAGACTGTCACCAGGAACTCCTGCGACACTCCCTGATGCTAAGCGGTTATCATCAGAGCACGCAAGGGAGAAGGGATATTCAGCCGCACTAACTGTATAAATACCTTTTGAATATCAGGCCCTATGTTTTTAGTGCTTGCTCTGTTGGTTTTGGTTGTGTTTAGTAGAGTTTCTAGATGAGAGGAGGATTATTTGTTGATGATTTGGAAAGTTAGGAACAGTATTTAGTATCTGATGCGGCTTTATTTATTTATTTAGACAGATTTGTATGACACCTTTTCCTTCAATCAAGCTGGTCACGTCACAACACAATTGGAGGGTTACATTTAACATTAGGGTACATGTAAACATTTAGGCTTTGCAGAGGAAGCTAGTGGAGTTGCTGCAGGATAGGGATTAGGTTGTCGTATTTTGGGGCTCCTTGAATGATGCAGGCGGCTCTATGTAATGCAATGTATAGTGAGAGCAGAGTTGAATATTTTGAGCTGTGGTAAATTGAGTTACAGCAGTCAAAGTGTGGTGAGATAATGGCCTGGAATGTTGTACAGAGGTCCAATGGTTCCAGTAGGGGGTGCAGGTGTTGCAGGGTTCAGATTTTGTGTTAGGTTGTCCTCATTCTGTTGGTCCAGAGTGTTACTTAGATAGTAGACCTCTGTCCGGACTTTCACGCCAATCTCATTTATTGTCAGGGATGGGGGTTGGTGGAATGTGTCATCCTTGGTGATGCGGAGTATTTTGGGATTTTTTATAGTTAACTGTCAATGAGTTTCTTGCCAGCCATTGAGTGATGTCTGTGAAGCAGCTTGATATTCCTTCGTATATGGCGTTGTTGGTGTTGAAAGGTGCGTACCTCCATTGCCTCAGAAAAATCCAAGTTATCAAGGTCCCTGTTTAATGTACATTACCAAGTTTAAATTACAATATAAACTGCTTTGAATAAAATGATAAAGTGGCATAAATGGTAAAATAAATAAATAATTTTATCATCTGCATAGATGTAGAAGTACATTTATCTATTTATTTAACAGGTTTTATATACCGCTTTATGGGCCTTGAGGGATGCTTTGGGTTTGAGGGAAGGAGGATGAGTTGTTGATGCCCATTTACAGTAATTGTTGTCCCTCAAATACGTAGGAGTGAAACAATTTTAGTACTTAATTTTGTATTCTTTGAAAGAGGATGCTGTGACAGACGGCATTGGAGGCAGCTGAAATGTCAAAGAATATTAAGATTTATCCTATGTGTGGTTTCCTGTCGCTCCTGCCCCCTCCAACAGGACGTTGCATCGGAGGGGGCAGGAGTAGCAAGTCATGAGTGTACTAGCACAGGCACTTCAAAGCCCGCTCTGGCCATCGTGGTTTAT
Organism: Ichthyophis bannanicus; assembly: GCA_033557465.1. NCBI lineage: Eukaryota > Metazoa > Chordata > Amphibia > Gymnophiona > Ichthyophiidae > Ichthyophis > Ichthyophis bannanicus. The sequence continues at coordinate 163,411,677 of CM066045.1, forward strand.
ACTGCAGAGGGGTGAATCGGGCCACATGAAGACTGGAGCCAAGGTTGGAGGACTCAGGCAAGCTCCCTGTGAGTGAGAATGGTCAGACTGAGAGTACCCTTCAGGAGGGCATGACTGGTCACAAAAGCACAGGAGAGTTGTCCATTTTAGTTCAGAATCTGAACTCTCTGGTTCCCAACTCCCACCCATCTGCTGATATGGCTTTGCCCGAGGCGTCTTCAACTGGTAGTTGTTAGAAACTCTGAAGAACACAGCGAGGGTCTGGCTTTAGGTGAAGTTTTTTTTCAATTGAGTTTGTCCTTGTTTTGCAGCTTTAGAAGAAGAGGGACTGACTCAATCATTAGGCAAGACTAGGCAGTTACCTAGGACAGGAGATTTTGAGGGGCTGCAAAGAGCAGCAGCAGCAGTCAAAGTAAAACACTACATTCTGGCAGCCAGATAAACTCAAAGAGCCCTCAGCACATTCTTTTACCTACAGGACGAGTGGACACTTGCTTGCAATGTACAATAGAATATTTGAAAGTATCATCTGGAAGGAAAGGAGAAGCTCAAACTGCCTAAAGTAGATGCCTTGATTATGCCATTAACAAAGAAGATGACTATTCTTGTCAGAGGAGGCATAACACTGGAAGCTTGAATGATGGTTGAAGAAGGCTTTTGAGATTTCCGTGTTGGGCCTCCATGCTGTGGTTTGCAATACTTACATGTCTAGGTTCTGTTTGCACTAGGTACAGCAGTGATCTGAGGAGGTTTTGGAGGATGACCAGCAGAATCCCCGAGAAGCTGTCCAAGTGGAAGCAGGAATGACGTACGAGTCATGTGGCAGATGCCTTGTATGACTAAGGACCTGGTCAGCGTAATCAGACTCAAAGACTTGGCTCAGTAGGTAGCCTTTCCACGAAACCACCTGTCTATGGAGAATTTGAAGAGATTTATGAAAGGCCGAGGGCAGTCTAAGCCCCAGAGCTCTGGGAAATCTAGCATTTTCGGCCAGGTGAGGGGCATTCCTCTTAGTGTGCTTGTTTTCTGAATAGGTCCTCTCTCTTTCATACTGACAGAAAAGGAAGACTCCATGAAGAGGTGCAGGTCCTTCTTTTAGCAAACAAGTAAGAGGTCAACTGTCCAGTTTTCTCAAGGAGTGGGTCCAAGTTATGTAAATCCAGTGGCCTTTGAAGATGGGGATCTTTGAAGAGGCTGTATGTTGGAGTTTTCCCGCCATCTCACTGAGTTATCATTTCCCCTTGTCTAGTGCCAGACAAAGGAACTGTGGTGCAAACCTTAAGGACCTTAAGTGGTCACCACACCCAGTCAGCAGTGGGGAACAGATTAGTGCTCAATTTAGTTTGTCATCCCCCAAAAAAAGAAAGTTGGTTCTGAACCATACTGGATGTGAAAGAGATGAACTGAGTGTTGCCTATTCCACATCTTCACATGAAGATACTGTAGTCAGTAACTTCTGCAATAAGGAACGGAGAGATCTTGTTGGCTATAGAACTCAAAAAAACTTCTTTGATACAGAATCATTGCAGGGCCTATGGGTACGTTCTAGTGGCTCCACTGCCTGACTTTTTCAATGCCTCTTTGGAGTGGTGCCAAAGGACTGAAGAAAGACACATGTGGTCTCTTTACACCAAAGCGGACATAAGGATGACATTGAGAATTGCAGGCCGGCTAGTCTAATCTCTCTGGATAGTAAATTATTGGAAAGGCTACTAATGATGTAACTTTGCCAAAATGGGCCAATATCTCAGGGAGTTAGTGGGAGGGGAACAGCTGGGAATGTAGAAAAGCAGTGGACTGGAGAAAGACACATATGGTCTCTTTACACCAAAGCGGACATATGGATGGCATTGAGAATTACAGGCCAGTTAGTCTAATCTCTCTGGATAGTAAATTATTGGATAGACTACTAATGATGTAACTTTGCCAAGATGGAACAAACCAACCAAGGGCGTGATAGATAGGAAAGACAGAGTCTTTTTGTATTTCTCTAGTAACAGTGTTCTTTTAGATTTTACCACAACAAGAGTGGTGTGAAATTTTCCAATATCCACAACAGAGGTTGGTGAATTATTTTACGCATATATATGTTCTCATGCTGATTTGTACCCTCAAGCACTTTATTTTGGATTATTTATTAATTTGCTGTACTGTACATTAGTTTTTTAATGTTTTTAATGGTTTTTTCATGATTTTTTGTACTTTTGAGCACTCTTGTTTTATATTATTTATTAATTTTACTGTACCGTATGTTGGTAGTTTTTAATGCTTTTAACATTATTTTAATATTCATAATTATGATGTTAAGTTTGTCAGTCTGTTCCTTTATGTGATTATTGTTTAACAATTGTTTTTTATGATTTTAGTTGTTTGTGCCTGGCCAGCCCCTGACGAAGGGTAGCAAAACACGGCCTGTGTCGGGCGGCCTGAGTTTCAATAAAGGACTCTGTCTTTCCTATCTATCACGCCCTTGGTTGGTTTGTTTCTTGCTTCAGCGTGATCACTGCTTTCTAGCGTCGTATACTTTGCCAAGATGGGCCAATATCTCAGGGAGTCGTTAGCGGGAGGGGAACAGCTGGGGATGTAGAAAAACAGTAGGCAAAACTGAAAGGGGATATTTTAAGGGCAACCAACCTTTAAGTTAAAATGATAAATAAAGGTAAAAGGAAAAGGAGACCACTATGGTTTTTGAAAGAAGTATCTGAAACAGTGAAGAAAAAGAGGGAGGCCTTCACAAAATACAAGAGATCACAGAGAGAGGAAGACAGGCATCTATATTTGGAAAAACTTAGAGAAGCTAGCAAAGTAGTCAGGAAAGCAAAGATTCAAAAAGAGGAGAAAATAGCCAATGCAATAAAAAGTGTGGATAAAACATTTTATAGATATATTAGTGAGAAGAGGAAGGGGAAATGTGGTATTGTCAGACTCAAGGATGATGGGGAGGAACATAGAAACTTGATGACAGAAAAAGACCACATGGCCTATCTAGTCTGTCCTTCCATATCAACCTCTACAACAGTCCCTTTTTTTCCTTTAGAGATCCTTTGTGTTTGTAGAAGCAGATGAGGATAAAGCAAAATTGATTAACACATATTTCTGTTCTGTGTTCACAGATGAAGAACCAGGAGCAGGACCTCAGAAAACACTCTCAAACAGGAACAGAAGCAAGGGACATCTTGAACAATTTTCAGAAGTCTGTGTTCGTGAGAAACTAGCTAAACTTAAAGTAGACAAAGCGATGGGACTGGATGGGATACACCCAAGAATACTGAGGGAACCTGGGGACATTCTAGCAGCTCCGCTGACTGACCTTTTCAATGCCTCGTTAGAGTCGGGAGTGGTGCCAAAGGCCTGGAGAGAGGCCCATGTGGTCCCTTTGCACAAAAACAGAAATAAGGATGTTGTTGAAAACTATAAGCCGGTTAGTTTAACTTTTGGTGGTGAGTATATATTATTGGAAACGCTAATGAAAGAGAAAACAGTAAGGATTCTGGAGTCCAGCAGATTACAGGACCCGAGGCAGCATGGATTCACCAGAGGCAGGTCTTGTCAGACAAATCTGATTGATTTCTTTGACTGGGTGACCAGGGATTTGGACCGAGGGAGATCCCTAGATGTGGTGCATTTAGATTTCAGTAAAGCCTTTGACACCGTTCCTCACAGGTGACTTATAAACAAACTGAGCACCCTAGGGATGAACCCTAAAGTTACTGCTTGGGTCAGAAATTTGTCACCTCCCACTCAACCAAGGGTACAGGTAAATGGAGCTCACTCTGAGGAGAAGGAGGTTACCAGTGGAGTGCCTCAGGGATCTGTCCTTGGTCCGATTCTTTTTAATGTTTTGGTTAATGATATTGCAGAAGGACTATCCAGTAAGGTTTGCTTGTTTGCAGATGATACCAAAATCTGCAATAGATGCAAAGGAAGGTGTCAATAACTTGAGGAAGGATCTAGGTAAGCTTGAAGAATAGTCTAGAATTTGGCAGCAAAAATTCAATGCAAAAAAATAAAAATCCAAAGGAGCTGTACAGTGTAGGGCAGGGGTCTCAAAGACCTTTCTGCGGCCCGCGATGCATAGGGGGAAAAAAAAAACACCCCGGCTTCTGCTGCTGCCGCCGCTGCCGTGGCCGGCAATAGCAGCAATATCGCAAGTCCCGCGGGCTCCGCTCCCCCCCCCCTTCCTTCCTTCCTTCCTTCCTGCTTGCCTGCCAGTTCTCCGCTTCGGCTTCGCCTTTCAGAGCCGCGAAAGGAGAGCTTCTCCCTCGCGACTCTGTTCAGCCCACTGGGGCAGATGGGAAATTTCCCATCTGCCCCAGTGGGCTGAACAGAGTCACGAAGGAGAAGCTCTCCCTTCGCGGCTCTGAAAGGCGAAGCCGAAGCGGAGAACTGGCAGGCAAGCAGGAAGGAAGGAAGGAAGGGGGGGGAGCGGAGCCCGCGGGACTTGCGATATTGCTGCTATTGCCGGCCACGGCAGCGGCGGCAGCAGCAGCAGAAGCTGGGTTTTTTTTAAAGTTTAATTTTCCCGGGGGGGGGGGAGGGAGGGAGCAGGACTTGATGGGGGGAGCAGGACGGGGGGGGGGAGCAGGACTTGATGTGGGGGGGGCAGGACTTGATGGGGGGGCAGGACTTGATGTGGGGGGAGCAGGACTTGATGGGGGGGGAGCAGGACTTGATGTGGGGGGGGAGCAGGACTTGATGTGTGGCTGGGGGGGGTAGTACTGAAAATGGGGTGATGGGGGTTAGGACTGGTAATGGACAGATGGGGGTTAGGACTGGAGGTGGTCTGATTGGGGGGCTAAGACTGAAATGGGGTTATGGGGGGGCTAAGAATGAAGATAGGGCGATGGAAGGGTTAGGCCTGGAAGTGGGCTGTTGGGGGGCTTAGGACCGATAATGGGCTAGGGGGGGGGCTAGAACTGGTAATGGACTGGGGGGGGGGGTGCTATGACTGGAAATGGGCCGAGTAGAAGGGGGAGCTTGAACTGCAAATAGCTGATGGGGACAGGGTCTTGGAATGGTAATGGGCTGAGTGGAAGGGGGCTTGGAATGGAAATGGGCTGATGGGGAGGGGGCTTGGAAAGGAAATGGGCTGTGAGGGGAGGGAGCTAGGACTGGAAATGGGCTGATGATGCGGGGACTAGAAGGGAGCGGATGCTGGGTGGGGCAGGAGCTAGAAGGGAGTTGATGTTGGGGGACGATTAGAATGGGATGGGGCTGGGAGAGTGAAATGGAGAGGGGAAATATATTTTGTGTGGGAGGGAAGAAAAATCTACAATTGGCCGGGTATTGGGAGAGTAAGTGGGGATTGAGGATGGAGGGGTAAAATTTGAGTGGATGAAATAGGAATGAGGAAAGAGCAAAAGGAGAATGATTAGTATGTTAAAGCAGATGTAGAGAGAATGGAAAAAAACTAGGAAAGAAGAAAGGACAAATGGACAGCAGACGATGGAGAGTTAGCAGAAGACACAAAGAAACCAGAAGAAAGTGAATGGAACAATTGCAACTGAAAAAAAAATGCACAAAAGGTAGAAAAATATCTCTTTATTTTGAATTTATTAACTGAAATATGTCAGCTCTTGGAAATGTGCATCTTTAACGTCTGCACTTTATTTAATACAAGAGGAAATCAATGTATAGTTTTATTTCTACAGTGTTGTACATTCTAAGTTTGGCTTTTGGGGTTCCCAGTTTAATTGTCTTCCTGTTTCTAAATTGTGATTCCTTGTTTGGTGATGGTGTATGTTCTGCATGTGTAACTGAGCTGAGGTATTCTGTTTATGTAATTCCTATTTGACATTGCCACTTGTTCTCTTTCCCGAGTAGGTCATGTATTGTTATTCTCTGAAATGTGTTGATTTAATATTTGCAGTGTTGCCTTTTGATAGTTAGGGTATGGTGCTTTGTGAGTCCTGGTAGTGCTGTTAGGACACGGCAGGTTTGCTATGGGTTCTAAATGAGCAGTGTTTCTAGTAGTTCCTAATGTGCCTGGCGGTTGGCACTGGTTTATAGTAATGTAGAAATCTTTTAGTCTTTCTTTATCCATACACTCATTAAGAGGCATGTTTACTAAAAGTTAGTGTATGGTAACATTATGCAAATATTTATGCAAATGATGCCCTTATGCAAATGAGGCCTGCATCTTGTGCGGCCCCCGGGTTACTCTACAAGTCCTCATTTGGCCCTCAAAGCAATTTGAGTTTGAGACCCCTGGTGTAGGGGGTGAAGTACCTCCGTCCACAAAAGAAGAGCAGGACCTGGCTTAGAAGTGAGGTTCGTGACTGTCATGTTAGGTGCAAAACTCACCCATTAGGAGAAACTGCCCTGAGATACTCCCTGAAAGGAAGGACTACAGTTCCCAGAGTGCACTGTGACACTGCCACACAGTAATCCTTCGAAGGAAATACACCAGCTCTCAGAGAGCACTGTGGCACTACCACATTAGTTCATTCTAGGAAGGACTATGGCACCCAGAATGCACTGTGACACTCCTACACCATAATACATAGAAAGATGATGGCAGAAAAAGACCACATGACCTATCTAGTCTGCCCTTCCATATCAACAACAGTAGTCCCCTGTTTTCCTTTAGAGATCCTCTGTTTGTCCCATGCTCTTTTGAATTCAGATACTGTCCTCATCTCTACCACCTCCACTGGGAGACTATTCCACGGATCTACTATTCTTTCCATAAAGAAATATTTCCGCATATTACTCCTGAATCTATCCCCTTTCACTCTCATCCTATGTCCCCTCATAGTAGAGCTTGCCTTCAATTGTAAGAGACCCTCCTGTGTATTTATGCCATGGAGGTATTTAAATGTCTATCTCATATTGCTCCTATAATGCCTTTCCTCTGAGTATACATATTAACATTTTAAGTCAATCCTCATATGCTTCATAATGAAGACCATTAACCATTTTAGTAGCCACCCTCTGCACTGACTCCAACCTATTTATAGGTTAAGGTGTGATCTCCAGAATTGCACACAATACTCCCAATGAGGTTGCACCAGACTTATACAGAGGCACTATCACCTCCTTTCTTCTGCTGGCCATTCCTCTCCCTATGCAACCAAATATCCTTGCTTTTGCTTTCACAGCTTTCTACCTGGTTAGATACTTTAAGATCATCAAACACAATTCTTCAAGCTTAGCTAGATCCCTCCTCATGTTATCTACACCTTCCTGGGTGTCTATTGCAGATTTTGGTATCATCTGCAAAGAGTCATACCTTACCCAACAGCCCTTCCGCTATATCACTAACAAAGATGTTAAAAAGAATCGGACCAAGGACAGATGTAGTATTTGCATCGTGCGAAAGAGAGCCTCCTGCTGGAGTTCATAAGATATAACAGGTAGGAGTAGTTTATCAAGCTTGTCACGCCTAGTACAATGGGAAAGATTACTTTTGTAAATTAATTTTTATTAGATGTGGAACAAACACATACGGGCTATCATGCTCAGGTAATCATACCGTTATCTAACAATAACTTCCCCAAAGATCAGGGTATCCAACTGCCCCCCACCCCCCGGGGATTCAGCTGTCTCTTTTTCTTCTCTACTACCTCTCTCAATGTTCTCCTCTCACACCACTGCTATCCGACCTTTCTCCCCCCTCCCTGTTCTCTCCATTTACCTAAAGCCTGAGCCCTCTCCACATATCCCTTAAGGTACCTCCCATTAACCACTCTTTAATCCCATTCTCTACATCCTTATTAAAAGAGAAATAGAAAAACACAGAGTAACCATTCAACAAAAACTTCAAACTTCTACATATATTCAAACAACCATGTGTGACTTGGTGTATCTGCCCACCCTCCCCTCCCCTCCAACTTCCTCTTTTTAAAAAACATCCCCTTATATGCTCAGGGGTGTTGCCGCATCCACCTTCTTATCAAGTTGTCCCCATCTACACCAATATTGCCCGCTCTTCCCTTTCAGGTTGTAGGAAAGCTTATCAAACCTCATCGCATCCCCCACTTTAGACCACCACTCCTCCACCCTGGGCCCTTTCTCCGTTTTCCACCTCCATGCCACCACTACCCTCGCAACCAGACCCAGCTTCTGCCTCAATATGGACTTATCCTTCCATTCCCATGGGACTCCCAAAAGCAACTCCACTGGCTCATCGGGGAATTCCTCCCCCACAATCTCCCCTCCCATTTCTTCCCTGATTTGCTTCCAAAACTCTTGGATCCATGGATATTCCCACCACATGTGAAAAAATGGACCCACCCTCCACAACCTCTCCAACATAAGGGATCTTCCTTCCCCCTCCCCTTATATAACCTTACCGGCATACTGTATGCTCTGTGCACAATCTGAAGCTGCATCTGCCTCCAGGAGGCAACCCAAGTAGGCTTATATATGGCCTCATGAATATGGGCTCTTTTGGCCTCCCCCAATCTCTGCCCCAGCCAATGCACCCATCCCTCCTTCTGTCCACCCCCCAACACATCCACCTCTTCCAAAAGGGACCTATACAACTTGGCAAGTAACCCCTTTGTACCGTCCCCCTTATACAGGGCGTCCTCCAGGGACATGCTTGACCTCTGCAGATTTGCCAATACGTTTAGGAGCATAATGAAATGTCTCAATTGGAAGTATTGATAAAATGGCATCCTTTTCCCTATCTGGGCTTCTATTTCCTGCATGCTAAGCATCCCCTTCCTCCCCCCAGCTTACTAAATCGAGTCACAGCCAGTGAGGCCAGACCCTGCCTCACCGCACTAAACTCGGCGGATGAAAAGGGGAGATAGTCCCCGATTTTTGACCATTTACTAATCATTCCTGGGAGTTCCCCTCTCCTTCTTTCCCCTCGTGCAACCTGCCTCAGTGCTTTAAGGAAGGGATGATTCCCCAAGCCCCCCCCCCCATCCACCATCTCCCTCCCTCCTCCTTCCACCCATTCAAAGATGGATTGCAGTTTCAAGAGAGTCCTCTCTATAGTGACCCAAGCAATCTCACTGTTCTGAAGATAGGGTCCCCTCAGGGCCCTCAGTACCGCTGCCTTAGAGTACCACCTTAGCAAGGGGAATCTGATCCCTCCCTGCTCCCTAGACAAAACCAACCTTTCTATTCCAATCCGCGCTTTCCCCCCCCCCCCCCAAACCTCCTAAGCCAGTCTTCCCATCTCCGCAGCACCTTACCTACAATGGGGCTTGGAAGCTGTGTGAACATGAATAAAAATTTAGGAATTATATTCATTTTTAAGGCTGCGACCCTGCCCATCCAACTTAAGTGCAGCTTCCCCCCATTGCTCCAATTCCTGTCCCATTTTTGTAACTAAGGGCATATAGTTCCTTCTGAAAAGTTCTGCCAGATCCACTGGCAATTTAACCCCCAGGTATTTTATTTCTCTCCTTCCCACTGCAAGGGGAACTGGTGAATGTCCTGGGTCCTCAGCCCACCCAACGCTACTGCTTCAGTCTTAGCTAAGTTTGCCTTAAACCCCGAGAGTTTTGCAAATGTATCCAACTCTACCAACAACGCTGGAATCGATCTCTCCAGCTGTGAGATAAATATCAAAGTATCATCTGCATAGAGTAAAATTTTGTTTTCTTCCCTTGTATCTTTATTGGTTGTATCTCCTCATTACTCTGAGCCCGTGCCGCCAACACCTCTATCAAAATTGCAAATAGCATAGACAATAAGGGGCACCCCTGCCTAGTTCCCCAATACAACTGAAATTCCTCTGAACAATGTCCATTCACTAGGATGTGAGCCTTCGGGGCCATGTACAGTGCCTCAACCTCCTTCCTGAACCCCTCCCCCAGATGGAGCCTATCTAAAGAGGCCAGCAAAAATCTCCACTCCACTCTGTCAAATGCCTTTTCTGCATCTAATGCCACACATAACGCCCTTTCTTTCTGCTCCTTCACCACCTGCATCAAATTAATTGCACGGCGAACATTATCAGATATCAACCATCCTTTAATGAACCCTGTCTGATCAAGGTAAATCAACTGAGGAAAGACCCCTTCTAACCTGTGTGCCAATACCTTAGCGAACAGTTTCACATCGCAATTGATGAGAGCAATCAGGTCTTTGAAGCTGGCTGCAGGAGCTGTGGATATTTCACAAAGCTAAGACATTCATTTTCTCTCTTATTTCTGATGCATTCTAGTTATCAATATACAGTCTAACTGTCTGTTTTGTGGGAATTGTTAATATATAGTTTAACTGTGGTTATAAATTAAGCTTGGGGATATTCAGCCTACTGGAAAGTGGAGTTACTTACCTGTAACTGGGTTCTCCGTGGACAGCAGGATAAGTCAGCCACACCTGGTGACGTCATCCGACGGCGCCGAGACGGAAGTACTCTCTATAGCTCAGAAGGGCTTTTGCCCTTCTGAGCATGGGCCAACTGGTCCCACCCCCCGGCCCACCCCTAGCTAGCCAGTTCGTCACTAGCTGAGCCTTTTGCTGCTAGGAGGTGGGCATAGGACGGAGGCCGACCCCTTCCCAGGGGAGGTGGGCGGGTATGTGTGGCTGACTTATCCTGCTGTCCACGGAGAACCCAGTTACAGGTAAGTAATTCCACTTTCTCCATGGACAAGCAGGATGAGTCAGCCACACTTGGTGCCTCCCAAGCTGACTTGCGCTGCGGTGGATGGGGGAAGGCTGAGACCTTTATGAAGGGCCAGCGTGGGCCCATGTGTTACCGCATGTAGAAACAATACCACGCAGGCTTGTAGCGGCGATGCACACCCGTGCATCAGCAGCATTGTGATAGGATGTCGATGCGCACCCGTGCATCAGCAGCATTGTGATAGGATGTAGCAGGCTGCCATTTATGAGTTGGTCGCGATGCACGAATGTGCGGGAGGGAGTTACAGGTATGTGCCGTAAGAAGAGGTGATCAAGATTAAGCACAGCGAGCCGTAAGGTGGTGCGATCAAGTACCTCTGGTAGAAGGTGAGGAAGTCACTGTAATGAAGGAAGCTACGGTAGCAACGACAATGACCGCTGGCCATGAGGGCGAAAGTGGTGCGTAGGGTGGTGTGATCAAGCGCCTCTGGTAGAAGTGAGGAAGTCACCGCAATGAAGGACAGCTATGGTAGCAATGTCAATAGTCGCTGGCCATGAGGCGAAAATTAGGGCATTTAATGCACCACAAAGGGCGGCCCTTTATTTTATTCTAATGTATTTATTTATTTGTTATTATTATTATCATCCTTTTTTTTTTTTTTTTTTAATGGACTCGTCACTGGAGGATGTTGTAAGACCATCAGCGTAGCGGTTGATCAAGTCTAGACCAGGAATCACTGGTTGGGCCAATACGAGTAGTGGGTCTATAGAGACCTAGCTAGGCCCCTGGAAGACTACTGGGCTTGATGAGTCTTGTTCTGAACGAATATAGTATAAGTTACGGTCCATGTTGGTAGTGCATGGGGATAGCCAGTACACAGGGAGAATCTGATATAGGTTGAGCCACAGAGTGGCCTGAGGAGGATAGCGTTGTAGCTGACTGGTCGATCTCTCGGTATGGTTGCATAACGAGGTGCCTACGCATGAGGTGCACGAGGTGCTCAAGGGGGATGTGATCGGGCCTGTTGCATGGCTTTGCGGGTGGGTAATACATGAAAGAACCCCGGTATGCATGCGACCTGGGGAATATTTAGAGATGTGCCCCTCATGCGTGCGCCTTTGGTATGGTTTAAGGCCTTGCTTCTACCCGGTGTCACAGAGCAGACTCACTAGTGACCCCTATGGAGACAGAGGATATTGCAGTTCAAGAAAATACTAACGTTTGGGGAAAGCACATGATAGGGAGTTGCCATGGGCAACGTAAGCAAGTGAGGTCACGAGCTAGGGAGACACACCCGGCCAGTAGAGAAACCAGGAGATTCTCACCTGATTCTAATCAGCTGGGGGGTGGTGCAGCTAGGAAACACATAGATAAGCACAGCTCACAAGCAGTAAGGCAGAACTGGAGTGAGAGCCAAGATAGGACCCAGGATAAGAGCCAGGATAACTGGAACCGGAAGGAGAATGGGAGACAGCCTAGGTCTCTGAATGGAAGAAGCAGAAGGAACTGGATGAATGGAGAGGACGAAAGAAGCTGTGAAAAGAGCGTGTCTAATTACCAATTTGGAAGCCTGAACGGAGGTCTGAGTGAGTCCGATGAATGCTTGAATGAGAGGTACAGACAGCTTGCCACAGAAAGTGAGAGTGAATACAACAGCCCAGATTGGAACAGAGTCAGAAGGAAAAAGGTACAAGCCAGGAAGTTTTATTCTTGTCCAAAAAGGGGAAGCACAGGGCTTGGATATAAGGGACAGTTTGTTGAAGTCCAGAAGCCATCCAAAGCCAGCTTAAGGGAAGCAGAGAAGCTTCATTTCCCTCATCATAAACAAGAGAAAGGGTTTTTACCTTCAGAAGTAAACCACTCCGAGAGATACGTGAGGCACAGAGTTTCAGAAGGGCTGCCGTTAGAAACTCCAGCTGTTTCCAGAGTCCTAAGCAGAGCAGAGCCTAGAGCAGAAGTAATTCCTTCTAATAGATGGGCAAGGGAATTCTTTAGCTTGCCTAACAGGTATCAGCAGAGGGGAGGCTCTTATCATCAAAACCTCAGTAAATGTGGTAGCAGCAAACAGTTTTCCCTCAGTGGAAAAGAAGTACGTCACAGCCAGGACGGACTGTTTGCCAAGCCCTCACAGGAGGAAGATAAAGGGGTGTTAATTCCTGCTGAGGAACCTATGCAATATGAACCATCTATAATCGAAGATAACAGTGAACAAATGGACTGTAGCCTTTCTCTGGCAGATAACATCATCTCACTGAGATAGGAGGAATAAGAAGCCTGACAGGGTGAAGAGAAGGCCTTATTCCTAGTGGCTACAGGTCTGTGTTGGAATATATTAGTTTTGTTAAGAAGCTGAAAGAAAGCTACCGTTTTCTTTCTGTTATGCCCAAGAAGGGTCATGTTTCTTTATTTTTTACATATTGAGATATCCTATTGGGAAAGGGAAATAAAGCCCTGTTTAACCTTACATCGGCTTTCCATGACTACTTTGTAACTGGCAGCAACTACAACTACCAGAAGGCCAGTTAATACTGAGGCCCAGTGCAGTACCTTGCTTTACCTGCAGGTGCACAGAGAGGGCTCACAACATAATGGCGTAGTATTTTAGGATCAATTTTTTTTGTATACCACGTGATTTCTTCTGGAGGAAAAGGGAAGAAAAAGAGAAAAGGACATCGCTGGAGTAACAAGTGACCACGCAGAAGCACTACCTGAAGGAGGATTTCGCTGGCAGGTCGGCCAGAAAAGCAAAGCAACCTTTCTCACAGGCTGAAGTCTACCAGAAAACTCAGGTAACGGTGACCTGGGTGGGAAAGGTAGAAGGACAACGTGAGAAAGGGGGCGCTATTCCTAGGCAGGAAGTGGGCAAAAGAAGTACCGCACTTGGTGTGCTTGTTTTTTTTTCTTTTGCAGGTGTTTAGCTCCAGAGGGATGGATCCACACGACGTCCAGACATGGATGCAAGCGCAGTGGGACAGACAAGCAGCGCTTATGCAGCAACTGCAAGGACAGTATATGGACGCTATGAGAGAGCAGCAGCGACCTTTAATGGAAGCGTTGGAGGTTCTTGTCAAGAAGCCGCAGGACAATGAAGCAGCAAACTTGCCAACAATGCCGCAAGTAGCATTGAACAGTTGCTCTAATTTGTCTGTGAGACAGCTTACCCAGTATGATGATCTAGACGAGGGGTCACCAACCTGCGGCCCACGAGGTCCCTTCGTGCGGCCCGCAAGGCTCTACCCCGGTTAACATTACGTGTGGCCCGCCAAGGATTCCCGCCATTGTATCTGCGGCCCGCGGCATGCTCGGCGGGTTCAACGGCACGTGACCGGTTTCCCAAGAGCAGCGCACAAATTAGAGGACCAATCAGCAATAAGACTTCACCAAGCACTCGCAAGACTTTGCCCTCTTCAGTGCCCCCTTCGAGATGAACCCCACCGACGTGCCCTCTGACCTTTAAATGGACTTGATCGAACTGCAGTGTGACGACGCACAGAAGTCGCGCTTCATGGCTATCAGGTGATCAGCCATTGTTTTCATAATTTTGCGTTTGTTGTTTTTTTTCGCGGGGGGCGGGGAGAAGGGGGGTGCGGCCCGCGAGGCTCCCGGTAGTCGGCTGTGCGGCCCGCGGCCCTCTGGAGGTTGGTGACCCCAGATCTAGACGATTATATAGAATCCTTTGAGAGAATTGCAGTAACCCTCAAATGGCCATCAGAGCAGTGGGCCATGCGATTTGCTATGACCTTAACTGGAGAGGCTCTGTCAGTATTTAAGGGAATGCCTGCTACCTTAGCCACTGATTATGTGGAAATTAAAAAAGCCATAAGAGATAGGCTGGGCCTTACGCCCAGGCATTACAAACACCTATTCAGGGAGGCAACAATACAGAGTAAGGAGACTCCCAGAGCCTTATACCAAAGGTTGAAAAGCCTTGTGTATAAGTGGCTCAACCCTGAAGGGAGGTCAGTAGACTCCATTATGAGTGATATAATAATGGAGCAGTTTATGCATTCGGTATCACCGGATTTAAAGACCTTCCTCACATTACAGGATTGCCGTAATCCCGAAGAGGCAGCCAATATGGCAGAGACATATTATGAAGCCAAAAGGGCTGACACCTCTAAAATTGGCGAGTTAAAAATAAATGGCAATGAAAATCCTGGTAAAATGACGAAGGGTGATAGAGTTACAATGTATAAAAGAGATGTGCATAATGATACTGTTGATGATGTGGCTGGTAATAGAAAATGTTATAGGTGTGGAAAGGTAGGCCACTACCAGAAAAATTGTAGGGTAAAAACTGTCTTGGTAACAGGGGACGACAGACAAGTCCCGGAAGGATTTCTCCAGATGGTTCAGGTGGAGGGGGTAGAGGCCCTGGCGTTACTTGATTCGGGAGCCGATCAGAGTATGGTTTCTCAAAAACTGTGGGAAACCATCGAGAACCAGCAGTCGGCGGCCCCGAATCAAGCAGCGGGCCAGGTACGCATACGCTGCGTACACGGAGAGGCTTCCCATTATCCCTTGCATGAAGTGAACATAAAGGGTTTTGGGGTCACCCGGCAAATATTAATAGCGGTAGTCCCCAAATTACCCTATGCTGTTGTTCTCGGGAGGGATTGGGCACCCCTCTGCCAGGAAATGGAGAGAGGTCTCCAGGAAGTACTAGCCCCTACACCCACACGCTGCCAGCCGGTAGAAGTAGAAATAGGAGCTGAGGCCTTAGCGGCTAGCATTCCTAGTCCTCTGTTTGGGAAGGCTCATAAGACGGACTCCCAAAAGCAGCCCCCTCTCAAGGCAGCATCGCCTGATAAGCCAAAATTCGTACTGCAATTTTGTAAAAATAATATTCAGGCTAAGGGTCCAGCAAGGGCTACCGCGGCAGCCGCGGGATATGATCTTTTTAGCATAGAAGACGCCCTTGTTATGATAGGGGGACAAGCTCTGGTAGACACCGGGATCCAGATAAAAATCCCGGAGGGATGTTATGGGCGCATCGCACCCCGGTCAGGGCTAGCTGTGAAATACTCTCTAGATGTAGGAGCAGGAGTCATTGACCCTGATTATCGGGGTCCCCTAAAGGTCCTGTTATTTAATTTCGGAAGTAAGGACTTTAAAATACACGCAGGTGATCGAATCGCACAATTGATCTGCGAGCGTGTAGGGTTCCCCTTGGTGGAGGAAGTACCCTCACTGCCACCGACGAAATGGGGGGCGGGGGGATTCGGCTCCACAGGAGAAAGGGAGGTTAAAAACCTAACAGCCTTAGGTGAGGAAAGAAGTGAGGAGGATCTGGGCCCACAGATTGAGGATTGGGAAAAACAACCTACCCCTAGGATAGGGACCGAGCTGTTGCCCCAACAGCAAAAAGAATTAATGCAGATGTTGGGAAAATTCAAGGATGTGCTAACAACTCGGCCAGGCGAGACCCACCTCGTAGCCCATGAAATTATCACAGTGCCCGGACGAGTAATTCGGCAACGGCCATATAGAATGCCAGAAACTCGTAAACAAGAGGTAATCGAACAAGTAAAAGAAATGCTGGCCACCGGCATAATTGAAGAATCGCGCAGCCCGTGGTCCAGTCCGATTGTACTTGTGCCAAAACCCAATGGAACCTTACGGTTCTGCATCGACTTTCGACAAGTCAATGAAATTTCACAATTTGATGCATATCCCATGCCACGTATAGACGATCTTCTGGATCGCCTAGGGCAAGCCAAATATCTGACCACCCTCGACCTCAGTAAGGGATATTGGCAGATTCCTTTAACAAGGGAATCTAAGCCCAAGACAGCATTTAGTACACCAATTGGGTTATTCCAATTCAAAAGGATGCCATTTGGCTTACATGGGGCGGCCGCCACATGCCAGCGGTTGGTGGACCACGTTTTACGGCCTCACCACGAATACGCCCTAGCCTATATGGATGACGTAGTCATATATAGCACAACCTGGGCGCAACATCTGGCTAGGGTGGAAGCGGTGCTGAGAGCACTACGGAGGGCTGGCCTCACCCTCAACCCAGAAAAATGTTTGTTTGCCACAGAAGAGGCCAAATATTTAGGCCATATGATAGGAAGAGGGCTGGTAAAGCCTTTAGCAAGCAAAATAGAAAGCGTCAGGGATTTCCCTAGACCTACCACAAAAAAACAGGTCCGAAGCTTTCTGGGGTTACTCGGCTACTATCGCCGATTCATACCCCGCTTCACGGAGGAAAGTATGGTTTTCACGGCCATGTTGAAGAAGAATGCGCCTAACCGAGTACAGTGGACTCCAGAGGCGGAAACAGCGTTTGAGGCTTTAAAGGGGAAACTCTGTAGCACCCCGGTGTTGCGGGGTATAGATTTTAACCTGCCATTCATAGTCCAAACGGATGCGTCGGACACGGGATTAGGGGCAGTGATGTCCCAAGTCTTTGAAGGGGTCGAGCATCCGGTAGCGTACCTTAGCAGGCAGCTCTCCAAGGCAGAAAGAAATTATGCCACGATTGAGCGTGAATGCCTGGCGATAAAATGGGCCATTGAAGCACTCCGTTTTTATCTTACGGGACGGAAGTTTTTGCTTGTAACGGATCACGCCCCATTAAAATGGCTCCACCAAATGAGAAATAATAATGCGAGATTAACAAGGTGGCACCTAGCGCTACAGGCTTTTAATTTCACGGTTCAGCATAGAGCAGGGAAAACACACGGCAATGCGGATGCACTATCGCGTATTACGTGCTGTCCGTCTGAGACTGAGGCAGTCCGTAATATTTTAAGGGGGGGAATCTGTCACAGAGCAGACTCACTAGTGACCCCTATGGAGACAGAGGATATTGCAGTTCAAGAAAATACTAACGTTTGGGGAAAGCACATGATAGGGAGTTGCCATGGGCAACGTAAGCAAGTGAGGTCACGAGCTAGGGAGACACACCCGGCCAGTAGAGAAACCAGGAGATTCTCACCTGATTCTAATCAGCTGGGGGGTGGTGCAGCTAGGAAACACATAGATAAGCACAGCTCACAAGCAGTAAGGCAGAACTGGAGTGAGAGCCAAGATAGGACCCAGGATAAGAGCCAGGATAACTGGAACCGGAAGGAGAATGGGAGACAGCCTAGGTCTCTGAATGGAAGAAGCAGAAGGAACTGGATGAATGGAGAGGACGAAAGAAGCTGTGAAAAGAGCGTGTCTAATTACCAATTTGGAAGCCTGAACGGAGGTCTGAGTGAGTCCGATGAATGCTTGAATGAGAGGTACAGACAGCTTGCCACAGAAAGTGAGAGTGAATACAACAGCCCAGATTGGAACAGAGTCAGAAGGAAAAAGGTACAAGCCAGGAAGTTTTATTCTTGTCCAAAAAGGGGAAGCACAGGACTTGGATATAAGGGACAGTTTGTTGAAGTCCAGAAGCCATCCAAAGCCAGCTTAAGGGAAGCAGAGAAGCTTCATTTCCCTCATCATAAACAAGAGAAAGGGTTTTTACCTTCAGAAGTAAACCACTCCGAGAGATACGTGAGGCACAGAGTTTCAGAAGGGCTGCCGTTAGAAACTCCAGCTGTTTCCAGAGTCCTAAGCAGAGCAGAGCCTAGAGCAGAAGTAATTCCTTCTAATAGATGGGCAAGGGAATTCTTTAGCTTGCCTAACAGGTATCAGCAGAGGGGAGGCTCTTATCATCAAAACCTCAGTAAATGTGGTAGCAGCAAACAGTTTTCCCGCAGTGGAAAAGAAGTACGTCACAGCCAGGACGGACTGTTTGCCAAGCCCTCACAGGAGGAAGATAAAGGGGTGTTAATTCCTGCTGAGGAACCTATGCAATATGAACCATCTATAATCGAAGATAACAGTGAACAAATGGACTGTAGCCTTTCTCTGGCAGATAACATCATCTCACTGAGATAGGAGGAATAAGAAGCCTGACAGGGTGAAGAGAAGGCCTTATTCCTAGTGGCTACAGGTCTGTGTTGGAATATATTAGTTTTGTTAAGAAGCTGAAAGAAAGCCATTTTTGTTACCGTTTTCTTTCTGTTATGCCCAAGAAGGGTTATGTTTTTTTATTTTTTACATATTGAGATATCCTATTGGGAAAGGGAAATAAAGCCCTGTTTAACCTTACATCGGTTTTCCACGACTACTTTGTAACTGGCAGCAACTACAACTACCAGAAGGCCAGTTAATACTGAGGCCCAGTGCAGTACCTTGCTTTACCTGCAGGTGCACAGAGAGGGCTCACGACACCGGGCAGATGGAGAGGCAGGCAGACTGGGCAGAGTTTCATGCGTCGGGGTGCCCCCCCCTGGGCCTGCCGCGTGGACACTATGCAAAATAGTTTTCCTGGGGCCTATTTCGGGTCCTTTCTTGTCCAGAGCATGTCCTCGAGGAGATTCACACGTGGTGTTGGGACTGCGTGTTGCCGAGAGCCACAGCAGTCGTTCGGTCCTGGCACTGTACCATGGGCATGCCGTGGTATTGGACCATTGGCATAATGAAGAGCATTATCCCTTAAGGGATGCACTCCCTGCTCTTGATGCGGCAAGCAGATATCTGCGGTTGACCTGCAGAGCAGAGCTTCATTTGGCAGTTGCGACTGCCTTCCAACATCCCCAGATTCCAAAGGGAAGGACTGAGGGCATTAGTCTGTTCCATTCAGGCCCTGGAGGCATGGCTGCACCGCAGTGATGCATAGTAATGCCCCATATGGTCCTCAGCCAGGTCTTGAACCCGTGGGCTACTGGTTAGGGTGCCGCCTTAGAGCATGCAGAGTCGAGTGCGCCTTTGCGATGATTAAAAGGGGAAGATCCAGACTGGAGATCTCAGGTGGGCCACCTCTAGCCTGTCACTCCCAGGTGCAGGCGATTACTTGAGACTGTGGTTGGTCCCGGAAGGCTCCAGGGACAGTTGCAGCTGGTAAGGTGGTAGAAGACATTGGTGGGTTCATCTGATAAGGGGCGAGAAGTCATTGTTCTTCTCGCAGGACCGTAGGGATTCTGAGGGCTAACTCTGCCTGTGCTGGATAGTCAGGGATCCCGTGGGTTGCCTTTACCTCTGCTGGACCCTATGGCTTTCTTGATCTCTGCTGGATAGTCAGTAGGGTATGGTGGGAGGAGAAGTGGTTAAGCGACTCTGGCTGATATAACGCCCTTGTCCCTTGTCCATGGGTGGAGGCCTGCCGGTAGGCGACACCTGGGGTGCAAGGTATGTTCCAGGGCCGCTCGGCTGACCGATTCAGCTGAGGCTGCTAACTGGTTCCTAGGCAGACCGATTCAGTTGAGGCTGCTAACTGGTTCCTAAGGCAATGTAGATATCCGCATTGATGCAGCTAACCATCCCTTGGTATCATGTGCTCAGAGATACCCGTTAATGACTGAGGGATGTGAGTGTCAGCCTTCAGATGTAGGTGGTGGCCAGGGTGGCTGGCCAGGATGGTTGTGCCTGTAGACAGCAAGGGCTATAAATGCCCTTGGCTGAAAAGGGGGTATGCACTGCAGGGTCTGCCGATGGGATCTGAAACTGTGGCTTTCTGCTCGTGGCCACACATCTGGGCCTGTGGCCTTCTGCTCGCGGCCACACAGATTGCGTGTACTGCAGCGCTTTGTTGTGGATTGTGAGGTTTCCCTCGGGTTCAGCGAAGTGTGCCTCATGTAGAGATTACAAGGGGCGTAGTTTGTATAGTCTCTCTCTGGGCAAGTGCCCCAGAGCAATAAAAGATAGAGCGACTGGAGTATTCTGGTAGGGGGTCATGGAGCCTCTCGCTCCTGATATTCTATGTATCCATGTACTTATTGACGTGTGTGTAATGTCAGACAGAAGCCAACTATTCTGGTTCTGATGCCGTTGTTAGCCTGGGGCGGTCGTTCTGTCACTGGGTGGGAAGCCATCCGTGTAACAAGATGAAGGATGAAGGCTATTGAGTCATCCTTACAAGTGGGGTCAAATGAATGTGTAACTCTGGGTGGGGGGAGGGGAGCCACAGCTGGGAATTGAACCTGTGACCTTCTGCTTCTGAACACACAGGCTGTGTATACTGTACCACACTGTTGCCACTGTTGAGTTTCACTAATGAGGGCTGTAGCTCGCAATCGTGGTGATGTACGGTCTCCTCATGGCTGATTACGCCGAGACACTCCTTGGAGCTAGTGTCTCTGACTGTTGCTGTGGTAAGGCAGACAGAACTCATTTGGGAGCCGAACGTGGGAACAGGCTGGCAGAGCGCAGAGATGCCATCTCGGGCAGTTTCAGAGAGTGAAGCCTCGATGTAGCAGGATGTGGTGAAATCGAAACTCCTGCTGACTACCCAACTCACATGCGGAGCTGGCTACCTGATTTGCAGTTGGGCTACAGGACAGGTGTCTTACCCATGTCCCGTAAGGGATGGCTAGGTGTCTGATATTATGTCCCTATCTGGGGAACAGGCTGGAGGCACGGGCATAACCAAGGCGAGCCTACTGCGGGATTGGACCCATGACCACTGGTCTCCAGATCGTCATTGCTCATTGAGCCCACTGGGGAATCAAACTCATGACCCCTGGTTCCGCAGTCAATGTATTAACCATTGTGCTACCCTCTGTTCGCAAGCGTTGTTGTTTGGGAATGAGGTCATCATCCGGCCTCTTTCATGGTATCCCATTCTGCAGCAATATTCTTGCGATGCAACAGGAAGGAAGCCATGCAGTGTCACTCCCCACACACACCCCCGGTAGGAGGCAGGTGCGACGTGCTGCGATGCAGTGTCCTGGGGCTCTGGTTGTGAGAGGGGCACACTCAGACGACCGTGCCTCTGCCCTGGGCAACACAACACATCTACAGAGCCACCGATCCGTTGGTGGTCGAGAAGCTGTGTTATTGTTGTTGCAGAGCCTGAGCGATCAATCTGCGTTGAGCCGACGCGCTCTATCTCCATCTGAGGCCATCTGCTGTGGAGGAAATACTGAAGGCTCTTACTGTGTTGCAATGAGTTGATCTGCATAGTTCAGTAGGGGCTTAAGCCGCCTCCTCCTGTGCGATTGTGCCGGCGTTGGACCGCAGGCCACAAGACTCACATCTACGCTGTTTCCGCCAGCATTGATTTGCGTTAAGGCGATTCAGCCAGCGCCGATCAGTCAACACATTCGTACGAAGAAGTTGGCGGCGCAGTGCTCTGGACACACTGGCTGTATCTGAGGCGCTCGTTTGCGTCGGCCTTAAGAAGAAGCCCTCGGCGTGAAGGAATGCAGGCTGCAACTTCTCCCATTACTTCGGGGATTTGACACTGAGAGCGGAGCAGGGGGCCTCGGTGCTCATCTAAGCCTCTCCTCATCATCTCCATGGAATGAGAGCGAGCAGCCATTAGACTTGGTAGCGAACAGCCATGGCTCCCCGGTGCCAAAAAGGAGGGGGGGGGTGGTATCCTCTACGGCAGATGGTCTGTCAGCCCGGCACTGGTGCAGCCCTTAACCCTACTCATGTTGTCTACCGCGCCGATGCACAGACATCGGCGCAGTCCTCGGCGATGCTTCTGCGCCGAACGGTGGGAGAGTCTCCAGAATGAGAGGCTCCTCCTTCCCTGACGATGCTGGATCGGCGCCGACCAACCGCGCTGAGGGGAGGAGCAGGGAGCTGACGACATCGGCAAGATGGCCGCCGCCAAGGGAGCCACGAGGCCGGAAGGGGCTGCTGGGCAGGCAGTACATCACCCAGAGCATCCAGGGCCGCGGGGCTGTGAGCGGAGGCCCTAAGGGCGCGCTCAGAGCCACCGGGGGGACGGCAGAGGCTGCAGCAACTTCGATTTAATCCCCGGGAGGAGCAGCAGAGTCAGTGAGTGGAGGCACACTCAGTGCCGCCGAGGTGGAGCAGGAACCTTTGGGCACGCAACAACAACATCGGAGGACCCAGGAGGCTGGCCGGGGACGGAGGCCTTAGGCACGTCCTGGGCCGCGGCAAGCAGTGACGCGCCAGAGGGAATTTCTACTTTGGCGCCATTAACACCATCGCGGTGCGTTTGTAGGTGGGCGCAGTCTATGATGGAGGCCCTGCAGGCACATCCCGGAACTTGTCCCTAGAGCGATCGGTGCCTCAATCCGATAGTGCTAGCATGCACCTTGCCGAGATCAGGTACGTGTGGTGAGGGGCGGCAGCCTCAGAATTTCTGTGGCCGGGGATGGAGGCCCGGGGGCACATCCCGTGCCGTGTCGTCTCCTCCTCGTGGTGGCCTCCTCATGCCTATATCCTGGGCGATATTGGAGCTTGCGACTGGGGATGGGGGCTATTAGCGGCACATCCCGAGCGGCAGCGAAGCAGTTCAGCAGGGTTCAGAAAGTCCACGTGCAGCATTGCTGGAGTTCGGAGGAACTTAGATTAGGCTGCGAGCACATGGCCAGATTCCGGTCAGCTCCCCTTTGGAAAAGATCTGAAAGGGGAAGAATCAGAGACAGCATTAAACATTTAAAATGGAGCAAGTAAGGAGAAAGGGATTCCTCTTCAGAGTAAGTGTAGTCCTGTAATTTAAGTTGGAGAGTAGAGAGATCCGTCTTGTCGGCAAGGCGGAAGAACTGAAACTGGCTAGCTAGGGGCGGGCCGGGGGGTGGGACCAGTTGGCCCATGCTCAGAAGGGCAAAAGCCCTTCTGAGCTATAGAGAGTACTTCCGTCTTGGCGCCGTCGGATGACATCACCAGGTGTGGCTGACTCATCCTGCTTGTCCATGGAGAACCTGAGTATCCAGATAACAAAGGTTTGAATCTGTTGGAGAAGGCTTGCTCTTTCTGGGCGCGGGAGGTGAAAGTTTCTGCTCTCAGGCAGGTAGGCAGGGGCTAATTTGAGCCCATCTCACACCTGACCAGTGGCCACACCTACAGGTCTCTGAGGCTGGCTGTGGATATTTCACAAAGCTAAGACTCTAATTTTCTCTCTTATTTCTGATGTTTTCTAGTTATCAATATAGAGTCTAACTGGAAAATGGAAGAGGAGGAGGAGTAGCCTTGTATGTCAAAAGCAATATTAAAGCTACTGAAATGCAGGGGGCATGGGGAAAAGAAGAAGCTCTCTGGATTGTGTTGGAAAGAGGAGATGGCACTGTCATCCATACTGCTGTAGTCTACAGACCTCCAAGACAAATTGAAGAGATAGATAACGAATTGATTATAGATATTGCCAAGATAGTCACAAAGGGGGAAGCGATCATATTGGGTGACTTTAATCTACCTGATGTGGATTGGATTACTCTTTCTGCAAATCTGTAAAGAAGCAAAAAAATCATGGATGCTCTCCAAGATGCATTACTTAGAGAAATGGTGATGGAACCAACCAGGGAACGCTCAACGCTGGATTTAGTGCTCACCAATGGTGATAGCGTGTCGAATGTCTGCGTGAGTGCCCCTGTGAGCAGCAGCGATCATCACATGGTGTGGTTTGAGATAAAAGCCATGGTACAGGCCAATCATAGCAGGCTCAAAGTCCTAAACTTTAAAAACACCAACTTCAATAAAATGGCAGAGTACCTAAAGGAGGAGCTGACAAGGTGGAAGAAGATAAGGTAAGTGGAATTGCAATGGGCTAAACTAAAGATGGCAATAAAAGGGGCAACAAATAAATATGTAACAAAAGTAAACAAAAACAAGAGGAGAAGAAAGCCTATTTGGTTTTCCAAAGAAGCGGCTGCTCAAATAAAGGCAAAAAACACAGCTTTCGCAAAATTCAAAAGCTTGCAAACAGAGGAACACAGAAATGAATACAGGATCAAACTCAAAGAGACAAAGAGAGAAATAAGGATAGCAAAATCAAAGGCAGAGGAAAAGATGGCTAAAGACGTGAAGTGTGGGGACAAAACCTTCTTCAGGTATATTCAGGAAAGGAAGAAGATCAGAGGTTGAATTGCAGGACTCAGAAGTGCTGTGAACGGACTCGTGGAAAGTGACATTGAAAAAGCAAAATTGCTAAACGAATACTTTTGCTCTGTTTTTACTATAGAAAGTCCTGGAGAAGGACCACCCGTGACTCCCAAATATAAAAATGGGAATGAAGTAGTTACCACACCATTCACAGAAGATGAGGTGTTAGAACAACTTGCAAAACTGAAAGTGGACAAGGCCATGGGACCGGATGGGATACCTCCCAGGATACTGAAAGAGCTCAGGGAAGTTCTTGCAGGGCTGTTTAAGGATGTTTTCAAGAGATCATTGGAAAACAGGAGAGGTTCCTCAGGACTGGAGAACGGCTGATGTCGTACCTCTACACAAAAGTGGTGACAGGGAAGAAGTGTCAAACTACAGGCCTGTGAGCCTTACCTCGGTGGTGGGAAAAGTCATGGAGGAGCTCCTGAAAGAGCAAATAGTGAACTTTCTCAAAACCAACAGGTTGCAAGACCCGAGGCAACATGGTTTTACCGAAGGACGATCTTGCCAGACAAATCTGATTGAGTTTTTTGACTGGGTGTCATCTACCTGGATTTCAGCAAAGCCTTTGATACTGTTCTTTATAGGAGGCTTATCAATAAACTCAGTAGCTTGGGGATGGATCCTAAGAGGGTAAATTGGATCAGAAATTGGTTGACTGACAGACGACAGAGGGTGATGGTAAATGGAGCTCACTCGGATGAAAGGAGGGTGATTAGCGGGGTGCCCCAGGGGTTGGTCCTGGGCCCGGCACTGTTCAATGTATTTGTGAGTGATATTGCTGAAGGACTGAATGGAAAAGTCTGTCTTATTGCAGATGATGCGAAAATTTGCAACAGAGTAGACTCCCCCAAGGGAGTGGTTAACATGAGGAAAGATCTACAAAAGCTGGAAGAATGGTCAAATGCTTGGCAATTAAGATTTACTGCAAAGATGTGCAGAGTCATGCACTTGAGTAGCAGAAATCCAAGGGAATGTATGCAATAGGGGGCGAGAGGTTGGTGTGCACAGATCAGGAGAAAGACCTTGGTGTGATTATTTCTGAAGATCTCAAGGTGGCAAAACAGTGCGACAAGGGCGGGCGGTGGCAAAAGCCAGGAGGATGTTGGGCTGCATACAAAGAGGAATCACCAGCAGAAAGGAAGAGGTACTTATGCCACTGTACAAGTCACTGGTGAGGCCTCACTTGGAATACTGTGTTCAGTTTTGGAGACCGTATCTTGCAAAGGATGTAAAAAGACTGGAAGCTGTTCAGAAGAAGGCGACCAAAATGATTTGGAGCCTGCGTCAGAAGCCTTATGAGAAGAGACTTGAAGACCTAAACATGTACACTTTGGAGGAGAGGAGGGACAGGGGAGATATGATTCAGACCTTTAAAGGGATATAATGAACAAACCTCTTCCAAAGATGGGGAAGCTGTAAAACTAGAGGGCACAACAGGAAGCTACAAGGTGGTAAATTGAAAGGCAATGTCAGGAAATACTTTTTCACGGAAAGGGTGGTGGATGCTTGGAATGCCCTCCCGATGGAAGTGGTGGGGGCAAACACGGTGACGGAATTCAAAATGGCATGGGACAGACACAGTGGATCCCTTTATAGCAACAGGATAAAATAAAAATAAACTGAACCATCTAATTTCTCAATAAATAGGGGTGTCCTGCATAGAGTGGTGGGTTCACCCCTAAACAGGGACATGGGGAGGGTTGGCCTGCACGGAGAGGCAGGTGCACCTACTCTTGCCATCGTGCTGGGCAGACTAGATGGACCTTGCTGGTCTTTATCTGCCGTCATTTACTGTTACTATGTAATTCCCACACTGGTCTCTCGGCCTCACTTCTTTAGGGAGAATGATTATGTTCCCCATCTCGAACGTTCTAGGGAGCTATTCTCCCCTAAGAGCATCTGAGAGGAAGGCCGTCCGCTCCTGCCGCTTTCCCCCGAGGAAAGGCCTTTATTGCCTCCATCACCTCCACTGGTTGCACTACTCATCCCAAGGCCTGTGCCTCTTCCTCCTTTAACCTAGGCAGATTCATCCAAATATCTAACTATCTGACCATCATCTCCCTCTCCCTCTGTACTATACAGCTTCTCATAAAACTTCCTGAACTCTTCACAGATATCTGCATTCACATACACCTTGCCCCCTCCCGCTTGGGCTATCTCTGCCACCGTTCTCTCCGCCCTCCACTTCTGCAGTCGCCATGCCAACAGCCTCTCTTAGTAGCTCTCAACAGACTCTCCATCCTCTCAGTGTCCAGCACATTATACAGCGCCCTCACAGTTCCCGAAACACCTTTCTCTCCCCTTTTAAACTATGTTCCGCTTGGAGCTCACTAATCAACTTTGCTAACCTGTCCTGTTCCTTCTGCCTTTCTCTCCTCCATCTTGCCCTCATTTGTATGATCATGCCTCTCATATATGCCTTCCCTGTATCCCACAGCACGTCCCTCCGCACCCCACCCACATCATTTGTAAGAAGAAACTCCTTCCATGCAGCTCTCAACCCTCTACGAACCTCTTCATTCTGCAATAGGGAAGCACTAGCCCTCCAGACCTTGTGTGCATTGTCTCCCCCCCCCCCCCCCCGCCCACCGGTGCCCACCTGCAAGTTACCATCCCATGATCAGATAGTGTAAGAGGATGTAACTGCATCTTACTCAGAACTACCAGTTGCTTTCTTTGGCCCAGAATGTAATCAATCCTAGAATACGCTCCTGATCTGGGGGAAAAACATGTATATCCTCTTTGTGAACCATTTTCCACCTGCCATAGGTCCACCAGGTCCCACTTTATAATGCATCTCCTCAATTCCTTCCCCTCCTTCCCGTGGAGCTTATTTGAGTAATTTGACCTATCCTCCCTTCCCAAAGTTCAATTGAGATCCCCCACTCCAACCACCCAATCTCCCCTGGCCGCCTTCACAAATCCTTGCATCGCCTGCCGATAAAAGGTGCTTTTGGGTTCATTCGGCACATAAATATTCAATATTGACACCAGCGCCTGATCAACCCTGCCAATTACCCAGACCACTCTCCCCTAGGCATCCTCCCACCTTTTCTAGAATGAAAGGAACCCTCTTATGAATAAGAATCACCACCCCTCTTTTTTTGTATTATATGCTGAGCAGTACATCTGAATATACCCTGCCATTTTCAATTTCTCGTGCTCCTCTTTAGTTAGATGCATTTCCTGAAGAAGTGCAAAGTCAGCCCTTATTTTGGTCAAACACCCTAGAATTTGTTTCCTTTTAATGGGACTGTGAATCCCCTGGACATTCCATGAGGCGAAAACATACCCCCCCCCCCCTAGGACTTCACTAGTCGCCATCTTTACCCTCGTCCCTCCCTCTTACCAGCAGATCAACACCAGGCCACACCAAAAACATATAACAACTTAAAACCATTAACACCCCTCTCCTTCCCCCTCTCCTCCACCTCCATTGTTAATTTCCTCTGTTTCCACTTTTTATCATTTCCCCTACCATGGCTTCAAAAGCTCAGAACTTACATTTTCCTCCAACTAAACGTTATATGCATTTTAAACTTGCTATATTATAGCTGAGTGCCTTCTTCACGTCTGGGGATATAGACAAGACCATGTTGCGGTTAGAACAGAGATATATTCACCAGTTGGATTCCATGTCCCCGCATGGTTTGAATTTGGAATGAGATCTGTCCGTCTTTCTGTAATTTCCCAATTTTCTTTTTTCATATTTCATTTTTACCTTTTTAGTTCATGCATCTCTTTTTCTTCCGTTTTTAGTTATTTTAGATTCATACAATGTCATATGCTCAGTTCACGTTTTCCTCCTCACATTATGTTGGATTACACTTGGGATATGTTTGAGCACATCAATGATTTGGTTGTCTATATTATGACATTGATATATACTTATACAATTCATTTTCCCTTCCCTTCCTTCTTCCCCCTCCCTTTTTCTTTCCCTCACCCCTTCCTCCCCTTCCAGTTACCCCTCCCCCTCCACCCTCCCCTTCCTCCCCCTTCCCACCACACACACACACACCCTCCCCTCCTTCCCCCCTCTCCTTCGCTAGTTTCCCTTTTTCTTTCCTCTCACTTTCCCTTTTCTTTTTCCCACGCCTCCCTTTTTTTCCCCTTCCCCCTCTTCCCCCCCCCCCTTCCCCTGGGTTTTGATATGACATTATCATTTTTGACTGTTAATTTCTTAGACTGGTGGTTTTGTTTCTATTATTTCACTCTGTGGGTTTTTTTGACGGTTGCAAGTGTATCATCGTTTCATCCCTTATATATGATTATGAGTTCATCCTTGTTTTCTGTATACACATTACATATTTCAGAAAGACAGGTTAGCCAAATTGCAGCATGGCTGTGCTGTTTTCAAGCAGACATTTCACTTTCCCTCGTCTCGGGCAGTTCAATAAATTGCACATGCGTTGGCGTCTTTGATTTACAATTTAATTGAGACACTTACATGCTGCTCTTTGGATAGCTCGCTTTGCGGTTTATTCATTTGTCAGGTATTTTTATTTAATTTATAAACTTTGATTGCGTTTTGCTTTCTCCTTCTGTTCTTAATATATGGTTTTCATCATTTAAACGGTTCCCATTGTAGGACTGTCTATGATGCCTCTGCGGTAAGAGTGGTAAGCCTCCGTTTTTTCATCTAACACGGTTTCTTTCATCCTATACGAGCTTTTAAATGCTGTGACGTTTTTATACAGGCATATTTCTTATTGCCTCATGGACCGCTAGCAATTTCTGGCACAATAGGATTTTATAATGTGGTTTGTAGCGCATTGACACTTGGCATATGCGACTACAGCAAGCGCCCTTTGTTTCTATTAAAGCATTACACATATATTTTAACTAACAAAAACAAATACATTTTAGACATATTCTTTTAATGTTTCTTTTGCATATAAATGATTTTTATATGTTTTTATACAGCACATCATGGCAGTCTAACAACATGTATTTTATAGTACTTTTAGAGTTCTACCGTGGTGTCTCCTGTGGTGCGATCACACATTGTTTAAGGTAATCTTCTCCGATTCACTCCTGCTCTGTGTTGCTCTCCTTTTTTAGATTTAACCCTGCTCCTTGAATACTTCAGTTTTTGCTCTTCCTCATCTCTCTTATCCCTGTATAGTAACATATTTTTTTAATGCATCCTTTAGCATTGTATGTCCTTCTACTTTGTATGTTTACTGTACTTTAATTTATAATGCCCATTTATATGTCTACTGTTTTTATGGATATTTATGATTACATTTTAATTATTTTATATTTGGTATTGTTTATTCTGGTTTTCTTTTTAATGTATTGGTTTAGAATATGTATTTTTATATTACATGTTTTATATTATTTATTATTACATTATTTATACGCGTTTGGTGCTTTAATCTAGGATGTCATTATTTATAATTTATATATTTTCATTTTTATCACTTATTTAATGATGGTTTTAATTTATTTATTTATTTATGTTTTTATGGTTTTTTAGTGTGCCCTGATAACCTGACGAAGTACAATACGAAACATGGCCTGTGTTGGGTTTGGCCACTGTTTTAAAGATTAACAAAAGTCTTGTGTGAATCCTCTGCCCACTTTTCCCGGATTGGTTTTTCTCTGGATACCATATAGCCATTAGTTTTCCTTTTTGTGTCAGATTCTCCTTCAACCAGAGAAGATCTCTACAACTCCGCATGGTTTCGGCTGTCAAGTCCAGGAATACAAACACCCTTCAAGTCTTGTACGTCACATGGCCAGTTCTCCTAGTCAGCCTAATAATGTGTTCTGCCCTGAAACCTCAGTAGTTTGACAATCAAAGCCTGAGGCCTGGCATTATTTTAAGGGTGAGGCCTGAGCTCTGATCACATCAAGCAGCCCATTACTCGATCGTGAGCAGGGCATTCTCTGGCTGACCTGCCTGCTCCAATCAGGGCTGGGGGAGGAAACTGCCTACCGTTCATCAGCTGCCACCATCAAGCGTGCCCACGCCTAAGGGCCACACCAAAGGGCACTTTGGCATGGCCCTTATGCGCAGGACCTTAGCTTTCAACCTTGACTTTATCTTGAATTATGACATTGTCTTCTTGTCATGCTAGCTGGTTTCTCTCTGCTTAATAATAAGCTCCCAGTGCATTCTCTGTATTTCAAACAGCACAACTGAGGGGCATCCCAGGAAGCAGTGTCAAGGAACCCTTTTACAAAAGCTAGTGCGTCTTGTCCTTCCTCTCCCTCCGGGATCTCGAAGATCCTCTCTATTTTCCATTTCTTTGGCTTTACTTTGCAGCCACACCAATTGTTGCTGAAGGTGGGAAATTTCCTTCCCCATCCGTGCCTGGGCGTCCTCCGTGTTCCCGATCCTTGTCTCTGCCTCCTCCAACTGCATCCCGACTGCTGCAAACTTTTCCTCAATCTTGTTAAACACTTTTTCTACAATTTCTGTTTTAGAGTCTCTGATTTCCTGTAATATGGTCAGAAGGTCCGTCTCACCTCCATTCGCTTCTCCTGCACTGGCCATCGAAAAGGCCGGCGAGGACGGTCCTTGTAGTCCCCCTACCGCATTTCCTCCCGATTTAGTTTTAGAGATATAAACTCTGCAATTGTCTTTGCTGGCTTGATTTTCACTACTTTAGGCATCTCAGCTCTCCCCATGGAGGGGGGTAGAATTCCTCTTATTTAATTATCCAACTTATTTTATTTTATTTATTTAAAAGGATTTATATATAGCTTTTTCCTGAAATCAAAGCAGTTTACACTTCAAACAATCAAAAATAAGTATCAGTAGGGGTAGGCATGCAGTGTTAACACGGAGTGGAAGTGATGATTTCTTGGTGTGCTATTTACAGGATGAACTATGTACAAGTGGTTATATACAGGGAGGGTAGGGGGTACATTGGGGGTCAGGTGGGTTGGTAGGTAGCATACGACATAGGACTATAGTGTATAATGAAGAGAACAGTTTTGGACTTCTTCCTGAAGTCCTTGAGGTCCACAGATGATCGTTGGTTGAGGTCCATAGTTGATCGTCAGTCATCAGTACAACTTATAGAGGGGTAAAATGACAGAGCCCTTTCAGGCAAGTCTGCTCTCCTCGCCACTCATGCTGGAAGTCCAGGAAAGATTACTATAGCTTTCTGCTACATTTTCCAGATCTCTGACTGCACTTCTTGATACTTCAAGATCTTCTGCCTCTCAATACAATTCAGAGAATAATCACATGGAACAGACACCTCTATTATCAATGTCATTTAGATATTATTCACGACTATCAGTATGTCAGTTTATTCTCCCCAGTGTGAGTTCCATGATGCCTCACTAGTCTTCATTTTGTGCAGAAATATCTCGCACATTCCAAACAACTAAAGGTCTCTCCCCATTGTGGGTTTTAAAGTGCCTCCCTAGCTCTGAGTTCCAGTAGAAACATTTCTCACATTCAATACAACTAAACGGTTTCTCCCATGTGGGTTCTATGATGCAGCATTAGTTGTGTTTTACTGATGAAACATTTACCACATTCAGTACAACTAAAAGGTTTCTCACCAGTGTGAGTTCTATGATGCATCACTAGATTTGCTTTTGAGAGGAAACATTTCCCACAATCAGTACAACAAAATGGTTTCTCCCCCATGTGACTTCTATGATGCCGCACTAGTTCGGTTTTCGAGGAAACCTTTCCCACATTCAGAACAACTAAAAGGTTTCTCCCCTGTATGGGTTCTATGATGCCACACTAGTTCTGCTTTTGTGAAGAAACATTTCACACATTCAGTTCAACTAAAAGATTTCTGCCCCATGTGGGTTCTATGATGCTGCGCTAGTTGTGCTTTCGTGAAGAAATAGTTCCCCACATTCAGTAAAATGAAAATGTTTCTACCCTGTGTGGGTGCTCTGATGCAGCATTAGTTGTGCTTTTCTGAAGAAAGACGTCCTACATTCAGTACACATATAATAGGTTTATCCCCTGTGTGGGTTCTATGATGCAGCACTAGTTGTGCTTTTCTGGGGAAACATTTCCCAAAATCAGTGCAACTAAAAGGTTTTTCATCTATGTAGGTTCTATGATGCAGCACTAGTTGTGTTTTTGTAACAAAACTTTTTCCACATTCAGTACAAATAAAAGGTTTCTCCCCCGTGTGGATTCTATGATGCGTCACTAGATTTGCTTTTGAGAGGAAACATTTCCCACAATCAGTACAACTAAAATTTCATTTATTTATTTAAAAGGATTTCTATACCGCCTTATCCTTCAATCAAGGTGGTGTACACAGCAAACAATCAAGAAATAATGTTTTTTTGTGTGCATGCAGTGAAACAGTGGGTGCGTGTGCATTAGGGTGTCGTAGATTCTTGTTGAGATATTTACAGCATGTGCTATTATACAATACTATGTACATGGAGGAAGGGGAGGGGGTTGGTCTGTGGTGCTGACTAGCGAGCAGTTTATGTGACGTCCCCGTAGTGTTCGATGAAGAGAGTCGTCTTGAGCTGCTTCCGAAAGTCCTTGATGTCTGTTGTTAGTCGTAGTTCACGTTTCTCTCCTGTATGGGTTCTATGATGCCGCACTAGTTCTGCTTTTCTGGGGAAACATTTCCCACATTCAGTACAACTAAAAGGTTTCTCCACTGTGTGGGTTCTATGATGCCGCACTAGATGTGTTTTCGTGAGGAAACATTTCGCACAATCAGTACAACTACAGGGTTTCTCCACATGTGGGTTCTGTGATGCCGCACTAGATGTGTTTTTGAGAGGAAACATTTTCCACATTCAGTAAAACTAAAACTAAAAGGCTTCTCCCTTGTGTGGGTTCTATGATGCAGCACTAGATGTGTCTTCCTGAGGAAACATTTCTCATACTCAGTACAACTAAAAGGCTTCTCCCCCGTGTGGGTTCCATGATGCAGCACTAGTTCTGCTTTTGCTTGAAAACATTTCCCACAATCAGTACAACTAAAAGGCTTTTCCCCTATGTGGCTTCTATGATGCGTCACTAGATGTGTTTTCGTGAGGAAACATTTCCCACATTCAGTACAACTAAAAGGCTTCTCCCCTGTGTGGGTTCTATTATGTAGCACTAGTTGTGCTTTACTGGGGAAACATTTCCCACATTCAGTACAACTAAAGGGTTTCTCACTTGTATGGCTTCTATGATGCATAACTAGATGTGTTTTCGTGAGGAAACCTTTCTCACAATAAGTACAAGTAAAAGATTTCTCACCTGTGTGGATTCTATGATCCCACACTAGTTCTGCTTTTCTGGGGAAACATTTTCCACAATTAGTACAACTAAAACATTTCTCCCCCCATGTGGGTTCTATGATGCAGCACTACTTGTGCTTTTCTGGGAAACATTTCCCACAATCAGTACATAGATGACGTCTTGATGGTCCAGGCTGGGCCGCCGGGCCCCGGTCCCGTGGCCGGCCCAGTAACTGGGTCCCCGGGGCCCGACCACGCGGAAGGCCTCTATTTTGCTGTGGGGGGTGGGGGGGGGTTGTGGTTGGGCAGCAGGCGGGGCATCCGCGCCGGGGGCTCCACGCTGGTCAGGTGGAGCCCGGTGATTGGACCGCACAGGCGGTCATGGGGGAGGGGCAGCGCGAGCTAGGAGGGATTGCCGGCTGGCTCTCTCCCTCTTCCTGCTTGCTCGCGCTGCGCGAAGGTTTCCCTCCCTCCCTTTGTCTTTGGCTGGGGGGGGAGCGTTGCAGCTGGTGGGGGTGGGGGGTTGGCAGCATCAGGGCCAGGTGGGCGGGGTGGCGAGCTGGTGCTCATTGACCCGGCGGGGCATTTCAGGTGGATGCCGCTTTCCACGGGAGTGGCACTGCTCTTTAGGTTGGGGGAGACGTCCCGGCTGGGGTCTCTGCCCGGAAATTGGCAACCCTTGAGCCGGCCTTTGCTAATAACATGGCGAGGCGGGCGGTAGGGGGCAAAGGGGGGGTGTGTGTGGATGGTGCACCACTTTGCTAGAAACGGCTGGTGGGGGGCATCATCCGGATGACAGGTGGGGGGGGGGGAGTGTATTCTGTTATTGTTGTAATTGCTGAGTTGGCCCATGTTGGGCCGGTGTTCTAATACCGTTAAATAAAAGCTGCGACCAAGCAATTTTGCACCAATACCCGGTGTCGGTGTGCTTTGTCAGAGTGGTAAGGGTTGTTGGTGGGTTTTGTGGTGGGGGGGGGCTCAGGCCGGGGTTGGGCATCCGGATACCTCGGTTACTGTGGGTAGGTCCATTATCCCTTTTGGAAGAATTTAATAAATGGATCAATTCCTGTGATGATAACTTACAGTTTCAAATTACCTTTGATGACAATAAACTTCCATATTTGGATTTACTCATTGAAAAAACTGACAGAGAATTCTACGCTCTACAAAAAACCTACAGACCTTAACCAACTTCTCCATTATGGTAGTTTTCATAACTTAGCCTTGAAACATAATTTGCCTAATGGGCAATTTTTGAGAATACATAGAATTTGTACGTTGGATCAGGAATTTAAACAGCAAGCAGTCATGATGAGTGAGAGGTTTAAAGCAAGATATTACCCTCCACAACATATCCAAAAAGCATGTAATAGGGCAATGCAGAGTTCACGTCAAGAGTTATTACAACGACATAAGACACACCATGATGTAGGTATTGTATGTCCCTTGTTATTTTTCTATCAGTCACATCGCATAGCTAAAATGATTAAGAAGCACTGGTACTTGATTCAAACAATTCCATCATTTCAAAATTTAAAGATTACAATCGCATATAAACGGAATGTTAATTTGAAAAATATGCTAGTTCCGTCAGCGTTGACTGAGAGGAAGTTTTTGTCCACACATAAAGGTCATTTTCAGTGTGGCAAATGTTCGGTATGTGTTCACGTTTTGATGGTGAAGAAACAATACGTTCATCCCACAAGTGGACAAATATTCCAACTGGATGATTTTTCCAATTGCTCCACTAGTCATGTCACTTATGTAATCCAGTGCTAATATATGAAATTGTATGTAGGCAAGACTATTGGCCCAGTCCGCAATCGTATTATAGAACATAGAAGCTGCATCAAAAGAGGAGCACACCCCCCCACACACTTTTTTCCCGGTATTAGGAAAGGGTAATGGGTCCCGCCAATTTGATGAGGGTCATTCCTTTACAACAATTAGACATTTCTATTGTGAAAGAGGTACTTGATTATACTGTTCAGTTATACATAACAAACACTAGTTTGTTTACATGCTCTGTTATTATAACCATTAGTATATTATTTTTGATATTTCTGACCCCCTGGTAGGAAGATAGTAAAGAATGGATTATGGTTGTCCTTGGGTAATTCCCTGTAGTGATGAACATGCAATTATAAGTATTCTTATGGAAACACTTGAATAGATTATTAGTACAATTTGCTACCTATTTGTTTTTTAATAAAAAGTCATTTATCAAAGCCTAACATTAATAGGTATAATTCTGTAGCATTCGGTTTTACCTTAGGGTTTTAGGAGTGACAAATTAATTATTTAATATCAATTATTTATTTTCATATGGTGTTAAAGGTATGGCATTAGCATAGAGCATGTTTTACAATACCAACAATTGGTGTCATTAGTAAATCGGGAGGGTTACATAAGAATCTGCTCCTTGCTCCTGACATCGGGATCATGTTATTAGTCCTGCAAAATTTGTTTTTTACCACAATTAGAAAATCTTTTGTGAAGGAGGTACTCGACTATACTGTCAGTTTTATAACAAACACTAGGGGGTATGTTTACTAAACTGCGCTCATGTGCGCGGCACGCATTAGCGTGCGCTAAGGTGCCTTAGCGCACGCTAATGATGCGTTTTGGGGCCCAAATATGTACGCACATGTGCGCGCCGCGCCAATGTGCGATGAAGGCGGGGAAAGCTCCTGGAGGGCGGAGGAAGGCTCCCCAAGGACGGAGAGACGGGGTCAATGGGTGGAGAGTGGGAGGGGAGAGGCTCCCCGCAAACGAGCGCAGTGAAATATCAGGCTTAAAACTACCGCGAGTGAAAACCTCGCGGTAGAGCCGATTTAAAGGGAAGAGAAACCATTTCTGTCAGCAATGTACAGCAAAACCAGGGAAACCTACAAAAAGTGATAAGTGTGATTCATGTGCACGGTACAAAAGGGCAAATAAACAGTGAAAATGACCCCAACAAAATTTTAAAAAATCAGAATAAAGCTGGGCAATAATGATAGTAATGGGAAACAGCAAGAAACACTTCCAAGAAAGCCCCAAAATATAAATATGAATTTTGGAAGGGTCTACGCTCCGTCCCCATACAAGGTGAATGATCCCACAGTGAAATAGCACTGATCAGGGTTTCTCTCTCCTTTGGACAGGTTACCTATGGCATGCACATGTTCCACAACAGCAGGGCGGGCATGTCGGAATGGGCAACTGGACAGATGATGGCAAAGGGGATACAGAGGGCTGCAGGCGGAACATGCTGTGGTGCAGCTGGGGCACAGTGCGGACTAGGCAGATGCCTAGGTGGCACTTTGGAATGCTGAAACTGAACAGCAGCCAGACAGCAACTGATGAGGGCCCAACATGGGCACGAGAGTGTTTATCACAGTGTCACAGGGGATAGTACCCAGCAGGTACCCCCAAGGGCATAGAACATTGGCAGGTGGTGTTGGGGGGAAGCGTGGACGCCTATGCAGGCACCCCTACTCCAGAAAACGCACCATAGGCAGCCGCCTACCTGCACACTGGATGGCTTGAGACTGCACACCACCAGCACCACCAGCAAAAGGGCATGTCCGCATGGTGGCACAGGGGTACTGGAGGTGGAGGGGGGCAGTGGCAGCTGCCCAGAGCCAACCATGGCCTAGCCCTGTGTAGGTGGGTGCCATGCACTGCAACAGACAGGCTCTGTCTGACAAACAACCATGGTATCTCCAGGGACTGCACTGTCTCTGTGAGCACAGTGTGGTGCAGTGAACACAGCCAGTGCATTCATGAGCAGAAGGTCACAAGTTCAAGTCCCCGCTGGGTCTACTGCAAGTCCAGTCCCCACATTTTACCCGCTACTAAACCATGATAGGAAGGACAAACCTTTATTGCAGAGAACATATGCATGGTTCAAACACCTATATTTTACCCCACCGAGCACAGACACCAGAAACATGCGCATTACCTAGAGCAGCGTCCCCCAAAAGCAGGCCTGGAGGGCCACAAATCATTCAGGTTTTATGCTGTCTCCAATATAAGGCCATGTGAGGATGGTGGTGGAGGGGGCAGTGGCAGCTGCCCACAGCATTCCAGGCACAGTCCTGTGTAGGTGGGTGCCGCCCACTGCAACAGATAGGCCCTGTTGGATGTACAGTCATGGACACCCCAGGGAATGCACCATACCTGTGGGAACACGGTGGCACAGTGCACACAGACAGTGTGTCCAAGAGCAGAAGGTCACAGGTTCAAATCCCCACTGTGGCTCCTGCCAACCCAGTCCCCTTATTTTACCCATGAAGTTAACATGGTAGTAAAGACCGAACCTGTATTGCTGAGAACAGAAAAAATGCCTCATATGCATATATTTTTCCCCATAGAGCACAAACACCATAAACATGTGCAGTACCTAAAGCAGAGTCCTCCAAAGGCAGTCCTGGAGTTCCAAGCACCATTCAGGTTCCGTGCTGTTTCCAATACATATGTCTGTGCTGCATCTCCATGCACCGCCCCCATGGTATGCAGATGTATCTCATGCATATTCATTATGGATATCATGAAACCCCGAGCAGTGTTTGGCCCACCAGGACCAGAGTTGGGAACCTCTGGCCCAGCGCAGCAGACAACAGGGGCAGACACACCTGCACTCACAGGCCCCATTTTCCAAAGCCACCTGGAGAGGCAGGGCTTCGGGCCCTGTTTCCTACCCCGAATACTAGCACTTGCATAACCTAGCAATGCCACCCTACACCTGGGAATACGGTACACATCTATCAAAAGGTTGCCATGGTTAATGGTGGATAGCAAGTCCTACGTTAAGCACAATTTGCTGAGTGAGCTGCATCATAGCAAGCGTTCAGAAGTCTGTGGAGTGTGATACAGGTCCTGTGTCTGACAGTGTTTACCACCCTGGGGGGTGGCTCCTACAGTATTGCGTGCCATAACCATGCCTGCACTGTGCCCAGGACTGGTGTCGTGGCCAGGGCTGTCAAACACCTCCATGGTAGCACAATGCTGGCATAGGTGTCGGAGTGTGTGTCTGTCTATCCAGTGTGTGGTGGCTGCAAACACCTTCTACAGCCCACACTGCCAGCACTGTTGCCAGTATTGGCCTGCCAATGTGCATAATGAGGAGCAAGGTACCATGGGTATAGCACTGACAGGGTGGCCTGGCCAGGATGCATCTGCACAGGGCATAGGGCAATGGCTGGGACATTGTAGTGCCTGGCCACCACCTGCACAGACAGGGTGGCCACAGCATGTCGTGTTGGGAGATCACTCTCACCCTGACTGAGCAGTGACCACGGCATGGCTAGGTTCCCCCATAGTGTGATATAGTATTTTTCTTGGGTGATAATTATGGGTTCCCGTTTGGGGTCCAATCACTGACTTCTCTGCTTGGGGTGTATGCTGGCAGCCCAGTTCTGGGTGCACGCATCTTCTCCAGAAACCTGCACTATGGACTAGCTTGCAGACTGTCTGCAGTTAGTATGTGTTTTGCTGGAACACCTTGCAGGGTGCAGAGACTGGCGGCCTGCTGCTGGTGAATGTCAGATAGTGGTGGGGGGCAGCTGGGCATTTCAAGGCCTACCGTCTGTCTGCTATTGCTTTATGGGTGGGTACAGATCTGTATTGCCTGCCCTGTAGGGTGTCTGTTCCCCAGCAGGACCGGGGTTGATGGTCCCCTCTACTGGCAACATTGCAGGGAGGTAGAATGTGGATGTGTTGGTGGGAGACCCTGTTTCCCACTTTCAGCCCCAGGGGGTGGGTTGGGTGGTGGTACATAATCCGCCTATGGGTCCATAAGGGCTAAACCTGACTGAGAAAAACAGATGTATCCAAGGTGTGTCTGCAGGAATTACCTATCTCACACACTAGCACTGCTGGGGACCTGCAGCATGGCCTATTTCTGCCATGGGAGGTGCTGTGGACCTGGTGCTGGCCGCCCCACCGCACCTTCAGAGCGAGCACAGTACCCGTACAATGTGACGGTGTGTAGCTACTCTGTGCCAGTAACACACACGATCAGTTCCCCCTACCAGGCCTAGGTGCTGTGGGGGTGCATACCCCATCTGCAGATCACCTGTAGACTGCTGCTTTGCATGTGCAGTGCATCATGGGTGCGACAGGACTAACCCTACCCTGGTAACTGCAGCACACAGTCTGCAGACGTTATTTTGTAGCCAGCCAGACATCTCTTTACAGTTATAGAGCTGTAGCCCACTGGTGACTGCACTGCCTGTGGAGCCAGAGGTTGGTGGTTTGAATCCACAGTGGGTTTATGTATTTTATTTACCTTAATTATTTATATTCCCCCATATACTGCGCTATTCTGCACCATTGCGGTTTACATTGCACAAACTGGATATACATTGAACAGGGCATTATAACTTGGGGATAGGTATTTTACAGGGGACATGGGGGGCTGTCTGGGCCAGTTTGTGTGTACTTTCAAGTAGTACGGGCAGCAGAAACACCCTCACAGTGCTGTGACCTTAAGGTGCCTTATAAGGCACCGGAAGATTACTGCACTGTGAGGGTGTTTCTCCTGGCAGCACTGCTGTAACGTAGAAAAGAGACTGCCTCAGGTAACACTGTTGTAATGTAAGAAGACATACGCCTCACGCAGCACTGATGTACATTAAAAGCACTATGCCTCACTCAGCACTGCTGTATAATAAAGTGTAATGCCTGAGACAGGTAATCATTGACCCCACTGGGGGATTGAACTCATGAACCCTGGCTTTAGCAATGCATGTATTAACCATTGTGCTACACCTCTGTTGCAATGTTTGCAGGTCAGCGCACATACTTCAGGTTTCCATGTGTTCACATGCGCAGTGCTGCCAGCACAAGCAGTACTGTAACCTTTCGGTGCCTCATAGGGAGCCCCATACAGCACCTTCTAAGGCTTCCTATGGGCAACATTATAGGGTGCCTTGGCGGACAGTGCACTTAAAAATGTGCCCTCTGGGGTACCTTAGGAGGCGCCTTAATCAGCACCTTATGTTACCATACTTTGAGGGTGTGTTTGCTGGCAGCACTAATTAATATAAAAAATAAAATGCCTCCTAAAGCAATGCCTCAACCAGCTTTATTCATTGGGCACAGTGGGGGATTGAACCCATGACCCCTGCACCATCAGTCAGTGTCTCAACCATTGTGCTACACTGCTGTTGCTGCTTCTATGTCAGCACACCTAGGTCAGCTTACCACACCTCAACATGTGCAGTGCTGCCATCACAGTAGCCTTGCCGTGCCTCATTGGGCCCTATATGCCGCCCTTTGCCACCCTTTCAGCAACATTGTAGGGTGCCTTGGCGGACAGTGCACTTTAAAATGTGCATTATGGGGCGCCTTATGTTAACACGCTTTGAGAGTGCGTTTGCTAGTAGAAGTAATTAAAATATAAATAAAATGCCTCCTAAAGCAATCTTCCCCATAATAGGTAATGCCTCAGCCAGCCTTATTTATTGGGCACAGTGGGGGATTGAACCCATGATCCCTACACCATTTGTCAGTGTCTTAACCATTGTACTGTGGCTCTGTTCCTGTACTTGCACATCAGTGCGCCACTTATGCTTCCCGCGCAAGTTTCTCATGCGCTAATGTGTGCGGTGCACATGAGCGCACATTAGCGCATGATTAATCCCGGTTTGCTTTTTTCAGACTGAAACGCCCACTCTTTATATGGCATCCCGCACACTAGCGCGCCGCGCACCCAACGGGGTTTTAGTAAACATACCCCTAGGTGTGTTTTTCTATCCATTCGGTCATTATTAGTAATTTTGATGGTTGTAGTTCTTTGTATTAGATATCCAAGAGTGTTTTATGTTCCCCGGTGGTGCATCCCCTTTTACTTCATTTTTCAAGAAGATACTTATTAAAGTTTAAAGTCAGAGATTCAATACGGCAATAGAGGTAAGGCACCTAGCCCCGCCTTTATTCAAACGTCATCTTAATGGCAACTCACGGGAAAATTCTTTATAGGCAGCGCGCAGACGCCGGCGTTTTTTACCTTCATTCCTTAGAACCAACAGTGCACTGCTCTGCTGTTTTTTTGATTTCAAGAGTGTCATACATGTAAGTTGCTTCTAGAATATACAAGCTATGCAGATGTATATGAATTCAAGTATCCTTGGAGGGTCATAGTTAGGTGTGTAGATTTAACATTTCTAATATAAAGATTCATTTATATATCATTCGATATACTTGTCTAAAAAGAGAAATACACAATGATATGGAGGTCGGTGGGTTACAAGAAATAAGTCATGATCTGCTAATGAGTGTTTATTTTTATGTTGCATCAGAGTATCGAGATCTTCTCATTTTAACCTGCCTTGTGCCAATATACTGTTTACAACGAAAAAGCAATATGGTCGCAGATAACCAATTAATCCTTTTACAATTCTGTTTTAAAGAGGGAGGTTGTTGCAGTGCTGATTCCACTGATTCCTTCCCCCCTTTTTGGCTATATGGTAGCCAAGATATCAGTTAATTTTCGATTTCTGTATTGTCATTATATATATATATATATATGGCTGTTTTTATATGGATACACTTTATCCGTGTGTTTTGTCT
Organism: Ichthyophis bannanicus; assembly: GCA_033557465.1. Lineage (NCBI taxonomy): Eukaryota > Metazoa > Chordata > Amphibia > Gymnophiona > Ichthyophiidae > Ichthyophis > Ichthyophis bannanicus. The sequence continues at coordinate 163,453,798 of CM066045.1, forward strand.
TTCTCGTCCCTGTCAGTAATTAGATCACACTGGATGCATAAATAATAATAAAGGTATGTAGCTTTTTATCATCTCTTTATCATTTTTATCATTGTTTTGGTTATATTATTAATTATTTATGTTTTTACCCCGTATTTATGTAATAACAGTTCTGTCACATTTTGTGCTTATACATGTATGATCATTCTTATAGGTTTTATCTTTGATATGTAATTTATCTTTTGACATATATATTTTTCATTTTTGATACATAATTTCTTATGTTTCTTGTTTTTATTCATTCTTAGGCATCTTATGAATTATATATGTTTTTTAATTTTTTATAAGTTTGGTATTTATATTTATAATGGTTTGTGTATTTGATGTAGCCTGCCCCTGAAGAAGGCAACGAAACACGGCCTGTGTCGGGCCATAGGCTTTTTACCAGTTAATAAAGAACATCCTTCCTTTGCTTTCCACGTTTGTTGACTGGGTTCGTTCAACTATAAGACTTCTCCACTGTGTGGGTTCGATGATGTCTCACTAATTCTGCTTTTGTGTGAAAACATTTCCCACAATCAGTACAACTAAAAGGCTTCTCCCCTGTGTGGGTTCTATGATGCCTCACTAGTTCTGTTTTTGCTTGAAAACATTTCCCACATTCAGTACAACTAAAAGGCTTCTCCCCTGTGTGGGTTCTATGATGCAGCACTAGATGTGTTTTCTTGAGGAAACATATCCCACATTCAGTACAACTATAAGGCTTCTCCCCTGTGTGGGTTCTATGATGCCTCACTAGTTCTGCTTTTATGTGAAAACATTTCCCACAATCGCTACAACTAAAAGGCTTCTCCCCTGTGTGGGTTCTATGATGCCTCACTAGTTCTGCTTTTGCTTGAAAACATTTCCCACAATCAGTACAACTAAAAGGTTTCTCCCCTGTGTGGGTTCTATGATGCCTCACTAGTTGTGTTTTCCTGAGGAAACATTTCCCACATTCAGTACAACTAAAAGGCTTCTCCCCTGTGTGGGTTCTATGATGCCCCACTAGTTCTGCTTTTGTGTAAAAACATTTCCCACAATCAGTACAACTAAAAGGCTTCTCCCCTGTGTGGGTTCTATGATGCCTCACTAGTTCTGCTTTTCTGTGAAAACATTTCCCACAATCAGTACAACTAAAAGGCTTCTGCCCTGTGTGGGTTCTATGATGCCTCACTACTTCTGCTTTTCTGTGAAAACATTTCCCACAATCAGTACAACTAAAAGGCTTCTCCCCTGTGTGGGTTCTATGATGCAGCACTAGATGTGTTTTCCTGAGGAAACATTTCCCACATTCAGTACAACTAAAAGGCTTCTGCCCTGTGTGGGTTCTATGATGCCTCACTAGTTCTGCTTTTGCTTGAAAACATTTCCCACATTCAGTACAACTAAAAGGCTTCTCCCCTGTGTGGGTTCTATGATGCGTCACTAGATGTGTTTTCCTGAAGAAACATTTCCCACATTCAGTACAACTATAAGGCTTCTCCCCTGTGTGGGTTCTATGATGCTGAACTAGTTCTGTTTTTGTGTGAAAACATTTCCCACATTCCGTACAACTAAAAGGCTTCTCCCCTGTGTGGGTTCTATGATGCCTCACTAGTTCTGCTTTTGCTTGAAAACATTTCCCACATTCAGTACAACTAAAAGGCTTCTCCCCTGTGTGGGTTCTATGATGCAGCACTAGATGTGTATTCCTGAGGAAACATTTCCCACATTCAGTACAACTAAAAGGCTTCTCCCCTGTGTGGGTTCTATGATGCATCACTAGTTGTGCTTTACTGGGGAAACATTTCCCACATTCAGTACAATTAAAATGTTTCTCCCCGGTGTGGTTTTTAAGATGCTCCACAAGTTGTGAGCTTCTGTGGAAAGATTTGTCACATTCAGTGCATTGAAATCTTTCCTCACTCCTGTGGATTTTGTGGTGCATTGTTACGGATTTCTTAAGAGTGAAATTTCTTCCACATTCAGGACTATTATAAGATGTAGAAGGCCTCTCTGTTGGGTTAGTTCCCTCCGCTGTATGTGTTTTCAGCTGGCTTCTTATGCAATTGCTATGATTGACACTGCTCTCACACTCAGTACGTGGAAAATGTCTCTCTTGCGTGTGAGAGTTTAGATGGACTGCTGGGTGCACCTCGTGTGTGAAAGAGTTTCCCCATTCTTCTCTCTTCTCCTCTCTCTTCTTTTCCTGTGTGACCCCGTCACCTGCTGGACATAAAAAGAAGGCACTAATCATATGTTGGGATCACAGAGATATGTATTTCTGGGTCTCCTGATCCCAAATCCCTGCTCTGGGTTTATCCCAAATCTCTGACCAATCAGCTGTGATTAATATGACAGAGGGAGAAAGAAAATTAAATTCCTTACTTGATTTCATTTCATTTCATATCATAATCTGTTGATGTCCCTCCTTTCATACAAAAGAGCAAAGCAATTTGCATTAAAATTAAATAATTACAAATTATTGGTCAGTATTCAAGACACCTTCTATATGTAAACAAAGAAACATGACTTCAGATAAAGACCATACGGCCTCTCCCTTCTGCCCTTCCATACCATCTTTGACTCTGCTTTCTCTTTCTCTGCAGCATCCAAAAGATAGCTAAAACCTGTCGCTTCTTTCTCTATAACATCAGAAACATCTGTCCCTTCCTTTCTACACACACTACTGAGAAACTCATCTACTACTACTGAACATTTATATAGCACTACAAGACATATGCAGCGCTGCACAGACACATGTAAAAGACAGTCCCTGCTCGACAGAGCTTAAAATCTAGACAAGACAGACAACACAGTAGCTGTAGACATGGTATACAGCTATGGGGAATAGTAAGGAAACATGAAGGAGATCAACCTACAAAAGCAGCAGCGAAGAGATGAGTTTTGAGCCTCAATTTGAGAAGGGCCAGTGAAGGCGTCAAACATACAGACTTAGATAGTTTATTCCAGGCATAAGGTGTAGCAAGGCAAAAGGAGCCAAGCCTGGAGTTAGCAATTGAAGAGAAGGGCATAGACAGAAGAGGGTTTATTTATTTATTTTATTTATTTACATTTCTTTTGTACCGCGCTATGCAACACCAGTGCGGTTTACATGAAACTGAAAATACACACAGAACATCAAGCTGTTCTGTGTTTACAGAGAACAGGAATGGAAACTTGGATAACATGGAGTAACTATTGAAAGAAGTGCGGAATTTCCGGAGGAGGGGTGTAGGGAGAGAAAAAGAGAGGAGAGATAGTGAGGAGCTGTAGAGTGAATGCACTTATATGTCAGCAGGAGTAGTAGTTTGGCAATGAAGTGACTTGAGAAGAGGGGTAATATGAGCATGACGAGGCTGGCGGAAAATTAGCTGTGCAGCAGAGTGTTGAAGAGATGAAAAGTGTTTTATTATCCTCAGAGACTGAGAAGAGAGGTAGGGGAGACAAGGGTTAAAGAGAAAATATGAAGCTCAGTTTTGGCCATGTCCAATTTCAAGTTAGAAACCCAAGCAGCAATGTCAGAAAGGCAGGCAGAGATCCGGGCCTGGATTGCTGTAGAGTTTTCAGGTGTAGAGAGGTAGATCTGAGAGTCATCAGCGTAAAGATGTTAACAAAACCATGGGAGGAGAAGAGTGCACCAAGCGACTGGGTATAGAAAGAGAAAAGGAGTGTGCCCAAGACAGATCCTTGGGGTACAGCAAGTGAGAGTGGGATAGCAGCAGAGGAGAATCCATCAGAACAAACACTGAAAGAGTGATAGGAGAGATAAGAAGAGATCTGGGACAGTACAGAGCCCTTAAAACCAAGCGAGGACAAGGTATCGAGAAGTAGCAGTAGTAATACTTTGGAGGAAAGAGGGGAGAGAGGAGATATGACAGAGATGTTTAACTATCTCCGTGGCATAAATGCTCAGGAGGAGAGCATATTTCGATTGAAATCAAGCTCTGCAATGAGGGGACAATTTATTTTATTTATACCACCTTCTTGTACATTCAAAGTGATTTACATTAAAACAAACATTACAGAGAACTCAACGTGTAAACTTAGGTTGGGGTGACATGTAGGGTTTACACAGAGGCAAAACCTATACATTATAACATATGTACTAGGGTTAGATATTGTTTTAGGCATGTGAGGTGAGGGGGAAGAATTAGGTATTGTCTCTGACGTGACTGGTGAAAAGGAAGGTTCTGAGATGTTTTCTGAAGTCCTTTAAGTCCTTGGTTGTCCTGATCTTCTCTAGGAGAGAATTCCAGATGGTGGGTGCTGTATAATTTTGTGCATATCAGTACCTGTACAATTCCAGCTGGTAAGTTGTTTCTTATCTTGAAGATAGTCAAGGCAAACTGGTTGTAAGTAGATGTTGAAGAGGAGAGAAGGCAGAGAAGACCCTTGCAGGACTCCCTGTGTTGTGTTGAACAGAGTGGAGGTGTTTGAACCAACTTTGACCTTTTGTTGTCTGTCGCTTAGGTAGGATTGGAACCAGTTGTGCTGTGAAGTCCAATGTTAGTTAGTCGGTTTAAGAGGATGCTGTGTGATACCGTTTCGAAGGTCTTGGAGATGTCAACAAAGACAAGTAGGAATCCGTTTTTTATGTTGTTAATTCCTCTTAGGTGTACTGTATGTTGAACAGATGTATGAGGAGGGTCTCAACACTATGGTTAGGATGAAATTCATGTTGGTGTGGAGCCAGAGGAGCATACAGGTCAATGTGGTCTTGCAGTTGTCTCTGCTCCACCTTTTCAATTATTTTGGATAGAAAGGGCAGGCTGGAAAGAGGGTGGAGATTTGCAGGATCAGAGCTGTTGTTGAGTTGGTTTTTTTGGATGAGTCAGATGTTAACTTGTTTGAGAGCAGGGGGCATGCATTCTTGAGATAGGGATGAGCTTATGGTGTTCTGGATACAGTTAACAACTTTGTCCTTGACTGATGTGATTGCCCATGTTCCCTGTAAAATAGTTATCTCCAAGTTATAATGCCCTGTTCAATGTAATTTCAGTTTGTTCAATGTAAACCACCTTGATATCATGAAAGGCGGTATATAAGAAATGTTAAATAAAAATAAAAAATAAATAAATGTGATCCACATGACCGGGCAGGGGTCAGTTCAGTACCATTGTGTTTGACATTGGGTTCTGCAGTTGAGTTGTTGGAGGTGTTTGGCAGTGAAGTTCTTAAGGGTGGTTTGTTCTTGTTGATGAGGAAATCTGCAAAGATTAGGGGATGGATAGTATCTTCTTTGTGAGATGGATCCTTAATGAGAGTGCGGACAATTTCAAATAGCTTTCAAGGCTTGTTGCTGGCTTTTAAGATAAAGTTGGTGTGGTATTCTCATTTGTGCTTGTTGATCAGATCATTGTAGTGTCTTTGCATTTTCTGGTATTGAAGAAGGGTAGCTTATGACCAGTTGTGTTTCCATTTATGCTCTAGTTGGCAAAGGTTTTGTTTCTTTCCTCTTATTACATCAGAGTACCACGGGGCAGATTCAGATCTTTCTTCTCTTTTTCCAAGATTTGGGCGGTAAGGAGCCTTCACTTCTGCATTGATGGTGGAGTTCCAGGTTTTAATTGCCTCATCTGGATCTTCAATGTCCTGGGGGAGGCTGGGATGGATATCTTTGAGGAATTAGGCTTGGTTATATCCTTTAAATCTTCTTTCAGAGTGGGGTATTCTCTGTGATTTTCCTTGTTGGGGGAGGTGAATCTTGAAGTGTATAGCATGGTGATCTGACCAGGGTATTGGTATGGCAATGAGCGAAGATTCTTTGGGACAAAGATGAGGTCCAGAGTAGAGCCTGAACGGTGAGAGGGACCCTTGAGGATTTGGCAGAGGTTAAGTGATTCCATTGCCTTGTGAAAGTAGCTTCTTCTCAGCTAGGTGCAAAGCTCAGGTTTAGGTCACCTAGTAGTATAAACAACTTATGAGGAGAGCTGGCCAAACATATGGCTTTCAGGATGTTGGATGTCTCATCAGCGGGAGCATTTGGGCTCTGTAGGCAAGACAAATGGCTAGGTGTTTGTTTTCTATCATGATTAAGTCACAGTGTTTGTGGCTTACAGATCAGGATATTTTAAATTTAAATTTAAGGTCTATTCACACCTCTCTTGTGGATGTGCGGGCAGTTGAAGGTAGTATGGGATTGTGGAGTGATCTCAGATAGAATGACCTGGTCAGGGCTTTATACCCTGGGATATAAATACAGCTAAATAAATAAATTATAGCCAGGATTCGAGATGCAGAGGATGTCAGTTTGGGTGATATTGAATATAGTCTATATAGTCTATGATGGTGTTTGTCTTGTTTCTGATGGACCTAGCATTGATTAGCCCAATGTTAATTGGAGTGATTAGTGTGTGTAGGGTATGGCAGCCAGTTGTGTGAATGTTGGTTTCAATTCTTATTAACATGGGGGCTCGTCTGTAGGCATGCTGATGAGGATTCATCCATATGTGTGGGTGGCAAGGTTTGTGTACTAGGGGAGGTTGTAGGGCTGTTGTGGGTATGTTTATGGTATAGGTAGCTGTTGATGAGTGGCAGAGTAGGATCCAGATGAGAAGGGCATACAATACTAGGTTGGCTGGCAACATTGGATTCTGTGGCATTATAGCAATTTTATGCTTTTTGGTAGTATCATAGGAGGGTAGGGGTGGGGCTCTTTCAGCAGTGAGTTTCATTTCTAATGAGTGGTACTTACAGTTTGTTGTTTTCTTGATGAAAGTGTGACCTGATACAATCTGAAGTGTCTATGAGATGTGTGGGGCAAGGGTTGTCTGCTTGTGATAGGGGTGAGGTCAGCAGTGAGGTCTTTGAGGTTGTTGAGGTTTTTCGAGGTTGTTGGGCTTAGTGTTGGCAGCTTTTTGTTTGGGTTGAGATGATTTTTGCATACCTACCAGCGTTCCCCGCCTAAAGGCCATGCCAAAGGGCCCACCAGGTGGCTGATGGTGCTTCTTTTTTTAAGTTGCTGAGGTGGGCCCTGATTGGCCTAGTGATGGACAGCGGGAAGGGTTTCAGCCTCCTGCTCTCTTTCCTGATGCCGATCGGGGCTCTGGGTCCGAGGGTGCAGTCCTGCAGCACCTGATGGATGAGGGTGAAAGGGGATAGACTCAGGAGTAATATGAGAAAATATTTCTTTACGGAAAGAGTGGTAGATACATGGAATAAATTCATAGTGGACGTAGTAGAGATGAGGACAGTATCTGAATTCCAGAAAGCAGGGGACACAAACAGATGTGCTGCTGAGAAAAATATACATGAGCACAACAGGAAGCAATGTAGAGTGAGACTGACTGAAGATATGATGGACTATTTTATTTTTTAAGTAATGTACTAGGATATTCCTCAAGGGATGAAGTTATAGGAACCATCTATATATGTATGTGGTAAGGTAGGACGTGTCCTGTGGGATCCTTGAACCCAGCACCCCTGGGTTCACCGGACTCATCCCCCACTCCACTTTGCAGGATCTCTATCTAGAGTTGAATTATATATTGATGATTTATAAAATACTGCTTATTGTACCTGGTGGGTACAGGGTGTTAATATGTCTGGAAATTGCTATGTGAGCACATTTTCTGGACGTGTCCTATCTCTGGAACCTGGAAGAATGGTAGATACAGTATAATAGATCAGCCCCACTGTCTGCTAGACATGCAGATACAGTCGTACAGTCCTTACCCAGGAAGATCAGAGTCTCATAATTCTCCTTCATCACCTCCCTGTATAGCTCCTTCTGCCCTTCATCTAAATACTCCCACTCCTCCTGCGAGAAAGAGACAGTGATGTCCTCAAACGTCACCCGCATCTGGAACACAAACCAGAAACACACTCAGGGACACGTGGAGGTGCTCAGAGTACATTAGATGTCGGCTGGCTTTATTCTCCTCCCCTAGAAATCCAGGGCAGCTCTGCATTTAAAACTTGCAGCAACAGTCCCTGAAGCTATTACTGGTCTCTAGAGCACCAGGGGCGGAAGCACATTGAGTGGATCTCTCTGGATACGTTTTTATTCTTTTTCTTTTGCATGCTTTGAATAGTTTTAGCTGCCTGTACCTGGTCGGTCATTTGGAATTATTGTAATTGCCCTTCTTTACTTACTGCCTGTGTTTAACATAGTGACATAGTATATGACAGCAGATAAAGACCAGTATGGTTCATCTAGTCGCCCAGCTAGGCAGCAAGAGTCGGTGCACCTGCCGCTCCGTGCAGATCATTTCTCCCCATGCCTTTGTTTAGGAGTGTACCAACCGCTCTGTGTAAGTCACCCTATTTGTTGAGATATAAGAGATAGTTATGTTTATTTAATTTTTTTTAGCAAAGAGTTCAAATCTTCAACCTGTTCTAGAAAAGTAGCTTTAAAATAATGTTTGGCCTGTATTGCAGAGGCAAGTTTGTGCTTTGGGAAGTAACAGCTGCCCTGCAGGGTCTCTGGCTTAGGAAGTCAAACTCGTAGCTTACTGCCACTTATTTCTCTCCATCCTTCCCCTCATCCACCCACCCCAGGATTGGAAGTTCTTAGTCACCCCAAGACACACAGTCGCTTTTCATAACTTTAGTGGAAAGCACTTCTCTATTGCTTTTTCATCTGACAACTGCCCCATATTTGACACACTAATCAAAGTTATTTTTAATCAGTGCAACAGCTGTGGTGCTTTAATCCTCAGGAAAACAATTTGGAGCCTTTGAGATTGTCCTATCCATCTTAAGCTATCTGCTATTGAAAAATAATTGATTCAATTGAGGGAAGACTTAGCTACAATAAAACAAACATCCACCAAGGTACAGCTTGCAAACAATTCATGCAACTCCCTCAGAAAATCCAGGAAAGCAAAAATAAATGTTTGACAGTGGTTCTGGCTGATTATGATGCATTACACAGAGACACCAATTCCACCTCAAGATACCCTTGCAGAATACTTTCTCTGCCTTGGTAGATAAGGATTCTCCATTTATGGAAACTGAGGTGGCCTTAGACAAAAAAGTCAACATCAGTTTACAGACATCTAAACCATATAAACAAAGAGAGGGGCTTAGCTCAATGATCATCTCTATCAGCCCTTTTATTTAAAATTTATCTCCAGCCAATCTGTAGTATGTTCCATAAGGTTAAAGTGGAGTATCACATCTATGCAGATGATATAGCATTATATCTCTCATTTGAAAATGCAAGCCCTAACCTTCATCTGATCATTTATTTATTTAATTGAACTTATATACCGCCTTTCAAGAATCAAAGCAGTTTACAGTAAAACTTGAAAATAAGAGAAAATACAATTAACAAATAATAAATTAAAATAAAATAGAGTAAGTCGAAACAAATGTTAAAAATTTCTACAAACTAATACATGACAAGTAATACAACTCTCTAAATTAAATTTATTATATTTAAGAAATTAAATTGCCAAAATAGTCCTTAAATAGAAATGTTTTTAAAAGTTTTGGTAAGCACTTTGGATCATCTGAAGATCTAATTAGAAGAGGAAGTGAATTCCATAAAGAGGAGGCAAAAAGAGTAAAAGCTTCTTTGAAGTAGATACACTGCAAGATTTAGATTCAGAGGGAGTAAGCAGCAGATTCTTAAAGATACTTCTCCGTGTTCTATTATCAGAAATAATTTGGATAACTTCTTTCAGGCAAGAGGAGGATTCTGAATGAATTGATTTAAATATTGTATGACTAGCTTTGAATTTCATCCTACTTTTTACAGGAAGCCAATGTAGAAGTTTTAAGATTGGCGTAATAGGCTCTTTAATTGGTACTTGTAGAATAATTCTTGCTACCGTGTTGTGAACTAGTTGGAGCCTATTAATAATTTGCTAAGGAAGTCCCATAAACAAAGTGTTACAGAAATCCAAATGAGGAGATATCATTGTCAGAATTACTATTCTAAAGTCACTTGGAGATAGGAGTGGTCTTAAATGTTGGACCATTTTTAATTTTGAAAAAATAGCTTTTGTTATATTGCGCGCATGTTTGGAAAAATTGAGTTGTTGATCGAGTATAACACCCAAGTATCTAACTTCTGTTTTAACTTGTATGTTTGCTCCCTTTAAAATTAGTACATCCGGAGGAACAAAAAAATTGTCTTTTGAAATAAAAAGACTTTCTGTATTGTCAAAATTTAAATACATGTTCTGATCTTCTAGCCAAGTGGTGAGATTGCTGAAACATTCATTTATTTTATTTAATTGTAGCTGCTTGGTATTGAAATGAGTATATAACATAATGTCATCAGCATAAAGGTGATAATAAATGCCATGACTCTTGATTATATTACAAATAGGTTGGATGTATAAATTAAAAAAGGAGAGATGATAATGTGGACCCTTGAGGAATGTCTATTTTTTGAAAAAATGATTTTGATAAAGTATTACCCAACTTTACTTGGATCGATCGATTTGATAGATATGATTTAAACCAAGAGATAACTTTATCTTTCAAACCGATTTCTTGCAATCTAAATAAAAGCTAATCATGTAAGATGGAGTCATAAGCCGCTGATATATCAAGAAAAAATTAAAATGAAACCAGAAATGGGTTTTTCAATTCCTTTCAGAAGGTTGTCCATTAATGACAAAATAAGAGTTTCAACACCGTGTCCAATTCTAAAACCATGCTGTTGAGGATCAAGTGGTGCAAAGCTGTCTACATGACTTTGAAGTTGGAGTTGAGCTGCCTTTTCTAATATTTTTGCCATAAAAGGTAGGCTTGAGAATGGTCTGTATGAGCTTGGTTTAGAAATGTCAAGCTTCTTACCTTTGAAAAGAGGATGAATAGAGGCACTCGTTAGGGTATCTGGAATGTCTCCTTGTTCAAGTGATAGTTTAGCTCCCTATATTCTGAATCTAATCAACTTATCACGAGACAACCAAATCCATGTGGCTGGACAAGGATCCAAAGCAGATGTTGTAGTATTTAATGACTTCATTATATCTTCTAGATATAGAAGATATAATAAAGTCATTAAATGGTTATAGTAGTGAATTTATTCCAATCTTGAATAGTGGAAAAAGTAGAAGAATAAAAATGATACAAAGGTAATTTAGAGATGCCCACCTTTTCATTATAGAATTTAGCCATTGTAGATGCATTTGGGGCAAGCATAGAAGTGACTTCCTTTGGAATGATTGTTAACTTTTTAACTATGTCAAATAATTCTCTTGGTTTATTTAAAGCAGCCATAATCAATTTCATATGATAATCATGTTTTTTTACTATTTAACAATGCTTTGTATTCTTTGACAATATTGAAGAAAGTTAATTTATCTGTTAAATTCTTATGTTTCTTCCATTTCCTTTCTGACCTTCTAAGTTTTCTTTTTAATAGACAAACCTCTTTTGTGTACCAAATTGCTCCAACCCTTGTATGAAACTTATGAATTTTGAAGTTATTAGAAACTGAAGCTACTTGAAAGAACAATGAAGTCCATCTGTTAATGAGGAAATCAGTATCCCTGGAGTCATTTTGAAGCTAAGGAAGAATTTCTTTCAAAAACTGATCCTTGTCAAATTTGCAGAACTTTCTACATTGATAAGAAGATTGATTTGTATTTGATCTACTGGGAAGGAAGGTGATTTTAAACTGGATAATGTGGTGATCAGACCAAGGAATATATTGTATTTGTACATTTGAATCAGAAATATTGCTTGACATCTCTTGAAAGATAAATATGAGATCTAGAGTGTTTCCTTTAATATGAGTTGGTTGTTGAACTATTTGTTTGAAACCCATGGCATCCATTGAATCCAAGAAATTCTGTGTTAAATGTGAAGCAATAAGAAGGTAAGTTTAAGTCACCTAGAATGATTATGAATCTGTTGTCTGAAATTTTTTTTATAAAGAAAATCAATTATATTAAAAAGATCTTTACCATTTGAAGAAGGGGGCCTATAAATTAAGAGTAATAACATACTCTTGTTTTCAACTAAAAGAGCATCCATATTTATGGAAATTCACTTGGACCTTTAGAAAGTTGCAATTCCTTCTTTGTTAAAGTAGTTACTCTTCCTCCTCTTTTATTTAATCTTTGATAATTAAAGATGTCGTAGCCTAATGGCTTTGATTAAAACCGTATCGTTAACTGTTAACCATGATTCAGTTATAAAAAAAGAACATCCAAGTTATTGTCAGTAATATGATCTTTAATCAGTGGTAATTTATTTCTAATTGTTCGAGGACAGATGAAAGAACATTTTAAACAAGGGAGATAGTTATTTGGTTTGACTCTAGACTGATCTCCTTCAATGAGTTTGATCTAAATGAACCATTGTTTACATTCAAATTTTTCAGAAATTGAATTAAGAAATTTAACTTTAGTGTACGATCAGCGTAAGGAATGAATGATAGGTATTGGAAAAGTGAAAGGAGAAATGTCCTGAATTGTCAAAGTGGTTTAAGTCCCATAATCTGCTGATTAATTTCAAGAAAATTGAGATTCTATAGGTAACCAGGAACCATGACTTTAAACCTCCCTCAACTTTACACCTAAAAGAAGCTGTTTAACAGGCAAAGAATGAGGTGAAATTCCTTGGGATTACTCTAGATCAATTCCTTAGCATGACCACCCATATAAAATTAACCCCTGGTAAGATCTATTACAAACTAAAGATGATTTAGCAATTGAGACCACTGCTCTCAAGCTATGACTTTCAGTCTGTCATTCAGGCAATGATCACCCCACATTTTGATTATTGTAACAGCATTTTCCATAGCCTCTCCAAACAGGCAATAAGCCAGTTACAGATGGCCCAACATGTGGCTGCACAAACTATTTAGTAAGTTAAAAGAACTGAATATTTCACACCCATATTATATGAATTACACTTGCTGGCAATTTATAGCTGTATAAAATACAAGTTACTTATGATCACATCCAAACTTCTAAAGAATATACTGTAGCTCCATCATACTCAACTCTCAACACCTTCATAGTCCCCACAGACTTCCGCAAGGCTAACTGCTTGATAAGCAACACAGCCTTTACATACACTGCACCCATGAACTGTAACTCCATCCCTGATAAGCTCAGATCCACTAATGATCTCTCCACATTTTGTAAGGCCCTTAAAACCACTCTTTGCTGAGCACTTTGCAACCCACAGGACCAAGTCAAGGTCTACCCAACCTAGCCTTCCCGTCCATGCATTCCAATACAGTAGACAACCCTTGAACTTAGTAAATATGATGGGAATGGAATTATCTTTGTAAATGTTCACTAAATATGCCACTGTATAAAGTTGATATTGAATAAGACGAAAAATCTGTATATAATTCTACCATATCACTCTATTATAATTAGGTTCAATGTAAGAAGTTTTGTTGTCTGGAATCTGCTTTGATTACTGGAGAAAGCAGTATAAAAACCTTTAAAGAAAATAAATAATAAAAAAAAATCCAGCAATTCAAGAATAAATGGATCACAGTGGGATCTAGGAGGTTACAACCCATTACACAGAGACACCCACTCCACCTCGAGATATCCTTTCCTAATACCTTCTCTGCCTTGGTAAATGAGGATTCTCCATTAATGGAAACTGAGGTGAAGTCTTAGACAAGAAGATTGACATACAGTGTGAGAGAAATGTCCCAGGTGTTGTCAAGGTATTTTGAAACAGAAAACTGATAATACTAGGTGATTCCATTATCAGAGGCATTAATTTCAGGAACTCCGTTCCAGAATCAGGTGGTGAGAAAATGCCTTCCAGAGTCTTCAGCCAGGAAGAATAAAAACCAGCTTGCTAGGGAAGTCCCAGAGGAAAGTAAGTGGTTTAAAACTGATGTTATAATCCATCTTACATGATATGTCCAGAACAGTATCCCTACAATGCAAAGATACTTACAAATTTAGTGAAAATAATAGAAAAGGCAGTACAATTACAGCTACAGAACTTCATAACACTTCCACCCCCTTGAACATGCAACAACATGAGTTTAGACCAAAATGCAATGTGCAAACACAGCTCACCTCATTCGTAAACACTCTGGGGGACATTCTGTCCCGTGAATAACATGAACATCGATCCCTGCTATTCGCTCCCCTGCCGGCCCTGGCAAAAGCATTTCCATACCAACAACATGTTTTACAAGGGAGGCTTTGATGTGGGTGTGAAGGGGCATCGCTGAGGTGGAGCAAGGGCGGACAGTGGGTGGTTTGCAACCCTGAAGATAGGCTAACAGAAATAGGAATAAACAGCATCCTCCTCTTCTGGTTCCAGGTTTACTTGACAGCATGCATGCAGCAAGTAAACGTAAGGGAAAAAACTTCCAAACCAATTAAACATCTAAGTGACATACCCAAGGTTCCTCCATGTACATACAACCAATTTGCAAACTTCTTCAGAGCCACAACATAAATTACTACTTATACACCAATGACTGAATGCTATATGCCCCCTTCAATATCAAGAACTCAGAATATTCACCTATAAAATCATGTTGCAAGGCTGTCATAGGTGGGATAAAAGACTACAACCTAATAATCAACTGCGACAAGATCAAGGTCCTGATCATCACCAGAAAGATATCCTACTCACCCCCAGAAACTTTCAAGGTCAACGACATCACCCTGTCTGCAAAACAGGAAGTGAAATACCTTGGAGTCACATTAGTCTAGCAACTGAATCTGCAAGTGAATATTAAGAAAATGCACAACTTCCATCCGCTACTGGACCACAACCACTTTAGGACAGTATGCCAAGCCATTATCACCTTACTCTTGGATTACTGCAATTCGATTTTACAAGAGATCCACCAGAACAAACACTGAAAGAACAATGGGAGAAATAAGAAGAGAACCAAGATTGCATAGAGCCCTTAAAAGCAAGCGAAGACAAGGTATCAAGGAGAAGGTTGTGGTCAATAGTTTCAAAAGCATCAGAAAGGTCAAGAAGGATGAGGACTGATTAAGGCCCTTGGAATTTGACAGGAACAGGTCACTGGAGACTTTGGCAAGAGCCGTTTCGGTAGAATGTGCAGTAAAGGGTGAAAGCCAGATTGTAGAGGATTCAGAAGAGCTTGAGAGAAAATTGAGGCAATGATGGTAAACTGCACATTCAATCAGCTTATAAATAAAGGTAAGGAGGGAGATGGGTCAATAGTAAGGACAGGTAGGGTCTAGTGAGGGTATCTTGAGGAGAGGAGTGATCACAGCATACTTGAAGGCTACAGAGAAAGTTGCAGTGGAGAGGGATAGGTTGAGAATATGAGAGATGGAAGGGACTATAGTGGAGGAGATGGAGCTACGGAGATGGGTGGGAATAGGATCAGAGGGGCAGGTAGTGAATTTGAATGAGGAAATGAGGAGAATGGTTTCCTCCTCAGAGTTCATAAAAAAGGAAGAAAGGGTAGCAGAGATAGGGGGGAAAGTTCTGAGTGAAGAAGGGGAGGGGAAAGTAGCTGACCTCCTGGGGAATTGGAGTGTGATTTGAGGATTTTGGAAGTAGTCAGCCAGGGATCGTGCAGAAAGGGAAGGAGAGGTCGGAGGTGGAGGCACCTTCAGGAGAGAGTTGTGAGTTTCAAAGAATCAGTGAGGGTCAGAGGCAAGAGAGTTAGTCAGATGGACATAATAGCCTTGTTTGGCAAGTGCTATGGCTGAATGCTGAACTTCAGCCAAGCACACTCAGCTGAGTGGATACAATAACCTAGGTAGTGGGTAGTGGAAGACAGCCAAGGTTGGGGTACAGTACACTTCATAGGGTGGAGCAAGAGCATACAGAGCAGAGGAGAGTGCAGTGTCATAGGGAGCTATTGCCTCATTAACAGACTCAGATGACATAGTGGAGGAAAGAGGCGATGAGACAGTGGAAGAGAGGTCCAACAGGTCAATAGCATGTAGATCTCTAAAGAGGTTGGAGGAGGCAGGGTGAGGTTGAGGTGGCAGGTGAGGAAGAGTGAAGTTTAACAGGTGATGGACTGATAAGGGAAGAATGGTGCAAGGATAAGAACAGAAGACATAAGAACATAAGACATGCCATACTGGGTCAGACCGAGGTCCATCAAGCCCAGTATCCTGTTTCCAACAGTGGCCAATCTAGGTCATAAGTACCTAGCAATATCCCCAAAAGACACAGGTTCCACAATGCTTGTACTGGGTCAAGCATTGATATCCTGGGTCCCTTTTTAATAGTGGTTTATGGACCTTTCCTCCAGGAACTTGTCCAAACCTTTTTTAAACCCAGCTATACTAACAGCCCTTACTACATCCTCCAGTAACAGATTCCAGAGTTTGATTACACATTGAGTGAAAAAATATTTTCTCTTATTTGTCTTAAATAGTTTACCCTGTAGCTTCATTACATGTCCCCTAGTCTTTCTATATTCTGATAGCGTAAACAATTGATCCACATTTATCCTTTCCACTCCATTCATTAATTTATAGACCTCTATCATATCTCCCCTCAGCCGTCTCTTTTCCAGGTTAAAGAGCCCTAACCTTTTTAGCCTCTCTTCATAGGAGTAGCCTTCCATCCCCTTCACCAATTTGGTGGCTCTTCTCTGTACTTTTTCTAATAACGCTATGTCCTTTTTAAGATACGGTGACCAGAATTGCACACAAT
This sequence comes from Ichthyophis bannanicus, assembly GCA_033557465.1. Taxonomy (NCBI): domain Eukaryota; kingdom Metazoa; phylum Chordata; class Amphibia; order Gymnophiona; family Ichthyophiidae; genus Ichthyophis; species Ichthyophis bannanicus. Next base: position 163,470,352 of record CM066045.1, read on the forward strand.
ATTCAAGGTGCGGTCGTACCATGGAGCGATACAGAGGCATTATAATATCCTTTGTTTTATTCTCCATCCCTTTCCTTATGATACCTAGCATTCTATTTGCTTTCTTGGCCGCCGCTGCACACTGGGCGGAGGGTTTTAACATGTTATCCACAATGACTCCTAAATCTTTTTCCTGGGTGGTGGTTTCTAATGTGGAGCCTTGCATCGTCTAACTATAGTGTGGGTTGTTCTTTCCTAGGTGCATAACTTTGCATTTGTCCACATTAAATTTCATCTGCCATTTGGATGCCCAGTCTTCCAATTTATCCAGATCCTCCTGCAGTTTTCCACAATCCTCTTGGGTTTTAACAACTTTAAACAGTTTTGTGTTATCTGCAAATTTGATAACCTCACTAGTTATTCCCTTTTCCAGGTCATTTATGAATATGTCAAAAAGTAGCGGACCCAGTACAGATCCCTGGGGTACTCCACTATTCACCTTTTTCCATTGGGAATATTGGCCATTTAGCCCTACCCTCTGCTTTCTATCTTCTAACCAGTTCCCGATCCACAATAGTACACTGCCTCCTATCCCATGACTTTTTAGCTTCGCCAAAAGTCTCTGATGGCGGACCTTGTCAAAAGCTTTCTGGAAGTCCAGATACACTATATCAACCGACTCACCTTTGTCTACCTGTTTATGCACACCTTCAAAAAAACATATCAGATTAGTAAGACAAGATCTTCCTTGTCTAAAGCCATGTTGGCTGTCTCCCATTAGGCCATGACTATCTACATGCTGTGTAATTTTGTTCTTTATGATGGTTTCTACCATTTTCCCTGGTACTGACGTCAGGCTCACCGGTCTGTAATTTCCTGGGTCACCCCTGGAACCCTTTTTAAAAATTGGTGTTACGTTGGCGACCCTCCAATCTTCAGGTATTACAGATGAGTTTAATGAAAGTTCACAGATTACCAATAGCAGGTCTGCAATCTCATATTTCAGTTCTTTCAACACTCTGGGATGTATACCATCCGGTCCAGGTGATTTGCTACTATTCAGTTTATCAAATAGTTGTAATATATCTTCCCGGTGTAGCGATATTTCTCTCAATTCCTCTGCAGTATCACCTTTAAATACCACTTCAGTCTTGGGTAACATCCTTACATCTTCCTCAGTAAAGACCGAAGCAAAGAATTCATTCAGTCTCTCTGCTATAGCCTTGTCTCCTCTTACTGCCCCTTTTACCCCTCTATCATCTAATGGTCCAATTGACTCTCTCACAGGCCTTTTGCTACGAATGTACTTGAAAAAGTCTTTATTTCGTGTTTTTGCTTCCGTAGCAAGTTTCTTCTCAAATTCCCGCTTTGCCTGCCTTATCAATGCTTTGCATTTAACTTGCCAGTGCTTGTGCTGTTTCCAGTTTTCATCATTTGGCTTTTTTTTCCATTTCCTGAAGGTTGCTTTTTTGGCAGCAACAGCCTCTCTGACCTCACCTTTAAACCATGCTGGCAGTTTTTTGGACTTTTGGATGAGGGTTTTTGGATTTGTTAGGAACTTGGGGAACATTCTCGGGAAAGAAGGGGCTCTTCCGAAGGGATGGGCTTCACCTTAACCGTGATGGAACCAGGCTACTGGCATTAACCTTTAAAAAGGAGATAGAGCAGCTTTTAAACTAGATAACAAGGGAAAGCCAACAGTCGCCCAAGAGCTCATGGTTCAGAACAATGTATCCCTGAAGGATCCTACCAAAAAAATGAAGTTAGGGCACACCAGCAGAGAGGTTCCGATAAAGACAAAGGTAGCCCAAATGCCCTTGAGTACAGAGCAGACAGAGCATAAATATTCCAAACTGCCACGGCCTACCGATAACCAGATTAATATGAATAAAATACAGTCTCTAAAATGCTTGTATGCAAATGCTAGAAGTCTAAAAAATAAGATGGGAGAGTTAGAATATATAGCACTAAATGAGAAGTTAGATATTTATTTATTTATTTATTTTTCTTATATACCACGCTATTCAGCATCAGCGCGGTTTACATGTAACAGTAACTGTTCAGTGAAGACAATCTACACTGAACTTACAATATAACAGAAATGTACTATTTTAACAGCATAGCTACATTACACATAACTTGTGTTAAGGAGTAGCTATGATTGGTATCTCAGAGACATGGTGGAAGGAGGACAACAAGTGGGACACTGTGATACCTGGGTATCGTAATGATAGAGCTGATCAAATTGGTGAAGGGGTTGCACTCTGTCAGAGAGGGCATTGAGTCTCAAAGGATTAAAGTTTTGCAGGAAACATTTTGTGTAGAATCTCTATTGATTGAAATTCCATGTAAAAAGGGGAAGGCAATGGCAGTGGGGTTGTACTATCGATTGCCTGGCCAGAATGAACAAATGGATGATGAAATGCTCAAAGAAATCAGGGAAGCTAACAAAGGTTACAGCACATTGATAATAATGGGTGATTTCAACTACCCCGGTATTGACTGGGTCAGTGTCACAGCAGGACATGCCAGGGAGATAAAGTTTCTAGATGAAATAAATGACTGCTTCTTGGAGCAGCTGGTTCATGAACCGACCAGAGGGGAAGCCATTTTGGACTTAGTCCTTAGTGGAACACTAGATCTGGTGCAAGAGATAAGGGTGTTGGGGCCACTTGGAAATAGTGATCATAGCATGACCACATTTATTTATTTATTTATTTAACAAGCTTTTATATACCGCCCCTTCCAGAGATCAAGGGCGGTTACACAGAACATCACAGCAAACTTTACATTAAACTTTGAAACTATGTACAATTAACCTTTAAAACTATATATAGCTAACATGTTATAACTATGTACTATATGTTGTGTAAGACATGGACTAGGTATCTTTATATGATTGCTGATTCATTGATTCATTGGTCTGCCTTGTTCTGTGCATTGGTGGTGTTATTTGAGTGAGCAAAATGCTCAATGAACAGGAAGATTTTTAAATCCTTCCGGAATTGAAGGAGATCCTTTGTAGCTCTTAGATTATTGGGGAGGGAGTTCCATAATGCTGGGGCAATGTAGGAGAAGGCTCTTGATTTAATTAATGGAGGAGGGATGGTAAGGAAATCCACAGTACTATCAATACCCAATATAGTGTCAAGTGGCCGCAACACCCAAGGGTGTTGCGGCCACTTGACAACAATGATCATAGCTGTATAAGTCTCTGGTGAGGCCTCACTTGGAATACTGTGTTCAATTTTGGTGACCATATCTTACAAAGGATGTAAAAAGAATGGAAGCTGTTCAGAGGAAGGCGACCAAAATGATTTGGAGCCTGTGTCAGAAGCCTTATGAGGAGAGACTTGAAAACCTAAAATATGTACACTTTGGAGGAGAGGAGTGATAGGGGAGACATGATTCAGACCTTTAAATACTTAAAGAGAAATAATGAACAGACAAACCTCTTCCAGAGAGGGGGAAGCTGTAAAACTAGGCATGACATGAAGCTGCAAGGTGGTAAATTGAAAGGCAATGTCAGGAAATACTTTTTTACTGAAAGGATGGTGGATGCTTGGAATGCCCTCCTGATGGAGGTGGTGGGGACAAACACAGTGACAGAATTCAAAGTGGCCTGGGACAGACACTGTGGATCACTTTACAGCAACAAGATTAAATCAAAATAAACTGAACCATCTAATTTCTCAACAAATAGGGGTGTCCTACATGGAGCGATGGGGGGGAGGAGCGGTGGGTTCACCCCTAAACAAAGAAACAAAGATATGGGGAGGGGTGAAGACATAGGTAGGGGTGCACCTACTCCCTAAAAGACATGGGAAGGGGTGCACCTACTCCTGTCATATTGCTGGGCAGACTAGATGGACCATACTGGTCTTTATCTGCCGTCATTTGCTAAGTTACTATAGCATAATTGTATTTGATTTAATAAATGGAAGAAGGATGGCAAGGAAATCCACAGTACTAACTTTTAAAAGGGAGACTATGATAAAATGAGGAAAATAGTTGAGAAAAAAATAAAGGAGCAGCTACAAAGGTTAAAGATTTACATCAAGCATGGGTGTTAAAAATGGTATACTGGAAGCCTAGAGCAAATGTACTCCACACTTTAAGAAAAGTAGAAGGAAGGCCAAAAAAACTGCCAGCGTGGTTTAAAGGCGAGGAGAGAGAAGCTATTGTAGCAAAAAAAACCAAAACATTTTTCAGGAAATGGAAAAAGGAGTCAGATAACGAAAACAGGAAAGAAGCTAAGGACTGGCAAGTTAGACACAAGGCATTGATAAGGCAGGCAAAGAGAATTTGAAAAAAAAGCTTGCCATGGAAGCAAAAATGCATAATAATACATTTTTCAAGTACATTCGTAGCAAAAAACCTGTGAGAGTATCAGTAAAACCATTAGATAATAGAAGGGTAAAATCACCTGGACCAGATGGTATACATCCAAGGGTGTTGAAAGAACTTAAATATGAGATTTCAGACCTACTATTAGTAATCTGTGATGTGATCTATCATTAAAATCATCTGTAGTACATGAAGAATGGAGAATAGCCTATTTAATACTAATTTTTATAAAGGGTTCCAGGGATGATCCGGGAAACTACAGACCGATGAGAGTGACGTCAGTACTGGGCAAAATGGTAGAAACCATTATAAAGAATAAGAACATAAGAAATGCCATACTGGGTCAGACCAAGGTCCATCAAGCCCAGTATCCTGTTTCCAACAGTGGCCAATCCAGGTCACAAGTACCTAGCAGGTTCCCAAAAGGCACATAGGTTCCACAATGCTAGTCCCAGGGTAAGCACTGGATTTCTTTAATACTGGTTATGGACCTTTCCTCCAGGAACTTGTCCAAACCTTTTTTAAACCCAGCTACACTAACAGCTTTTGTTACATCCTCCAGTAACGAATTCTAAAGTTTGATTACACGTTGAATAAACAAAATATTTTCTCATTAGTCTTAAAGTGGTTAAATTGTAGCTTCCTTGAATGTTCTCTAGTCTTTCTACTTTGTGATGCTGTAAACAACCAATATACATCTACTCACTCATTCGACTCCATTCATTCATTTATGGACCTCCAACATATCCCCGCTCAGTCTTCTCTTTTCCATTTAAAAAGCCCTAACCTTTTAAGCCTCACCTCAAAAGTGGTATCCTTCCATCCCTTTTACCATTTTGGTGGCTCTTCTCTGTCCTTTTTCTAATTCCACTATATCCTTTTTAAAATATGATGACCAGAACTGCACACAATATTCAAGGTGCAGTTGCACCATGGAACGATACAGAGGCATTATAATATCCTTGGTTTTATTCTTCATTCCTTTCCTTATAATTCCTACTATTCTATTTGCTTTCTTGGCCGCCACTGCGCACTGAGTGGTGGGTTTCAACGTATTATCCATGATGACGCCTACACATTTTTTCTTGGTGGTGTTTTCTAAGGTGGTAACTTGTATCATATAACCATAGTTTGGGTAGTTCTTTCCTAGGTGATTAACTTTGCACTTGTCCACATTAAATTTCATCTGCCATTTGGACATCCATTCCTCCAATTTATCAAGGTCCTCTTGCAATTTTTAATAATCCTCTTGGGTTTTAGACAACTTTGAATAATTTTCTATCATCTGTAAATTTCATAACCTCACTTGTTATTCCTATTTCCAGGCACTGGGGTTCAATAAGGATCATGGGGATGGTTAGGCAGGAAAGGCACAGCATGTCTCCACAGGAGTGGAGGAGTAGCCTTGTGGTTGGGGCAAGGTACTTCAGGCTGGAAAGTTGGGGGTTCAAATCCCACTAGAGGACAGCAAACTTGGGCCGGAAGGACTGGGGTTTCTAGTCCCACAGGTGCTCCTTGTGATCTTGGGCAAGCCACTTAACCCTCCATAGCCCATGTTCCCTGTAAAATAGTTATCTCCAAGTTATAATACCCTGTTCAATGTAATTTCAGTTTGTTTATGTTTATTTGAATTTGATATACTGCTCAGACCGAAGCATTAGAGCGGTTTACAATAATATATCATTTGTGGAAATATGAAAGGAACGCCATTTGTAAGATAGGACAGAGTAGAGGACAGAAACAGACAAAAGGATAGGCAAAGAAAAGAAAGGGAACAGCAGGTTACCATAATATATGCGTATGACAATCCAGGCCACATATTCAATGCTCATTTCAGGACAAACGCCACGGGCCAACGCCTAAGGGCCACGGCAAAGGGCCCACTGGTGAGGCCCTCAGGCGCGGGCCCGCAAGGCATGGGCGCGCCGGTGGAATGGCGGTTTAAAAGCCGATGGAATGGGCAGGCTCTGTGGAGGGAGGTGGAGCTCCCGCTCTCACCTCTGCTGCTGGATGCTGCTCTCCCCTCACAGAACACGCTGGTTCAATGTAAACCACACTGATGCAGAATAGCGTGGTATATAAGAGAATGTAAATAAAATAAATAAATAATGTGCATCCCATCCAAGTGCCCGATTCTGCTCCCACGGGAATGTCTAGCTCGCACGGGTGCAGAATTGGATGCAAATCCGGGCCGGACGTTCCCTGTTCAGAATTGGCCTCCACATCTACCTGTTTATTCACACCTTATTTATTTATTTACATTCTCTTATATACCACGCTATTTTCCATCAGTGCAGTTTACATGGAACCAATTACATACACATTTCAACCCATTTGGTTTGTGTTTACAATTAATAGGTACCAGAACTTGGATAGAAACAAGGGTAACCATTTACATCTGTACAATGCGAACTGACTGAACCATTAGCTAGCTGGTTGATGAGGTATTTGTGGCGTTGTCATCTGGGTAATGCATGAGGAAGAGGTAATGTTTCAAAGCTTCCCTAAAGTGGGTTAGATTGGTGATTGCCCGGATACTGTGTGGAAGGGTGTTACAGCATTTCGGTGCAGCGAGCTTAAAAGCCCTGCTCGCTGTTGTCTGGCAGCACTTGGTCATTGCTTTTGGGACTACTAGTTTATTGGCTGCTAGAGATCTTCTAGATCTGTTAGGGGGGATTATCTGTATGAGGTTGGTTAAGGAAGATGGGGCAAGCCTGTTTATGATCTTAAAGGTCATTATTAAGGTTTTGAATGTGATCCTACCTTTTATGGGGAGCCAGTGGAGTTGTTTCAGGATGGGTGTCATGTGTTCCCACATGGAAGCGCCTTGGAGAACACATGCTGCTGAATTCATTGCCAACTGTAAAGGATGCAGAGTGGATTGCGGGAGGCCATGGAGGATGGCATTTGCATAGTCAAGATGTGGTATGATCAAGGCTTGATACACTGTCCGGAAGTCGTCCGGTTCCAGTAGGGAGCATAAGTGTCTGAGGGATCAGATTTTATGGTATACGGCTCTTGCTACATTGCTTATATGAATCTTCATGTCTAGTCGCTGGTCAAGTGTAACTCCCAGATATCTGATAGAGGGTTTGGTAAGAGGTTCTGCATCTAGGACTTTCAAGCAGGGTGGTGTGATGAATCTTGGATTCCTTGTGATGAAAAGGACTTCCGTTTTCTTATGTTGTATTTGAAGATTTTGCGTTTGGAGCCAGCTGGAAACTGCGTTGAAACAGTCCGTCAGTGGGGTAAGGTCAGGGCTCTCTGTAGAGAATGGCATATATAGGAGAACATCGTCGGCGTATAACAGACAATTCACCTTGAAGGACCGGATGATATCGCAGATAGGTTGCATATATATATTAAACATCAGGGCAGAGAGAGAGGATCCTTGTGGGACCCCTTGACTGGTGGAAAGGATCTGATGTTGCTTCCCCTGATCTTACGTGTTGCCATCTATCTGAGAGATACGACTTGCACCATTCAAGAGCTGAGTCGAGTCACATATCCCGTTCTCCTTGAGACGGTGTAGGAAGAGATCATGGCAGACTGAATCGAACGCGGCCGCTATATCCAAGAAGATGAGCACATATCCTTGACGTATGTTGTCAATTCCCACTATTATGGTACTAAAGAGGATGGTGAGGAGAGTTTCCACCACATGCGCAGCTCTAAAGCCATGCTGACATGAATCAAGTGGGGCAGAAGCATCAATGTGTTCTGGATTTGTCTTTGGACATCTTTTTCGATGATTTTCGCCAAGAGTGGGATGCTTGATATCGGTATATATGACTCTGACTTCTTGGGGTCAAGCTTGCTGTTTTTTAGTAGTGGCCTGATTGAGGTACGTTTGAGGGATTGGGGAAAAGTACCTATCGTGAAGGAGCAATCCATTAGCTTAGCTAAAAAAGGGCTGACCGTTGATCGTAACTCTTTTATCCAGAACACCGGGCAAGGGTCAGTTTGTGCAGTGGTTGTGTTGATTCCAGCAATTGTGTCCTCAATGTGTTTCTTGGATGGCTTAGAAAAAATGGACAATGGGGCTGAAGATCTTGGCTCGAGTGCCATGGTGGGTGCAGGGGACTTATTGGTCTGGCACAGCTTCGCTTGTAAGTAGTCAGCGAAGACTTGGAGGTGGATCTGACTAGGTTGCTCTGGTGCTGGCTCTTTTGCTAGGTTCTTTACAAGGGTGAACAGGTCGTGTGGTTTGTTTAGGGACCGCTTTAGTGTGTCCATGTGGAATCTTTTCATGCTCTCCGATATTGTTTGGCAGTGCTTTTCCAGTTGAACCATGTATGCCCTTAGGTCATCCATGGAGTGGGTTCTGCGCCAGCGTCTTTCCAGTTTTCTTAGGCAGGACAGTGACGCTCTAAGCTCGATGGAGTACCAGGCTGCAGAGGCTCTTTTCTTGGGTGGATTGTTTGATGGTGGTCGTAGAGCAATAGAACTGAAATTTTCGTTCCAGGCGGAAACCAGCTCTTCAGGATCGAGAGATGTCAAGTCGAGGAGTGAGCGGGTTTGGTCTAAGATCGAGTCTTTGTCAAAGGCTTGGAACCTACGAGGTGCTGTTTTGGTGGTACTGTTGGGCTTATTGGCATTCTTCTTGATTTTGTTGGGCAGTAATATTTGGAAGATAATTAACCTGTGGTCAGACCAGGGGACTGCAGTGGTGGAGAGTATTGTAGTGGTTATTGTGTTACAGGTAGTCTGCGGGGCAAAAACAAGGTCTAGTGTTCTGACTTTCACATGGGTGGGCTCATGGACGAGTTGTATGTATCCTAATTCCTTAAATGCGTAAAGGAATGCTGAGGCCTGCGCCTCTGGCAAGGATGGTAAATTGAAATCACCTATGACCCAGCTTGGAGTGTTTGGGTATTGTGAGTTGGATGCGAGATCAATTGTTGTTGCAAGGGAATCGGAGTCTGCGGATGGGGCTCTGTATATCAGGTTGATGGAACAGTGTTTGTTGGTAATGATGATTGCGTCTATGTATGTTGCGTTGGTTGCATTGCTCAAGTGGAACTGGAGGTCTGTTTTGGTGATAGCGAGTACACCTCTTCCTCGTTTACCGCTTCTGTGACATGTGGTCAAACAGATAGACCCCGCAACGGACCAACTTCACAATGTAAATAGCAAGTTGTTCCATATACTATTGTACCACTGTTGTATATAGTTAACCAGGATATCCTTTATCAGATAACCCTGCATTGTATTTAGTTTCCCCTACTTCGCCAAGTTACACTTCCTGTTAAATGTAACGAGCAGACACGTGTAAACTGTCGGATGTTTTCTGTTCAATGTAAACCACGCTGATGTCTAATAGTGCGGTATATAAGAATTGTTAATAAATAAAAAATAAAAAAATAATGTGTGTATTGAAAAGTTGCTAGGTAGGCAATGGAGAGAAATCATGTCTGGTATGACTGGCCATTTCTTGCGTATTGATTGTGCGTTTATAAGGGCACATTTTATATTCTGCGGGTGTGTGAGTATTTCTTTTTTTATTTTCGTATTATGTTGTAGTGATATGTGTAGTAGGTAGGGTTGGCGAGGGTGCGCATCCCCATCGGATATGTGGTTGGGTGTACTTGCCCACCTCCTCCTGTGGCTTTGAAGAATGGGTATTTGGTTATGGTTTGAGGAAAGCTCTACGGCATTACCTAGCCAACCAGCTAGGAGGTATAATGTCACTATGTAAATGCTTGAGGGCCATATTGTGTTGTGGCAGGCTATGGCCTATAATAGTCTGCAAATATGAAAGGCCTGTAAGTTAGGCCCTGATCCCAACCCCCATCTAAGAGAAAGAACCAAAGTCTGTAAAAGTTTGAGAAAGCTGTTTTAAAATTGCTTAATAAGAAGTTTTCATGAGTGCATAAATTTTCCATTATTCTTTTGTGTTCTGATGATAGAAATGTTTCAATACATGCATTCCTAGAGCTAGAAACGACCTCGGAGCAGGATAGTATCAATGCCTAGAAACTGTACCTTTGTTAGAACAGTTTGGGAAGGGGGAGCAGGGAGCTAGGCCCAGAGAGGGTCCCTGATTGGACAAATGCAGGGGGCGTTGGAACCAATAGAAAGTCTGCATGTATCAAGCTGAAGAAAAATGTATAAATGAATATGTTTCTGTAAGAACTTTGCTCAGTCCTTTTCTGAATACTTGATGGTCTGAGTCTGTGCACAATAAATTGGCTTGGATCTTTGAACTGACTCCGGGTATTATTTATTGCATGCTTATCAGCTGCTACAGAGTCTCCGCTCCTGATTTAGCAAAGTCGCTATCTTGCTGTGTTGACTTACTTGTGGGCTAGTGGGTTATTAGGCAGGCGGTAGTCTAGAAATACAGCAATACAGCAATGCCGTGCAAAGTAATACAGCGATGTAGGGAATACAGGCGATACCAGGAATACAGGCAATAATACAGACAATACCAGGAGTACATGCAATATAGGGAATACAGGCAATGCAAGGAATGCAGGCAGTATAGCAGTATTAGCGGCACAGTCGTGAACAGGCAATTGGTAAGGAAGGTCTCTCCTAGTAGTTACTCTTATAGGTGGTTCCTGGAGCTGTAGGCCCACAACAACAAGCTAAGGTTGAGCTATTATCAGCGCGGGTATCACCTGCACGTTTCTTGGGTATCTGTAAGGGGTATCGTGGTAGATATATTCAGTGTCGCGGTTAAAACAAGGTCTCAAGATAAATGATGATCTACAGTACCTGCGTTTGTGTCCTGGATTACGGCTACTCTTGGTTCAGCAGGGCAGGGGAAAAGTTCCAGAGCTCTTCCAGGTGGGATTGGAGCCGCTGACCTGCACCCGCTCCGCCTCCGACTGCCGACCAGCGCATCGCCTGCCCAATCGGGGCTGATCTGCAGCTTTAAGAGCAGCTTCAGCTGAGCCAGTCAGTCCTTTCATCCCGGAGCTCTCCCAGGTGGGATTGGAGCCGCTCACCTGCACTCACTCTGCCTCCGACTACCGACCAGCGCATAGCCTGCCCAATCGGGGCTGATCTGCAGCTTTAAGAACAGCCTCAGCCGGCGCACCCACGCCCAGCGGGCCCGTGCCTGAGGGCCTCGCCATAGGGCCCTTTGGCTCGGCCCTTAGGCTGAGGCCAGTCACCAAGACCAACAAAACCAACGAATCCAGGGGATATCAGAAGTAAATCCTAAAGAACACCCTCAAGACGCCGTAAAAGCAACGTTTTCCACACAGTGACCTGATCAGCCATCCGCTTCCCCTCAACCACGTGCTGCAAGTATATCTATTACTATCTTGTTGAAAGCTCCACGGCCAATACGTTGCCGCCATTACTACTGATAGTCTTACTATTACTATTGCCTATACCTTACTTCTACTATTGCCAATTAGCCTTTTGCCATTATTGCCTGTAATATTACTACTTTTGTTGCCAATAATTTTCCTATTATTATTACCAATAGTTGGGCTCCTTTCGCTGACAGTAATATTGCTACCATTGTTGCCAGTATTCTTGATACTACTGTTGCCAGTATTCTTAATACTATTGTTGCTGCAAATTTTATTTATTTATTTATTACAATTTCTTATATACCGCGCTATTCGGCATCAGCGCGGTTTACATCATAACACAATGACCATAACAACAAGCTATCTGGTTTTACATCGAACAGGAGTGCAAACTTGGATAACAGGGGTTAACTATATACATGAGATATTTACACGGAACAAGGTTAGGTAAAAATCACAAATTCCCATCACATAATCGCTAGTTAATTTCCACACAACCTAGCAGGCCACGCATATCCTGGTTAGAAGCACCACCAGCATACCCATTATCTCCAAAGGAATCCTACTACTAGGAAATAATGAACCAGTTTAACATGCCCATTTTCTTCTTAACCCTCTCTAGTCTATACCTTTTCAGCATCTCCATCACTGGCACCCTATCCCGCTGCCTCCACCCATAACTTGATCCCAATAGTACAAACACAAGGAAGGAGACAATACAACCACTCACATCACATCCTGCCTGAACCCCCCCAGAACCCTCACTCTTACCTAATCCACATACCACTTCAACATAACACAAAACACAAAGAGAGGCAGCACCCTAGACCCACGTAGCCTAAAATGTGCACTCATAAATGTTCGGTCAGTCCGTAAAAAGTGGCCAGCCATTATTGACCTCATAACACAACTCAAGCTAGACATCCTACTATTAACAGAATCATGGCTCACCACCTCAGACTCAGTACTCATTAATCAACTCATCCCCCCGAACTTCTCAATACACTTCTGCCACAGAATAGATCGTAAAGGAGGTGGTACTCTCATTCTGACGAAAGAAGATCTCCAATACCAAACAATTAGTTCCAACAGCTCAGACCATCTTGATGTAATCACCATAGCCAACAACCATAACACCATTAACCTTATCTACAGATCCCCGACTGCCTCTGCTGAAGACCTTGCAACTATTATTGATCTAGCATCCAACCCCAAAAATATACATAAGCCAAATTGGGTACTGGGTGATTTCAATCTTCCAACCTTGCAGGACAGTCATGCCAATGCCTTCCTTGAAGCATTCAACAACTTAGGATATGAGCAACTAGTTGATGCCCCCACTCATCGAAAAGGGAACAAACTAGACCTCATCTTCAGCCCCCAACCTGATGGGAATTCAAAATACAATCATAACATAGTTATCACACCCGTCCCATGGTCTGATCACAACTTGATACAATTCCAAATACCGCCCCAACTAGATAGCGATTGTACAAAGAAATTAATTGCAAATCCAACATCATCCACCGGACGATTCAGATCCTTTGACAAGGCGATAATCATCAAGGAAGTCCTACCTAACATCAATAATGCACCACCAAACCTCAAAGGGATCATGGCCTCATGAAACAACAGCCTGAGCTCCTTTGACCGCAAACCTGCCCAAACCAATACGCCCGCCCCAGGCAAGCATACAAGAAACAGGAAAACAGCACATTGGTACACCACTGAACTAAGAACCTCTCTGCTCCTACTAAGAAAACTGGAAAGAAATTGGCGACGTACACGGTCCACATCAGACCTGACAGCATACAGCTCCCACCTTAAGAAGCATCGAGATTCGATATCCACAACAATGACAAAACATCACTCAAATCTCCTGAACCGTGCTCTGAACAAACCCCATGAACTTTTTAACATAGTAAAAACCTTAACAAAAGAACCCTCACCCACCCAACTAGCCACAGTTCACCGACAGGACTACGCACATTACTTACAGGCCAAAATCAATAGCGTTGGAAAAACCACACTATCCAGCCCCAACAGCAACCCAACACAACTTAAGCCACTAACCACCATCAGAACACCAACACCTACAGAAATTGAGGACATCATCTCTACTGTGAATGCCACCACTGCTCCGAATGACCCTTGTCCAGCATTCTGGATAAGAGTATTACGTAAGGAAATCAGCCCTATACTATGCAAGATTATGGACCTATCCTTTTCCACAGGTATATTCCCATCATGCCTCAAGCAGACATCAATCTGGCCCCTTTTGAAGAACAACAAACTAAACCCGCAGAAGGTAGAATCTTATGTTTATGTTTATGTTTATTGAATTTGATAAAACCGCCTTTCTACTGGAATCAAGGCGGTGTACAATTTTCAAAAGTGAAGGAAAATCAAGGCCAAGGCCAAGAGAAATAGGAAAAGAAGTTACAAATCTTTGACAGGAGAGAAAGAAAAAGAGGAGAGATAAGACGAGACTGTAGTACATGCATTCCGGGTAGAGACAATGGGAAGGGCGAGAGAGGTCAGACGAAAGGGGAGGGAAGGTCGAATGCCAGGGAAAACAGGTGTGTCTTCAGGTTTTGCTTTAAAGTGGTGTAGTTAGTTTCTAGACGCAGGGAGGAGGGGAGAGCATTCCAAAAAGCAGGGCCGGCAAAGAAAAAGGCAGAGGAGCGAATGGATTGCAAGTGAGCAGATGAAGGGGAGGGAAGGGTGAGGCGGTTGAGGTGGAAGGAGCGTGGAGTGTATCTGGGAGAGTGCAGGTGGATGAGGTCTGCTAAGTACTGAGGGGTGCTGGTGTAGAGAACTTTATGGACCAGGGTAAGTAGTTTGTATTGGGAGCGGACAGAAATAGGTAACCAGTGAAGACGAAAGAGTAATGGAGTGACATGGTCGCGGAGGGTGACGTGGGTGATGAGACGGGCGGCAGTGTTTTGGATTCTTTGAAGTCGAGATGTTTGGGTTTTAGGGAGACCGAGAAGGACAGAGTTTGAGAAATCGACGCGTGACATGACTAAGGACAGAGATAGAGTGGTGAGAGCTGCAGGGGTAAGGAAAGGGCGGATGGCCCGGATTTGCCGAAGAAAGAAAAAGGATGATTTGGAGATGTGTGAGATGTGATCCTGAAACGAGAGTTCAGGATCGAAGTGAACCCCAAGATAACGGAAAGAGGTGACTAAGGGAACGGAGGTACCGGAGAAGGAAGGGGCGAGTGAGGGAAGGGGAGCACCGTGAGAAAACCAGATGGCAACAGTCTTAGTGAGGTTGAGGTGAAGACAGTTATGGGTTAGCCAGTTGGCCACGGAAGATAGGCAAGAATTTAGTACGGAAAGGTCAGGACAGGAAGATGAGGTATGGTGCAGTAGGACAATATCGTCTGCATAGTTAAATGCAGAAATGCCGGATTGCTGGATTAAGAGGGCAAGGGGGGCCAGGAAGAGATTAAAGAGGAGAGGGGCCAACACCGAAGGGGTCAACACCGATCTTATCATCCAATATCGAGCATCCCGCTGTTAGCAAAGCTAATCGAGAAGGTCGTCCAGCGTCAAATACAGACCACATCAATTCCACAGCTCCCCTCGACCCATCCCAACATGGCTTTCGAGAATCTCATGGAGTAGAAACCCTCCTAACCACTCTAATCAACACACTGATTGCTTGAACCGACAGCATCAAATAAGGTTTTGCATTGATCTTCCTGGACATAGCTGCTGCTTTTGATTCTGTAAACCACAATCAACTCCTGGTACGGCTACAAGATAAGGGAATCAACGGTCAAGCATTGAGTTGGCATAAATCATATCTAACGGAGAGATGGCAGCAGGTTCATACAAACTCCACAAACTTGGAACCTTTCCAACAGAAACATGGTGTACCGCAAGGCTCCTCACTCTCCGCTTTATTATTCAACATCTACATGCAGCCCATATGTGAATTAATCCGATCCTTCAACGTCTCATGTCTGATCTATGCTGATGACGTCCTACTATTCATACCATTCTCGACTGACAAACCGGATTTCTCCCCACTGATTAAATGCTTTGAGGCTGTCACAGACTGGTTCCAAGCACAAAGCCTCAAAATAAACTTCAGCAAAACAGATGTACTCTTCACTACAAGAAATCAATCTTTCTCCCCCCCCTTCGGCTCTAAAGAAGAGAGACGCCGAGCTCATAAGCAGACCCACCATCTGATACCTTGGTGTCACACTGGACCAGCAGCTGGAGTTCAAAATGCACATCAATAACATCATTAAACAGATCCACCACAAAATTAGAACTCTGAGACATCTCCGACCACTATTACAGCCAAGCGACTTCAGAACAGTCTTTCAGGCCCTTGTGACCCCCCCACTTTGACTTCGCCAATGCGATACTTCATGGCCTACCCAAGAGCACTATAAGCCCGCTACAATTAGCAATGAATACTGCCGCACGCTTCCTGCATGGAGCATCCAGAGGAGACCATATTACACCGATTCTAAAGGACTGGCTGCCTATCTACTGTTGTACCACATATAAGATAGTCTTGATGACATTTAAGGCCATCAACAACATGTCCTCCTCCTCCCTAACTGAGCTGCTCCACCCTACCCCAGCAAACAGAGCGAGGAGATCTTTCACCATCAATACCCTCCAAATTCCCCGCGAAATAACTAAATGCAACCAGGCAACAAAGAGAAGAGCTTTCAAATTCTATGCCCCCACATGCTGGAATGCGCTTCCATCTTCCATACGAGCAATTACTGATATTAATCAATTCAGAAAAGTCCTAAAACATCATCTCTTCCTATTACACTACTCACAACCTAATACCAGCCACATCACATCCAGCTAAACAACAAACCAGGTGGCAACCCATGGTTCATAATGTACAGAAATGTAATGTACAGAATTGTAAATGTTGTAAATAGTTACCCTAGTTAAAATCAAGTTGTAGCCCCTTTTCAATGTAAATGCATATCAGATTTTATTGAGATGCTCAAATGTTACCTGTAAACCGCACTGATTTTAAAGAGCGTGGTATATAAAAAACAATAAATAAACTAAAATTCACACAGTACACAGTCACAGAGCAGGATTATATTTCAGGAGATCTCTCAGTGCTAGTCATTCAGGTAACAAAGTCCCAGGAATAGGGTTATAGCAACAGTAAACCACTAACACACAGAACTTATGACACAAAATTTGCCCTTGTGGGACTCCTGATCTTTCTCCTTCCCCTTAAGAGGTCCCAAAGTGGCTTTCCTCAGGTCTGCTTGAGTCCTGACTCTGCAGCAGCCCTGTATAGAAAGCTGCAACAGTGTTTGGAGGAAGAGGGCTGAAAGTTCAGAGTAATTTCTTACCTGTGCATAAGCTCCTGCAGGCATTTCTTTCTCTGCTTCTGCTGTTTGCAGTATTGGAAGGAATCAGGAGCTCTTTCTCTGGCTGCAAGAGAGGATCTGAGGGTTTGGTTTTTGTAAAGCTCAGGGGGTGTTACAGAAGCAGGAGGGGAGAAGAGCAGAAGCTCAGACTTGAGACTGCAGGTTTAGGTTAATCTGTAAATTAAAGGAAGAAAGCAGAAAAGACTCAGTGTCTCTCTCAGGCACCAGGCAGCTCCTTTTCCTGCTTGATGGCGATTGATGACATCACAAGGGAGGGCGGAGCTTCACACTGAAGAAGGAACCACGGCTGCCTGTAGCTGATGCTGTGGGGAGGGGCAGGAGAATGGCTGCAGGGTTTTCTCCTCAGCAGGTTGGAGACTGGCAGGAAATGGGCAGCAGGGGAGGCAATGCCATCCACTCTCTGATACACACATGGTGCATGGGGCAAGCAGAAGAAAGAATGAGCCAGACACTGCTCAATCCTGTTTTTGGGCTCCAGAAAAAAACTCTGCTCTTTATTCTCTGCAGTCCCATGAGAATAACTAGGAATGGGAGACATGTTACTGTCCAGAACAAACTCTTCCTGTCCTATTAGGATTAGGACAGTAGGGGGGGGGGGGAGGAGGGCAAGTGGGGATGGTGAATTAAGAAGTATATTGTTTATGTTTATTTTATTTGCTTGACCGCCCTTCAGTAATAATCAGAGTGGTTTACAATAAAAACTTCAGTAAAGGAAGGCACAAAGGCCAGAAAATGAAAAGGAAGTTTCAATGTCTGATAGGACAGAGAGAGGAGAGCTAGCAGAAAACCGTAATCACAGGGAAGAGGCTAAGGGGAGGAGAGGGGAGGTCAAAAGCCAGGGAGAAGAGGTGAGTTTTCAATGCGTGTTTGAAGGAGGAGTGGTGGGATTCCAGACGGAGGGTAGTAGGTCGGGAATTCCAAAGAGCAGGACCAATGAAGAAAAGGGCTGAAGAACGGGTGGATTGAAGGTGGGCCCGGGAAGGAGATGGTAGTGCGAGGCAGTTGAGATGGAAGGATCGAGGGGTATGCCTAGGGATATGGAAGTAAAGTAGGTTTGCCAGATATTGCGGGGTAGAGGTGTGCAGCTCTTTGTGGACAAGTGTGAGTAGTTTAAACTGGATACGAAAAGACACGGGGAGCCAGTGGAGATGGATAAGAAGGGGAGTGACGTGATCATTAGGAGAGGAGCAGGTCACAAGTCTGGCAGCAGTGTTCTGGATTCTTTGTAGACAGATTAGTTGGAATTTGGTAATGCCGGTAAGTACTGAGTTGGAAAAGTCAAGATGGGAAATGACCAATGATAGCAGTAGGGTCGTAAGGGCAGAGGGAGAGAGGAAGGGGCGAATCCCACGAATTTGACGGAGGTAGAAGAAAGAGGTCTTGGTGATATGGGAAACATGAGCAGAGAAAGAATGATCAGAATCAAAGAACACACCAAGATAACGAAAAGTGGAGACCAAGGAAATGGAAATACCAGAGAAAGAGGGAGCCAGAGAAGGGGATTGGTGGCCATGAGGAAACCAAATTGCAGTAGTTTTTGCGAGGTTGACATGTAGACAGTTTTGGGTCATCCAGTTAGTGACAGCAGTGAGACAGGAGTTAAGCGGGGTAAGATCAGGGGACACAGGGGAGGTGTGGTAAAGGAGAAGAATATCATCAGCATAATAAAAGGCTGAAATCCCAAACTGTTGAATTAGCAAGGTGAGAGGAGTCAGAAAGAGATTAAAAGGCAAAGGAGCGAGAACGGGAACCCCACAGGAGAGGGGAAATGAGTCAGAAGGGGGGACAGATGGGGAGGAAGAGAGTACGGCACCAGATCGGGAGGAGAGAAAGGAGTGGAACCACCGATGAACCGTGCTGCAAAGACCAGCTTCACGCAGCCGGGATAAGAGAAGGGAGTGATCAACCAGGTCGAAGGCAGCAGAAAGATCAAGGGCAACCGCCACCGAAATGTCACCACGATCGTGTGCTACATGCAATGAATTAGTGAAGGCCAGAAGAACAGTTTTGACACTGTGTCTGGGGCAGAAACCAGATTGACAGGGGTGAAGGAAGTTGATTGAGTCCAGGTGATGGGATAGCTGAGCAAAAACAATTTTTTCAAGAAGTTTAGAGAGAAAAGGAAGGTTGGAAACTGGACGATAGTTGGCAGGGTCTAAAGGGTCTAGGGAGGGCTGATGCAGAAAGCTAGCGTGCCCTTTAAACACATATAATGCTACTTTTAAGTACATTTTAAATGCAGAAAAAAGACGGACGCATGTGCATAAACATCGAAGGAAATATTAGCACCCACTTAACGCCATGAGTATTTAAATTGTAGGAAACCGAGATGAACATAATAGTCTGGTATGCGAATCATGGCTACACCCGATGCAGAGACAGGCGTAGAGGATTTTGCAACCAGTCATAGCACCGATGTTTTTACTGCAGGGTCTGAGGTGACTTAAAGGATCTCTAAAGGTAAAAAGGGCACTGTTGTAGTTGTTATGGAAGGACAGACTAGATAGGCCATATGGTCTTTTTCTGTCGTCGTATTTCTATGTTTCTATGTTAATCTCTGCACACGCCCTCGACAGTATTTTGATGGCAACAAGTGCTTTCCCTGATGCCTAGATCATTTTCTCCTCAGATGATCTGGCATTGGGCAAAGCCCCTAATGCCATCAAAATAGTGAAATTAAATCCCTGGTGGCCAAGCAGCCCCGATTTCCCCTCCCCCCCCCCATCGGACAGTATTTTGAAGGCATCGGGGATGATCATGGCATCAGGAAAAGCCCCCGATGCCACCAAAATACTGTCGGGGGCCGGAGCCTGCCTGGTGGTCTAGCGGCCCCTGAAACCCCACTACCATATCAAATTAAATTAAAATAAAATAACCTAGTGGGCTAGCAGCCCTTGACCCCCCTATCCCATATTAAAATAAACTAACCTTGTGGTCTAGTGTCCCTTGAACCCCCCACCCCAAATTAAAATAAAATAACCTAGTAGTCTAGCAGCCCCTGAAACCCCCACCCAAATTAAATTAAGCTGGTGGTCTAGAGGCCCCTAAATCCACCACCCTGTACCCAGTACCTTAAAATAAGTGGGAGCGCTGGGATGCACCAGGATTAGACTGGCATATAGTCTACCTTATATGGCAGTCTGATCTCACCCAGTGCATCCCAAATGCACGGCGTGGTACCAGGCGCTGCCATTTTTCAAGATAGCAGACCCACAGCGGGCACGTGTAGGCAGCGCTCCCACTTATTTTAAGGTACCGGGTGGGAGGGGTGAATTTAGGGGCTGCTAGACCACCAGGTTATTTTATTTTAATTTGGAGTGTGGTGGGGATTTCAGGGACCACTAGACCACCAGGTTATTTTAATTTAATTTGTGGTGGGAGTTTCAGGGCTGCTAGCCCACTAGGTTATTTTAATTTAATTTGTGATAGGACATGGGGGTTTCAGGGGCCGCTAGAACACCAGGTAGTCACTTTCTTTTGGGTCACTGGCTCATGACAGTATTTTTATGGCATCGGGGACTTTTTCCAATGCCGTGATCATCCCTAATGCCATCAAAATACTATCGGAAGGGATTGGGGCTGCTGGGCCACCTGGGATTCTCTTATTGTTGAGGCATCAGCCTCCAACAGTATTTTGATGGCATCGGGGGCTTTCCCCACTGCTGCTATCGTCCCCAATGCCATCAAAATACTGTCAGGGCTGATATGCAAATTAGCCATGCAGTGTGCATTTCTCTGGGAGAGCACGCCAAACTAGCGCCGATGTCTTGTGCGCAGGTGTTTGGCTTGCTCTCCCAGTTTAACACTGCAGTGGCTCATTTGCATATGCATGGCTACCGCATTCTTCATTTGCACACCCTATCCTTGTTGCATCATGTTTTAAAAAGTGTGCATTGTCGGGCACGTAAAAAGTTGATTCAGCATAGGGGGAGGGGTGGCCTGCACAGAGAGGGACCTATTCCTGCCATCTTACTGGGCAGACTAGATGGACCATACTGGTCTTTATCTGCCGTCATTTACTATGCTACTATACTATACTACTATACTATGTCTAGCACCAGTTTACTGCATCGACCTGATTGCGTGTTATACAGGGCCTGTTCCTGTTGGGCTGTGAACTGGGAAGGGAGGGGCTGGGGTGAAAACCAAAATGAATGCTTTTGTTAGAATGGTAAAGTATTAAGTGAGTACAATGACTGTATACAAAGCCCCACTTTGCATTCGATGTCTAGATAGGAACTGGATCGACTCTGATTCCAAAAATCTGACCTGTTGGGGTGTACCCACTTTCAACTAAGGGGTCTGTTTACTAAACAGTGGTAGCGGACTCCATACGATATTGGAGCCGCGGACCAATCGAAATCAATGGGGCCGCAGCTCCAATATCATACGGAGTCCGCTATCGCCATTTAGTAAATAAACCCCTAAGTCTTTATACTGCTGTTGCCATTTTTATCTAGTGATTTTGCTAGTTTGCCTGTATTTATTTATTTATTATTTATTTATTTATTACAATTTCTTATATACCGCACTATTCTGCATCAGCACGGTTTACATGGAACAAAAAATCAGACAGGATAACATGTGTCTGAGTTTACAATTAACCAGACATCAAACTTGGATAACAAGGGAGAGTTACAAATAACAGGGTTGCAAACTTGGAATACATAGGGGAAACTATTTGCACATTCGAGTCATCATATAAAGTATATGTAGTTAAATGATCCAGGACACCTAACTAAGTGTGTTCTCATGGCTTCATAGTTGTGTTAGTGTGGCTGAGAGTTTGAGTGGTGCTGTAGTTCATTGTTCTCTGGGAAATATTTAAGGAAAAGGTAATGTTTGAGGGACTTTCTAAATTGGGCTAGATTAGTGATTGATCTGATGTTAGTTGGTAAAGCGTTCCAGAGTCTTGGGGCACAGAGTCTAAAAGTTCTATTTGCTGTCGCTGTTGTGCATCTTGTTGATTCTTTCGGAATCGTTAGCATATTTATGGATGTGGATCTTCTTGATCTATTCGGGGTTATGGTTTGGATGAGGTCGGTTAGTGGTGATGAGGAAAGACTATTGACTGCTTTGAAAGTCAGTAACATAGTCTTGAAGACGGTCCTGGCATGTATAGGGAGCCAATGTAACTGCTTCAGAAGGGGAGTCACATGATCTCTCCGCGATGCACCAAGAAGAACTGTTGCTGCGCTATTCATTGCGAGCTGTAGAGGATTTAATGTGGATTGGGGGAGACCTTGTAAAATGGCATTGGCGAAATCAAAATGAGGTATGATCAGAGCCTGGTAGAATGTACGGAAGTCCCCTGGTTCGAGTAAAGGGCGTATATGTCTGAGTGAGTGGATCTTGTAATATATAGCTCTTACAGTGTTAGCTATATGTGTTTTCATGTCAAGGTTTTGATCTAGTATAACACCCAGGTATTGTATTGTGGGTTTTACTTGTAGATCGGCGTTGTTCACCTTCAAGGATTGTGGAGGGTTGAAATTAAGGTTCCTTGTAATGAAGAGCACCTCGGTCTTCTTATGTTGAATTCTTAGGTTTTGTGACTGGAGCCATTCCGATATGGCATTGAAACAGTTGGTTAGAGGGGAGAGGTCAAACTTATCAGTGGAGAATGGCATATAGAGCAGAACATCGTCAGCGTATATCATGCAACTAACATTGAATGATCGAACGATATTGCAAATGGGTTGCATGTATATGTTGAACATCAAGGCAGAGAGGGAAGAACCCTGTGGGACTCCCTGGCCTTGGTGAAATGGTTCAGATGTTGCTCCACCAGATCGAACATGCTGCCATCTTCCGGACAAATAGGCTCTGCACCATTCAAGTGCTGTTCCACTGATGCCTTTCTCTTTTAGGCGCACTAGGAGAAGCTCATGACTTACCGAGTCAAAGGCTGCGGCAATGTCTAAGAAAATGAGTGCGCACCACTGCCGGATTCTACAACAGTAATAATATTATTGAAGAGGGTGGTGAGGAGAGTTTCCACTCCATGGGACTCCCTGAATCCAAGCTGGCATGGGTCCAGTGGGGCAGCAGCATCAATATGGTCTTGCAACTGCCTTTGCACCTCTTTTTCGATTAACTTTGCGAGGAACGGTATACTTGCAATGTGTCTGTAAGAGTCAACCTTTTGAGGATCCAATTTGCTATTCTTAAGCAGCGGTCTGATAGATGTGTGCTTTAGGGAGGAGGGGACAGATCCGGTTGTGAAGGAAAGGGTCATTATCCTGGTTATTATTGTCTGAATTCACTGCGCAGTTCCTTTATCCAGAAGGCTGGACAAGGATCAGTCTGCGCAGTAGTGGTGTTGAGGGTCATGATTGAGTCTTCGATGCGTTTCTTGGTAGGGGTAGAAAAAGAAGTTAGGGGGGTTAGGCACTCTTGGTCAGCAGAGGAAACCTCAATAGAAGTTTTATTTGTCTGGCAAATCTTAGATTGTAGGTATATAGTAAACTCCTGGAGGTGGATTTCACATTTTTGTTCGGGGGCTGGTTCCTTAGAAAGAGTCTTGACTAAGTTAAAGAGATCATGAGGTTTGTTTAAAGAGCGCTTCAGATTGTCTGTGTGATACTGTTTCATCTTCTCTGTGATAGCATTGCAATGGCTAGTTAGCTGGGAGATGTAAGCTGAATGGTCTTCACTGGAGTGAGACCGGCGCCAGCATTTCTCGAGCTTTCGTAGATGGGTGAGTGATGCTCTTAGCTCCTCTGTGTACCATGGGGCTGTGGCTCTCCTCCTTGATGATCTGTTAGTTGGCGGTTGAAGTGCTATTGCATTGAGACTCTTGTTCCAGCAGGAGATCAGCTCTTCAAGGTTTAGGGAGGGCTCATTCAAGAGTGAGCATGTTCCTTCGAGGATACGATCTCTATTGAATGGATGGAAGCTTCGAGCAAGTATTCTAGAATTGGAGATCTGATGTTCTTTGCTTGAATGTCATGGGTGGGAATCAGGAAGATGATAAGTTTGTGGTCTGACCATGGCATGGTGGTTATGGACGTCACAGTATTGTGGGACTTGTCACAAACTGTCTGCGGGGCAAATACAAGGTCGAGAGTATTTCCCTTCACATGAGTGGGTTCATTAACTATTTGTTTGTATCCTAGAATTTCTAGAGCTTCTAGAAAGGTGGATGCTTGATTATTTTGAAGCGCTGGCAAGTTAAAATCACCTAGGATCCAATTTGGGATATTAGGATTCTGGGTGTTGGAGGCGAGGTTTATTATGGTTGGGAGGTCATCAAGGGAGGCTGAAGGAGCTCTAAACAACAAGGTTATGGAGCAACACTTGTTGGAGATGGAGACGGTCTCCAGGTAGTCGGTGCTGGTGGAGTCATCGTTTTTGAAATGTAGGTCTGATCTTGTGAGGATGAGCACTCCTCCTCTTTTGTTTTGTCTATGACTAGTAAATACTGTGAAATTTCTGGGAAGGAATTGGTTGAGTATGACATTGTCTTCAGGAGCTAGCCATGTTTCGGTAACCATGAGAAAATCGAGATTGTGGAGGGATATTGTGTCAGCAATCACTGGCCACTTCTTACGGATTGAGCGGGCATTGATGAGGGCACATTTTAGACTTTGAGGGTAGAGGCTTTTATCCTGTTTAGATTTCAAAGAGTGTTGATATGCAATAGATGGGGGTGCTGTGTCCTAGAGCCCCATTTAGTGTTGTGATGGGATGTACCTGCCCATCTCCTCCCTTGAATCTGTAGGATTGGTATCTGGTTGTATTCCGGGGCTAGGGCTAGAGAGTTTGGGAGCCAAATAGTGAAGAGGACGTAAGCGCCAACTAAGGGGACCCCTTTTTGAGGACAATAGACACTGAGATCAACGACAGAGAAATGTCTAGAGTGCAAGAAAGAATTCTGTAGGCTACTGGGATGTTGATTAAGTAGCCAGGAACAGATAGAATATACTCATTAACATAGCTAAAGTAAACTGATGGTAGGTAAAACTATTTGTGAGGTGTACAGGTCATACAGGTAGGATGAAAACAGGGTAGTACACTGTTAAAATAAGGAGATATCTGAGACCAGTACAATAGTTCTGACTACCAGGTACACATAACGGTGCACGGGTCCAGAACAGAACCTAAGAGAGGCTAGCTGATTGTTAAAGGTGGTGAGAAATTAGGACGTACAATGCAAATCAATAAAGCTGGTTATTGGCATTATTAGGTGAGGTATCTAATCAAGAGAAACAATGTTACCAAGTTGTTGGCTGTCACTGGTTGATGCACTCTGTTTGCTGAGAGTTAATGCGGGTCAGGAGGGCTCTGAGACTGCAGACGGATGTTAGAGGATGGCCGCGACTGCGGCCCGCACCTAAGGGCCACGCCAAAGGGGCCCTCTGGCGAGGCCCTCAGGCGCGGGCACGCCCGATCGGCGCCTTCTTTTATGCTGCCGTTCTTGGTGCTCTGCCCCGATTGGGCAGTGATCGCTGGTGGGGGTGGTCTTGTTGCTCCAGCCTGCTCGATCCCCACCGGGAGAGCTGCTGGAGGGCCGGAGTGCTGGGCCGCAGAGGAGCACATGCCCGATCGGCGCCTTCTTTTATGCTGCCGGTCTTGGTGCTCTGCCCCGATTGGGAAGTGATCGCTGGTGGGGGTGGTCTTGTTGCTCCGGCCCGCTTGATCCTCACCGGGAGAGCTGCTGGAGGGCCGGAGTGCTGGGCCACATTTACTTGTTTATTAGCTATGAAGTTATAACTACCAGTCCCAGTTTGCTGTCTGAAAACGTTTCCAGCTGTTTGAAATGTTTTTTTGTGTTTTTTCCTGAGACAGGTGATGAAAGGATACTCGACTGCAGGAAGCCAGTGTGGCTCAAACAGAGAAAGAGCCTTTGTGTAGGCATTGTTGCCCATTGCGTTGGCTGTATTGAGATCCTGAGGTTTTTTTTCCCCCCAAGATTTTCTTTACTTTGAAAGTATACCTGCAAGTGTGTTTGTTTCTTCACAGAGTGGATCCTATTTTGTATGTTTAGTATATTATATGGGTTCCTGGAAAGCAGATATTGTTATAGGTAGGAACTGGGGCACCCAAGCAGGACATTCACAGATCCCTTAGTATTTGTCACAAGGGTCTCTTGAAGATTTACAAGCATGACAGGGCTTAAAGATGGGAGAAAATAAACTGTACCAGCCATAGCCTGAAACAGTGGGAACGATCTGCTCCTCCTCGATTTTAGACATCAGGAAGAAGGAGACAAACACAAACACAATGAAACTGACACAGGAAGTGGCAAGTGCAACACTAAACAAAATACGCACACCTAAAACAGGGGACAGTCTCCAAAGGAGACCACACGCTTCCGTTTTTGTGTATCAGAGATGCCAAGTAACCCAGTTCCAGGAATGAGATTTTAAGCCAGTCCTGGATTTCTGATAATCTCATTCTGATGCATTTTGGGACCTGCAGCACTGATTCCAGTGGGTAATATCAAGGACTGCAAATACCACACTGTACTGCAGTGCAAACGTAAAACCAGAACTTACAAAATATCTCACTCCTGGAACTGGGTAACTTGGCAATTCTGGTGTATCTGCTGCTATTTTCAGTTTATTACTGAAGGATATGAATTGAAGGTCTTCTTTTGATAATGCAGCAGGTTCCAGTTCCATGTTCTGGATCTTTCTCATTATCTTTAGCAAATTTACCCCTTTGGGAAATCCGTCTATCAGGGACACTTCTGCATATAGTGATTTTGTTTTTCCTTCATTGCGTTTGTTCCATGAAGGAGTTTTTATCTTTCTGTTTTCCTCTGTCCCTGTGTTTTGTCAGTAGAATTCAAATAATTTTTACTTGACCGTTATTTCTGTAATATTCCTAGATGGAACTTTTTTATACAGATTATGGCCTTGTTTATCTTACTTATCATATTCTGTCTGGCTCTGCCTTTCTCTTTCTCTACCAGCTTCCCTTGTTCTTCTTTCATGGACTGGGACTCTTCTTTCTTTTTCTGCATATACCTTTTTTCTAGTGCTTCTACCTAGGTCCTGCTCATTCTCTCTCTCTCTCTCTCTCACTTTTTATACAGAAAACTCGATTGCTTTACAGTATTATACTGTAGCTCATGCACTTTTTTACTTTTCTCTTAAAATTAGGGACATTAAATTTGTGTCAGTCGCTTTTATAGCATTTCCTGTGGTACTTTTCCTCTTTCTTACAGTTTCTGGCAGATTCTCTTTGTAGACCCTCTCAATTTAAATATAGTATTTGTAGCACAAAGGTATTATAAAGGAAGAATATATACTGACCACAAATCCCCTGAATAAAAAGGTGCCCACCCATAGCCTGCACACTAGGGCTAGAGAGACTGTGGTAGTGATAGTGCAGACACTGCAAATTAAGAGAACATCCCAACTGCAGATAAAGATCATGGTGAATTTGTTCGTGGACCCATTGCATCAAGAGATAAACCACGGAAGTTAATTTAAAAGTTAAGAGGATTAACTGCAATTAATTGTACCTCTACAAATAAAGAAGAGACAGCATACTGCAGTGGAGGAGTAGCCAAATGATTAGAGCACTGGCTTGGTAACCAAGAGACCAGCGTTCAAATCCCACTTGTGCTCCTTGTGGCCTTAGTCACTAAACCCTCCATTGCCTCAGAAGAATGGCCTGGCAGTCTACCTCCGGTCAGGAGCTGCTGCGTCACCAGGAGTCAGCATTGACTCAAAGGCACACATTGCATTTGCAATGTACGGCTACCTTTACGCACAAATACTGTATTTAAATTGAAAGGATTTACAAAGGGAATCTGCCAAAAACTGGCAGTTGTAGTGTTGCTTTGCTGAGATTTACAACAGGATCGAGTCACCATGTGAAGGTACTAAGCAAGGCTTGAGAAAACTAATATTCTTTCTCCTTCCAACTACACGACAATTCATCATCTCATGTTGGTCTTCCTTTTGATCTCTCCTGGGTACACTGTCTAGTGTCTTGTGAGGTCTCCCATCTGACTGAATCTTTTACCACATTCAATACATATATATGAGTTCACTCCTGTGTGTATATTGTCTGAAGCTTTATAATGATTGCCTTCTGACTGAAGCTTTTACCATACTTAGTACATGTACATGATTTCATCTGGGAGCAATCTGTACAAATGGGTTAGTTTTGCACATCAAAAATAACTGTATAAGAGCTGTATTAAACAACCAACTAAATAGCTCTTAATCCAGGACTCAAAGGTCAACAACATTTTCTTCCAAAAATTAATACAATTTGAATTCCTATTTTACAAAAGGAAATATGACCTCAGGATGGCTTATACCCTACATTTAGTGAAATTTTCACTATAGGGAACAGCTGACACTTACATCACCGGTCATTACAGCCTCCAAGAAATCTTTTTCAAAATTATTTTAATGTTTTAGCTATATCATTTTAATGTTTTAACTATATCATCTTTCAGCTGCCCAGCTCTAAAACTAAGGCCCCCGGAATTATACCATCGCGCAGCAGAGAGCCCTTCAAACTCCTACAACAACCAACTATCTACCAATACCTGAACTGTAAGGTGTTCATCTGATAACCTCTCAATATCTTTAGCATGACTATGATACATTGTTGTGATACATTGTGATACACTGTTGATACAATGTGATACATTGTATTTCATTGCGAACCAATGCTGTATCCCAATTGAAACATCTCATAACCTCTCAATTAATTTAGCTTGTTATACTTCAATGCTTTGGTGCCCTCCATTCTCATGCCTCTCAAGTGCTTTCTCTGATCTCATACAGCATATTGAATCGCATTGTCTAAACTGCATATGCAATTACATTGTATCACATAGCTTGGGTTAATTTGAAACAGCTAAGTGAG
Organism: Ichthyophis bannanicus; assembly: GCA_033557465.1. Taxonomy (NCBI): domain Eukaryota; kingdom Metazoa; phylum Chordata; class Amphibia; order Gymnophiona; family Ichthyophiidae; genus Ichthyophis; species Ichthyophis bannanicus. The sequence goes on from CM066045.1 coordinate 163,499,179, forward strand.
TCAAAAGATACGATGTAACTAATTGCTCTGCTACTTCATATGCCCTAGGCATATCCAGCAGCCTTCCCTCTGTGGTCAGAGCTTTGTCTGGGCAGCAGTAGTTATAGCAACCACCCTCAAAGATCCACCCAACAGTTGCTCTAGTTTGCCTTCTTGAGCACCATTTGATAGTACTCACTTGGTGTCCATCCTCACTTCCCTAACACAAATCTTTCAACCTTACTAAATTACCCCTGCCTACCAATAGCCAGATTAATATGAATAAAATACAGTCTCTAAAATGCTTGTATGCCAATGCTAGAAGTCTAAACAATAAGATGGGAGAGTTAGAATATATAGCACTAAATGAGAGGTTAGATATGATTGCACTCTCAGAGACATGGTGGAAGGAGGATAACCAGTGGGACACTGTGATACCTGGATACAAACTATATCGTAATGATAGAGCTGATCAAATTGGTGGAGGGGTTGCGCTCTATGTTAAAGAGGGCATTGAGTCAGAAAGGATTAAAGTTTTGCAGGGAACAAAATTTGCTGTAGAATCTCTATGGATTGAAATTCCATTTATGAAGGGGAAGGTGATGGCAGTGGCCAGAATGAACAAATGGATGATGAAATGCTCAAAGAAATCAAGGAAGCTAACAAAAGTCACAACAGAGTAGTAATAATGGGTGATTTCAATTACCCCGGTATCGACTGGGTCAGTGTCACAGCAGGACAAGCTAAAGAGATAAAGTTTCTAGATGGAATAAATGACTGCTTCTTGAAGCAGCTGGTTCATGAACTGACCAGAGGGGAAGCCATACTGGACCTAGTCCTTAGTGGAACGCCAGATCTGGTGCAAGAAATAAGGGTGTTGGGACCACTTGGCAATAGTGATCATAGTATGATCATGTTTGATTTAATTAGTGGAGGACAGATAGTAAAGGCATCCACAGTACTACCTTTTAACTTTCAAAAGGGAGACTATGATAGAATGAGGAATATAGTTAGGAAAAAACTAAAAGGAGCGGTTCCAAAGGTCAAAGACTTACAGCAAGCTTGGGTGTTATTTAAAAATACTATCCTCGAAGCCCAGACCAGCTGTATTCCACGCATTAAGAAAAGTGGAAGAAAGTCCAAAAAACTGCCAGCATGGTTTAAACGTGAGGTCAGAGAGGCTGTTGCTGCCAAAAAAGCAACCTTCAGGAAATGGAAAAAAGAGCCAAATGATGAAAACTGGAAACAGCACAAGCACTGGCAAGTTAAATGCAAAGCATTGATAAGGCAGGCAAAGCGGGAATTTGAGAAGAAACTTGCTACGGAAGCAAAAACACGAAATAAAGACTTTTTCAAGTACATTCATAGCAAAAGGCCTGTGAGAGAGTCAATTGGACCATTAGATGATAGAGGGGTAAAAGGGGCAGTAAGAGGAAACAAGGCTATAGCAGAGAGACTGAATGAATTCTTTGCTTCGGTCTTTACTGAGGAAGATGTAGGGATGTTACCCAAGACTGAAGTGGTATTTAAAGGTGATACTGCAGAGAAATTGAGAGAAATATCGCTACACCGGGAAGATATATTACAACTATTTGATAAAGTGAATAGTAGCAAATCACCTAGACCGGATGGTATACATCCCAGAGTGTTGAAAGAACTGAAATATGAGATTTCAGACCTGCTATTGGTAATCTGTGAACTTTCATTAAAATCATCTGTAATACCTGAAGATTGGAGGGTCGCCAACGTAACACCAATTTTTAAAAAGGGTTCCAGGGGTGACCCGGGAAATTACAGACCGGTGAGCCTGACGTCAGTACCAGGGAAAATGGTAGAAACCATCATAAAGAACAAAATTACACAGCATGTAGATAGTCATGGCCTAATGGGAGACAGCCAACATGGCTTTAGACAAGGAAGATCTTGTCTTACTAATCTGATATGTTTTTTTGAAGTTGTGCATAAACAGATAGACAAAGGTGAGTCGGTTGATATAGTGTATCTGGACTTTCAGAAAGCTTTTGACAAAGTCCCCCATCAGAGACTTTTGGCGAAGCTAAAAAGTCATGGGATAGGAGGCAGTGTACTATTGTGGATCGGGAACTGGTTAAAAGAAAGCAGAGGGTAGGGCTAAATGGCCAATATTCCCAATGGAAAAAGGTGAATAGTGGAGTACCCCAGGGATCTGTACTGGGTCCGCTGCTTTTTGACATATTCATAAATGACCTGGAAAAGGGAATAACTAGTGAGGTTATCAAATTTGCAGATGACACAAAACTGTTTAAAGTTGTTAAAACCCAAGAGGATTGTGGAAAACTGCAGGAGGATCTGCATAAATTGGAAGACTGGGCATCCAAATGGCAGATGAAATTTAATGTGGACAAGTGCAGAGTTATGCACCTAGGAAAGAACAACCCACACTATAGTTACACGATGCAAGGCTCCACATTAGAAACCACCACCCAGGAAAAAGATATAGGAGTCATCGTGGATAACATGTTAAAACCCTCCGCCCAGTGTGCAGCGGCGGCCAAGAAAGCAAATAGAATGCTAGGTATCATAAGGAAAGGGATGGAGAACAAAACAAAGGATATTATAATGCCTCTGTATCGCTCCATGGTACGACCGCACCTTGAATATTGTGTGCAATTCTGGTCACCGTATCTTAAAAAGGACATAGCGTTATTAGAAAAAGTACAGAGAAGAGCCACCAAATTGGTGAAGGGGATGGAAGGCTACTCCTATGAAGAGAGGCTAAGTAGGTTAGGGCTCTTTAGCCTGGAGAAGAGACGGCTGAGGAAAGATATGATAGAGGTCTATAAATTAGTGAATGGAGTGGAACGGATAAACGTGGATCAATTGTTTACGCTATCAGAGTATAGAAAGACTAGGGGACATGTAATGAAGCTACAGGGTAAACTTTTTAAGACAAATAAGAGAAAATATTTTTTCACTCAACGTGTAATCAAACTCTGGAATCTGTTACCGGAGGATGTAGTAAGGGCTGTTAGTATAGCTGGGTTTAAAAAAGGTTTGGACAAGTTCCTGGAGGTAAGGTCCATAAACCACTATTAAAAAGGGACCCAGGATATTAATGCTTGACCCAGTACAAGCATTGTGGAACCTGTGTCTTTTGGGGATATTGCTAGGTACGTATGACCTAGATTGGCCACTGTTGGAAACAGGATACTGGGCTTGATGGACCTCGGTCTGACCCAGTATGGCATGTCTTATGTTCTTAAGATGGGTTCCCCCATTATCACCATCTTTAGATGCTATATCATCCTCACGAGTTGGTTCTCCTGCTCTCTAGCCTTAACCCCATCTGTCAACCAAATCCCAATATTGCAGAGCCATGGAAGGAGATGGTCTAGTGCATCTCGTAGCAACTTAGACTGGGACACACACCCGCGCCACTCCCATCTCCTCCATTTTATTCCTCAACATTCCATCAGAGACAAACTGTCTGAAAAGCCCTACCCCCATATCCTAAAATGTGCCCTCATCAATGCACGTTCCATCCGGAAGAAATGGCCAGCTGTCACTGACTTAATCTCCACTCATGAACTCGACATACTCATGGTCACAGAGACGTGGTTATCTGAGGAAGACAATGTCATAATCAACCAGCTCCCCCCCCCCCCCCAAATTTCACAGTACATACCAGTCACAGGCAAGACAAAAGAGGTGGTGGTGTCCTCATCCTCACCAGATCAGACCTCCAGTTCCAGACGATGCATTCCAGTAGCACAAGTCACCTGGAATCCATTACCATTTCCAACAGTTGCTGCTTAATCAGCTTGCTCTACAGAGCACCCTCTATGTCACTGGATGATCTTGCCACTATCATTGAGCTCGCCTCCAACACTCATAGCCCACACACCCCAACTTGGATCCTAGGTGACTTTACCAACTTTACAGGATAATCAAGCAGCTTCATTCCTAGAAGCCCTTGAGAACCTCGGCTTCAAGCAACTAGTGAAAGTTCCCACTCACATTAAAGGCAACACCCTAGACTCCTGGTATTATTGGTTTGTCTGCGCTCTGCTGCTACATATTCTTGGTGCGTTGGCCGGGAAGGTGTGGTATTAGAGGGTATATAGGGCAATATACCACGACTTTCTGTCGGGGGCTGGTGCCTCATCAATAAGAGAATCCCAGGTGGCCCAGCAGCCCCCAATCCCTCCCAATAGTATTTTGATGGCATTAGGGATGATCACAGCATCGGAAAAAGTCCCCAATGCCATCAAAATACTGTCAGGAGCCAGTGACCCAAAAGAAAGTGACTACCTTGTGGACTAGCGGCCACTGAAACCCCCATGTCCTATCACAAATTAAATTAAAATAATCTGGTGGGCTAGCAGCCCCTGAAACTCCCACTGCAAATTAAATTAAAATAACCTGGTGGTCTGGTTGTCCCTGAAATTCCCCCCATACTCCAAATTAAAATAAAATAACCTGGTGGTCTAGCAGCCCCTAAATTCACCCCTCCCACCCGGTACCTTAAAATAAGTGGGGGCGCTGCCTACACATGCCCGCTGTGGGTCTGTCATCTTGAAAAATGGCAGCGCCTGGTCCCACGCGGTGCATCCTGGGATGCACTGGGTGTGATCATACTGCCATATAAGGTAGACTATGCCTTATATGGCAGTCTAATCCCACCTGGTGCATCCCAGCGCTCCCGCTTATTTTAAGGTACTGGGTACAGGGTGGTGGATTTAGGGGCCTCTAGACCACCAGCTTAATTTAATTGGATGGGGGTTTCAGGGGCTGCTAGACTACTAGGTTATTTTATTTTAATTTGGGGTGGGGGGTTCAAGGGATACTAGACCACAAGGTTAGTTTATTTTAATATGGGATAGGGGAGGTCAAGGGCTGCTAGCCCACTAGGTTATTTTATTTTAATTTAATTTGATGTGGGAGTGGGAGTGGGGTTTCAGCGGCTGTTAGACCACCAGGCAGGCTCTGTCCCCCGACAGTATTTTGATGGCATCGGGGGCTTTTCCCGATGCCATGATCATCCCCGATGCCGTCAAAATACTGTCCGATGGGGGGGGGGGGGGGAATCGGGGCTGCTGGGCCACCAGGGATTTAGTTTCACTATTTTGATGGCATTAGGGGCTTTGCCCGATGTTGAGGCAGCCATGAGGCTCTTACATAAGTGATCAGCCTGACCCTTCCCCCAAGCCATGAGGCTCTTACATAAGTGATCAGCCTGACCCTTCCCCCAAGCCATGAGGCTTTTATATAAGTGATCAGCCTGACCCTTCCCCCAAGCCATGAGGCTCTTACATAAGTGATCAGCCTGCTAAGAGAAGACATTAAGATTTCAGTAGGCACCCTTCCCCCACTCCAGGTCTGAGCACAATATCCCCTTGCCCAGAAATCAGCAGACCAGAGCACACCGGTTTGGACAGGTCACCCAGGTACCTTCCCCAGGGGCTGCTGATTGGTGGACAGGAAATACCTGAGGCAAAAGGGATTGTAGAATGAGTTTGAAAATGTACAGTATATAAGGTATTGTAGGACGTCCCTCGGGGCTCAGATTTTTTGTGGAGATTGCTGGTTTCTCTGTCTGGGCCTGTGCGCACATTAAAAGTTCCTGTTTGCATACCAGCCTGTCTGTGTGTTTTCCTTCTGTGGGTGAGTGAGAGAATTAGAGCTTTTTCAGAAGCTATGCTGCATCATTTCCAGATCATCTGAGGAGAAAATGATCTAGGCTTCAGGGAAAGCACTTGGTGCCATCGCAATACTGTCGAGGGCATGTGTAGAGATTTAACATAGAAACATAGAAATACGATGACAGAAAAAGACCATATGGCCTATCTACTCTGTCCTTCCATAACAACTACAACAGTGCCCTTTTTACCTTTAGAGATCCTTTAAGTCACCTCAGACCCTGCAGTAAAAACATCGGTGCTATGACTGGTTCCAAAATCCTCTACGCCTGTCTCTGCATCGGGTGTAGCCATGATTCGCATACCAGACTATTATGTTCATCTCGGTTTCCTACAATTTAAATACTCATGGCATTAACTTGTGGCAGGTGAAGGCCTGTGATCCACAATGTCTGACATAAGCAAGCAGGCCTAACTAGCTTGACCTGTAAATGAAGTCTATGGAGAGGCTAAAAGGAATTGCACATCCCCCAACATGCTGCTATTGTAGAATTAGAACTCAGTAAAAGTATTGAATTAGCTTAGACAAGCAGAACTGAAAGTTGGAAAAATACAGAAAAATATGTTTGAATGCCCCTGATAAGAAAATACAGCTGTAAGGGATTTAATTAAAACTGCTGACAGAAAGGTTACAGAGCCTTGCTTCCCTGCACGTACTAACTAGCCCAATGGCCTTGGAAGTAGGAAAGTAACAAGTTGGTGAACTGGCCATTGTAATTGGGACTAGAAGGGGGGTGAGCAGGTGCTGGGCCCACTCCAAGAACCTAATTGGATAATCATATCAGTACCGGGACCAATAGAGGAGGTACGGGAGGTTACCGGGACCAATGAAATGTTTTCCTATGTCTAGAATGGTGAAAAAATCTATAAAAGTTGTTGTATTGCCAGAGAACATCGCTCAGCCATTTTGAATTTGATTCTGCTTGAGACTTTATTTTTATTTTATTTATTTATTACAGTTGCTTATATACCGCACTATTCGGTATCAGCGCGGTTTACAGTATAACAAAGTGACCAATACACACATTCTGTTTGGTTTTACATCGAACAGGAATATAAACTTGGATAACAGGGGCTGAACTAAATACATGAACTATTTACATGAAATATGCTATATACATGAGGTAAATTCCTATAACATTGTTGAATTGCACAATAAATGATGAATCCGTTTTGAATACTTGAGACCTTGTGAGTATGGGCTGCAAAAGGGCGGTGTTTCTTAGGTGATGCTAACTAAATTCATCGCTGGTTGGGTAGTATTGGAGGAAGAGGTGATATTTGATTGCCTTCCTGAATTGGGTCAGGTCTGTTATAGCTCGAATGTCTGGTGGGAGTGCATTCCAACATTTGGGGACGTAAAGGCTGAAGGCTCTATTTGCTGTTGTATTATTGCATTTTGTCAAGGTCTTCGGGGTTGCTAATAAATTTAGGGCAGTTGACCTCCTAGCTCTGTTGGGGGGCACTGTATGGATGAGATCCGTAAGTGCTGTGGAGGAAAGGCGCTTAATTGCCTTGAATGAGAGGATTAATGTTTTGAAGATAATCCTTCCGTGTATAGGTAACCAATGAAGCTGTTTTAATATCGCAGTCACGTGGTCTCTTCTGGAGGCTCCATGAAGAATCCTTGCTGCAACATTCATGGCCAGTTGTAGCGAGTTTAGTGTGGATTGCGGGAGACCTTGTAGGATGGAATTGGCAAAGTCAAAGTGCGGCAGGATCAGTGCTTGGTATATGGTCCGGAAATCATCTGGCTCCAGTAGGGAGCGCAGATGTCTGAGTGAACGGATTTTAAAATAGACTGCTTTGACAATGTTGCTTATATGACATTTCATGTTCAGATGTTGGTCTAAGGTAATCCCCAGGTATTTTATGCACAAATAAATGATTTGGACCTTCTGAACAGACTCCTGGTATTATTGGTTTGTCTGCGCTCTGCTGCTACATATTCTTGGTGCGTTGGCCGGGAAGGTGTGGTATTAGAGGGTATATAGGGCAATATACCACGACTTTCCGTCTCTACAGGTTTGGTCCTGCCGGGATTGCGCCCTTCCGACGGGGCTCGCTCCCTGGTGCCACCGGTCCCTTGCATCGGAGGGAGCTAGTCGGACCTCGGCGGGTGCCGGGCCCGGCTGGAGCCAACACCTCGAACCCGAGTGAGGGGAGTCCGAGGTCCAACTCATGCGCTTGCTTGGGAAGTTTGAGGACCGGATCCGGTGAGTAGAGTTTTGATTTTAGCATGTGTCTAGACAGATAAGAAAGAGCAGTACTGCCAATCTTGCATGAACTTGGCATGAACTTAGCACTAGCACTCGCATGAAAGAGAGCTTGATCAACTCTCCAAGACGGACCGACTACCCCTGCGTAAGTAAAGCAGGGCGAAACTCCCGTCTTCTAGCATTTGGAACTCGCATGAGACTAGTCAGAATAGATAGCAATGAATGCATTCTGGGATAAGTTGCTAGCATGATTGTGTGAATGGAGTGTGAATGAGAGGTCTGGCAGCACGGACCAAGCGAAGGCGGACCCCTGAGTAACACAGTTCCTGACCGGGCGACCGCGTTCAGGTCGTAAAAAGGGGGAAGCGATTGTCGTCTTGTCTTGTTATTTGTTTCCCTTATACGTTTCTAGGGCCGTGTGGACCCCTTACCCATGGTCCGCCCTCCTTTTCCCTTCTGTCTGTTGCATGCACACATCGAAATGGGAGGGGTGGGGTCTACGAGGAACACTCCATTAGAATGTATGATCGCACATTTTAAAGAAGGATATTCCGGAGATTATGGTATTAGAATGACTGCAGCCCGTTTACAGATTTTATGTACTAGGGAGTGGCCCGATCTAGATCCTACCTGGCCCCGAGAGGGAACCTTTAATGTAGGAATTATTCAGTTAGTGCACCATAGAGTGCGAATAGCGCACCCCGATCAGTACCCTTATATAGATTCCTGGTTAAGTATTTGTGAAGATCCACCCCCTTGGGCGAAGTGCTGTTATGAGGAGCAGTGCAGAATAATGTTAGCAAAGACAGATTATAGTCAGAAAATAGAACAGCCTAGAAGAAAAGGGAAAGGTGAGAAGTCCAGGAAGAAACCCATCCTGGTAGATCTTGATTCCCCAGAAGTGATTACCCGACAGCCCCAAACCCAGCGCCCAGTGAGAGTAGCCCCACGTCCTGCCCCAGAACACCGGAGACAGCGGGAGCGGGACCCAACCCCTGAGCCATCACCCGAAGAGCAGGTAGATGAGCTCCCTTTAAATGAAGAAGATGATTCTACCGAGACTGAAAAAGGAGAATCAGAGACAGAAACAGAACAGGAAGAAATTGAAATTTCCCAGAGTGATACTGACAGTGTAAAAGCGGCTGCCAGTGTTAGCTCACCAGTCAAAAGAAAACCAAGAATAAAGCATGTAGAGAAAAAGATAACCCCTGACAGGAAAGCTACGAAAATATCCCTCAGATCCCAAAAGACATCTGCTGCCAAGATGATGCCTTTACGGCAAGTCCCGGGAATACCCGTAAGGAATGAGAATAATGAGGTGGTGGCGGGACCCCTAAGCTATGTGTATGTCCCCTTCTCTACCACTGATTTGTTAAATTGGAGGACACATTATGCCTCCTATACCAATAAGCCCCAGGAACTTACAGAATTAGTGAATACTATTATGGAAACTCACCAACCAACATGGGCAGATTGTCGCCAGCTCCTGTCCACCTTATTTACTACAGAGGAGCGGACACGAATTAGAAAAGCAGCTATAGACTGGCTGGCAGATAACCCTGTAGCGCCAGGAGAAGGGGAAGACAGAATAGATAATCGGGAAGCGGCCCAGAGGGAATTCCCGAATGAAGACACCCGATGGGATCCAAATACAAAAAGAGGATCCAGAGCCCTAGCCCGTTTTCGCCAAGGCTTTATACAAGGCCTGAAAAGGGGGGGCCAGAAAGCTATGAACCTTTCCAAAGTTACTGAAGTTACCCAAGGTATAGATGAGAGCCCAGCAGTGTTTTATGAAAGATTAACTGAAGCATATAGAATGTATACTCCCTATGACCCAGATGCGCCAGGAAGCTTATGCATGGTGAATTCTGCTTTTGTAAATCAGTCTCAACCAGACATTAGACAGAAATTACAGAAATTAGAAGGGTTTGCGGGCATGAATGCAACTCAGTTATTGGAAGTCGCTCATAAAGTGTATGTGAATCGTGATAATGAAAGTCAGAAAGAATGTGATCGAAAGATGAAGAAGAAAGCTGATTTTTTGGCTGCGGCCATAGTTGAACAGAAAAGGGGAGGTATCCCTAGTCGACGGAGCAGAGGAAGGGGGCGGGGCCGAGGCGGAAGCCAGCCCCAGCTAGGCATAAACCAATGTGCCTACTGCAAAGAGGAAGGACATTGGAGAGATGCATGCCCGCAACTCGAAGACGCCCACCAAGATGATGAAAACAATCATCAATGGAGAGAAGGAAGACGAGGCTGTCCCCGAAATCGCGGAGGAGCCAATCGAGAGCAATACCAGCGAGAAAGAGGAGAAGCCGTACAAGCATTGGCTGCGACAACCCATGATGAAGATGACGTGGATTAGGACAGACCGGGCTCCGAGTTTGCTTTAGGTCTCCAGGAGCCTATGGTCGGAATACAAATAGGAGACCAAGTTATGAACTTTATGGTTGATACTGGAGCAGAACATTCGGTAGTAGACAGAAAGATAGCCCCATTTTCCACAAAAGCAGTCACCATTGTAGGAGCAACTGGTGCCAAAGCTACAAAACCTTTTCTTCAGAATCGCATATGCAGTCTAGGAGGACAACAAATAACTCATCAATTCCTTTACATGCCTGAATGTCCAGTGCCACTACTGGGACGAGATATGTTAGCCAAGCTACAAGCCCAAATATCCTTTATTGAAAGAGGAGAAATGCAAATGACAGTAAATTCTCAAGCCAAGCCAGCAGGAATAATGCTGCTTACAGTTCCCCGAGAAGAAGAATGGAGATATTACAGTGATGAATCTGCCCAAGACACCTATTTTGAACAAACTTTGAAAAGCATTGATGCGCCACCTGGAGTATAGGCAGAAGGCAGTCCTCCAGGCCTAGCCAAACATATAGCTCCAATAATTGTAACCCTCAAGCCTAGTACTACACCAGTACATGTCAAGCAGTATCCTCTCCCAAGAGCTGCAATTGAAGGTATCCACCGCCACTTGCTAAGATTACTAGAACATGGCCTACTAAAAGTATGTCAATCCCCATGGAACACTCCACTTCTGCCAGTGAAAAAGCCTGGAACAGATGACTATCGCCCAGTGCAAGATTTAAGAAGAGTGAATGAAGCAGTTGAGACCATACATCCAGTTGTACCAAATCCGTACACACTTCTAGGACTGATACCTGCTGAAGCTACCCACTTTACTGTTCTGGATTTAAAAGATGCATTCTTTTGCATAAGATTAGCCCCCATAAGTCAGATATTATTTGCATTTGAATGGCAGGACCCTATCTCTGGAAGAGGGGGCCAACTTACTTGGACACGATTACCCCAAGGATTGAAGAATTCGCCTACCATCTTTAGTGCTGCCCTAAATCAAGACCTTTCAAGCTATCCAGTGGCCCCGGGGAAGAGAGTGCTTCTCCAATACGTGGACGATCTGCTGATAGCTGCTGTATCAGAAAGTGAGTGTATACAAGCCACCAAAGACCTCTTGCGGTTACTAGATGAAGCTGGATACAAAGTCTCCAGAGCAAAAGCACAACTATGCCAAAAAGAAGTGAAATACTTGGGCTTTCGTATAACCAAAGGAAGCCGAAAGTTAGGCAGAGAGAGAAAAGAAGCAGTATGCAGAATTCCAACCCCAACTACCAGAAAGCAAGTCAGAGCCTTTCTGGGAGCAGCAGGATATTGCCGAATCTGGATTCCCAACTTTGCTCAAATCGCCAAACCATTGTATGAAGCCACAAAAGGAGAAGAAAAGTCGCCACTGGAGTGGGGACCTGAGCAGGATACAGCTTTCAAGATGTTAAAGGAAGAATTGATGTCATCACCAGCCCTTGGACTACCAGATGTTCACAAGCCTTTCCACTTGTTTGTACATGAAGCGCAAGGAAATGCCTTGGGCATGTTGACTCAGAAATTGGGAGCGACCTGTAGCATACCTTTCGAAACAATTGGACACTGTGGCCAAAGGATGGCCACCTTGCCTGAGAGCAGTTGCAGCTACAGCCTTGTTAGTGAGTGAAGCAGACAAGCTCACACTAGGACAGAATATACGAGTCACTGTGCCACATGCAGTCCTTGCCCTTATGGAACAGAAAGCAAATCATTGGCTCACCAATTCCCGAATGTTGAAATATCAGAGTATGTTATGTGAGAACCCACAGATACAACTGGAAGTAAGCCATGCCTTGAATCCAGGCACATTGATACCTGTTAGCGAAGAACTCCCAGAACATGACTGTATAGAAGTCATGGACATTGTATTTTCAAGCCGACCTGACCTGACAGATGTGCCCATAGACAATTCTGACCAAATTTATTACGTAGATGGAAGCAGTCTCATCATCAATGGACGACGCTGCGCCGGATATGCAGTAGTCACTCAACATGAAGTCGTTGAGTCATCAGCTCTAGCCTCAGGTACATCAGCCCAGAAAGCAGAATTGATAGCACTTACTCGAGCACTACTGCTAGGTGCAAAACTTGTGTTAAATGTATATACAGACTCTAAGTATGCCTTCACTACTCTGCATGCCCATGGAGCTCTTTATAAAGAACGAGGGCTCATCACGTCTGGAGGAAAATCAGTCAAATACGGCCCAGAGATACTGATGTTACTTGATGCAGTATGGGCCCCAACTCGTGTAGCTGTCATGCACTGTAGAGGACATCAAGCAGGAAAAGGAGAAGTTGCTCGAGGAAATAGGTTCGCAGATGCCTCAGCACAACAAGCAGCCATGACAGGACAAATTTCGCCACAAGCCATGCCAATGCAGGCAGCATTGTTTTCAGTACCCTTGAGCCTATGGACACCACGATATACCACCAAAGAATTAGATTACTACTGTAATAAGGAAGATGGAGTACTGAAAGATGGGTGGATTGAGCTACCACCAGCAGAGGGCAGTCAACCCCCAGGACGAATAGTAATCCCTGAATTGTTGGGTCCAGCCTTTGTCAAAGCTTTCCACAAAGCCACCCACTATGGAAAAAGTGCTATGGAAAAAGCACTCAGACCACATTTCTGCATTACCATGTTAGCAGCCCTATCAGCTTCAGTGGCACGCCAGTGTCTAATTTGTGCCAAAAATAATGCCAAGCAAGGTCCCACACCAGCACCCCGAGTTCAGTCAGGAGGTGTAACCCCCATGCACCACCTGCAAATTGATTTTACTGAAATGCCAAAAGCCAATGGATATCACTACCTATTAGTAGCATAGTAAATGACGGCAGATAAAGACCAGTATGGTCCAGTATTAGTTTGTACTTTCTCTGGATGGGTAGAAGCCTTCCCAACCAGAACTGAGAAAGCCCGAGAAGTCACCAAAGCTTTACTGAGAGAGATTGTTCCTAGATTTGGAATTCCAGCAGTAATAGGGTCAGACAATGGGCCCTCATTTGTTTCTCAGATTACTCAGCAGTTAGCAAAAGCCCTACAGATACAGTGGAAACTTCACACTGCATACAGACCCCAGAGTTCAGGGAAAGTTGAGCAAATGAATCGTACCTTAAAAGCCCAAATGTCTAAGCTTTGTCAGGAGACTCGCCTGAAGTGGCCCCAAGTGCTCCCAATAGCTTTACTCAGAATACGCTCAGCTCCTGTAAAGTCAACAGGATTTTCCCCTTTCGAGGTTTTGTATGGTAAACCCCCACCAATAGTGCAGGGAATTAAAGGGAGTTTAGCCCAGATTGGTTCAGAAATAACCAGGCAAGAACTTCTAGCTCTTAGTTTTGTTCTGCAGACTCTCCATGCGTGGATCCAAGACCAGTTGCCTATCAACTTGACGGAACCCTTGCATCCCTACCAGCCTGGTACCTCGGTGTGGATCAAAGACTGGAAGAAGACACCGCTGGAACCTCATTGGAAGGGACCATACACTGTCATCCTGTCTACCCCAACTGCAGTAAAGGTAGCGGAGATCGATTCCTGGATCCACCACAGCAGAGTCAAGCCCGCAGCTGATCCAGAACCCGAGCAGTGGACAACAGAGCAGCATCCTGATGCACCTTTGCGAATCACCTTGAGACGGCAACCGGCATCCTAGACACTCTTTGGGATCATCCCAACAACTACAGTGCCTTGCAGTAGCCAAGTCTTTCGAAGAGGATTGCTGTTTCCCAAACAGCAAGAGTTTGTTTCAACGAACCTCATGTGTGTGATTTTACACACTACTTTGATGCTACATTGATTGACCATATTTCGGAAGCCAACTGAAATTGATAAGTTGGTTAATGTGTGATGGACAACTTGAGGATCTTCAATCAACACTTAGCACCCGTTGAATTGCTTCATTAGCAAACGGGACGAAGAAAAGAACGTCGTGGTCAAGATCTGCAAGCTGAGGATTCAGAAGAACTCCAATCAACATGTATCTTTGTTTTTACTTTGCCCTGGTTGCCTGTTTTGGAGGCTTTGAACTAATTCATGCCTTGCCTCCATGCACTGCTTGCATTACTTCTACTCGGACTGGACTGAAAGTAACTCAGACTTTGATTTATCACTCTTACTATTCCTGCACTGGTAAAGTGACTCGGTGTATTTATAACACCACTGAACTGAATGTTTGTACCAAAGGTAAATCTAAAGTATGCTTTAATCCGCATCAGAATCCATCCTATTACACCTTAGAAATGCGATGGAAAGATGCAGATGGACCTTTGATCAATGCCACACGCCCACTCACAGATCCTAGTAAATATGCTATTTTGTATTTTGATGCTTGTGAAGTAATCAACAGAGATAGTCGTTCTAAGTGTGGTAATTGGGAAAAAACATACTCAATGACTTACAATCAAACTGAATTACATAAGACTACCAGCGAATGGGTGTTAGCGCACTCAATAGTTGGACGTCTTTGCTATGCACGAACTGGACCCCAGTTCAAACAACAGGTAGGACAGCTGGTCTGTCTTAGCCAGAAGTTCTATAATGACACCACCAAAAAGACGTCTTGGTGGACAGGAATTAAAGAAACTGAACCCCCTAACCCATTAGCCAGATTCCCTGAGCTTGCTCATTTATGGACTAATCTTGCCAAACCTCAGGCCTGGCAAGCCCCACCTGGCCTATACTGGATCTGTGGAAACCGAGCATATGCCTGACTCCCTACACACTGGGGAGGGGCGTGTGTCTTAGGGACCATCAGACCTTCTTTCTTCCTTTTAAACACAGAACATGGAGAACAATTAGGATACCCAGTGTACACTACTAATCATAGACACAAAAGAGCACTGAGACAGAAGAGAGCACCCCTCCAGGTAGGCAAGTGGGAGAAGTGGAAGGGTGATGATTGGCCACCAGAGAGAATCATTGAATATTATGGGCCTGCCACTTGGAATGATGATGGTATGTGGGGATATCGGACCCCAATCTATATGATTAATCGTATTATTCGCTTACAAGCAGTAGTTGAAATAATAACCAATGAAACTAGCCAAGCTCTTACACTTCTAGCAAGACAGAGTACCCAAATGCGCACTGCTATATATCAGAACCGTTTAGCATTAGATTATTTGTTGGCAGCTGAAGGAGGAGTATGTGGTAAGCTGAATTTAACTAATTGTTGTTTAAAAATAGATGATAAAGGTCAAGTAGTTGAAGAAATTGCTGAAACTATGCGAAAGCAAGCTTATGTGCCGGTACAAACTTGGCATTCACTAAAGTTTCCTAACTGGTTTGCTGGTCTTTTCGCATGGCTAGGAGGACTTAAGACTTTCCTTATACTAGTACTGATAGTTGTTGCTGTAATTTTCTTATTGTCATGCATAATCCCATGTTGTATGCGTTCTATTCATAGTACTATTGAAAGTACAGTTGAGCGGAAGACCGCAACTAAGATTATGGCCTTATACCAACCTAAACCTCCTGCATATAGTCGGAATCCTCCGGCCATGGTGTAACCAAAGATAAGTGATTTAACTCTCACACCTTATTAAGTAATAGGGTGAGATTAATCAAAGGGGGGAATGTGGCAGGTGAAGGCCTGTGATCCACAATGTCTGACATAAGCAAGCAGGCCTAACTAGCTTGACCTGTAAATGAAGTCTGTGGAGAGGCTAAAAGGAATTGCACATCCCCCAACATGCTGCTATTGTAGAATTAGAACTCAGTAAAAGTATTGAATTAGCTTAGACAAGCAGAACTGAAAGTTGGAAAAATACAGAAAAATATGTTTGAATGCCCCTGATAAAAAAATACAGCTGTAAGGGATTTAATTAAAACTGCTGACAGAAAGGTTACAGAGCCTTGCTTCCCTGCACGTACTAACTAGCCCAATGGCCTTGGAAGTAGGAAAGTAAAAAGTTGGTGAACTGGCCATTGTAATTGGGACTAGAAGGGGGGTGAGCAGGTGCTGGGCCCACTCCAAGAACCTAATTGGATAATCATATCAGTACCAGGACCAATAGAGGAGGTACGGGAGGTTACCGGGACCAATGAAATGTTTTCCTATGTCTAGAATGGTGAAAAAATCTATAAAAGTTGTTGTATTGCCAGAGAACATCGCTCAGCCATTTTGAATTTGATTCTGCTTGAGACTTGTGCACAAATAAATGATTTGGACCTTCTGAACAGACTCCTGGTATTATTGGTTTGTCTGCGCTCTGCTGCTACAAACTGGGTGCTACTATTTCCTTCAATGTTTATGCACATGCGTCCGTCTGTTTTCTGCATTTAAAATGTACTTAAAAGTAGCATTATTGGTGCTTAAAGGGCACGCTAGCTTTCTGCATCGGCCTGAAAATGCTTCTAAATTCACCATCTCCACTTGCTCTCCTCCCCCCCCTACTGTGCTAATCCTAATAGGACAGGAAGAGTTTGTTCTGGACAGTAACATGTCTCCCATTCCTAGTTATTCTCATGGGACTGCAGAGAATAAAGAGCAGAGTTTTTTTTCTGGAGCCCAAAAACAGGATTGAGCAGTGTCTGGCTCATTCTTTCTTCTGCTTGCCCCATGCACCATGTATGTATCAGAGACTGGATGGCATTGCCTCCCCTGCTGCCCATCTCCGGCCAGTCTCCTACCTGCTGAGGAGAAAACCCTGCAGCCATTCTCCTGCCCCTCCCCACAGCATCAGCTACAGCCCTGGCTCCTTCTTCAGTGTGAAGTTCCGCCCTCCCTTGTGATGTCATCAATCGCTGTCAAGCAGGAAAAGGAGCTACCTGTTGGTGCCTGAGAGAGACACACTGTGTCTTTTCTGCTTTCTTCCTTTAATTTACAGATTAACCTAAACCTCCAGTCTCTGCTTCTGCTCTTCCTTCCAGTACTGCAAACAGCAGAAGCAGAGAAAGAAATGCCTGCAGGAGCTTATGCACAGGTAAGAAATTACTCTGAACTTTCAGCCCTCTTCCTCCAAAAACTGTTGCAGCTTTCTATACAGGGCTACTGTAGTCAGGACTCAAGCAGACCTGAGGAAAGCTACTTTGGGACCTCTTAAGGGGAAGGAGAAAGATCAGGAGTCCCACAAAGGCAAATTTTGTGTCACAAGTTCTGTGTGTTAGTGGTTTACTGTTGCTATAACCCTAGTCC
The DNA here is from genome assembly GCA_033557465.1 of Ichthyophis bannanicus. NCBI lineage: Eukaryota > Metazoa > Chordata > Amphibia > Gymnophiona > Ichthyophiidae > Ichthyophis > Ichthyophis bannanicus. Next base: position 163,516,579 of record CM066045.1, read on the forward strand.
TGGACTTTGTTACCTGAATGACTAGCACTGAGAGATCTGAAATATAATCCTGCTCTGTGACTGTGTACTGTGTGAATTTTATATACCCATGGAACTTTTCCCCTGCCCTGCTGAACCTCAGTGCTGGGAGGTCTCCTGATAGAACTGATATAGAAGGTGCTCTGTTTGTTTCTGGTTTGTATTTCAGGTCCCAATTAAATTTGAGGATATAGCTGTCTCCTTCTCCCAGGAAGAATGGGAATATTTAAATGAAGAGCAGAAAAAGCTTTACAGGGATGTGATAAAGGAGAACTATGAGACCCTTATCTCTCTAGGTGATGATTGAATATTTTGCATTTTTGCTAGACATAGGGGCTGAAACCTCCAAGTATGATTAGGATCTGCCTCAGCTCCCCCCACCCCCCTCTCTATCTTAAGAAGACAGTGTGCAGGAACTTAAATCATCCCCTGTGTTCTACAAATTTCCTTCCCTTTAGATCAGAGATGATTCCTTCTTCTAGTTCTTGCAAATGCAGGGCTCGGAACCAGGAACAAGGGTGCACAAATGTTCAACACCTGGCTACAAAAGTTTATATTGAAGCAGCCTTCTAGACCAGTGAAAAGTGGTGTTGTGCTCATTAACCCCTCCTCCGTTTATAGCACTGTCTGTCATTGGGAGCTGCTTCTAAAGCTGCAGAATTGTCTCCAGGATCACCGTATGATTTCATTTCAATTCATTTTTATTATTTATAATCTGGATATCCTGGCACTAGGAGGCAGTTCATAACAATGTGCACAGAACTATATCACACAAAAACAATTATAATATACAACAAAAATAAAACCTTGTATTAATTAAAAACATCACTATAAAATAATGATTTCAGTTTCTTCTGAAATGTGAGTTAGCTGGATTCCTGACACAGACATTGAGGGATACACTTCTCATATTGGGACCAACAGTTAACAAAAAGCGCTTTATAGTCAATTGTTTCAATGATTTTAACAAGGGAATATTTCATAAGCCTCATTCATTAGAACACAGGTTCCTTCCAGCTAGATAAGGCTGCAAAGGAAACTTCAAGTACATATTATCCCACATACAACTGAATGTGATATTTCACAGAGTCAAAGCAGTTCACCTATGACTGGGGAGATATGATCACATCGCCCCAGGGCAGCTGTCAGTCTCGCAGCAGAATTCTGCGCCAACTGCATTGCACTTAGAACATTGTTAGGTAACCCAGCGTATATCACATTACATACAGTAATCTCTGTCTGACCATGCAAGGCATTGCCCAGCTCTACAGAAGCACTCTGGATCCAGAATATACTGTAATTTCCGTACAGGGTGCAGTTTAAAATAGGTATTACTTATGATTTAAGAGTCAGACTTCAGTCAATTAGTATTCCCAGGTAGAGGATTTCTTCCTCACTGACATCCTCCCCAGCCAAACATATTTTCTCAGGAGACTTGTAGTTTTTATCCCTGCATACTACCAAAATCTCATTTTTTCCAAAATTAAAAGACACCCCATTGTTGGTGCAGCAATCTAAAATTACATCAAAATTCAAAATCATTTTTAGCGATTGCACATGTCAAGATTTTAAATGGACAAAATAATAAAATATCTTCAGCATAAAATTGAAAGAAATATTCAGTTTTCTCAGTCCGCAACATATCAAAATCCATCAGCTCCCCCGATTAGGGGTAGAGCTCCCGAACGGGAGAGGAGCTTGATTCTCCCGCTCGGAGGCTCCTGCCCAATCGGGGCAGTGGAAGGTGCAGCAGAGCCGGCATAAGAAGTCGGCCCCAACAGGACAGACCCAGCCCGAAGCAGCCTTCCTCCATCAGCTCCCCCGATTAGAGGTAGAGTGCCCGAACGGGAGAGGAGCTTGATTCTTCCGCTCGGAGGCTCCTGCCCAATCGGGGCAGTGGGAGGTGCAGCAGAGCCGGCATAAGAAGCCGGCCCCAACCAGCATGCCTGTGCTCTGCGGGCCCGCGCCTGAGGGCCTCGCCAGAGGACCCTTTGGCGTGGCCCTTAGGCAGAGGCCACGTACCATCCAGGAAACACTGCAACGGCCCAAGAGTAGCCGTAATCCAGTACACAAACGCAGGTACTGTAGATCATCATTTATCTTGAGACCTTGTTTTCCCATGACGCTGAATATATCTACCACAATACCCCTTACAGATACCCAAGAAATGTGCTGGTGATACCCGCGCTGATAATAGCTGAACCTTAGCTTGTTGTTGTGGGCCTACAACTCCAGGAACCACCTATAAGAGTAACTACTAGGAGAGACCTTCCTTACCAATTGCCTGTTCACGACTGTGCCGCTAATACTGCTATACTGCCTATATTCCTTGCATTGCCTGTATTCCCTATATTGCATGTACTCCTGGTATTGTCTGTATTATTGCCCGTATTCCTGGTATCGCCTGTATTCTCTACATCGCTGTATTACTTTACACGGCATTGCTGTATTGCTGTATTTCTAGACTACCACCTGCCTAATAACAACCTGCATTACAAAAACCCTCTAGCCCCCAAGTAAGTCAACGCAGCAAGATAGCGACTTTGCTAAATCCGGAGCGGAGACACAACATGGCCCTCTCAAACATTTACATAGTGACATTATACCTCCTAGCTGGTTGGCTAGGTAATGCCGTAGCGCTTTCCTCAAACCATAACCAAATACCCATTCTTCAAAGCCACAGGAGGAGGTGGGCAAGTACACCCCACCACATATCCGATGGGGATGCGCATCCTCGCCAACCCCACCTACTACACATATCACTACAACATAATATGAAAATAAAAAAAGAAATACTCACTCACCTGCAGAATATAAAATGTGCCCTCATAAACGCACAATCAATACGCAAGAAATGGCCAGTCATACCAGACATGATTTCCCTCCATTGCCTAAACATACTTTTGATAACCGAGACATGGCTATCAAATGATGATAATGTCTTCCTCAACCAGCTACTACCTAGCGACGTTTCAGTACACATATGCCACAGAAGCGGTAAACGAGGAGGAGGTGTACTCGCTATCACCAAAACAGACCTCCAGTTCCACTTGAACAATGCAACCAACGCAACATACATAGACGCAATCATCATTACCAACAAACACTGTTCCATCAACCTGATATACAGAGCCCCATCCACAGACTCCGATTCCCTTGCAACAACAATTGATCTCGCATCCAACTCACAATACACAAACACTCCAAGCTGGGTCATAGGAGATTTCAATTTACCATCCTTGCCAGAGGCGCAGGCCTCAGCATTCCTTGACGCATTTAAGGAATTAGGATACATACAACTCGTCCATGAGCCCACCCATGTGAAAGGCGGAACACTAGACCTTGTTTTTGCCCCGCAGACTACCTGTAACACAATAATCACTACAATACTCTCCACCACTGCAGTCCCCTGGTCTGACCACAGGTTAATTATCTTCCAAATATTACTGCCCAACAAGTTCAAGAAGAATGCCAATAAGCCCAACAGTACCACCAAAACAGCACCTCGTAGGTTCCAAGCCTTTGACAAAGACTCGATCTTAGACCAAACCCGCTCACTCCTCGACCTGACATCTCTCGATCCTGAAGAGCTGGTTTCCACCTGGAATGAAAATTTCAGTTCTATTGCTCTACGACCACCATCAAACAATCCACCCAAGAAAAGAGCCTCTGCAGCCTGGTACTCCATCGAGCTTAGAGCGTCACTCTCCTGACTAAGAAAACTGGAAAGACGCTGGCGCAGAACCCACTCCACGGATGACCTAAAGGCATACAAGGTTCAACTGGAAAAGCACAACCAAGCAATATCGGAGAGCATGAAAAGATTCCACACGGACACACTAAAGCGGTCCCTAAACAAACCACACGACCTGTTCACCCTTATAAAGAACCTAGCAAAAGAGCCAGCACAAGAGCAACCTAGTCAGATCCAACCCCAAGTCTTCACTGACTACTTACAAGCGAAGCTGTGCCAGACCAATAAGCCCCTGCACCCACAATGGCACTCGAGCCAAGATCTTCAGCCCCATTGTCCATTTTTTCTAAGCCAACCAAGAAACACATTGAGGACACAATCGCTGGAATCAACACAACCATTGCACAAACTGACCCTTGCCCTGTGTTCTGGATAAAAGAGTTACGATCAACAGTCAGCCCTTTTTTAGCTAAGCTAATGGATTGCTCCTTCACGATAGGTACTTTTCCCCAATCCCTCAAATGTACCTCAATCAGGCCACTACTAAAAAACAGCAAGCTTGACCCCAAGAAGTCAAGAGTCATATAGACCAATATCAAGCATCCCACTCTTGGCGAAAATCATCGAAAAAGATGTCCAAAGACAAATCCAAGAACACATTGATGCTTCTGCCCCACTTGATTCGTGTCAGCATGGCTTTAGAGCTGTGCATGGGGTGGAAACTCTCCTCACCATCCTCTTTAGTACCATAATAGCGGGAATTGACAACATACATCAAGGATATGTGCTCATCTTCTTGGATATAGTGTTTATGTTTATTAAAATTTGATATACCGCCCATTCAAAAAGACCAGAGCGGTTTACAATATAAAATCATATAAAAACCATATAAAATAATCAGAAAACAATAGCTAGAAGAGAGGAAAGGAAGTTACAATCTCAAATAGGAAAGAGGGGGAGGTAAAGAGTACAACACAGAAGTTAAGAGAGAGAGCTCACACAAAAGGGGAGGGAAGGTCCAAGGCAAGGGAGAAGAGGTGGGTTTTCAGATTACATTTAAAAGTGGGATAGTGGGGCTCAAGCCGGAGGGAGGGAGGAAGAGAATTCCAGAGGGCAGGGGCTGTGAAAAAGAAAGCAGAGGAGCGGGTGGACTGGAGGTGTGCCAAAGAAGGGGAAGGAAGAGTGAGGCGGTTGAGGTGGAACGAACGAGGTGTGCACCTAGGAGTATGAAAAGTGAGGAGGTCAGCCAGATATTGCGGCGTGTTAGTTTATTTATTTATTTATTTATTTACATTCTCTTATATACCGCGCTATTCTGCATCAGTGCGGTTTAAACAAACTGAAATTACATTGAATAGGGCATTATAACTTGGAGATAACTATTTTACAGGGAACACGATGGACCAACGTAAGCAGTTTGTAATGGGAGCGGAAAGGTAAAGGCAACCAATGGAGACGGGAAAGAAGAGGTGAAACGTGATCACGGATAGAGGAGTGAGTGGCAATACGGGCAGCAGTATATTGAATACGTTGAAGTCGGTGCAGTTGAGACTTAGGGAGACCGAGAAAGAGGGAATTGGCAAAGTAAATACGGGACATAACCAAAGAGAGAAGTAGTGTAGCAAGTGCAGGGGGAGTAAGAAAAGGGTGAATAGCACGAATTTGGCACAGGAAAAAGAAAGAGGTTTTGCTGACGTGAGAGATGTGATCATGAAAAGATAGGTGTGAGGTGCGAGGTAGCGGAAAGAGGAGACTAACGAAATAGGAGAACCTAAGAAAGAGGGGGCTAGGGAGGGAGGGGAACCACCACGGGAGAACCAGATAGCAGTGGTTTTCGTGGGATTAAGGTGAAGACAGTTCTGTGACAACCAGCTAGCGACCGTGGAGAGACAGGAATTAAGTAGGGAGAGATCAGGGTGAGAAGGGAAGGTGTGGTGAAGGAGAACAATATCATCAGCATACTAGAAGGCTCTGATCCCAGTTTGCTGAATCTGAAGGGTGAGGGGGGCTAGAAAGAGGTTAAAGAGAAGAGGGGCAAGAACAGAGCCCTGAGGAACACCACATAACAGAGGAAAGGGATCAGAAGCAGGGATAGAAGGGGAAGAAGAAAGGACGGAACAAGACCATGAGGATAGAAAGGAGTGAAACCAGTGAAGTACCGTATGGCAAAGACCCGCCTCTTGAAGACGGAGAAGAAGGAGAGCGTGGTCAACAAGGTCAAAGACAGCGGACAGATCGAGGGCAACCGCCACCGAGATATCACCACGATCGTGAGCTACGTGAAGGGCGTTAGTGAAAGCAAGAAGGATAGTTTCCACACTGTGACCCTGACGAAAACCAGATTGACGTGGGTGGAGGAAGTTGATATTATCTAAGTGATGAGAAAGTTGGGCAAATACGAGTTTAGAGACGAACGGGAGATTAGAAACTGGACGATAGTGGGAGGGAATCATGGGATCAAGGGAGGGCTTTTTTTAGAATGGGGCGAATTAGTGCGTGCTTCCAGGAGTGAGGAAAGATACCCGAGGAAAGGCTGGAATTGAGCATAGAGAGGAGAGGAGGAAAAAGTGCCAGGGATGGATCTAGCAGCCAAGTTGAAGGGATGGGATCGAGGGAGCAAAAAGTCTTATTAGAAGAGGAAACAAGTTGGTGAAGTTCAGCAGAGGTCATTAGGGAAAAAGAAGACCAGGTGTGAGAGTGAGTGAAAGATGAAGGAGGAGACATGATGGGGGGGGGGAGGGGATAGGCGAAGGACAGAAAGGAAGGGTGACCCTGAGGTTGAGGATCTTATCATTAAAGAATGTGGCAAGAAGTGAAGGAGGGGGAGATGGGCGGGGGGAGGGGTTAGAAGCAGAGGGGAGAAGGGAGGTAAGGGAGTGAAGTGTATTATAAAGATGCCGGGTCTGATTGGGAGCATTCGAGATGGCATTGGAGAAATAATCTCTTTTAGCCGCGTGTACCTGAGAACGGTAATGGGAGTGATGGGCCTTAAATGATGAGAGAGTGGACGGAGAGGGAGCCCTGCGCCACAGCCGTTCGGCTCTACGGAGCTGAGAACGGAGCAGCCTGAGGCCAGGATGATACCAAGGCTGTGAGTGGCCGCGTTCGATTCAGTCTGCCATGATCTCCTCCTATACCGCCTTAAGGAGAAGGGGATATGTGACTCAGCTCTTGAATGGTGCAAGTCATATCTCTCAGATAGATGGCAACACGTAAGATCAGGGGAAGCAACATCAGAACCTTTCCACCAGAGTCAAGGGGCCCCGCAAGGATCCTCTCTCTCTGCCCTGATGTTTAATATATATATGCAACCTATCTGCGATATCATCCGGTCCTTCAAGGTGAATTGTCTGTTATACACTGACAATGTTCTCCTATATATGCCATTCTCTACAGAGAGCCCTGACCTTTCCCCACTGACAGACTGTTTCAAAGCAGTTTCCAGCTGGCTCCAAACACAAAATCTTCAAATACAACATAAGAAAACAGAAGTCCTTTTCATCACAAGGAATCCAAAATTCATCACACCACCCTGCTTGAAAGTCCTAGATGCAGAACTTCTTACCAAACCCTCTATCAGATATCTGGGAGTTACACTTGACCAGCGACTAGATATGAAGATTCATATAAGCAATGTAGCAAGAGCTGTATACCATAAAATCCGATCCCTCAGACACTTACTCTCCCTACTGGAACCGGACGACTTACGGACAGTGTATCAAGCCTTGATCATACCACATCTTGACTATGCAAATGCCATCCTCCATGGCCTCCCGCAATCCACTCTGCATCCTTTGCAGTTGGCAATGAACTCAGCAGCACGTGTTCTCCAAGGCGCTTCCATGTTGGAACACATGACACCTATCCTGAAACAACTCCACTGGCTCCCCATAAAAGGTAGGATCACATTCAAAACCTTAATAATGACCGTCAAGATCATAAACAGGCTCGCCCCATCTCCCTTAACCGATCTCATACAGATCATCTCCCCTAACAGATTTAGAAGATCTCTAGCAGCCAATAAACTAGTAGTCCCAAAAGCAATGACCAAGTGCTGCCAGCCAACAGCGAACAGGGCTTTTAAGCTCGCTGCACCAAAATGCTGGAACACCCTTCCACACAGTATCCAGGCAATCACCAATCTAACCCACTTTAGGAAAGCTTTGAAACATTACCTCTTCCTCATGCATTACCCAGATGACAATGCCACAAAAATACCTCATCAACCAGCTAGCTAAGTCAATACAAATGGTTCAGTCAGTTCGCATTGTACAGATGTTTATTTATTTATTTAACAGCTTTTATATACCGCACTCTTCATCATCAGCGCGGTTTACATTTTAACAATTCGTACTTAATCATGAACATATGTTAAGCTTACAGATAACAGGTAGTAAACATGGATAACTGGGGTTAAAATAAATAACAAGAATTCAAACTATTTACAGCAAATTATCATATGTTTAATAGTTCAAAAGCTTGGGGATCTAAGAGGGTTTGACATGGGGGTTTACATGACTAACCATGATCATTGGTTCGTGTTGGGGGGGAATGGTTTGGGGAGTTTATGCACTGAGAGAAGTGTTGTAGAAAGAGGTGTGTTTTTAGAGCTTTTCTGAATTGTGAGAGGTCCTTTTGTGATCTGATGTTGGGTGGTAGCCTGTTCCAACATCTAGGGGCGAAGGATGAGAATGCTCTTGTGGTAGTTGTCTGGTTGAGTTTTGCTAGGTATTTTGGGATCATTAGTGTGTTTTCTGTTGCAGAGCGTCGGGATCTGGAGCTTTGTGAGTGATGCAGGAGGTCGGATAATGATGATGATGATGATGATGATATTTGGTGAACTGCCTTGAAGGTAATGAGGAGAGCTTTGTATAAAATCCTATATGATAATCAGGAGCCAGTGAAGTTCAAATAGGATGGGCGTGATATGATGACTTCTTGGGGCTCCGTGTAGAACTCTGGCAGCCTTATTCATGGCTAATTGTAGTAGATGAAGCGTACTCTTGGGTAGGCCTTGTAACACAATATTTGCATAGTCGAAGTGTGGGGTGACCAACGCTTGGAAGGTTGTTCGGAAGTCATGTGGTTCAAGCAATGGTCTGAGGTGTCGTAGAGTCCTGATCTTATGGTAGATGGCTTTAACTGTATTTTTTATATGTTCTTTGAACTCCAGTTGCTGGTCGAGTATAATGCCTAGGTAACATATTGTTGATTTGAGTGGTAAATCGGCATCCTTGTTCTTAGAGTTGGAGGGGGAGAGAAGTCTTTGTTCCTTGTTACAATCAAAACTTCCGTTTTTTTAAAGTTAATTCGAAGGTTTTGTGAGAGCAGCCAGTCTGAGATTGCATTGAAGCAGGCAGTTAGTGTGGTATAGTCAGGTTTCAATACGTTGACTGGTGTGAATAGTAGCACATCATCTGCATAGATGAGGCAAGTTATTCCAAAAGACCGAGCGATGTTACAGATGGGCTGCATATAGATGTTAAATAGCAGGGCCGAGAGGGAGGAACCCTGTGGTACACCTTGCTTCTGTTGGAAAGGCATAGACGTATTGTTACCCATCCGGACCTGCTGCCAGCGGTCTTCCAGGTAAGATTTGCACCACTTCCATGCCATTCCTTGAATCCCTTTTTCATGTAGTCGGCTAAGTAGCTTAACATGGTCGACAGAATCAAAAGCTGCTGCAATGTCTAGGAAGATCATTGCAACTCCATTTCTGATGTTGTATGTTGTATTAATAAGCGTGTTCATAAGAGAAGTTAGAAGGGTTTCGACTCCGTGGGATTCTCTGAAGCCATGCTGATTTGGGTCGAGTAGAGCTTCGGAGTCGATGTGTTGTTGAATCTGCCTTAGAGTGACTTTTTCTAGTATCTTGGCTAGTAAAGGGATACTTGAGATTGGGCGGTAGGAGTCTTCTTTTTTTGGATCGAGTTTATTATTTTTCAGTAGTGGACGAATGGAGGTTTGTTTGAGGGCTGTTGGGAATATCCCTGTGCTAAGTGACTGGTCAGCTATGGCTGCTATGTAAGGGCTGAGTTCTGTTCTTAGTGATTTGATCCAGTGGGCTGGACATGGATTGTTGGGGACAGTGGTGGCATTGATGGAGGTTATGACTTCTTCGATTGTCTTAGGGGTTGGGGATGAGAATTTATTAAGTATGAACTGGATGTTGGGGGTTTGTGTGGGTTCACTTATGATTATAGTTGGGATCTTGATCATCTTGGATTGAATATAGTCAGCATATAGTTGTGGTTGTATGTGTTCATGTTGTGGTGGAGAAGGCTCACTGGTTAGGGATTTTACCAGTTGGAAGAGGTCTCTAGGTTTGTTAAGGGAGCGACTGAGTAGCCTTGCATGGTATTCTTTTCTCTTATCCCAGGTTAGTTGACGATGGGACTTCAAGTGGATTAAGTAGTTGGATTGGTCACAAAGGTTCAGAGAGTGTCTCCATTTCTTCTCTAGTTTCCTTAATTGCTGTAAGGAGGTTCGCAGTTCTGAGGAGAACCATGGTGATGGGGGAGGTAGAAGTGGTTTGGTTAGCTGGGCTGATAGTCCAAGGGCACTGTTCCAGTTTGCTATTGTTTCATCAATGTTGTTGGGTATTGTAGCTAGTTTTGGAATGGTTTGAGAGGTAATAGTGTCAATGTTGAATGGTTTAAAACGTGCTGGTTTTGAGAGTGGATAAACATCCGGAGTTTTGCTTGGAGACTCCTCAGCTGGTATGAAGAATGTTATAAGATTATGGTCGGACCAGGGGACGTGGGTTGATGAAGGATCAAGATGATTTGGCGGTTCACAGGATGATGATGGGGCGAAGATGAGATCAAGAAGATTTCCTTGTTTATGAGTTGGATCTTATTTATTTAATTTTTTTTATTTTTTTATTCAGTTTTTCAAATTACATTCAGCCAACAAAACTTGAATGATTGGAAAAATGGTAACAAGGAAATAAAAATTTAACAATCCCATAATAAGGGACCACAAACAAGGCAATTAAATTACAATACCAAAATTAGCCCTCTATTAAATGATTGAGAGAGAGGCCTCAGGAAATTACATTATATCAAAAACAGGAAATAAGAGAAATTACAGGCGGAGTAAGACTTATGCGTCCGCCGTAAGGGACGGCACATCGCCAACTATTCCCTCCCTAGCCTTCAAGAACTCCAGGAGTTGACGGGGTTCAAAAAATATATACAATTTATCTTTATATGTAACACAGCATCGAGAAGGAAATTTCAACAAGAATGTCCCACCAAGGGAAAGAACCCTGGGCTTAAAGCCCAGGAATTCTTTCCTCCTCAGCTGGGTACCTCTAGCCAAATCAGGGAAAATACGTACATAGGACCCCAAAAACTGCTCACTGAAATTCCGAAAATACAAATGAAGAATCAACACTTTATCTGTCTCAAGAGCTAAAGTAATAAGAAGGGTAGTACGAGCAGTGACCACCTCCAGGGAGCTCTCCAGAAACCCCCTAAGGTCCCCAGGAGCCCCCTGTGAAACGTTGTTACCTCCCTGAGAGCCACCACCCATGGACAAATACTGAGCTCTAGTCAACGGCGGTAGATTTTCCGTGGGGATTTTTAAAACCTCCACAAAGTATCTACGCACCATCGCCAGAGTGGAAATCACAGGAGATCTAGGAAAATTAACCAGTCTCAAGTTGTTTTTCCGGACTTGGTTTTCCAAATACTCCAACCTCCTGGCAGTCACATTCCGATCTTTCACATGGGCCAGGTTAAACTCCCGGGTCTGCTCAAAGTCACTTCGTAGTTTTTCTATTTTCCCCTCCTGTTCCTTTTGAACCTTCGAGACTTCTAATATATCATGCTTTAAAGTCTTAAATTCAATATTCATAGAAGAAACTACAATTTGTAGGGAGGCATTCATTGCAGACAAGGCATCCCATAGCACATCTAATATAACTTTTTCGGGTCTCACCAAAACGCCGGCACCTGCATGAATCCTCAGGGCCAAATTCTCCTGGGTAGGAACAGCAATCCTCCCCTCCTCCGCTGCAGATCTTCCCCCAACTTCCAGGAGCCCATGCGGAGCAGATTTGTCAGCTGCAGCTCCCTCCTCCACACCAAACTTTGGCGTGCTAGTCTTCATGCCGACTGGCGCTTCGCCGCAGCCGGCAATATCGCTTCTGGGGCACGGTGGGGGGACCCGTTGCTCCGGGGACAGAAACACCCCGGATGTGCTCAGGTCCGCAGAACCCTGCGGGCCCGACGAAGATGCTGCTCCATCTCCCAACACGGAGAACCCACACATCTGGAGAGTCTTTTGCGCCGCAGGGGCAGAGCAGGTATCCCCGGAGGGCAGGTAACCCTGCTGCCGTTTCCTCCTACCCATAGCCACTTCCAGGAGGATCACCAAGGGCTCCAAAGACTCCGCAGGAATCAGACCTCCGACTGGGAGATAAACGCCGCCGCCATCTTGCCTCTCTCTCCTGAGTTGGATCTTTTACAATTTGTTTGTAGTGTAAGTCGGTCAAGGCATCTAGGAAGGAGTTTGATACTGATGGCAGTGTGGATGCAAGGTTGAGATATCCTAGGAGCCAGTTAGGTTTGTTGTGTTCAACAGGGTTGGTAACAAGATCAATTATGACTGAGAGATCATCAGCTGGAGCATTTGGGGCTCTGTAGATGAGGTTTATGTTGTTAGCACTATTGGAGATCGATAGTGTATTTATATGGTCTGTGGTCTTGGTAGAGACGGTGCGGTACTTTAGATCGGATCTTGCTATTATGCAAACTCCTCCTCCTTTTCTGTTTTCCCTGTTGCAGGTATAAATGGAGTAGTTGGGTGGAGTAAGTTGGTTCATTATGGCATTGTCGGTGTTTGAGAGCCATGTTTCTGTTATCAGAAGGATGTCTAGGTTAAGGTTTGATAATAGGTCAGTGATAGCAGGCCACTTGTTTTGGGCTGAGCGTGCGTTAATGAGAGCACATTTGAGGTCCTGTGAGATGGTTCTTAGATTAGGTCTTCTGGTGTTTGTTGTATCAAGAGGTACGTAGAGAAGGTAGGTATGTCTATTGTGATATGTATATTGTGGGTATTGCTGTTGGTTTTGATGGGGTTTCCTATTCCTGTATTGGGGTATAGGGATAGGATTAGAGTTGGATGTTAGGGCAAATGATGTGTGTAGGATACTAGAGAGGGCGGAAAGGAGGAGGAGGGTACGTGGGATGGGGGCCATGTTATGTAATGTAAGGATTCACAATTATTGTGAATGGGAGATTAGGATAAAATTTGTGGCTATGAGTGGTGGAGAGTGTAAGGGGTGAAGCTATAAATAAATGTCTAATTAAGGCACGTAGTAATACATTCAAGATACAGAATACAGAATTGTTGCTGACATCAATCTTATGCACAGTAACTTAAATTACAGATAAATTGCTGACAGTAATCCTGTTCATAGAAGCTCGAATTACAGTGGGTGAGGCTATAAATAAGTGTCTAAGGCACGTTGTAATACAATCAAGTTACAGAGTGGTTGCTGAAATTAATCTTATACACAGTAACTCAGGTTACAGAAAAATTGCTGACAGTAATCCTGTTCATAGGGAACCCAATTACAGAATGGTGCTGATGGTTATCAACGTTACCATATGGTGTTTAATAGGATATACTTTGTAGCAATGTATTATGGTTACAAAGAATGTTTATTATAATACTTCTAGTTATAAGGTGGAGGATAAAGAGGAGTATTTTGTGAAGAATCAAGTAGCAACTGGAGGTTATATCGGAGTTAATGTGTAGGAAAACACATTTGGGGACAAGGAATTGGTATGACAACAGATAATGAGGTAGATGTTGTTGTGGTGTTGGAGCAAAGCAGTTAACAGTTACAAAAGTGTTGGACTTCTAGTAATTGGTAGAGTCCGGGATGACTTACAGTTGTAGTAGTCTGCTCAGAAGTATCTTTGCTGTTGATCGGTTACAAGGTGTGAACAGTGTGTGCTGATTTGATGATGGGTCTGGTCTCCCTTGCGTTTTCTTTGGACATAGTTAGGTTTAGATAGTTTAGACAGTGCACGCCTAAGGGCCACGCCAAAGGGCCCTCTGGCGAGGCCCTCAGGCGTGGGCCTGCCAGGCACGGGCGTGCCCGATCGGCGCCGGTTTTAAATCTAGCCAAGAGCCCCGATTGGGCACAGCAGCAGGAAGGCGGTGTCAAGGTGAAGAGATGGCTCCGGCCCGCTCAATCCCTTCGGGGAGAGCTCTTCAGGAGGGCCGGAGTGTAGAGAGAGGCCGCGCGCCGGATCGGCGCTGGTTTTAAATCTAGCCAAGAGCCCCGATTGGGCACAGCAGCAGGAAGGCGGTGTCAAGGTGAAGAGATGGCTCCGGCCCGCTCAATCCCTTCGGGGAGAGCTCTTCAGGAGGGCCGGAGTGTAGAGAGAGGATGTAAATAGTTACCCTTGTTTCTATCCAAGTTCTGGTACCTGTTAATTGTAAACACAAACCAAATGGGTTGAAATGTGTATATAATTGGTTCCATGTAAACCGCCCTGATGGAAAATAGTGCGGTATATAAGAGAATGTAAATAAATAAATAAGGTGTGAATAAACAGGTAGATAAAGGTAAACTGTTTGATGTGGAGGCCAATTCCGAACAGGGAACGTCCGGCCCAGATTTGCACCCAATTCTGCACCTGTGGGAGCTAGACATTCCCGTGGGAGCAGAATCGGGCACTTGGATGGGATGGACATGCTGTGCCTTTCCTGCCTAACCATCCCCATGATCCTTCTTGAACCCCAGTGCCTGGAAATAGGAATAACAAGTGAGGTTATGAAATTTACAGATGATAAAAAATTATTAAAAGTTGTCTAAAACCCAAGAGGATTATTAAAAATTGCAAGAGGAGCTTGATAAATTCGAGGAATGGATGTCCAAATGGCAGATGAAATTTAATGTGGACAAGTGCAAAGTTAATCACCTAGGAAAGAATAACCCAAACTATGGTTATACGATACAAGTTACCACCTTAGAAAACACCACCAAGGAAAAAGATGTAGGCGTCATCATGGATAGTACGTTGAAACCCACCACTCAGTGCGCAGTGGCGGCCAAAAAAGTAAATAGAATACTAGGAATTATAAGGAAAGGAATGAAGAATAAAACCAAGGATATTATAATGCCTCTATCGTTCCATGGTGCAACTGCACCTTGAATATTATGTGCAGTTCTGGTCATCATATTTTAAAAAGGATATAGTGGAATTAGAAAAAGGACAGAGAAGAGCCGCCAAAATGGTAAAGGGGATGGAAGGATACCCTTTGAGGTGAGGCTTAAAAGGTTAGGGCTCTTTAAATGGAAAAGAGAAGACTGAGGGGGGATATGTTAGAGGTCCATAAATTAATGAATGGAGTGGAATGAGTAGAACCCTCTACAAAGTGCTGACCCTGACCTTCAAAACCTTGAACAATCAGACCCCCACAGCCATCAGCAAGATGATACACAGCGTGCCACACAACAGAAACAGAAGACCCACAATGCAAAACACCCTGGAGGTCCCAAAAGCAATAACGAAATGCACAAAAGCAACAACGAATAGGGCTTACACGATTTACGCACCTAGAGCTTGGAACGCCCTCCCCACTTATATCCGAAACATCACCCACCTAACACATTTCAGGAAGGCATTAAAGCATCACCTGTTCACTAGATACTACCCCGAAGCCAGCCTGAATAAACCAGCATGGTGCACCTCAGCCAATCACCCAACGCACGCGACTAATCAGACTCAGCATGAAAAAGGATAGTCAGCTCGGTCTCCCAACAGTACTCCCAGAAATAGATCTCATGCAACCAACGTAAATAAGATGTTCGATAGATCCTGTCTGAAAGTAGTTACCAGTGTAAATATGATGTAGATAGTGTCCCCCAGTTACTTCCAAGTTGTTCCCCCCGTTCATTGTAAATACAACGCAGGGTGCCTGCGTTGTATAGTTGATGTTAAATGTGAACCGCACTGATCTAAATAGCGCGGTATAGAAGAAATGGTAAATAAATAAATAAATGTATATTGGTTGTTTACAGCATCAAAAAGTAGAAAGACTAGAGAACATTCAAGGAAGCTACAATTTAACCACTTTAAGACTAATGAGAAAATATTTTGTTTACTCAATGTGTAATCAAACTTTAGAATTCGTTACTGGAGAATGTAACAAAAGCTGTTAGTGTAGCTGGGTTTAAAAAAGGTTTGGACAAGTTCCTGGAGGAAAGGTCCATAACCAGTATTAAAGAAATCCAGTGCTTACCCTGGGACTAGCATTGTGGAACCTATGTGCCTTTTGGGAACCTGCTAGGTACTTGTGACCTGGATTGGCCACTGTTGGAAACAGGATACTGGGCTTGATGGACCTTGGTCTGACCCAGTATGGCATTTCTTATGTTATTCTTTATAATGGTTTCTACCATTTTGCCCAGTACTGACATCACTCTCATCGGTCTGTAGTTTCCTGGATCATCCCTGGAACCCTTTATAAAAATTAGTATTAAATAGGCTATTCTCCAATCTTCGTGTACTACAGATGCTTTTAATGATAGATCACAGATTACTAATAGTAGGTCTGAAATCTCATATTTAAGTTCTTTCAACACCCTTGGATGTAAACCATCTGGTCCAGGTGATTTTACCCTTCTATTATCTAATGGTCTAACTGATACTCTCACAGTTTTTTTGCTATGAATGTACTTGAAAAACGTATTATTATGCATTTTTGTTTCCATGGCAAGCTTTTTTTTAAAATTCTCTTTGCCTGCCTTATCAATGCCTTGTATCTAACTTGCCAGTCCTTAGCTTCTTTCCTGTTTTCGTTATCTGACTCCTTTTTCCATTTCCTGAAAAATGTTTTTTGTTTTTTTTTGGCTACAATAGCTTCTCTATCCTCACCTTTAAACCACGCTGGCAGTTTTTTTGGCCTTCCTTCTACTTTTCTTAAAGTGTGGAATACATTTGCTCTAGGCTTCCAGTATAGCATTTTTAACACCCATGCTTGATGTAAATCTTTAACCTTTGCAGCTGCTCCTTTCTTTTTTTCTTAACTCATTTTATCATAGTCTCCCTTTTTAAAAGTTAAAAGGTAGTGCTGTGGATTTCCTTGCCATCCTTCTTCCATTTATTAAATCAAATACAATTATGCTATAGTAACTTAGTAAATTACAGCAGATAAAGACCAGTATGGTCCATCTAGACTGCCCAGCAATATGACAGGAGTAGGTGCACCCCTTCCCATGTCTTTTAGGGAGCAGGTGCACCTCTACCTATGTCTTTGCTTAGCGGTGCACCCACCAGGAGCAGGTGCACCCCTCCCCATGTCTTCACCCCTCCCCATATCTTTGTTTCTTTGTTTAGGGGTGAACCCACTGCTCCTCCCCCCATCGCTCCATGTAGGACACCCCTATTTGTTGAGAAATTAGATGGTTCAGTTTATTTTGATTTAATCTTGTTGCTGTAAAGTGATCCACAGTGTCTGTCCCAGGCCACTTTGAATTCTGTCACTGTGTTTGTCCCCCCCGGGAGGGCATTCCAAGCATCCACCATCCTTTCAGTAAAAAAGTATTTCCTGACATTGCCTTTCAATTTACCTCCTTGCAGCTTCATGTCATGCCCTCTAGTTTTACAGCTTCCCCGTCTCTGGAAGAGGTTTGTTTGTTCATTATTTCTCTTTAAGTATTTAAAGGTCTGAATCATATTTCCCCTATCCCTCCTCTCCTCCAAAGTGTACTTATTTTAGGTTTTCAAGTCTCTCCTCATAAGGCTTCTGACACAGGCTCCAAATCATTTTGGTCGCCTTCCTCTGAACAGCTTCCATTCTTTTGACATCCTTTGCAAGATATGGTCACCAAAACTGAACACAGTATTCCAAGTGAGGCCTCACCAGAGACTTCTACAGCTATGAATACTGTTGCCAAGTGGCCCCAACACCCTTATCTTTTGCACCACATCCTGTGTTCCACAAAGGACTAGGCCCAAAATAATGTCAGTTCATGAACCAGCTGCTCCAAGAAGCAATCATTATTTCATCTAGAAACTTTATCTCCCTAGCATATCCTGCTGTAACATTGACCCAGTCAATACCGGGGTAAATAAAATAGATACATAAAAAATAATGGGTGATTTCATTTAACGGGTTTTCTGTACTGCTATATCATTTAGTCACAGCAATTTACAGTGTAATGTTACCTGAAAAGAGTACATTAAACAGGAGAGATACAACTTCGATTGTACAGTAACATTCTGTATAAAACACATTTAACATTTGAGGTATGAAAGTATATTTGACAACATAGGATAAACCTTTGTGGGTTGGTGTTACGTAACCGTTCCAAAGTGTTCTGTGAAGAGAAGGTTTTTAATCGTTTCCTTAAGTCATGGATGTCACTAGTGAATTTTAGATATCTGTTGCATGTTGTTTGCTTGCTTCTTGTTTGGGTGTTTGGGATGACTAGTGAATGTTAGTTGGTTCTTCTGGATCACATTTCTGGGTCTTTTTGTATCAGGGTTTGTAGGGTATCTGCTGATGTACGGTGTAGGATCTTGGGTGTAATGTTGTCTTGTCATCTGCTGAGAGTCTTCCGTGTTAAACATCTACAGGAGCCTCAGGCAATTGAAGAGACTTGTGCTGCTTGCTTGCCGTTTACCCGACTTTCTTCTGATCAACTTTTTCCTTTTTCCATCTGTTTTTGTCTGGGCTGGAGGCTTCTGCTTTAGGGGAGCTGTATGATTGATAATTTTTTCCACTTAGTTCTTATATTAATTCTTCTGCTTCCCCCTCCATCTCTTCTGTTCTCCACATTATTTTTTATTTTATTTTCTTTCCTTCTTCCCTCATAACCCCCTCCTTATTACCCTCTCTCTTCTCTTCTTATCGCTTCCCCAATCTTCTTCCTCCTTTTCCTCAGCTGTTAGAAACATAAAAAAATGACGACAGAAAATGACCACATGGCCTATCTAGTCTGTCCTTCCATATCAACCACTACAACAGTCCCTTTTTTCCTTTAGAGATACTCTATGTTTGTCCCATGCTTTTTTATTTATTTATTTATTTATTTAGCAAGCTTTTCTATACCGCTCTTTCCAAGGATCAAGTGCGGTTTACAGGGAACAGTGAATTACAAGGTATATAATACTATACCAGGTCATTTTACATAAAACAAGTGTAACTTTTTACAGGTAACAATATAACTAGAGTATATTGTGGTCTTGGGCAAGCCACTTAACCCTCCATTGCCCATGTTCCCTGTAAGTATTAGTGTATGTGTCTCATATCCCCACGTGTTAAATGTATCCCCCACTTGTGTTGTGACCGCTTTGATTGAAGGATAAGGCGGTATACAAAACTGTCTAAATAAATAAATATTACAATAATAGGTTACATTCAATGAGTTGTAATCTAACAGGTAACAGTATAATTATAAATTTAAGAAAACAGATTCCATTCAAAGGGTGTAACTGGGATAACTTTTTACAAGATATTTACATTGCTAGGATATGTTAAGAGACAAACAGTCAGGGCGAAGATATTTGTTTGAGACAGGCCAGATTATAGGTTAAACCTGTGTTTCATAAATTTTTATCCTGTGTCTCTTTGCATGTCTAGGTCAGATTGTGTATTATAGTGTGTAGTGAATAGGTATGTTTTTAATTTTTTACAAAATTCCTTAATGTCGGTCAGTTGCCGCATGTCATCTGGAAGATCATTCCAGAGGTTGGGGTCAGTGTGAGAAAAAGCTCTGTTATTGGTTAGTTTTTTAGCTTTTGTATACTCTTTTGGGGTTGCTAATTTGAATGTGTTTCTGCTTGTTTGTGAACGTTTTGTTGTTTCTATGTGAATTAAGTTGTTTAGGGCATTTGGTGTCAGGTTGTTCACTATTTTGAAGGTCGTCACTAGTATTTTGTATTTTATTCTGCAGTGAATTGGAAGCCAATGTAGCTTAGCTAGGATAGGGGTAATATGTTCAATTGATTTGACATTTAATATAATCCTGGCTGCTACATTTTGTGTTAGTTGAATCTTTTTAAGGTTTTGTTTCGTGATCCCTTGAAGGATTGTGTTTGCAAAATCAAAGTGGGGTGTTATTATTGCTTGGATTATAGAAATGAAATCTTGCAGGTAAATCAAAGGGCGTATTTGTTTTAATGTCTTAAGTTTAAAATGTATGTTCTTTGTTAAGTTTTTGATGTGGGAATCCTTGCTGAGCTTACTGTCAAGGATCACGCCTAGGTATTTTACTTCATTCTTCGTTTTAATCTCATGGTTGTTTAGCATAATGGAGTTTGGGGGTGTGTAGGATTGATTTCTGGTGACATATAGGACATCTGTTTTTGTGAAATTAATGTGAAGGTTATGAGCGTTGAGCCATGTAGTCAGATCATTAAAGCATTCTATTATTAATTGCATAGGTGGGTTTGGGATAGTGAAAGGGAGGTAAAACATTATATCATCAGCGTATATATGATAATGTATACCATGGCGTTTAAAGATATTACAGATTGGTTGTAGGTAAATATTGAACAGCAGTGCTGATAGTGCGGATCCTTGTGGTAGACCCTGTTCTTGTTTGAAGGGGTCCGAAGTTTGGTTATTGATTCTCACTGTTTGAGTCCTGTTTGAGAGGTATGATTTAAACCATTTGAATACTGTGGATGTTATACCTATTTGTTGGAGTCTATTTAACATAGCTGTGTGATTGACACTGTCAAACGCTGCAGAGATGTCTAAAAAAATTAGTATAAATGCTTGTTTGGTGTTATCTATTCCTCTTATTAGCGTGTCAAATAGGACCGTTAGGAGGGTTTCAACTCCATGATATGGTCTAAATCCATACTGTTGATCGTCTAGGGGGGTTGAGGTGTCAACGAAATCTTGTAGCTGAGTTAGGATTACTTAGTTAGGATTTTTGAATTCAGATACTGTCCTCATCTCTACTACCTCCACTGGGAGACTATTCCACGGATCCACCACTCTTTCCGTAAAGAAATATTTCCGCATATCACTCCTGAATCTGTCCCTCTTCACCACCCTCATCACATGTCTCCTTGTAGCAGAACTTACTTTCAATTGAAAGAGGCTCTCTCCCTGTGCATTTATGCCATGGAGGTATTTAAATGTCTCAATCATATCACCTCTATCCTGCCTTTCCTCTAAGGTGTACATATTAAGATCGTTAAGTCTTATAATGTTTTATAATGAAGACCACTAATCATTTTAGTAGCCACCCTCTGCACTGACTCCATCCTGTTCACATCCTTTTGAAGGTGCGGTCTCCAAAATTGCACACCATACTCCAAATGAGGTCGCACCAAAGACTTATACAGAGGCATTATCACCTCCTTTTTTCTGCTAGCCATTCCTCTCCGTATGCATCCAAGCATCCTTCTAGCTTTTGCCGTTGCCTTTTCTACCTGTTTAGCTACTTTAAGATCATCAGACACAACCACTCCTAGGTCCCGCTCTTCTTTAGTGGACAAAAGTACTTCATCCCCTATACTATATTGCTCCCTTGGATTGCTGCAGCCCAAATGCATGACCCTGCATTTTTTAACATTAAATCCCAGCTGTCATTTTTCAAGGTTAGCTAGACCCCTCCTCATGTTATCTATACCTTTCTGGGTGTCCACTCTATTGCAGATTTTGGTCTCATCACCCTTTTCTTTCTCTCATTCATCCCTCTTCCTCCTCTCTTAAAATACCTCATCCTTATTTCTGCCGTTCCATCTCCTCTTGGCCTCACACTCTTCTCCTCCTATTCCTCCTCCCTTCTGGTGACATTAATCCTAAACCTGCCCTCCCTAGACTATTCTCTCACTCCCATTTCTCTCTCTACCATTCTAATCTCATCTCTATTCCTCTCCCCTCTCCCTTGATCTTGTGCATTAAGGAATGCACATTCCATTTCTAATAAATTCCCTTTTCATTTCTAATTCCTTTGGTCTTCTAGCTCTTACTGAAACCTGGCTCCTGCCAGATGACACTGCTTCAGTTGCTGCCTTCTGTCACCGTGGATACCAATTTTCTCACACTCCTCATGCCAATTGCCATGGTGGTGGTGTTGGGTTTCTGCTTTCTCCTTCCTGCCAACTCCAACCCCTCCTTCTCGCTCTGTCTCACTCCTTTTCCTCCTTTTAAGTCCATTCCATCTGCTTTTTTAATCCATTACCTCTCCGGATAACTACTATTTATAGACCCACCGCTAAGTCCATCTCTATCTTTCTCACTGGCTTTGACTCCTGGCTAAATGTGTGTGTTCAATGTGTCTACCTTCTTTTTGCACCTTTGTGTGTATTTGTACTTTGAATGTAATAATTTATTGTATTTAACTAGGCTTCTGTACTTTTTTTCTACCAGTCAAAGTGGTGTACATTCAGGTACTGTATCAATATATATTGTTTCCTTGTCCCCCAAGGGCTCACAATCTATGTTTTTGTACCTGAGGCAACAGAGGGTTAAGTGGCTTGCCCAAGGCCACAAGGAGCACTTGTGGGACTAGAAAGCCAGTCCTTCTGGCCCAAGATTGCTGTCCTATAGCATAATTCAAGCCCCTGGCCCTCTGGCTTGAGATAACTTGCCTCAACCACTTGGCCACTCATCCCTCCTTGAGGTGGTCTGACCAAGGTACTGGTGTGGCTGTTGGTTATACTATGATGTTGTGGTTCCTCATGTGGTTAGGGATGAAGCTGAGGTCCAGGGTCTTTTCCTTCTTGTGTGCTGGAGTTTTGATCAATTGTACATATTATAGTGCTTCCATGGCGTTTAGGAAGGAGTTGGCTTCTTTGGAGGATGTTGTGAGGAATTTATGTGATGTAGTATATGTGCAAACTGTTTCCAGTACGGCTGATAGTTCATCTGCTGTGGTGTCTGAGGCTCTGTAAGTTGGGCAGATGGTGAGGTGTTTGTAATGGTTATGATATTTTTGTCTTTATCTTTATTTACGGATTTAATATACCGCTCTTTACCGGTGGCATCAGAGCGGTGTACAATAAAAAATACAAGCTGCAGAAACAGGAAAGGAACGCCATTGTATAAAGAACAGGACAGGAAGAGAAAGGAAAGGCTATAGGTAGTACATCAGAAGAGGAATAAAATCAGGTAACAATACATACAGTTGGTACTATCGTGGGGGAGGGGAAAGGGAGACAGGTGGGGGAGGGAGACCAAAAGCAGTGCAGAAGAGGTGAGTCTTCAGCCTGGATTTAAAAGTCTTGTATGAGGGTTCCAGGCGGAGGGCGGTGGGGAGCGAGTTCCAAAGTCTCGGACCCAGAAAGAAAAAGGCTGAGGAGCGGGTAGACTCGAGATGGGCCTGTGAGGGTGAGGGGAGGGACATGCGATTCAGGTGAACTGACCTGAGGGAACGGTGTGATGAGTGTAGATGAATGAGACCAGCAAGATAGAGGGGAACCCCGGTGTGGATAGTCCTGTGTACATAGATAAGAATTTTGAACTGAATGCAGTAAGGAAGGGGAAGCCAGTGTAGGTGGATCAGAATAGGGGTGATATGGTCAAAACGAGATGCATGGGTAAGGAGACGTGCGGCAGCGTGATGGATTAGTTGTAATCTACGCAGTTGGGTTTGGGGGAGGCCGGCTAGAACTACATTACAATAATCTAGACGGGAAACAATCAGGGATAGTATCAGGGTAGATAGGGAGGAAGCTGATATGAAGGGACGGATGGCACGGAGTTGACACAGAGTGAGGAAAGAGCGCTGCACAACGGAAGAGATATGGTCTTTGAAGGAGAGGGCTGAATCCAGGGTGACTCCAAGGTATCGCAAGGATGAGACTACTGGTAGAGGGGTACTGGACAGGACGGGGGCAGAGGAGGGGATCGGGGCACCAGAGGTAAACCAAATAGCAAAAGATTTAGAGGAGTTTATATGCAGCAGGTGGGAAGAAAACCAGGCAGAGACTGAGGACAGGCAGGAGTTGAGGGGAGCAAGATCCGGAGCGGCAGGGTCTGTATGGTGAAGGAGAATGATATCATCGGCGTAATAGTGGGCGGAGATACTATGTTGCTGGACGAGGAGAGCAAGGGGGGCCAGAAAGATGTTAAACAGAAGGGGGGCAAGAACAGAGCCCTGAGGAACACCACAGGGAAGGGCAGTGGGAGGGGAGGAGGAGGAGCCTGTGGAGACGGAAAAGGTGCGGTGGGAGAGAAATGAGTGAAACCAGGAAAGGACAGAACCGGAAAGCCCAATGTCATGTAATCGAGACAGGAGGAGGTAATGATCTACAAGATCAAATGCGGCAGATAGATCCAGAGAAACAGCGATAGTGATGGAACCGTGGTCATGTGTGGTGTGGACTTCATTAAGGAAAGAAAGCAGAATGGATTCTGTGCTATGATTAGGACGGAAACCTGACTGATGGGGGTGAAGTGACAGGGTGGCCTCCAGGTGAGAAGAGAGCTGTGCGTAAACCAGTTTCTCGAGGAGTTTGGAAAGGAAAGGGAGATTTGAGATCGGGCGCCAATTTGCCAGGGAGGATGGGTCAAGAGAGGCCTTTTTCAGAATGGGACGGATGATGGCATGCTTCCAGATGGTGGGGAAGGAACCAGAGGATAGACTAGTGTTGAGGATGGAGAGTAAAAAGGGAGAGAGATTGCTGCTTCTATGTTATATGAGGAGTCTGTATTGAATTTCAGGTAGTATTTTTGCTAGTATCAGTACCCCTCTGCCCCTCTTAGTTGTTCTTGAGCAGTTGTAAGCAGTGTGGGTTGGGGTGATAAGTTGGTTCAGGATGACGTTGTCCACGTCTGTTAGCCAAGATTCAGCCCCACACATTATGTTAGGCCTTCCTAACAGGGGCTCTACAGATCAACCAACAGTAAGGATTTGAGGGTTTATTTTATTATATTAAATTGCTAGCTCTCTGACTGGGAGCTCTTAAAAAGGATATATTTTTAAAGCAAGGTTACTTTCTTTTTGGTGCTTTAGTGGAACTTTCCTTGAGCACAGAAGGTTGCTGAACTCTAGTAACCTCCTCAGCTTTGGGAACTGCTAACACCTAATCAGGAGTTAGTTCCCTCCTTACCCACCCCGATTCCCACCCACCCCTAGTGAGCAGTCTTGCTTTATAGGGCACCTCCCCATTTAACAAAGCACAGAGAATTGGACCAGCACATTTTGAATAGAATTAAAGAGATTTTACTGCTTTTTCTCTGAAAGGACAGCTGGGAAACCGGCTGGTACTTGGTAGATCTTTTTTGCTTTAACAGATACCTAAGCTCCACGAACAGGACACTGGCTGGGAAAAATCGTATCGCTAAAGCTGTTGCCCCCGTTACAGCTTCTGCCTCGGTCCAGACAGAGGTCCTAATGCTAGTTGAAGGACCGGTTCCATGTGCAGGGTGCCTGCATGCTGAAGCTCTGAGGAAACAAGTGGAGGAACTCAGAGAGGAGATGGTGAGGCTGTGGAGCATTCAAGACAGTGAGAAGTACATAGATGAGATGCTTCTTGCAGCAACCAAGCTCTCCAGCAGAGGAGAAGATGGGTGTCAACAGAATGTCAATGGTTGGACACAAGTCACCAGGGCCTGCAAAATCACCAATCCAACTTCTCCAGCCCTTGAATTGAAGAACCATTATGCAGCTCTGGAAGTGGAGGAGGTGAGAGCATCCCTGGAAAGGGAAGAACCAGAGCTCAAGTACCCCAAAGTTGCAGAATCTGTGACCAGAAGGGGTAGTGGTGGTTGGAGTCTCTCTTCTGAGGGGTAGAGAGGCGTCTATCTGCCAACCAGACTTGATGTATAGAGTGGTATGCTGTCTTCCTGGTGCCAAAATCCAAGATGTTACGGAGAGTTTGCCGAGACTCATCAAGCCCACTGACTATTACCCAATGTTGCTGATCCATGTCGGAACAAATGATACTGCCAGGTATACCTCGGAACGTATCAAAAGTGACTTCATGGCTCTGGGACAGAGGGTGAAGCAGTTAGGTGCACAGGTGGTG
The DNA here is from genome assembly GCA_033557465.1 of Ichthyophis bannanicus. Lineage (NCBI taxonomy): Eukaryota > Metazoa > Chordata > Amphibia > Gymnophiona > Ichthyophiidae > Ichthyophis > Ichthyophis bannanicus. Next base: position 163,542,253 of record CM066045.1, read on the forward strand.
TTCTTTTCAATCCTCCCTGTTGAGGGTAAAGGCCAAGGCAGAGAGGCTCGCATCCTGAAGATGAATGCATGGCTACATGGATGGTGTCATCGAGAGCATTGTGGTTTCCTAGACCATGGGATGCTGTTCCAAGGGTTGCAGAGCAGAGATGGCATCCATCTGTCCAAGAAAGGTCAACGCGTCTTCAGTAGTAGACTGGCTAATCTACTGAAGAAGGCTTTAAACTAGATTTGTTGGGGATGGGTGAAGAAAGCCCCCAGGTAGGTGATACCCATTTCTATAAAGGTATTTAATGTAACAGGGGTAACATATGGAAAGCAGTGTGTATAAATGCCCGTAGCATGGGAAATAAGATCCCTGATGTTGAAGCTTTGGTGGGAGTGGCTGACTTGGATTTTGTGGCAGTTACAGAAACGTGGTTCACAGAAAACCATGATTGGGATGTAACTATACCTGGCTAAACTTTATTCACAAAGGACAGCGTAGGAAGAAGGGGAGGAGGAATGGCACTATATGTAAAAACTACTATTAAAGCTTTGGAATTACAGAGCTTAAAAGGGAGAAAGGAGGCATTGTGGGTTAAACTAGAAAAAGGGAAAGAGAAATCTATTTGCATTGGTGTGATATACAGACCTCCCTCACAAGAAGAAGAGGTGGACAGAGAGTTAATTGAAGACATACACAGCATTGCTAGGAAAGGGGAAGTGCTACTGATAGGAGATTTTAATATGCCAGATGTTGATTAGCACATTCCTGCTGCAGTATCATCTAGAAGTAAGGAGATCCTGGATTCTCTACAGGGAGAACTATTCAGGCAATTGGTAACAGACCCCACACGTGAAGGGGCCATACTGGACTTGGTGCTTACCAATGGTGAAAGTGTTTCTGATGTTGTAGTGGGAGATCATTTTGCATCCAATGATCACCAGATGATGTGGTTCAGTATTAGGACTAGGGCTGTTAGAATCCATTCAAAGGTGAGGATCTTAGACTTTAGGAAGACTAACTTTGCGAAGATGAGCCAATACCTCAGGGAGTCGTTAGGGGGATGGGAACAGCTGGGGGATGCTGAAAAACAGTGGACAAAACTGAAAGGGGATATTTTAAGGGCAACCAACCTTTTTGTTAAAATGGTAAATAAAGGTAAAAGGAAAAGGAGACCGCTATGGTTTTCAAAAGAAGTAGCTGAAAAAGTGAAGAAAAAGAGGGAGGCCTTCATGAAATACCAGAGATCACAGAGAGAGGAAGACAGGCATCTGTATTTGGAAAAACTTAAGAGAAGCTAGCAAAGTAGTCAAGAAGGCAAAGATTCAAAAGGAGGAGGAAATAGCCAATGCAATAAAATGGGGGGATAAGACATTTTTTCAGATATATTAGTGAGAAGAGGAAGGGCAAAAGTGGTATTGTCAGACTCAAGGGTGCAGGGGAGGAATATGTAGAAGCTGATAAGGATAAAGCAGAATTGCTTAACAAATATTTTTGTTCTGTGTTCACAGAAAATAAGACCCAGATACACATGCACACAGGTGGACATTCAGACCTTTACACTTCATTCTCTGCACACATCCAACAAACAGCTAAATTCTGCCTCTTCTTTCTCTGTAACACTGGCAAAATTTGTCCCTTCCTTTCTACACACACACTACTAAGACATTTATCCACTCTTTAGTTACCTCCCAACTATTGCGACCCCCTCCTTTTGGGTCTCCCTCACCCCTTTGGAGTTGTGGTGATGAGGAACTGTTGAGGACTTTGAAGGTTGTGAAGATGGTTTCAAATTTAATGTGTTTCTTTTTTGGAAGCCAATGCAGTTGTTTGAGAAGAGGTGTAATGTGTTCTGTGGCTTTATTTACGTTGGGTAGGATTCATGCAGCAGTGTTGAGTGAAAGCTGGAGAGGGTGGATGGTTGAATTTGGTATGCCTTGAAAGATAATATTCCAGTATGTGGGAATAGTGCCACCTGGATTATTTTAGAATAAGACATGGACATGAAGCAATGAAAAGAGTTAAGAACATAAGATATGCCATACTGGGTCAGACCAAGGTTCATCAAGCCCAGTATCCTGTTTCCAACAGTGGCCAATCTAGGTCATACGTACCTAGCAGTTACCCCAAAAGACACAGGTTCCATAATGCTTGTATTGGGTCAAGCAGTGATATCATGGGTCCTTTTTTAATAATGGTTTATGGACCTTTCCTCCAGGAACTTGTCCAAAATGTTTTTAAACCCAGCTACACTAACAGCCTTTACTACATCCTCCGGTAACAAGTCCAGAGTTTGAGTACACGTTGAGTGAAAAAATATTTTCTTTTATTAGTCTTAAATAGTTTACCCTATAGTTTCATTGCATATCCCCTAAGGCTTTCTTTCAATTGAAAAATGTTCTCCTCCTGTGTGTTTATGCCATGGAGGTATTTAAACATCTCTTTCATATATCCTCTCTCCTGTCTTTCTTCCAAAATATACATAGTAAGATCTTTAAATCTGTCCCCATATGTTTTTTGATGAAGCCGACTGATTATTTTGGTAACCACCCTCTGCACCGATTCCATCCTGTTTATATCATTTTGAAGGTGTAGTCTCCAGATTTGCACACAATAATCTAAATTAGGTCTCACCAAAGACTTATATAGAGGCACTATCACCTCCTTTTTCCTGCTGGCCATTCTTCTCACTATGCACCCAATCATTCTTCTGGCTTTTGCTGTCGCCTTTTCTACCTGTTTGTTTTTGATGATCTTAACAAGACCAATCACCCTTTAGTCCCGCCCTTTTTCCATGGACAGAAGTACTTCACCCCTTATACTGTACTACTTCCTTGGATTTTTGCAGTCCAAATGCATGACCATGCATTTTTTTGTCTTAAATCTTGGTTGCCAAATTCTTGACCATTCTTCAAGCTTCACTAGATCCCTCCTCATATTATCTACTTGGCAGTCCTTTCACAATATTACTTGAAAAACATTAAAAAGAATTGGACAAAGGACAGATCCCTGCTGTCCAGTCTGTCACTTCTGACCCAGCCAGTCTCTTTAGGGTCCATCCCGAGGGCACTCAATTTATTTATAAGTCACCCATGAGGAACAGTGTCAAAGGTTTTACTGAAATGTAAGTACACCACATCTATAGCTCTCCCTCGATCTAACCCTTGGGTAAGCTAGTCAAAGAAAATTGATGAGAATTGTCTGATAAGACCTGCCTCTAGTAAAACCATGCTAACTCAGAGCTAATTCCCCTCCAATCCCTTGACTCTTCCCTCTCCCTGCTTCCCCTTTCTTCCCTCCTCTAACCTCGCCGTTTCCCTTATGCTCCTCCCCCTCACTCCTCCCCTCTCCACCCCTTCCTTTGTGCTCTGCCCCTTCCTTCTTTTGTCATCTCTAAACATACCCCTTCATTTATGTTCTGCCCCTTCCATTCCACCCCACTCCCTCCACTTCCCTTCTCTGATGCCCAGCCCATCTTCACCAGTGGGATTTGGGGACTCCCTCCTGCTCGTCCTCTGCTGCCTCCTGCTGGCAGGACCTGGGGACTCCCGCCGGCTTTTTCCCTGCCTCCTATGCATCTTTATTGGCATACAGACAGGTAGACAGATGGAAGGGCACTATTTATTATCGATCTTGCACAACGGGTGGCTAGCTTGTATGCACACTTTTTTGACATATCTCTGTGACATTTATACCTTTGTCAAATCAACAAGCCCCTACCCACAGTATCTTATTGGCTAACTAATACAGTGTTATTGACCTATCTATTGTGCTCAGGCAGCACACGTGGGTTTCAGTAGCCTCATCCCCTCTAGTTATTCTTTTACTTTATTTAACAAAGCAGCTCAAGCCAGCAACCTTATCCCGATCCTACCTAGACATAGCATACACTCACACCTCTTCTTTTAAATCAGTTACTATTCATTTCCTCACTCCTCATGGATACTCACGTAAATAGTTCTCGCTGCAAGTTAAAATGCCAATAGCTTATAATACGTCACACTCCTCAGGTATCTCAATGCCATACACATGTAGATAGTTTTTTGATGATAGTTAAATGTAATTTTGCTGTTATTATATCAGCACATTTTTGCCACCTGTTTCATTATATGTTGCCTTTAGTTAAACTACCTAAATTGTTCATTGTAAAATAATAATAACGCTCCTTATTATTGTTTGTTTATATGTAAACCGCCTCTGATCTCTGGTATAGAATAATGTATAAATAAATAAATAAACAAACATATTCTCTTACATGACAGACCATATGCAAGAATGCAGTTTACCGTGTTCTTCTGACATCTTTTATCCCCTTTATGGTAGTACATACTGATATTAGTCCTTATCTTTCTTTTGCATGTTCAGGTGGTCTATAGTTTATTTACATTTGTGCTTGCTCCATAACACCTGTGCATTGCAAAAGGTCAACAGAGCAAGGATCCCAGTCTTTTATTTACCATAGCTTCATTACTGTATATTACTCAAAACAGCCCTGAGCTCTGCAAAAACTATTTTTTCTGTCTTGCATACATTTCCTACTGAGGGCTCTTGTCTCTTACAATATGGCAACTAAAAGAAGCAGCTTTTTTATAAGTAGTATAATAGACACACTTTAATCCTCTATGTGTTATATGGAGGCAGCTCCTTGACTTTTTAACAATTTTTGGCTCTCATGATCCACACAGTATGCCTTCTGGCTTTGGGTTTCTGTTCTTTCTGTCAGTCCTTATCATAAAGGACCACAAAAATAAGGAGGGAGGGGGAGAAAAGAGTATGTACTTAGTGGCTCTTAGGCTCTGCTATCTCTAGATGCAGAACAATGGAGTGAGATAAGAATCTGCATGAAATGACGGGCATTTATCCCAGGCAGTTTTTGCAGAACACTTTTAGAAGCCTCTATAATAATTTTCTGATCATTCTGTAAAAATAACAATTTACATTCTTCTAGCAGCTCTCTTTTGTGTTTTAAATTTAAACTGAAACTCTTTGCTGCTACTAGGCCCCGACTGATTTAACAAATACACTTGGTTCACAGATTAATCAGCTTTAATCTAAAGAATTCCTTTTACCCAAGATTTAGAAAAAATCCCAGAAGTAATACTTACAATTGCAGATCTCTCTCCAGAAGTAGCAGTCCCCTTTTCTAGGTGTTGAAGGGGGCATATAGCATTAGGTCATTGGCGTATAAGTGGTAATTTATGTTGTGGCTCTGAATAAGTTTGCAAAGTGGTTGTATGTACAGGGAGGAATCTTGGGGTATGTCACTTAGATGTTTAATCAGTTTGGAAGTTTTGTCCCTCATGTTAAATTGCTGCATGCATGCTGTCAAGTAAAACTGGAACCAGGAGAGGGGGGTACTGTTTATTCCCATTTCTGTCAGCCGATCTTCAGGGTTGCGGACCACCCATTGCCCACCCTCGCTCTGCCTCAGCGACGCCCCTTCACACCCACATCTAAGCCTCCCTGTAAAACACGTTGTTGGTATGGAAGAGGTTTTGCCAGGGCCGGCAGGGGAGCGAATAGCAGGGACTGATGTTCCCGCTATTCACAGGACAGAATGACCCCCAGAGTGTTTACGAGTGAGGTGAGCAGTGTTTGCACATTGTATTTTGATCTAAACTCATGTTGTTGCATGTCCAAGGGGACGGAAGTGTTATGAAGTCCTGTAGCTGTAATTATACTGTCTTTTCTATTATTTTCGCTAAATTTGGAAGTATCTTTGCATTGTATAGATACTGTTCTGGACATATGATGTGTTCCCAGATGGATGACAACATCAGTTTTAAACACCCTACTTTCTTTTGGGACTTCCCTAGCAAGCTGGTTCTTATTCTTACTGGCTGAAGACTCTGGAAGGCATTTTCTTACCTTCTGACCCTGGAACGGAGTTCCTGAAATTAATTCCTCTGATAATGGAATCACCTAGTATTAGCAGTTTTCTGTTTTGAAATACCTTAACAACACCTGGGACATTTCTCTCACACTGTATGTCAATACAAAGGCTGTGTTGCTCATCAAGCGGCTAGCCTTGCGGAATTCTGTGGGGACTATGAGGGTGTTGAGAGTTGGGGTATGATGGAGCTATATTCTTTAGAAGTTTGGATGTGATCATGAGTAACTTGTATTTTATACAGCTATAAATTGCCAGCAAGTGTAATTCATATAATATGGGTGTGAAATATTAAGTTCTATTAACTTTCCAAATAATTCTGGCAGCCACATGTTAGGCCATCTCTAACTGGCTTATTGCCTGTTCGGAGAGGCCCTGGAAAATGTTGCTGCAATAATCAAAGTGTGGGGTGATCATTGCCTGAACGACAGAACGAAAGTCATAGCTTGATAGCAGTGGTCTCAATTAATGAATCATCATTAGTTTTTAATAGATCTTACCAGAGGTTAATTTTATATGGGTGATCATGCTAAGGGATTGATCTAGAGTAATGCCTAGGAATTTCACCTCGTTCTTTTCCTGTAAAGCAGCTTCTTTTAAGTGTAAAGTTGAAGGAGGTTTAAAGTCATGGTTCCTGGTTACCTATAATCTATCAGTTTTCTAGAAATTAATCAGCAGATTATGGGAGTTCAGCCATATTGGCAATTCACTGGAAGAGCCTACAGATTGGCTGGAGATGAATGTTAAATAAAAGGGCTGATAGAGATGATCATTGACGTAAGCCCCTCTCTTTGTCTATTATGGTTTAGATGTCTGTAAACTGATGTCAACTTTCTTGTCTAAGGCCACCTCAGTTTCCATTAATGGATAATCCTTTTTTACCAAGGCAGAGAAGGTATTCTGCAAGGGTATCTCGAGGTGGAGTTGGTGTCTCCGTGTAATGCATCATAATCGGCCAGAACCAGTGTCATCCATTTATTCTTGCATTGCTGGATTTTTTGAGGGAGTTGCATGGATTGTTTGCAAAATGTATCATAGGGGAGGTCTGTTTCATTGCAGCTAAATCTTCCCTCAATTGAATCAATTCTTTTTTCCATAGTAGATAGTGTAAAATGGATAGGACAAGCTCAAAGGCTCCAAATAGTTTTCATGAGGCTTAAAGCACCACAGCTATTGCACCCATTAAAAATAACTTTGATTAGTGTGTGTGGAGAAGTTGGTAGATGAAAAAGCAACAGAGATGTGGTTTCCACTAAAGTTAGGACAAACGACTGTGTGTCTTGGGGTGACTAAGGGGTATGTTTACTAAACCCCGCACAATTGCGCACCGCACAATAGCGCACGGCAATGACGCACTTAAGTGCTTTTAAGTGGCCCGCACACGTGCACATCACACTAACGGGCCCCTGCACACTTGCGCGCTGCACTAACGGGCCCGCACAAGTACGCGGCCCGCAAATGTCCGATAGAGGCGTGGAAAGGCTTACGGAGGGCGGAGGAAGGCTCCCGAGGGGCGGAGAGATGGGGTTAATGGGCGGGGAAGGGGAGGGGAGAGACTCCCCGCACATTATCGGGGCCGAATTTACAAGTTAAAAATAGTGCAAGTGAAACACTCGCGGTAGAGGGCATTTAAAGGGAAGAGAAACCATTTCCGTCAGCAATGTACAGCAAAATCGGGGAAACCTACAAAACGTGAGCAGTGTGATACATGTGCACAGAACAAAAGTGCAAATAAAAAGCGAAAATGACCACAACAATAATTCTAAAAATTATAAGTCAGCTGGGGAACAGTGCTAGCAATGGGCAAAAATAAAAAACACACCCAGGAAAGCTCCAAAAAAAAAGAATGATTTTTGGAAGGGTCTACGGAGCGGAGACCCTTCCAAAGATCATTTCCTTTTTTTGGTGCTTTCCTGGGAGTTTCTTTATGTTTGCCCATTAATATCACTGTTGCCCAGCTTGGGTATATTTTCTCCCCCTTTTTTCACGGTCATTTGCGGGGTTTATTTGCATTTTTGTCTCCAGACAAGGTGAATGAGCCCAATGTGCAGAGCAGGGTTACCGACTCTTTCGGTCAGGTTTCCTATCTCCAGGGACTGCACTGTCTCTGTGGCCACAGTGTGGTGCAGCGGACAGAGCCAGTACCTCTACAACCAGAGAGTCACAGGTTCAAATTCCAGCTGGGGCTCCTGCTAACCCAGTCCCCATATTTTACCCACCACTAAACAGAGATAGTAAAGACACTCCTATATTGCAGAGAACATAAGCGTGTTTCAAACACCCATATTTTACCCTACACCGCACACACACCATAACAATGGGCATTACCGACTGCCGAGTCCCCCAAATGCAGTCCTGGAGTGCCACAACTCAATCAGGTCATATGCTTTTACCAAGATAAGGACATGTCAGCATGTTGGTGGAGGGGTACAGGTGGTGGAGGGGGTAGTGGCTGCTAGCCAAAGCAGACAGTGGGCTAGCCATGTGCAGACTCGCACGTCCACTGCAACAGACAGGCCCTGTCGGATGTACAGTGTCATGGCGCAAGGCAAATAGTGCCGGTAGAAACAGGGAGAAATGTGCAGGGCAGTTTTAAAAGGAACAGCTCAGAGCACATGGCTAGGGGTTGCTATAGGCAACCAACCAAAACAATAGCACGGGGTGTAGGTAAACGCTCCAGAGAAGCATTACCTCGTGGCTCATTAGAGGAGCAGAAGCAGCTGCAGGGGTTTGAGCTGATGAGGGACTCAAAGTGTGGCGCACTTAAAATAGAGTCAGCTTTGAGCAAAGGCAGAACTCACCGGGGAACTGAGAGAACTCACCGGGGAACTGAGAGAACTCACCGTGGATCTGAGAGAATTCACAGGGGAACTACCAGGAAATACGGGAAAGGAAAGAGCAGAACATATATGAACCAGGACACCTACCTGAGTGCCTCAGAAGGGGATTCCAGCAGCACCTCAGACGAGTTTGCATATGAAGGAACATCCGAGGTTAGTGCTAGGAAGTTGGTCTGCACTGAACCAGAGTCCGGTTGGGGACGGAGAGGGATTCCTGTCAGCAAACGAGGAGAGGCTGTGAGGGGGACTTCCCACGAGAGCAGGTACCTGGGGAGTAGAAGCTCTTATCCCAAGGAGATTCCTGGGCTCCAAGAAACCCGGCCTGAGAAGGGAAGAGAAAGGCTTTCGAGAGAGAAAGACTTGTTTCAGTTTCCCAGCCACAAACGTTCGGGCAGAGGTAAGCCTGAAGAAAGGCCAATTCCCTGGAATAGAGGGGCACTTGATTTTACACCCACTGGTTCTGAGGTGTATGGCCCTCTAGAGGGAAAATCCACAGTGCTTGGTAACCTTCCATTCCACTACAATAGAGAGGAGAAGAGAAGCCCGGGCCAGAAAGAGGAGGGATTACAGAGTACCAGAGAGAGTTACAGGCCCATTGAGAATAATTGCAGGGAAGCTCATGAGGCCATGGACTGCAGTTTTTGTGAGGACAACTCAGAAGATTTTCAGATGGACTGTGCTCTTGTGCTCTCAGATAATGTAACCTCTATTTGTTAAAGCATACAAGAAGTGTGAAAGGGGAAATCTGATTAAGGAAACAGATTTCCATCCACAGTACAAAGCGTTTTTCACCTTTTTGTGTTTTGCCTTAAAGCTGGAAAGAAGCATTTATTTTGTTATTTTTGTAGTTCCCTTTTGTGTTTGCCAGAAGTATGGCTTATTTTCTTTTGTAATTCTTGTCTGCAAAAGTTCTCCCGGGAAGGGAAATAAATACCTCTTTATAAGCCTAGCTGCTCGTTCCACAACTACATTCTTTATTTGAAAGGCTAGTGGGACTTCAACTCCCAGGGGGCACTACGTTGTCCCTGCTACCAAAAGAAGAGGGCCACACTGAAACCCCAGGCCTCCGCCTTCGGGGGTAAGTAGGTGCGTGACAACAGTCATGGACTTCCCAGGGAATGCAGCCTATCAGTGGCCACACGGTGGTGCAGTGCACACAGACAGTGTGTGCGAGAACAGAAGGTCACAGGTTCAAATCCCAGCTGGGGCTCCTGCCTTCCCAGTCCACATATTTTCCCCTGAACTAAACCGTGAGAGTAAGGACAAACCTTTATTGCTGAGAACATACGCATGGTGAATACGCTCATGTTTTCCCCCAACGAGCACAGACACCATAAGCAGGCGCATTACCTAGAGCAGAGTCTCCAAAATGCAGTCCTGGAGGGCCCTACACCATTCAGGTTCCAGGCAGCCTATAATAAAGATGCCTGTGCTGCATATCTATGCACCACCCCCATGGTATGCAGATGTAGCTCATGCATATTGTGGCACTGCAGAGCCTATTCACACAGAGAAAAAGGTTTTAAATCCTGAAAAAAGATTTCAACATCAGTTGCAATGCTATGAGGAGCCTGATAGGGGGAGCAGGAGTGACCTTCCAAGGCCTAGAGAACTGCACCCTAGAACTGATGATGTAATGCAACCTAACAGCCAATCCAGGAAAGGGGGAGTTCCTCTGAAAAAAGGCTGGGAAGTTGAAAAGGAGGAAACACACCACAGAGAACACCTTGGAAAGTACCAGGAGGCACACCACAGAGAACACCTGGGAAAGCACCAGGACGCACACCTAGGAGAGCACCAGTGATGGTACCAGCAGCAGCAACGGAAAGCAGAGGCTGTGGTAGAAGCTGAAAGAGAAAAGGAGCCTGGGCAAAGATACCAGAAAGGAAGGAGTTCCTGGCAGGAAGGCACAGTAAGTCCGGTGCAACAGAATTCCAGGAGTTCTTGGCTGAGAGATACTGGAAAGAAAGGCACAAGGGGAGAAATAAACCCCAGAGTTTTATATGAGGAACCGGCAGCAGTAAATGCAGGACACTGTGGCTGTTACCAGGGAAATGATGAAATCATTGCTGTAAGAGGTAACTCTCCTTATTCAAGTAGCAGAAGGTGTGGGTGTGGAAGAGTGGTGACTCTACAGGAAGGCCAGCTGAAGTCTGAGAAGCCTACTGCTCGGGTAAGGCTGAACTACAGCAGGACTAGGCCTCGAGACTCAACTAGCTGGGATAATCCTAAGAAACAAGGTAAACCACCTTTTTATTCTGCTAAGCATTATAACTTACTGAGACAGGAAGCACAAGATACAGAAGTGTGCCCTCCTTATCAGACTGCCTATGAGACAGGACACAAGCCTTTGGTAAAAGAAAGACTGTGTAACATAAGGCAGCAAGCCAAAGGAAGTTACTGCCCTAACAAGCCTTCACATGGGCGCGGCCCAAACCTAGACTCAGAACACTGGAAGCTAGTGAATGTGCTGTATGAGAAGCCTCAATACACTCCACAAAAGTATACCGACACAGACTCACAGTTATCTGACCCTCAGCCTATGCAGGTGGAATTCTATGAGGACCCACCTGAGACCGCTATGGATTGTAGCTACTGCCAGGCAGGAAGCCTAATGTCTTTGCATGAAATGTAAGCACTGCTCCATAGCAAAGCCTGTGTAATTGGTTTATACAAAGTCCTGTGAAGTAACAGTAGACAAAGCAAGTTTGAATATATTTCTTCTTTTTGCCTGAAGCAAGGTTTCCTTTTTTTGTTGAAGTAGTCTCCACTGTTTGAACCATTGTGCGTAAAGGGAAATAAAGCCTTACTTTCCCTACATTCGGACTGTTGTGTTCTCTTGAAGTTTGGTCCCCGGTAGGTCCTGGGAACAGTACCCAGACCCCTTACATAAAGACCAAATTCAAAGTTAGAAAAAAACTCTCATGTCCACCCGACCTGCCCATACCAACCTTGGCCTCTAGGGCGGTGGTGCGACAATATCCATGAGGGACAGCATGAAAACCAGAACATTGTTTGCAACACCATGACTTGATTTGGGAAACCCTGCTGTAAAGCAGCAGCCAACAGGGCCAGACACACCCACACCCACACCCACAGGCCCCATTGGCCAATGCCTCCTGGAGAGGCAGGACATTGGGCCCTGCCTGTATCTCCCAATACTAGCAGTTGCATACCTTAGCAATGCCACCCTACACCTGGGTATATGGTACACAGCTATCAAACGTTTCCTATGAAAACTGGCAGATATCAATTTCTACGCTAAGCACATTTTGCTCATTGAGCTCCACCATAACAATCATTCTGATGTCTGTGTTGTGTGCTGCAGATCTGGCGTCTGACAGTGTTTACCACCCTGGGGAGTGACCCCCAACAGTCTTGCATACCATATCCATGCCTGTACTGTTCCCAGGACTGGTGTGTTGGCCAGGGCTGCTAAACCCCTCGTTTGTAGCACAAAAGATGACCAAGCTGGGTAATGGTGACAGCAATGGGAAACATCAACAGACACTCCCAATAAAGGCCGGAAAAAAAGATATGAATCTCGGAAGGGTCCCCGCTCCTGCAGCATACAAGGTGAATGATCCCACATTGAAATAGGATAGAGCAGGGTTCCCCACTCCAATGGACAGGTCCCCTATGGCATGCACATGTTCCACAATAGCATGGTTGAGTTGGGGGGAAGCGTGGACGACTATGCAGTCACCCCAACCCCAGAACGCGCAGCATAGGCAGTCGCCTACATGCACACTGGATGGCCTAAAACTGTGTACCACCAGCACCATCAGCAGAAGAGCATGCAGCATGTTGGCAGAGGGGTACTGGTTTCGGAGGGGGGCAGTGGCAGGTGCCCAGAGAAGACGGAGGCAGAGCCCCCTTCACGTAGGTGCAGTGCACTCCAACAGAAAGGCTCTGTCTGACAAACAGACATGGTATCTCCAGGGACTACATTGTCTCTGTGGCCGCAGTGTGGTGCAGTGAACACAACCAGTGTGTTCAGGAGCCAAAGATTACCAGTTCAAGTCCCAGCTGGGGCCCCCGGCAACACAGTCCACATATTTTACCCACCAATAAACCGTGATAGTAAAGACAAACCCTTATTGCAGAGAACAAAAGCATGTTCCAAACACCTCTATTTTACCCTAAGGAGCACATACACCTGAAAAATGTGCAACACCTACAGCAGAGTCCACAAAATGCAGTCCTGGAGGGCCACATTTCATTCAGCTGTGATGCTGTCACCAATATAAGCCCATGTCAGCATGGTGGCGGACGCCTACCGCTGGCAGAGGGGGCAGTGGCTGCTGCCCACAGCAGATGCTGGCCTAGCCCCCTTCACGTTGGTGCAGTGCACTCCAACAGACAGGCCCTGTGTGACAAACAGCCATGGACTCCCCAGGGAATGCACTGTTGCTGTGCTAAGACGGTGGTGCAGTAGACACAGCCAGTGCCTTTAACACCAGAAGGACACAGGTTCGAATCTCAGCTGGGGCACCTGCCATCCCAGTCCCCACATATTACCCATGAAGGAAACATGGTAGTAAAGACTGAACCTTTCCTGCTGAGGACATAAGCATCGCTGAAAAGCTCATATTTTACCTTAAACAGCACATACCACAGAAACATATGCATCACCTACAGCAGAGTCCCCCAAATGCATTCATGGAGGGTCACAAATCACTCAGGTCGGATGATGTCTCCAATAAAGATGCGTGTGCTGCAATGTAAGTTAACGCCCCCATGGTATGCAGATGTATCATAGGCATATTCATCAGGGACATCATGAAAACCCGACCAGTGTTTGGCCCACCTGGACTGGATATGGGAACCTCTGCTCTAGAGCAGCGGGCAACAGGGGCAGAAACACCTGCATCTGCAGGCTCCATTATCCAAAGACTAATACAGAGGCAGGATGTTGGGCCCTGTGTGCATCTCCCAATACTAGCATGTGCATACATTAGCAATCCCACACTACACATGGGGATACGGTACACAGATATCAAAAGCTTGTTATGATCACTGTCAGAAAGAAATGGCTACGTTAAGCACAATCTGCTCATTGAGCTGTATCATACCAACGTCTCTGATGTATGTGCAATGTGTGACAGGTCATGTGTCTGACAGAGTCAACCACCGTGGAGAATGACTCCAACAGTACACCCTAACATTGCCATGCCCGCACTGTGCCCATTACTGGTGCGGTGGGCAGGGCTGCCAAATACCTCGACATCTGCTCAATGCTCCCCTAGGTGTGGGGAGTGTGTGTCTGTCTATCCAGTGTGTGGTGGCTGCCAACACCCTACGCACCCCACACTGATAGCACTGTTGCCAGTATTGGCCTGCCAATGTGCATAATGAGGAGCAAAGTACTGTGGGTATAGAACAGACAGGGCAGCCTGAGCAGGATGCATCTGCACAGGGCACAGGTGAATGGCTGGGACATTGTAGTGCCTGGCCATCACCTCCACAGACATGGTGTCCATAGCATGTCCTGCTGGGAGGTCACTCTCACCCTGACCGAGCAGTGACCACGGCATGGCTAGGTTCCACCATAGTGCCATATTGTAGTTCTCTCATGTGATGTATATGGGTTCTGTGTTTATGGGGCCCAATCACTGAGTTAACTGCGTGGTGGGTGTGCTCACATCCCAGTTATGGGTGCACACATTTCCTCCGGTAGCATGCACTATGGACTGGCTAGCAGCCTGTCTGCAGTTAGCATGTGTATGTCTGGAACACCTTGCAGGGTTCAGTAGCTGGGGACTCACTGTGCCTGCTGCTGGAAAATGTCAGATGGTGGTGGGGGAGCTAGGGGTTTAAGGCCCTACTGTCTGTCTGCCCCTGAAATATGGATGGGTACAGACCTGCAGAGAGTGCCCTGTAGGTTGTCCCTACTCCAGCCGTACTGAGTTTGATGGCGCTGTCTGCTGCTACCACCATTGCTGGGATATAGAATGTTGTTCTGTTGTTGGGGGAACCTGGGTTCCACAGGGCAGGTCTGGTGGTCTGACAGACTCCGCCTATGTGTCCAAACAGCTCCTTTCGACCCTCACCCACCGCACATATATCATGTGGGCATGGCACCCACACAGGATATGCACTATTCTGTGAGCATTGTAGTCCACAAGGGCCAGATGTGAATGGGAGATACAGAGGCTCAAAGGTGTACCGTAGGTGTGTCAGATGGGACAACCTATCAGACATCGGAAGACATGTTGACCTGATGTATAGGCCAGCTCAGCCAGGACAGCTGCTGTGCGCCCCACCACACCCTCAGGGTGAGCACAGGCCACACACACTGTGACGGTCTGTAGCCACTCTGTACGAGCAACACAGAAGGGCAATACCCACTACTAGGCCCAGGTGCTGTGGGGGTGCACACCCCATCTTCAGACCATCTGTAGACTGCTGCTTTGCATGTGCAGTGCATCATGGGTGCGAGTGGACTAACCCTACCCTGTTAACCGCAGCACACAGTCTGCAGAAGTGATATTGCAGCCAGCCAGACCTCTCTGCACAGCTAGAGAGATGTAGCCCACTGGTGACTGCAATGCCCGTGAAGGAACAGGTTGGCGGTTCAAATCCGTACTGTGGTTGTCCAAGAAAAGTATTTTAGATATGTACGTTGGCCCATATACTGCGTGTGTCAGCATCAGTACTGTTCACATTGTCCAAAATGGACATACATTGAACAGGGCATTCTAACATGGAGATAACTATATTACAGGGTACATGGTTGCTGTTTGGGGCAGTATGTGTGTAATGTTATGTACTACAGGCACCAGAGAAAACAACACAGTTCTGTAATCTTAGGGTGCACGATAAGGTGGCTTATGGGGCACCTGAAGATCACAGCACTATGAGGGTCATATAGCTGCCACCACTAATTTACATTCCAGAATCAGCCATCGGATGCACTCACCAATAACCCCACTGTGGACGGAAACTCACAGGCAGCAATGTAACCGGTGGACCACAGCTCAAAAACTGATAAAAGATGCCTGGCTGGCCAATTACGCAATCCTGCAGACTGTGTGCTGCGGTTATCAGGGTTGCGTTGATCCATTAGTAACAATGCTGCACTGCACATGACATATATAGCACTGTAAAGGCGTTTATCCTGGCAGTACTGCTGTAATGTGGAAAGGAGACTGCCACAAGTAACACTCTTGTAACGTAAGGAGATGTATGCCTCACGCTGCACTGATGTACATTAAAAGCACTATGCCCAATTTGGCACTGCTGTATAATAATGTGTGCTGCGTGAGACAGGTAATCATGAACCCCACTGGAGGATTGAACCCCTGACCCCAGGTTCAGCAGTCTGTGTCTCAACCATTGTGCTACACCTCTGCCACCAGGACTGCATGTCAGCACACATACTACAGGATAACATGCATTAAGGTGACATGCCGACTTACATCGCCTCATAATGGGCACCACGCAACCTATTGTGCATGTCCAATGGTCAGGTATGAAGCGCCCCCCTACCCCCCTATGGCAACATCCACATCATTGCGGGACACACATCGAGATGCACCACCCAACATACTCCAGTGGCACACACAACCCCATATCACCAGGGTGTGTGATAGCCGACGATGATGGTTTGTACGCACCCCTTGTTATAAGTGTCCTGGCAGTACATGCTATGTGACACACATAGCACACCGCATCAGACAATGCACTATGAATCAGTGGATATGTGTCCAGAGGTTCAAGACCACACTGTGTAAACAGGAATAATCCATAATAATGTAAGTGTCATTTTGTACATGAGAGACACATCGGTGCTATGTGTGGCTGCAGAGATCAGTGGATATACTGTTGTCGACACCCTAACCATTGCAGTAGGAAGATGCGTGCATTTTCGATTTGCAAATCACTGCCACGCAGCCATGCGGAATGCAATAGCGCGACTATCTCTGGCGTGCAGCTATGCGGCGCACATGTGCGCGAGCCTCTATGCGCAAATGCAGAAGTTGCATCACTTGCGTCGTCACGTCCAGAAGTGCATACACGAAAATGGCATCCCGAACGTGGAAGCCCGCATTCAGCCGCCGCGAGCTACGCCACCTGGCCTCACTGATTGGGCCAAAGCTGCACAAGCTGTTCCCTGGGGCCTCCAGGGGAAGGGATACAGGGAAGGTCCTGAGGGCCTGGGAGCGGATCAAAAGGCGTTTCAATCGTGTGGCAGAACACCAATGGGAGGTAAGTGTATGGCCACAGGTTATAATTACCATATACACAGACAGGGTTGATTGCAGTTGTCAATGCTGCTGTGTGTAGGTAGTCTATATCAGTAAAGTGCAGCAGGTGGACCCACATGCCAAAGTCTTTATGTAGCACATCTGAGTGGTTTGCCATGTACCCAGGTGTTGACGGACGTAGTCACAGAGGGCATGATGCCATCCTGGAGTCTTGGCATCTGCTGCTGCTGATGTGCTACAACACACTGTAACACAGCTAGCCCATAGATCTGCCTGAGCTGGGTCCAGAAACATCATGTGCTGCTGGCGTGATCTGCATCTGCAGGGTAGCACATATGGGCCACCCTCAGGGGTTGTGAAACGTGCATCACATGGTCTGTCAGCCACCCTGGAGCTATGGGGTTGTGTGCCAATGTTGTTCAAGGCAACCCCCCTATCCCCAGGAGCCCTGAGAGCCCATCAGAGTGGGCCCTCAGTCACCCTGGAGATATGAGGTTGTGTGCCAATGTTGTTTAATACATCCCCCCTATGCCCAGGAGCACTGAGAGCCCATCAAAGTAGCCCCTCAGTCACCCTGGAGACATGAGGTTGTGTGCCAATGTTGTTTATTGCATCCCCCCTATGCCCAGGAGCCCTGAGAGCCCATCAAAGTAGGCCCTCGGTCACCCTGGGGATATGGGGCTGTTTGCCAATGTTGTTTAATACATCCCCCCTATCACCAGGAGTACAGGGAGCCCATCTGAGTGGGCCCTCAATCACCCTGGTGATATGGTGCAGTATGCCTATGCTGTTGAATCCATTCTCTCCATCTCCAGGAGTCCTGATACCTGCGTTTGCTTTCCTGGGAAACACCCTGATGCTATGTTGTATGTCGCTGATGAGGTGCTGTAGGACACCCAAGACCTAGGGGGCCAGAGAGCTGACTGTAACGGAGGGTATGTCAGTCAGATATGTTCCTAGGCTATGGTGGGTAGTTTGCACATCTCCCACAGTCCATGGGGTCCACGCCATTCGGTCTGTATGAACGACAGCTGACGAGCAGTCACATGGTACCCATTTCACACCTTTCCTGGCCATTACCGCTCATGTGGAGGCCCACTCAGGGATGCAATGTTTGATCAGGCCTCAGTATTTCAACTATCCCATACATACCCGACTCTGAATCGCCCCTCATAGTGGTTTGTGGGGATCCATGGTAGGTCGCGGAACACCTCCACAGGGCCCCACCACACCAGGAACACCTCCCTTGCTCCTACGACTAGGGGGTCCCCACCAGTGGGGACTATGTCCCTCTCCTTTCTTGGAAACACATACCTACACACCTGTATCAGCTGATGTCCCTGAAAAGAAGGGATTGGTCAGCACAAACACACCATTGCCTCCAGGGGATGTGACACCCTCTCTCACCCTCCCTGTCCCTCTCACCCTCTCTCTCCCCCTCTCCCCCCCCCCCGTCTGTCTCCTTCTCTCCCACCATTGCAACCATGTCGTGTCTGGGGGTGGTGATATGGGGGGGGGGCAGCATGTAGGCGCTGGGCAATGCTGCTGGCTGGTGTCCTATATGATGATGCTTGTAGACCCCCGACAGGCTCCGTTGGTACCGCCTCAACACACATGTGCAGCCCTATTCACACATTTCCCAGGGATCAACTGTTACAAGTGTGTAACTATGCTGTATATGCAGAACAGACAGCAGGGTAGAGGGAGCAGGGAGATGCTGCCCAAACAGGGGGTTTGGCTATGTTGTCTAACCACCTGTGGAAACGGGAAAGTGATGACCCCAACCAATGTTTGCATATCGACAGGTGGAGGATCTGAGGAAGAAGGGGCGGGAACTCCGGCAGTTTCATAGAGAATTCCTTGCACGCTTCAGCAGAGGGGTGGAGCCACCCAATGATGGTGAGTTTTGCCAGGCATGACTCTCGGTTTATAATGTCACATTGGCCCACCAGCCTGTGTGTTTACTGCATATGTAGATGTGTAACGTGACACACATGGATGTGTTGTAATGTCTGTCATCTTTCACAGAGGGAGAGGAGAGCAGCGCAGAGCCACACACATCCGCCTACTCACTCCGGCGGCCCACCACCCACCGTGCAAGGGAGGGGGAGGTGGTGGTGGTGGTGGTGGATACGGAGGCGGAGGCGGAGGAAGGAGCAGAGACGGAGCCGGAGGAGGAGCAGGAGGAAGAGGAGGAGGAGGAGCAAGAGATGGTGGTGGAGGGGGATGAGATGGGAGAGGAGGATGGGCCCCTCCAGTTCCTCCCAGAGGGGGATGCTGCTGGCTGGAGGAGGGATGCGGGGGAGGGGGGGAATGTGGAACATGTGAGGGTGGGGATAATTGCTTGGGCAGAGAGGGTTTTGGAAGGGGGTTTGGGGAGGGGAGCAGGTTGGGTGGAGGGTGCGGGGGAACACAGCCCAGCACAGGGCTATGTGGGCCCCCGTCAGACACTACAGGCAGCAGCAGGGGACAGGCTTCGGCATGTCACCATGTCATCCACTGCCACCGGCATATCACATGCACATGCCAGCACACAGACCACGGCCACTGTGTGTCTGTGTGCTGGCAGGTGCATGCATGATGTGTTGGTGGCAGTGGATGATGTGCGGCGCGACGTTCGTCTCGTGTTCCACGCACTGCAGTGTCTGATGGGGGCTGTTCAGCAGGTGGCCGCCGATGTAGCGCAGCTGCAATGTCGGCGGTCATCTGCTGAAGGGCGTCATTGAAGACACCTGTGACGTCCACATGTGCCCTGTGCTGTGCTGTGTTCCACCCACAAAACGGGGCAGGGTATTTCATGGCATGTTGCCTAAGTTGTTATGTTAATGATTAAACGTTTGTTTATGTTGTGTGTAAACATGGTCACGTGTCTCCCTTAACCACTCACTATGGATGCATGCATGGGATATGTCTGTGCACCTGGATAGGCTGTGGAGGTTGACATGGGTTGCAGACATGGACAGGCTACACATGCAGTCATGGGGCGTAAACATGTGTGTAGGGGGAATGGACCAGGGAAGCCGCATGGGATGTTGCAGTGTAAGGGGGGGGCCCAGAAACATCCTTGCTGCAGGGTTGGGTGTACTGCTAACACATGTGTTAGCGGAGGGAGGAAGCCGACATACGCATGCCACGCATGTCTGCCTGTGCCACATGCATACCTCGGGGCAGGGGGGCAGACATGTAATCACTGTTATTGCCATAGGCAATGGGCACACATATGGACCCAATTTTGAGGGCAGGGGGGGGACAAGGTGATGGCTCAGAATACAGACCATGAAGTCTAGGAACAGTACCCCTGTAGCAACATGGGTCTGTGTGTGTGAGGCGGCCCCCTACAGCCAAGGGGCAGTGAATATACACTGTGCAGGTCACACATTGCATGTACTGCCATCTTTGCAGTAATACCTGGTGGTGCAGTTAACGCACCAGCGAAGGGCATGGGGGAGGTTCAGATGATTAGGGACACGACATGCATGTGCACACTACAAAGGGGACCACAGGGACACACATAGGACACACACGTAGCATGTGGTGTGTAAAGGGTGATCATGCGGAGGATGTCCCTCCATCCCTTCAAGGTCACAACATGCACAGACGTGTGGCCATTGCAGTCCACACACTCATCACCAGCCACTCACACACATGATACAGTTCCTGTAGTCTGAGACAGATTGGATGTGAGATCAATTGTGGATTTATTTCACGGACAGGTATGCTTGTTAACAGCAATAGGATATTCCTTCCCAGGTCACAGCAATTATGGTACACTGAACATGATGGACCACAGGAAAAGAGACCTTATGAGGATCAAAGACAGAGATCATTCACAGTTGCTTATTAACCCCTCTCCAGAGCATTGGAGAAAAAAACAAAAGGTGGCACACAGCCTCTCTTCCATTGCTACACTCCTGCCTGCGTCCCTGAGCTTACAGACAGGTGTGGCCGTATTGTTCTAGGTGATTATGAGTTTTACTGTCTCCTATGGATGGTGGGGGCTGGGGTCCAGCTCTATGTCTACTAGCGAAGAAACTGTAGTAGGGACCAAAGAAGGATGGTCATGCACGATTATTTCATTGGTAATGTGGATGTTCCACAGCGCAGCTAACATTCCTGGGTACAAACGAAAAGGGGCAGCATGATACATAAGCATGGAAGGTCAGGACCCCAGGTACAACTGAGATCAAATTAGTTTTCACTCAGCCTATCATATTTATGGGAGCTTAAACTCAGAATTCCAAGAGTGGTTAACAAAGAGTATTTCACACTCACATTGACAGCTTTTCAGGACACAGCATGGCTTTACAACACAGGTGCAAACTGTGATGCAGTTTCACGGCAATGCCAACAGAGATCACAAACGTTTTGTATTCCCCTCAGGGACACCTACAAAACGTTCATATATTGCTGTTCTGTACTACTAATTGAAAGATGCATGCAACAGGGATGTGTGGGCAGGGTAGCCATATACTCTCCTACCTGCATTTATTCCTCTGAACTGATGGATGTACAGTCCGCATAATGTGTTAGATGTGTCCCTGATGTCACCTCACAGAACCGCTGAATGTCTCCTAGGGGCAATTCAGCATGCTTGTTATCAGGTTATCATTTAGCTGTGCAGATTACGCCCTCCGCCCGCTCACCAACTGGGTAAATAGAAGAGCTTTGGTGCTAGAGCTCAGGGCAGTGAAAAGGTTTCCTCAACAGGGCACTTAAAAGTAGGATTTGTGCTTTAACCTCTCCAGTGTGGTTTGTATTATAAATGACGTCCATCTGCAAGACACCTGTCCTGTTGTGCGGCTCAGGAGCGTTGAGGTTACCTCGTCTATTAGGTGACGCACCACCAGGAGGGTCTTCCCCCTGTTGTAGCTCTCTGTAGCACTGCCTGCCAGAGTGGGGCATACCGTCTCTCCAGTGTTGGTTGTCTTGCCTTCCAAGGTCCTGGCTCTATACGGCGGGTAGTGTTTCCCTCAGAGTGTCTGCCCATGGGGCCATCTGTTGCAGGTTGCAGTATCCTCCCATGATCCTACAACATAGCTCTATCCAATCCTCATAGGACCCCTCTGAGCAGCACCCTTGCAGATCCCTGCAAACTCGTTTCCAGCACGTCCAACTCTGCTGCTGGGGCCCCTTTCCGGCTCCCCTCCCTCCTCCAACCTCTTCAGCTTCGGGAACACCACCACTCCACCCATCAGCTCTGGTGAAGGATTTCATGTGGGCCCATTCTCTAGCCACAACCTGCCCATCCCCTGGGTAATCCCAATGTGAGCTGATGCCGCACCCCACCTCTGGGCTGTTCCTTGTGTTTAGCTCAGCAGAGCAGTGTGGTTTACACTGTTCACAATTGCAGATTCTGTGTGTATCGTCTCCCTTCTGTGATTCTCTCTCATTCTCCACCGCTTCTGGAAGGGCAGTCCCCACCACACTATCTACACACAGCTTTCCCTTCTACACACAACGCATAACTCCCCTTAGCGTCATGTTTGTACTTGATGCCCTCCATTTAGCCCAGGTGCAATCAAGCACAGACGTGTTAGCTCTTTTGTGCCACGTGGATCAGCCTAGGTTCCCTCCTCTCTCGGGAACATCATTATGGGTTTGGGTATGAGCACCACATGATCCATGTGTTTCTGAGCCGTTTCTGTGCAATAACTCAGAATAACAGTCTGGACAGGGTGCATTCCATGCATAGATCATATACAGCTGTTATTTCACCCTGTTGCTGAAATATGTGCTCTCTCCCATGTAATAGCTCAGGGGACCCCACAACTGGTTATCAAATAAACACACATTATGTCCCAGCTGTACCTCTGGTGTAATGCAAGTTTGAACCCCAGGATCCATACCTGTTGTCACCTCGCCGTTGGGTATTCTGTCCAGATATCTTGGCCAGGAAGAGGTGTAACCCCTGTGACCGGTTCGCCAGTCAGGACTATTGGCCCCAAGGCCCTTTTCTCTAACCCTCGTGCACAGGTCTGAGGGCCCTTATCCATATGCAGCTGTCTCTCTCAGATGTACCGTCCGTGACCTCCTGGCTGTATATCTCCAGGCCCCTGCCTCCCCCAGTTCAATGACGATTGGTGGCCACTGGAACAGCTCTCCACAGACATACTGGCTTGCGCTCCACTCTTGGACCTCCTAGCCACTCTGTTGTCATTTCCTTTCCCCCGGAGCAATCTCTGTGGCTCCTGTTCTCTCTGTTGTCCACGCTGTTCAGCCTCTTGAGGCTCACGTAGATGTCTTCGCAGTCCAGTCATTCCAAGCAACTCTCCATGCTGTCTGTAGGGTAGCATTCGTTTATCTTTATTGTGTTCTTGCGCCCAATCCACCCAAGGACAGTCCAGGTGCTCTGCGTCAGTCCCAGCACTAGTAGATTGGGGTGTAGGGATGACATCATCACTTCCTGGATTGCAACCACGTACCCCAGTTTCAATTCTTCCTACAGGCCGTCTGTACAGCACTGCACTCTGGGACTGGCTGTCTTCTTGGGAAAGAAGCAGGTATAGTGCTGTTACCAGCCATCACTGGTTGCCTGCTCAGAGCTACTGCATCTCTTGTACCCTCTCTCCTGGGACAGTGACAGGCGTCATTATCACATTTGTTTCTGCTCTGTCGCTATACGCTTTACCTAGCGACGGCGTGGCCGCCCTCGCCTACCACGTTGCAAACCTCTCCCCCGTGGTGCCTGACCCACCTCCGGTGCTGGTACGTGTGGTGGTGGTGGCGGTGGCGGTGGTGTCGGTGGTGGTGGTGGTGCTGGCGCTGCCGGTACTGCCCTCTGCATGACCTCCAGCATGCCCTCCAGGGCCCCCTACATCCGGGCATAGGGGATGGCCTTGACCTCTTGCCGGTACTCATGCATCTCCCCTTGGACCTGGCTCAGCTGCCTTGAGATGGCCAGCAACGTACTGTTGATGTTCTCGAGAGCCTGACGATTGCCTGTGGGTGGGACACAAGGAGTATTGTGAGATACCTCACCAGTAATCTAACGTCTCAAACAAACATGTGACGCATATCCCACCAGATCGTTATTGGGACAGGGTAGACACACGTTGACACTTGGCTAGGGTGAGGAGACATCAATCTCGGTGTGATATGGGTCATGGACACGCATAGGACACGTTTTATTACGTTGCATATGGGGACAAACCCAAGGTTCCACAGCCTGCGCTGACACACCCACGTAATGCAGACCTGGCAAGAGGCCCGGCCACAGATAGCTAACACAGGTCCATCGTGTATGTGGGGAGGAGCATCAAACAGGGACAACAAACACAGCAGGAGGCCAGCATTGGTGATGGGTGGGGGGTGGGGGTGGGGGAAAGGGGACCTGCCCCATTGGGCCACAGTTCGAGGGATTGCCTCAGCTTGGACATGTTACAGGTGATGCTTTCTAGACTGAGGGATGGTGTGGTAGCACAATGATATCAGCCCCTACATGAGCATGTGCACTGCAGATGCACATGTCGGACAGCAGAGGGGTTGACATACACCTTTTGTAAAACAGAGGTTTGGTTGGCTACCAGTGTGTGTACACGTTGGTAGACATGTGTAGGGTCTGTACAGGGCAGGGGGAGCAAAGGAGGTTGCAGCAGAGGTGGGCAGACCCCAGGAACGCACGAACAGGGGTATTTTGGGAGATCCACAACAGGTGGTACCCCCTGGGGGAGGGCGGTGATAACCACAACTGGGGGGGGGGTGTTTCTCTTACTCAGTTTGGCAGCGGGGGTGTCAGCTCGGGGTTGGTGATTCCATCAAACACAACATGGGTTGTTAGGTGACCTTTGGGTTGTGTGTACGACCATATGCAATTGGGGGACTCATAGTCAGAGTTACAGGAAGGGGACATGTTGATGGTCTCGTCTGTATGCCATGCAGTTTATTCAAAATGTTGACATACAGAAGGCCTTGTGGGACCGATGTCCAGCGCATGACACCTTTACATAGTCTATGGTCCTGTCACCTCTGTAGGTCCCTGTATGTGGGTGTCCTAGCACATTTTGACTTCACAATTTTTTTCATGGATTGTTATTTCCCTGGAGATGCGGACAGGGGGGAATGGAGGCTGTGTGACTGTACATGATTGCAGCTGCTTAGCTTAGTTTATGTCGGATCTAATTGTCAAAGGACTATGGGATTGGGGACATCCTGTTGTCAGCAAGAGAGCTGGGCGTCCACGATGCTGCAGACTGCAGCTGGGGAAATGCCAGATTCTATGCCATGTCTGGCAACATGAGGGACCATACACAACATCCATCTTCTGTCTGCATCTGTAGGTGGTAACTGGCCCAACATTGGTCTGCTGTGGGTGACATGTAAACCATTTTTCATACGCCGGACCCTTTGCCTTGTTACACAACCCCCATCTGCATGACCCATACATGTGACAGCTGTGGTAGGATGTTTGCAACATCCACCACACACACAAAACAGAGCCCACAGGGTTGTGCATTGTGGCTGGGACAGTCATTTATCACCCACCTTCTGCCTCACGCGCTGCAGATTCCCTCTGCGCCCTCAGCTCGGACATCATGATGGCCATGTCATGGAGGTATGCCGCTTCCAGCTGCCTGGCCCCCATTGCTGGACCGGCTGAAGCCACCACTGTAGGTCTGGGGGAGCTGGGTCCCTCCACCATTTGCTCCACACCATCTGTGCTGTCCCCAGACACAGGAGCCTCGGGCACCTCCACACTCAGAGGGACATTTAAGTGAGCCTCCACCTCCTCCTCCTCCTGCTCCTCCTCGTCGTCCTCCTCCTCCACCTGGGCCTCCATTGTACTGTAGTCACCTGCATTGTTGACAATCATAGACAGCACACATATGTTTATACGCTCCACATATGTATGTATATGTGTGTGCTACCAAAAATACATAAGTTATGGAGGGGGCTCTGCATGTGGGCTTCATACAGGGTCCGCTAACCCCCCCCCCATTCCTGTCTGCCTCCATCATTTGTGTGTGTACATAATTCCATTAGCTATACATCTTATCTATGCCGTCAATTCCCGAGAGCAGTGGCTTTTTAAAGGTAACAACCTTATTAATAGACTACCATTATTCTTTTACATTGAAAAACGTATGACATAGACAAATTAATATGAATAAAATACAGTCTCTAAAATGCTTGTATGCAAATGCTAGAAGTCTACAAAACAAGATGGGAGAGTTAGAATATATAGCACTAAACGAGAGGTTAGATATGATTGGAATATCAGAGACATGGTGGAAGGAGGACAACCAGTGGGACACTGTGATACCTGGGTACAAACTATATCGAAATGATAGAGCTGATCAAATTGGTGGAGGGGTTGCGCTCTATGTTAGAGAGGGCATTGAGTCAGAAAGGATTAAAGTTTTGCAAGAAACAAAATTTGCTGTAGAATCTCTATGGATTGAAATTCCATGTAAAAAGGGGAAGGCGATGGCAGTGGGGGTGTACTATCGTCCGCCTGGCCAGAATGAACAAATGGATGATGAAATGCTCAAAGAAATCAAGGAAGCTAGCAAAAGTTACAGTGCAGTAATAATAATGGGTGATTTCAATTACCCCGGCATCAACTGGGTCAGTGTCACAACAGGACATGCTAGGGAGATAAAGTTCCTAGATGAAATAAATGACTGCTTCTTGGAGCAGCTGGTTCATGAACCGACCAGAGGGGAAGCAATATTAGACCTAGTCCTTAGTGGAACACCAGATGTAGTGCAAGAGATAAGGGTGTTGGGGCCACTTGGCAATAGTGATCATAGCATGATCGCCTTTGATTTAATTAGTGGAGGAGGGATAGTAAGGAAATCCACAGTACTACCCCTTAACTTTCGAAAGGGAGACTATGATAGAATGAGGAAAACAGTTAAGAAAAAACTAAAAGGAGCAGTTGCAAAGGTTAAAGACGTACATCAAGCTTGGGTGTTGTTGAAAAATACTATCTTGGAAGCCCAGACCAGCTGTATTCCACGCTTTAAGAAAAGTGGAAGGAAGTCCAAAAAATTGCCAGCATGGTTTAAAGCTGAGGTCAGAGAGGCTGTTGTTGCCAAAAAAGCATCTTTCAAGAAATGGAAAAAAGAGCCAAATGATGAAACCTGGAAACAGCACAAGCACTGGCAAGTCAAATGCAAGGCATTGATAAGGCAGGCAAAGAGAGAATTTGAGAAGAAGCTTGCTGCGGAAGCAAAAACGCGAAATAAAGACCTTTTCAAGTACATTCGTAGCAAAAAACCCGTGAGAGAGTCAGTTGGTCCATTAGATGATAAAGGGGTTAAAGGAGCACTAAGAGGCGACAAGGCGATAGCAGAGAGACTGAATGAATTCTTTGCTTCGGTCTTTACTGAGGAAGATGTAGGGATGTTACCCACGACTGAAGTGGTATTTAAAGGTGTGGAAGAATTGAAGGAAATATCGATACATCGGGAAGATGTCCTACAACTATTAGATAAACTGAAGAGTAGCAAATCACCTGGGCCGGATGGTATACATCCAAGGGTGTTGAAAGAACTGAAATTTGAGATTGCAGACCTGCTATCAGTAATCTGTGAACTATCATTAAAATCATCTCTAATACCTGAGGATTGGAGGATCGCCAATGTAACACCAATTTTTAAAAAGGGTTCGAGGGGTGATCCGGGAAACTACAGACCGGTGAGCCTGACATCAGTACCAGGAAAAATGGTAGAAACCATCATAAAGAATAAAATTACTCAGCATATAGATAGTCATGACCTAATGGGAGACAGCCAACATGGCTTTAGACAAGGAAGATCTTGTCTTACTAATCTGTTATGTTTTTTTGAAGGAGTGAATAAACAGGTGGACAAAGGTGAGTCGGTTGATATTGTGTATCTGGACTTTCAGAAAGCCTTTGACAAGGTCCCTCATGAGAGACTTTTGGCAAAACTAAAGAGTCATGGGATAGGAGGCAGTGTACTACTGTGGATCAGGAACTGGTTAAAAGATAGAAAGCAGAGGGTAGGGCTAAATGGCCAATTTTCCCAATGGAGAAAGGTGAATAGTGGTGTACCCCAGGGATCTGTGCTGGGTCCGCTGCTTTTTGACATATTCATAAATGACCTGGAAAGTGGAATAACGAGTGAGGTTATCAAATTTGCTGATGACACAAAACTATTTAAAGTTGTTAAAACCCAGGAGGATTGTGGAAAATTGCAAGAGGATCTTGATAAATTGGAAGACTGGGCATCAAAATGGCAGATGAAATTTAATGTGGAGAAGTGCAAGGTTATGCACCTAGGGAAGAACAACCCAAACTATGGTTACACGATGCAAGGTTCCACATTAGGAACCACCACCCAAGAAAAAGATTTAGGCGTCCTTGTGGATACCATGTTAAAACCCTCGGCCCAGTGTGCAGCGGCGGCCAAGAGAGCAAATAGAATGCTAGGTATGATAAGGAAAGGAATGGAAAATAAAACAAAAGATATTATAATGCCTCTATATCGTTCCATGGTGAGACCGCACCTTGAATATTGTGTGCAATTCTGGTCGCCATATCTTAAAAAGGATATAGCAATTTTAGAAAAGGTTCAGAGAAGAGCCACCAAAATGGTAAAGGGGATGGAAGGCTACTCCTATGAAGAAAGGCTAAAAAGGTTGGGGCTCTTTAACCTGGAAAAGAGACGGCTGAGGGGAGATATGATAGAAGTCTATAAATTAATGAACGGAGTGGAACGGGTAAACGTAGATCGATTGTTTACCTTATCAGAATATAGAAAGACTAGGGGACATGCAATGAAGCTACAGGGTAAAGTATTTAAGACTAATAAAAGAAAATATTTTTTCACTCAACGTGTAATCAAACTCTGGAATTTGTTACCGGAGGATGTAGTAAAGGCTGTTAGTGTAGCTGGGTTTAAAAAAGGTTTGGACAAGTTCCTGGAGGAAAGGTCCATAAACCATTATTAAGAAGGGACCCAGGATATCAATGCTTGAACCAATACAAGCATTGTGGAACCTGTGTCCCTTGGGGAAACTGCTAGGTACGTATGACCTAGATTGGCCACTGTTGGAAACAGAATACTGGGCTTGATGGACCTTGGTCTGACCCAGTATGGCATATCTTATGTTCTTATGTTCTTATAAATCAATTAATGTATGTAACTATGATACAATAGGGTTATAGGCAAAGTAGGAACAGTTCAAACTAGGGATGCATGGGACGTGTATCAGACACCGAATGACAACATTAATGGGACCTAGCCACATCAATCATAATTTGTTACATTAGCCACAGGCAACTGCATCCAGGGGCAATGATAATATAGGCGAGCAATGTGAATGTGTGCGAAAGGTTGTCGCCTTTGTCTATAGAGGGACAATGAATGACTGATGTCCGGTGGAGCTCTCTGAGTTTGCATTTTCTTCAATTAGTGTGTTATTGTGCTGCAGATGCAATTTGTTTTTGCAGATCATTGGTGGATAATGGGAGGTCGTTGATTTCCCTACCGGCATTTGAGGGGTGTCTCCATAACGTAGGGGCAAGGAATGGGATAGCTGTGTTACCTGTTTGCTGACCTGTCTCTCAAATAACATCAGGGACCTGTAGTGTGCAAGGGTTTATGTGTCCCCATGATCGTCTGTCATGTGAGATGTTGATTAGCGTAGATAGGAGGCATGGAGCAATATCTTCAACGTCCTTCAACGTATTAATAAAGGACATATAGATGATTCTGCATGAGACAGGCAGCCAATGGAGAGCCTAGGGACTCAGGGATCTATACTCTGATCTGTATTCTTCACAGATGATCCCTACAGTGACGTTCAGAGGCTACGTGGAGTGTGTGTAACTATCTCATAGTAGTCCCTTGGAGAGAAGCATTACAGTATTTTCTACGCGGATTTCTAATGTTTGAGCCAGGGATCTGGATTCATTGTTATCGGATAGTGATTAATTTACAGTATATTACATTTACAGTGTGTTTGCTATGTTTGGTGTGGAACAGGGCTCTCTCTAGTGTGACTGTGATGTATACTCCCATGTAACTATCCCGGGGGCACATGTGGGTGTCGTACCCCTGCACACCTTATTTGGTTGCCATGTTCCCTATCCTTGTGACATGCCACATGTGGCCACCATCCCATCCCTTTCCCCAACCGGCACAAACATGTCCACACACACTTGCTCATGGACCACCCCTACACATGGTTTTGCCATCCCCTGTATGACTGTGTGGGCCTTTTTAGCAAGCCATGGTGTCATCAAACATACTGTCCTCTCAGTGCTACACGTGCTTGTCTGTGACTCCTTGAGAGGCTGACTTCGACTATCCATCACCTCTGGCTCACTGCCACACACATGCAGCACTGTGCAGATAGTATGTCACACAAACATGGCCTTAGCAATGGCCCTCACAATCACACAGTGGATGACAATCACAGGTGTAGTTGTAGGGTGGTGGCTGTTGTGCATGGACCTTTTTGGGTCAGGTGGGGAGAGGGCCGGGATGAGGGACTCATATAGAATGTGTCCCCGGGACATGTTTACAGGAAACAATATGCAGGGGTCTGTCACACACATGTGCCACCAGAATAGGTACATGGTGGGTCTGGGGTGACAGGTATGGGATGGTACATTCAAATGGCTGATGTATGTACAATGAGAGGTGCAGACATTGACAGGGGGCTGAAAGTTAACATACATACCAGCCTGCGGATGTGCAGAGTCAAGGGCCTCAGGCAGACCACGGAGGTAGATGTCCCCAATCTTTCTGCCAGCTCCTGTTCCAGGGGTGATAGTGATGGTATGAAGGGGCCACCGCCACCTGTGCCCAGAGCATGTTGTCTTTCGGCAGACATGTGTTGTCTCACCCCTCTTTTGATGTCTGAGAACCTCTTCTTGAGGCTCTCCACGTCTCGGAGGGTGCCCCCTGCCTCAACCACTGCAGCACGCATCTCTTCCCACACCGCCATCCTGCTAGCCACAGTTGTGCGGCTACTGAGCCGCCCAAAGAGTATGTCATAGTTCTCTAATACCAATGACAGAAGGATGTGGTTTTCCCGCTCTGAAAACCTGACAGCCCTCCTCCTCTGTGGGGCAGGCACTGGTACCCTCTTCCTCTTCGCAGTGTGGCTGTACTGTGTAGCCTGTGGCCCACCAGATGGCCCTGCCTGTGCCCCCATAGGCCGTGAAGGCCCTGTCCTGGGTGTGCCAGCAGCAGCAGCAGCAGCAGCGGCAGGCCCCACCGCCCCCACCTCCCTCACCCCCTCCACCTCCCCCACCCCCTCCCTCTCCCACTCCCCCTCCATCACCCTCCCCCCTCACTTCACACCCGCCTCACCTACCCTCACCCCAACACAGAACAAATAACACAGACCACTCTACAAACCACAGAATACAGAACACACTACACAACACAATACGGAATTACACACTACAGGGTACAAACCACACAACTACAGAACACGCTACCTCCACTACCTCAAACACAGCCTCTCCCACCAACTCTCTCTCTATACCTCTCTCTCTAACTCTCTCTCTACACCTTTCTCCACCTCAAACTCCTCAAACAACCCTCGGCGTTGGCCAGTTGTGGAGGCATATTTATAGGCTCTTAAAGTTGTGTACTCTTAAAGTTGTGTACTTCACACATGCGCTGTTGTGTGGGCATGGTCCCTGCGCATGGGCGTCCGTGCGTGGAGACACGCTCGTGCGTGGCGAGTTGCACATGCTCGTGACGCACAGATTACCGCCCATGTTCCAACATTTGCACAGGCCGTGGGGCGAATGGGTTATTCCCACGCATGTGCAATTCCCCGCGCACGTACATGTCGCCATGCACAGACAGCCCATGCGCAGGGGCGCGGCGCGCACACACTGTGCGCATGCACAACTGCGCATGCGCAATAGTACACAATGTCACGGGAAAACCTATATAAAGGACTGCATAGCAGGTCCACGGTGAGGGGTTTAGGCTGTGGATAGTAGGTGTGCGGTTGCAGAGAGAAACGGAGAGTGTCAGAGCAGGTGTTGGTGTCTGTGTTGGTTGTATTGTGTGTGTGTCGTTTAGTTTGGTTTATGAGGTATACATTGCTTAGGGCGGTCCGTGTGTGTGTCTAAGTGTGTTTGTTTAGCGTTGCGGGAGGGGTCTATGGAGTCTATATATGTTGCTGCATGTGCCCTGAGACGTGGGCAGATGCTGCGGTTGCTGGACAGGGGAGATGGTGACCATGGGCCTGAGGCAGAGGGCATGGGTGTAGTCCTGCAGCAACTCCGACCTGCAGCTGTGGAGGCGGTCCAGGCAGGTGCTGTGCGTGCACAGCGCAGAAGACATGCCGAGGTGCAGGCTCGGCAGCCTCGCCTCTACAGGCCCAGGGCCCAGCTCCAGGCCATGCGTGAGGACCAGGTCATCTCCCTGTACCGACTGAGCACAAGGGCGATTAGGGAGTTCTATGAGGATCTGAGACCTGACCTCGAGCCCCTGACTGATCGGTCCCATGCCATACCTGGTTTAGTCAAGCTCCTTGCTGCCTTACATTTCTTTGCCTCTGGCTGTTTCCAGTCGTCTGTGGCCGCAGTGGGTGGCATGAGCCGGCCCACCTTCTCACGCTGTTTCCACCAGGTACTGCGTGCCATGGTCAGCCGGATGGGGAATTACATAGCCCTTCCCCAAACTAGGCAACAGTGGGGGACCCTGAACCGGGCCTTTGAGGTGTTAGCTGGGATACCACACGTGATGGGAGCTATTGATTGCACACATGTTGCCCTGGTCCCACCTAGAGACAGGGAGGTAGCGTTCCGCAACCGCAAACACTACCATTCCCTGAATGTTCAGGTTGTATGTGATGCTAATCTGCATATTCTGAATGTGGTCCCTAGGTTTCCAGGGTCCACCCATGACTCCCATATCCTGCATCACTCAGCACTATTCGCACAATTTGAGGAGGGCCAGTATGCAGACTGCATATTGCTGGGTGAGTATTTTGGGATTACTACTTTATTGATGTATGTTTAAGGTGATTTTGGTGATATCTCCTCTGTAGCACCCTGTCGATATAACTGAATTTATGAGATTGGAAATGTTGGACAGACAGACATCTCTTCCGTGTTTACTTTGGTACAGAGCTATAACCGTGGGTTAACAGGGAAAAAACTTGACATGAGACATCATGATTATAACATGTCATGATCATGACCTGCGCATGGTGCTCATGTTACTATGCACGGGTGCGCATGTCTGTCCTGGTGGTGGATCCCACCTAGTGAGTGTGATTTTCCAAATGGCATCATGTGATGGGGGGGGGGGGGGGCAAAATGTGCCCCTGACATCCACCTATGATGTCAGGTCATTGCCTGATAGTTTCTGAATGTTACCTAACATTGAGGTTATTGTCAATCCATACAAATACCCCATGTCATGTTTGTCTGAGGTTCACACACTCTCTCAGGACTGGGGTAGTCACCCATGAGGCACTACATGACCTGAGGAGGCTATATGCACATCTGATGGCTGTCCAGTACCTTTCCAAATGGGGGGACATGATTGCATATGTCTGGTCATACATATTGGCTGTGTCACACCAGGCCAGCAACACAGTATAGGGGGTGCATTACCTTTGGCCGCACTAGATGAGCCGGACCTAGGCAATGTTGTGTCTTCGGATCCTCGTGATGATAACCATCATGCAGGGATGACAGCAAGGGAAAGGGTGCTACTTTGGTGCATACAGAGCGGTATTAGGAGCAGATACACAGAAAGCTAGTCTGCCTCTGTATATGGAAAGGGTGCAAAGCCATGTGGGCTACAGTGTGCGTTTCTAGAGACCACACGCTCAAAAAGGCTCTGACCAGAATGGACACAATGCAGAGGACGGCTAATGAGACAATAGTTGCTCGGCAGGATACAGCATGTTGCGACTGACTGCTCCAGCCTGATATGTGGACCTTACTGCACAGGGTGTGCGAGGGTCATATGGGGTACACCCTTCTAGACCTCCATGGCATACCTGTTCTCGGTGTGGGCCTCTTTCAAATGTGAGCACAAGGATTACTGGTTACTATGCTTACATATACGTTGGACAGATGATCATTGGATCGGTGGAATAGTATCACATTGGAGGTGGTAGAGATGCGGACACTAATTGCATTACAATCAACGTGTGACACACACAGAGTAACATTAGAGGTATACAACGGACTGTTACAGTCTTTCCCATGGGTGTGTAGGCTCGATAGGCCATGTGTTACCTTTCCGTCATCATATGTCTACTGTTTAGAATTGCATAGTTGTGATGTAATATGTTTCAGTCATGATGTGCTTTGCGTTTGCTTCTCACATCTACACATGTATCATTTGCTGTGAACATGAGTCCCTGCATTCACATGCAACATTTGTTTCCCGCAGGAGATGCAGGATATGGGTGTCGCCCCTGGCTGCTGACCCCTGTGCGCCAGCTACACACACGTGCAGAGCGGAGGTACAATGAGGCCCATGTCTCGAGCCGCTCTGTCATAGAGTGCACCTTTGGCGTGTTGAAAAGTCGCTTCAGGTGTCTGGATAGGACAGGTGGGGCCTTACACTATAAGCCAATGACTGTGGCAGAGATAATCATAGCCTGTTGCATCCTGTACAATATTGCTCTCAGGCACGATATCCCTGCAGAGATTAATGATGATCTGGAGGGAGATCCAACGTGCCCCCCTATACGTGCCAGTGGTGACACACGGGAGGGCACAGCGGTCAGGCGGATGTTGATAGCAGAGAACTTCTCATGTACGTATTGCCAATCTTTCCACCCACATGTTTTTTTCCCTGTGTGTAGTGGTTATAGTGGTTGATATTTCTGTAAAAATATGATTTGGATGCCACACTGCATTAACATTTGACTGACAATCTGAACGTCACATATAGGCATGGGTGTGCGACAAACAATGTGGGCAGTGCAAACCAGCAGTTGGTGGCAGATGAAGTGGGTGTGGGTTTATACTGTGATAAGGAAGCTTATCATAGCTCAGGAAGGAGCTATAGGAAAGGTGAAGTGACTCTGAACAAGCAACCTGTCAGTTCTGGTAGAAATAAGAAAACAGAATTTTCCCATAAAAGACTACCAGTCCCAGAATGCAGCAGGTTTCCAACAGCCATTAGAGGAGCTGAAGTGGGGAAACGTGTGTTCAATCAGGAGGGCTATGAGGTAATCCCTAAGCACTCATCTCAAAGGGCAGGGCCTGATTCAGCACAGCTGCGCTGTGTTAGGGTGGAGCACTCATCTAGGCAGAATAAAGGTAGAGTTTATTCTACAGAGAATCATCATCATCTTCATGATCAACTTGGATATCCTCAGTTTCATCTGGAGGATCATCAGAAGCAGAAGCCAGAGCGGACGGACAGAGAGGGCAAGAAACCCTTTGGAAGAAAGTAGAGAAAAGCCTTTGGGAGGTCTAGAGGAGTCCGGAGCAGTACGTATACTGGGAGGCATTCCAAGGGCCAGCATACACCATTGGACTGGGGAAAGCCAGAGGAATGGTGCTGCAGAGCTAGGAATCTCCAGACGGTACCTGTGAGGGAGACGGCTGCACTTGGAAGGGACCCTAAGACCCGTGCCAGAAGGTATGTGAAGAGAGACCCAGTGTCCAGGGATCTGGATTGGAAGGCTGGACATAAGAACTGGACTACATACTGGCCAGGCTATATAGAGAGGAACTCTAACAGCAATGGAAGCTCAGGTATGAACACTGATCTATGCCCTAGCTATACCCTTGAAAGACAGCAAGGAAGCAAGTATTGTCCTGAGAGTGCTCCATTGAGAAATTTCTCTGTGCCAATCCATGATATTGAACCCATGATTGTTGAAGAAGGGGGAGAGGTTGCAGATGAAGGCTGTGTTTACATGGATTGCTCTCTGTCTAAACTCCTGTGGTAATTTTCTGTTACAAAGTACAGCAACCATCACAAAGAAATACAAACTTGTTCTTTAATCTACTCAGAAAAGCTCCTGAGTAGGATTTTTAGCCACGCAGTAGAAAGCAAGCCAGCTAAGGGGTTTCAGCTGGGTAACTGCTAGCAATTGAGCCTTACCTAATTGCTTGTGAGCTCTGAGGGAATCACTTCTGAATCTATGTGGGAAGATATAAGAAGTTAATCTGAAAAGAACAGTTTTTCCCTTCTTTGTGAATTTTGTTTGTTGTTTTGATACACTGCTAAGAAAATATTAGCTAAAGCCTACAGAAAAGACCAGTTTGTTACCAACCAGGTCTTTATTCTTTTGCTTTGATTGCCTGACAAGTTCAGCTGTTGTTTTTCCTGATTTTGTTTTTCTAAGTTAAACACTGAAAGCAAGTATCCTGTTTTATGTGCTACCAAGCATATCTGTGTTGGGAGAAATAACCCCATAAATAAATATCTTATTGGCTTTACCCTCAAGCACAACTAATTATTGTGAGCAGCTGTGTCTGGTGTGAATGGACTGCATTGCCCACAATCCCTTGCAAATCATATTGATATATGCACTTGCCAAGACTGTGAACATTCTCACCCAGGCAGCCGTCTGACAATACGCCTGTGGGTTGTTTTGAGAGTCACATTGCCAGTTAGTGGCTGCTTGTGATAGCAGCTGCTTTTGTGCATACTCACCTACTTTTTTTGGTGGTATGGAATGGGCACAGTGTCAACCATATGATGCGATGTTCACATTGGGAGGACAGTCCATATTTGGAGATAGTTGTCCAGTGGGGTGTACTGATATTATACAGTTTTGTGCAGCTTTTGTGGGTGTTGCGCTCCTGTCAGCAGCCTATGAGTGCGTGTTTCTTCTGTGTGTCGCAAAATGTCAGACATAGCGTTATACACATGCTTGGTAATAGAATGTCTGGATGGTATGAACTATATGTGAGGGGTGTAAATGTCACCCTACAGTGTGTATGACTGTTTAGGTCAACACGTAGCACCGACATGGATATGGTGAGGGATGGGGACCTGTGTAGTGTCCAGCCAGGAGGAGTAGCATTGATACCTTTTGTTTTGGGAGAATAGCCCTTCCGTGCAGTGTTACAGATGTACACACATACAGAGGTGATCATGGACATATCAGCAAGGGGTGGGATACAGCAGGCACGTGGAGCACTGAATGTGTGGGTGGCTTATGTTTTATAAGGTTTCTCATGGAGGACATGGCATATCTAGCTGATGCAATTGCAACATATGCCATCATGCCTCAGCTACAGGCTGTGTATGTGTGTAGGCCAGGTGAGTACAGTCCACATTAACAACCCCATTGCGGATCCTAGCAAGGGAGGGTTATGTCAGCATACACACACACACTTTGATGAGAGCTATATTTCTGAGGTGCCCATATAGGCTATCCATGCTTTGGAATTCTCAATGTCACACAGTGGGATGGCATGCCGCCATCCTGGTTTGATCACAAGCAGACATGGGGGTGTTTTATTTATGACATGCCGCAGACTATTTGTGCACATCATCAGCACACATCTGTCAATAATATTGAAGGTATGAGATGTACACACCATGATATGTATTTGGTCGCTGGATACAGGAGATGTGTCTGCATATTTGCATGTGTTGCAACCGTTGTCGGTGGGTTAACATACAACATTTGCACAACACTACACAAGGAGAGAGGTCATTTTATGGCAATATGGTGACTCAGGGCTAATATAGCAACCTTGTGGTGAGGTGGACACATGGTGGGAGCAGACACGTCCCCTGACCTGTGTGTACAACCACAGAGAGGTAAGGGAGGGGACAGAGATATTGCGGACAACCGTGGTTAGCCTCCGACACCTCCGTGCTGCCACTCACATGTGAGAAACCTGTACATTGTGATAGAGAGCAGTCAGTCATTATGTGATGTTCTTGGGTCTGAAAGCTGGGGACAGGTAGATGCTGTGTGTGATGCACAGCTGGAACATGACATATGTTTGTGTTTCTTGTGTTTCCCACTGCACAGGACATAGTTCGTGATGATGCTGTTCCCGTGGTGCAGTTTCACGTGACTGTATATCACCCAAACAGCAGTGATTTGTGGTAGGTAGATCGACATCGACATTGCGTGTGTCTGCAGTCAGGGGGAAAACATGTTCTCAATGATCTATCATATTGGGCTTTTTGTTCCTTTTTTGGGTATGCGTCCCTAACCCATCTCTTGCTGTTGTCACGCATATCCCCATGTGTTTGTGTTCAGTATGTCCTCTGCCCCACTCTCCATTGGGCATGTACAACAGACCTGCATGTGTGTGTAGGTTTTTTCTTTTGGTGGTGGCCTACACTTGCTCCCTACTCCAACATTGTACCATCAGCCAACAACAGGGGATCACTGCATGTTCACTGGGCCTTTATGTCTACCAATCTCCACTTGTGCACATACAGGCCATGTGTTACAGATGGCACGCTGATATTAGCATACTGTGTGGATGCGAGTTTGGGGGTTGCCTGTGTGATGAGGCCGTGTTCAGTCATACTACATTAGCATGTCATGTGATGGGTCTGTGAAACTGGGGGGCTTCTGGGACTGTGTTAACTCATCCGTTGTGCTGTTGACCTTGTGAACATTATCAGCATGTGTTGTGTGATGTGAGCAGATATGTATCTTTTGGTCTGAGGGACCACTGTTGACCACCTTTTCTTTTGCAGATATTAACATACTGTGAGCATGCATCAACAGTTGCTTGACATGGTGATTTCACACGTTTGGCTGATATTGTCTCCCTTCACTGTGACCTGATATTGCTGTTTAGTGGCTCAAGGGATTGATGACGTACACCTCTGATGCACTGACAAGGTGGGTTGCATATTTGTTATTTGGGGGATTACATCTGGCTTTAGCTGTTGATGAGTTACTATTTATCTCATGTGCATGTCATGTTGCCTCTATAGCCACATAAACAGATGCATATAGTGTGTAACTGTTAGACGCCTGTGTGACATGAGCGTGGACATGACCATATCCATGTGACACACATGTTGGCGTTTAAGACTCAAGATGTCACCATAATTGGGGTTTTTTGGAATTACTATCATGTAATGTTTGCCTTTGCATCCCTTTGCTCTGTATGTACTAAGGTGTCACGGTCTGCAATTTGTGCAGTTTGTACACGATGTCTAACATTAAAATACTTATCCTCTTCTGACACAGGGCAGGGACATACTGGACACATCTCCTACAGTGCATCTGGTGTCACCATCACCCACCTGTTGGGGTAGCCCATACCATGGAGCGTTTGCAGGGGAATTGAGCCATTGGATGTTTGACCTCTGAGAGTGGGACACTTGACTTGGATGGACAGTATTACTGTCGGACTGCTGCTTTCCTCATGACAGAGGTGTCCTACACACTGTTTCTGCAATGCCTTTGCTGTGAGTCAAGCTCATTGTACAGGACACACCTGAACCTTCAGGGACTGTTGCATATTGGTATGTGACACTTGACTATGCATGGCCAGAGTTTCAAGAACACATTTAACCGGAACAGTTGGATTAATGATACACTTTACACTTTGGACCCTGTGTACCGCTCCCCACGTGTGCAGCAGCAACTGACATGGACACTGTATGTGGTACATTTCTACACAGTTGTGTTATTGTTGTGTTTTGTCCATGGGTGTGACATGGCACACAGGATACACTCATTTGTTTCATTCTACACAAGCATACGGCCATGTTTTTGGCATAGGGCCAACGATGTAGCGCTCCTATTGTCTATGTTCACCTACTTTCCACTTGTTCGTGATACAGGGTTTGCCTCAGCAATGCTTTAAGGCACACCACCATGTTGGATTGATATTTAAATTGGTCAAGGATGTTGAAGTGCATGTGTGGCATCACTGTATCATGTTGGAATGTGGATGGTGCTTGTGCATATGAATGACTATGTTTGTGAAACACAACATGTGGACCTATGGCCTCTGAGTGGTTCCATGAGGGATGTTAGGCCATCATTTCCCTCTTCACATGCTGGTTATTGTTTTATTTTACTGTGCAGACGTAACAGTCTGCATGTATGTGCCCACCTTGCATTGCACGTCTGCAGTGTCCTGCTTATGTCCTGTGGTACAGACACTCACATTACCACATTATATTTGGAGGGTGGCAGTGTGCGTGACCGTTGTGCTTCCTCAATTGAGCATTCCATGTATCATGCTATATGTGGACAAACACTGTCCACCCAAAAGACAGTGCAGGGGGGGACTCCTTCATGGTGTTATCTCAGCAGGTTTATGCCGGAGGTTTAGTTAGTATTCTGTCTGTGTTCCTGTGCCTTTGCTACCTGTTAGCATATGCTCATTGTTATTTGGATGATTGTTTGGGCCTACATTGGAGCAGCTTTGATTCCTAGATCACGCATTGGGCGATAGCTGAGACATTACTTTCAGAGCATGTTTTTAACAGTAAAACTTTGTTACAACATATGCTGTTTTCTTTTCTGTGCCTCCTGC
The DNA here is from genome assembly GCA_033557465.1 of Ichthyophis bannanicus. Taxonomy (NCBI): domain Eukaryota; kingdom Metazoa; phylum Chordata; class Amphibia; order Gymnophiona; family Ichthyophiidae; genus Ichthyophis; species Ichthyophis bannanicus. The sequence goes on from CM066045.1 coordinate 163,582,576, forward strand.
GTTGCCAGATGGAAATGTTTTGTAGGACAGATGATGTGTTTTGGGTCCTCAGTATAAAGCGCCTACTGTCTACATGCACTCATATGTGCGTAACACATCAGGGGCATGCAGCAGCAGGTGGGGGCTGGGGGTCTGCTGGCCAGTGCATAGCATGCACTTGATGCACATTATATCTCCTGCACTTCATTTGTGGTCAGGCAAGTCACAGTTCTGAGGGAGGTGGGTTTGTGCCCTGCTAAAGGTGTTTCTGTCTTACACCAGGGATGCGCTCACCATGCTATTCTGATGTTACTGTCTACACTATCTGTGATGTAGAGCCTAAATAAAAATATGTTTTTGACAGACATTTGACTCCTTTGCTGATTGATCATGGTGACAAACATGCAATGGAATGTGTGCCTTTGAATCAGTTCTGCCTCCTTGTGACCCATAAGCTGCATTGTTTTCCTGTCAATGTCACTGGATGTGGATGGTGAGGTCTTTCTTCAAAGGTAATGGAGGGTTACGTGACCTGCCCATGGCCACATGGAGTGCTAGTGTGAATGGGCCCTGGTTGTTTGGTATCCAAGGAAGGTTTGTAACCACTTGGTTAGTCCTACACTCTTTGGGCACATTGACGCTTGTATGTAGTCATTTTCTGGTCAGGTACATGGGCCACCTGTGCTCACATCCTTGTACAGTAGCAGCTGTGTATCTGCCAGCCATATGCCATATCACTGGGTATTACAGGTTTCCATACACACCCTCCCTTTAGGGGATTTGGGCAACAGTGAGCTCAGGTTGCTGTTTCTGGGAGTGGCTACAGGCATGTGTTCTAACTCTGTGCTTTCAGTTTTGATCATCACATTTTGATTATCTCCTTATATTCTGTTGTGCTACCTGGGCTCTAAGGTACCACCAGGTTCCTCACCTCTGCACACACTCTTCCCTCTCTTCAGTGTACACCAAGGTGCATCTTGTGTACTGCTTAGCCATCAGATATTCTTTGTTACATAGGTATCGCAAATTCTGGAGTTTACATGGCAGGGCACCTGGGGGTTTGGTATTGCTGTGGTTCAGCTGGTGTGTGGTACACCTTATTGCATGTGGAGCTCTCTCCTGTCCTGATCCTGATGATTAACCTGCTCCACGGAGCGTCCTCTGCTGTCCCTTGTGGTTTAGCTTTCTCCACCTTTGCATACTGTATCCACTGCAGACCATTTCATTTCGGGAGTGCATGTGTCCCTGGTCCCAATTACAGACTGAAATCTGATGTGTACACAGCAAATCTGCATGTGCATTTGGTCATGATTACTGTTAGGGGTTTGCTTGTCCTGACACCCAGCAGTTGTCATGTGTGATGCCCTACACTCTTTTTGTATGGGGCTTTTGCTATTGGGCTCACGTTGGCGGTGTGGCCTTACCGGTTTATGCATTGCCATTTGTGGTAGTGGTCGTGGGTGTGCTTTCTCTCTGCCCTATTGTATTTGTATGCGTGTCCTGCAGATGTGGTTTTCATTCGTATGATAGTCATAATTGTGGTGATCTGTACTGTGGGTGCATTGTACCCACATCTAATTTGTGACCAATCCTTCTGTCCATCCTCTGTCTGCCAGCTGTGTGCCATTCTACTCTGATGTGCATGCTGCTAACCCACGTCCTGCACTCCTAGACATTCCTGCATTGCAGCTCGCCCTGCTTGCCTCTCCTGTGTGTGCTCTGCATAGCACTTGTACTCCACGGTCATCCTGATATTTCACTTATCCTGCCCTTTCAGCCTCCTCTGCTGCCCACGTCTTCCCATGCTCTGTCACACACTGACATTATGGCATTGTACATTAACATCACTCTGCGCATGGCTCCAGGTGGCCACAATATGTTTGTCCTTTTTGATGGCTGACACATGGGCTGGGGCTACTGTCTGCGGTCCATCAACTGGTCTACGTCCTTCTTTTCCTTATTTATTGTCTTTCTTTCCTGCTCTGTGCATTGTTTCGGTTACGTGTGTGTTTGACACATATCTCTCTTGCCATTCCATTTTGGGGATGTTACTGCTCTTGGCTAACGTTGTTGGATTCACCTATACAACCTTGGGGTGTCTTCTGGCAGACCTTCGATTCAGGCAGCCTATGGTGTGCCTACTATGGTGCCTTGGGAGTTGACAACCTTTCAACATGGCCTCTGGGGTACTTAGACATCGCCTTTGCGGACGAGGTATGTTTGGGATGTGCCTTCTGAGGCACCCTAAAGGGTGCATTAATATATGGCACTGGGGTGTGGATCTTTTGAGATAGCAGCACAGATTGCTGTACAGTTACACACAGAAAAAGGGGATATCTCTGCCAACCTTATTCACTGGAGGTTCCAACCCATGACCTCTTCACCATCATTCACTCTCTTACCAGTTGTCAGCATACATGACATAGGCGGCACGGCTTTCTCCCCAAACCTTGTATTTCATGCAGCTGTGTTACTCTGGTGATGTCAGTCTCCAAAGGTAATAGGGCAGATTACAGGATGAGAGTAACTCCGACACCCTGTTGATATCAGTCTCCAAGGACTGTCTGCAGCCCCTCCTTGCTAACTCAAGAATTTCAGACCTGCCATTCTTGAATTAGCAAGGAGGGGCTGCAGACAGGCCCTGGAAACTGATATCAACAGGGTGTCGGAGTTAATCACATCTTGTAAACTGCCCTATTACCTTTGGAGACTGACATCACCAGAGTAACAAAGTTGCATGACATACATGGTCTGGGGAGAAAGCCTTGACTCCTGTGTCATTTATGCTGCCACCGGTGTACTACACTGCTGTTCCGCCTTGCAGGTCAGCACACCTACTTACGATACCCATATGTTACAGTGCACTGTGCTGACCTCAGACACAGTGCTCTGACCTTTCCTTGCCTCATAGGGCACCCTATATGGCGCATTATCGGCCACACTTTCTGCAACATTGTAGGGTTCCGTGGCAGACACTGCATTATGAGATGTGCCCTCTGGTATAACCTATGGGACACCTTATGTTACACTACTTTGAGTGTGCATTTGCTGGCTGTAAGAATTCCAAAAAGGTTGAATGGGGCCTCCTAAAGCAATATTACCCCTAACAGGTACGGCCTCAGCCAGCCTTGTTCATTGGCCACTGTGGGGGATTGAACCCCTGATCCCTCCACCATTGGTCACTGACTTAGCCATTGTGCTGTGGTTCTGATCCTGTGCTTGCACATCAGCACACCGCCTTATGACTCACAATTTTATGCTTCCAATAAGATTTGCGTGCTGCCTTATGCCCGTCAGCGCGCCGCCTTCTAACGCCCATTATTTATATGCCTCAAACAATAACGCCTCAGACAGCTATCTTCAATGGGCAATGTGGGGGATGGAACCCCTGATCCCTGCACCATTGGTTATTGCCTTAACCATTGCGCTGTGGTTCTGTTCCTGTGCTTTTACATCAGCGCGCCGCCATATGCCTGCGAACATTACAATGCCCCCAAAAACGGTAGTGCACCGCCTTATGGCCATCAGCGCGCTGCCGTCTGCCGTCCATTATTTATATGCCCCTGAAAAATGACACCAGCCGGCCGTCTTCAATGGGCACTGTGGGGGATTGAACCCCTGATCCCTGCACCATTGGTCAGTGTCTTAACCATTGTGCTGTGGTTCTGTTCCTGTGCTTGCACATCAGCGAGCCGCCTTATGCCTCCCAATATTAAACTGCCTCCAAAAACATTAGCGCGCCGCCTTCTGCCCATCAGCACACCGCCTTATGCCGCCCATTATTTATATGCCTCCTAAAATAACACCACGGACAGCCTTGTTCATTGGGCATTGTGGGGGATTGAACCCATGATCTCTGCACCATTGGGCAGTGTTTTAACCATTGTGCTGTGGCTCTGTTCCTGTGCTTGCATATCAGCACACAGCCTTATGCCTCCCAAAACTTACAGCGCGCCGCCCAAAATTACACTGCCTCCTAGGGCAATATTACCCATAACAGGTGATGCCTCAAACAGAGTTTTCCGTGGCACACAGCGGGGGATTAAACCCCTGATCCCTGCACCATTGGGCAGTGTCTTAACCATTGTGCTCTGGCTCTGTTCCTGTGCTTGTACATCGCTGCACCCCCTTATACCTCCCAACATTGACAGCGCACCGCCTTATGCCGCCCAAAACGCCAAAACTACAGCGCACCGCCTTATGCCCAAAATTTGCAGCGCACCGCCTTATGCCGCCCAAGCTTAACAGCGCACCACCCTAGGACGCCAAAGATTAACATTGCGCCGCCTTAGGCCTCACAAAATTAATATGCCTCCTAAAACACTTTTCAAAGAAATAATCACTGCCTCAGCCAGGCTTTTTTGTTGCGCACAGCAGGAGATTGAACCGCTGATCCCTGCACCACTGGGCAGTGTCATAACCATTGTGCTGTGGCTCTATTCCTGTGCTTGCTCATCAGCGCACCGCCTTATGCCTCCCAATATACAAATGCCTCCAAAAACATTAGCACGCTGCCTTCTGCCCATCAGCGTCCCGTCTTATGCCACCCAATATTGCACTGGCTCCTAAAGTACTGCCTCAGCCAGCTGTCTTCATTGGGTACTGTGGGGGATCGGACCCCTGATCCCTGCACCATTGGTAAGTGTCTTAACCATTGTGCTGTGGCTCGGCTCTTCTGCTTGCACATCAGCGCGCCACTTCTGCCGCCCAATATTCATATGCCTCCTAAAACATTAGCGCGCCACCTTCTGCCCATCAGCGTGCTGCCTTATACCGCCCATTATTTATATGCCTCCTAAAATAACACCACAGCCAACTGTCTTCATTGGGCACTGTGGGGGATCAAACCCCTGATCCCTGCACCATTGGTCAGTGTCTTAACCATTGTGCTGTGGCTCTGCTCTTCTGCTTGCACATCAGCGTGCCACTTATGCCTCACGCGCAGCCATCTCATGCGCTAATGTGCGGGGCGCACATGGGCACCGCGCACCTTAGCGCATATGCAAATTCCGGCTTTTCTCTTCAACAACGAAACGCCCACTCCTTATATGGCACCCGCACTCTACTGCGGCCCGCAATTTACCGGGGTTTTAGTAAACATACCCCTAAGAACATCCAGCCCTGGGATAGATGGGTGGGTGAGGGGAGGGAGGGTGAGAAATAAGTGGCAGTAAGCTACAAGTTTGACTTCCTAAGACAAAGACCCTGCAGGGCAGTTGTTACCTAACAGGGCATAGACTTGTCTCTGCAATACAGGCCAAACATATTCTTATAAAGCTACTTTTCTAAAACAGGCAGAAAATTTGAACTCTCTTTTTTTGATAAAGCTAGGTAATTCCTATATTGCATCCACTATTTTCTCAAAGGCTAAAGAAATCTACATAGTGGATGCTTGAAATACCCTCCTGAAGGAAGTGGTGGGGGCAAATACAGTGACAGAATTCAAAATGGGATGGGACAGACACAGTGGATCCTTTTATAGCAAAATAAACATAATTATCTCATATATATCAACAAATAGGGGTGACCTGCACAGAGCGGCAGGTGCACCAACTCTTGCTGCCTTGCTGAGCAGACTAAATGAACCATACTGGTATTTATCTGCCATCATATACTATGTTACTATGTTAAACACAGGCAATAAGTAAAGAACTGTGATTAAAGTAATTCCAAAATACCGATGAGGTACAGGCAGCTAAAGCTATTCAAAGCAAGCAAGAGAAAAAGAATAAAAACTTAGCCAGAGAGATCCACTCAATGTGCTGCTCTGAAGACCAGTAAAAGCTTCTGAGTCTGTTCCAACAAGTTTTAAATGCAGAGCTCCCTTGGATTTCTAGGGGAGGAGAATAAAGCCAGCCGACATCTAATGTACTCTGAGCACCTCCACGTGTCCCTGAGTGTGTTTCTGGTTTGTGTTTCAGATGCGGGTGACGTTTGAGGACATCGCTGTCTCTTTCTCCCAGGAGGAGTGGGAGTATTTAGATGAAGGGCAGAAGGAGCTTTACAGGGAGGTGATGAAGGAGAATTATGAGACTCTGATCTCCCTGGGTAAGGACTGTACAACTGTATCTGCATTTCTAGCAACAGTGAGGCTGATCTATTATACTGTATCTACCATTCTTCCAGGTTCCAGGGATAGGACACTTCTAGAAAATGTGCTTACATAGCAATTTCCAGACAGATTAACACCCAGTACCCACCAGGTACAATAATCAGCATTATATAAATAATCAATATATAATTCAACTCTAGATACAGAACCTGCAGAGCGGAGTGGGGGATGAGTCCGATGAACTCTGGGGTACTGAGTTTAGGGCTCCCATAGGAACAGTCCTACCTTACTCCATACATACATAGATGGTTCCTATAACTTCATCCCTTGAGGAATATCCTAGAACATTACTTAAAAAATAAAATAGTCTATCATATCTTCAGTTCTACATTGCCTCCTGTTGTGCTCATGTATATTTTTCTCCACAGCACATCTGTGTTTGTTCCCTCCTTTCTGGAATTCAGATACTATCCTCATCTCTACTACATCCACTGTGAGTTTATTCCACGTATCTACCACTCTTTCCATAAAGAAATAGTTCCGCATATTACTCCTGAGTCTATCCCCTTTCACCCTCATCCATCAGGCGATGCAGGACTGCACCCTCGGATCCAGAGCCCCGATTGGCATCAGGAAAGAGAGTGGGAGGCTGAAACCCCTCCCATTCTACATCTCAAGGTGAATCAGGGCCCACCACAGCAACTTTAAAAAAGAAGTGCCATCAGGCGCACCCGTGCCTGGTGGGCCGGTGCCAGAGAGCCCTTTCACATGGCCCTTAGGCATGAAATGCAGGCAGTTATGCAAAAATCAGCTCAACCCAAACAAAAAGCTGCCAACACTAAGCCTAAAAACCTCGAAAAACCTCAACAACCTCGAAGACCTCGCTGCTGACCTCATCCCTATCAGATCTATTCACAAGCAGGCACCCCACACATCTCCTAGACACCTTGGATTGTATCAGGACACTCTTTCAGAAAGAAAACTACAAACTGTAAGTACCACTCATCAGAAATGGAACTCACTACTGAAAGAGCCCCACCCCTACCCTTCTATGATTCTACCAAAAAAGCATAAAACTGCTTTAATGCCACAGAATCCAATGTTACCAGCCAACCTAGTATTGTATACCCTTCTTCTCCTCTGGTTCCTACTCTGCCACTCTTCAGTAGCTACCTATACCATAAACATACCCAAAAGAGCCCTACAACCTCCCCTATTGCACATTCCTTGCCTACCACACATATGGATGAACCCCCATAACTTGTCAACAGGCGAACCCCCAGATTAATAAGAATTCAAACCAACACTCACACAACTTGTTACCACACCCTACACACACTAATCACTCCAATTAACATTGGGCTAATCCATGCTAGTTCCATCAGATACAAAACAAACACCATCATAGGCTATATTCAATATCACCCAGACTGACATCCTCTGCATCACCGAATCCTGGCTATAAAGCCCTGACCAGGTCATTCTATCTGAGATCACTCCACGATCCCATACTGCCTTCAACTGCCCGCACACCCACAAGAGAGGTGGTGGGGCACTTATCCTTGTGCAAATTGATCTTAAATTTAAAATATCCTAAACTGTAAGTCACAAACACTGTGACTTAATCACGATAGAAAACAGATATCTAGCCATTTGTCTTACCTACAGAGTCCCAAATGCTCCCGCTGAAGAAACATCCAACATCCTCGAAGCCATATATTTGGCCAGCTCTCCTCATAAGCTGCTTATACTAGGCAATCTAAACCTGAGCTTCGCACCTAGCAGAGGAGAAGCTACTTTTACAAGGCAATAGAATCACGTAACTTCTGCCAAATCCTCAAGGTACCCTCTCACCATTCAGGCTCAACTCTGGACCTCATCTTTGTCCCAAAGAACCTTCACTCACAGGACAGCATAATGACCCCTCTTGCCCTACCAATACCCTGGTCAGATCACCATGCTACACACTTCAAGACTGACCTCCCCCAACAAGGAAAATCACAGAGAATACCCAACTCTGAAAGAAGATTTAAAGGATATAACCAAGACCAATTCCTGAAAGATATCCTTCCCAGCCTCCCCCAGTACTTTGCAGATACAAATGAGGCAATTAAAACCTGGAACTCCACCATCAATGCAGCAGTGAAGGCTCCTTACCACCCAAATCTTGGAAACAGAGAAGAAAGATCCAAATCCGCCCCATGGTATTCTGAGGCAATAAGAAAAAAGAAACGAAAACTTTTCCAGCTAAAACTTAAATGGAAACACGACTAGTCACAAGCCACCCTTCTTCAATACCAGAAAACACAGAGACTACATTGTTCTGATCAACAAGCACAATCGAGAATACCACACCAACCTTATCTTAAAAGTCAGCAACAAGCCTCGAAAGCTATCTGAAATTGTCCATGCTCATGAAAAATCCATCCCACAAAGAAGACACTATCCATCCCCAGATCTTTGCAGATTTTCTCATCAACAAGAATAAACCACCTTTAAGAACTTCACTGCTAAACACCTCCAACGCCTCAACTGCAGAACCCAACATCAAACATAAATGGTACTGATCTACGAGCTAATATTCCGCATCATCGCTACCATAATTTATTAATTAATTAATTTTATTTATTTAATGTCTTTTTTATACCACGCTCTTTAGAATCAGTGCGGTTTACAGTTAACAACTCGTGCAGTGCCAGCAGGACCTACACTGGACTTACAATGAACAGGGGTTTCTAAACGGGACTGACAGGGGAACTATGTACAGGGAAGCTAGCTGTCACACGTGACATGCTCAGAGCACAACTATTTACAGATTGATTAATTATATACAGATTGACTAGTCAGAGTATGTACACCTTCCATCTGCAGAATGTCTCGTGATCTAGTGAGTGGGGTTGCAATCATGGAGGGTGGCTGCGCAGTACAGTGCCCTCTGAACCCTGCCTGGTCATGTGGATCAAATCATTCAAGGACAAAGTTGTCAGCTGCATCCACAACACCATAAGCTCATCTCTATCTCAAGGATACATGCCCCCTGCTCTCAAAGAAGTTAACATCCGACTCATCAAAAAAAACAACTCAACAACAGCTCTGATCCTGCAACTTTCCATCCTACTTCCAGCCTGCCCTTTCTATCCAAAATAATTGAAAAGGTGACGCAGAGACAACTGCAAGACCATATTGACCTATATGCTTCTCTGGATCCACACCAATGTGAATTTCAATTGTAATCATAGTGTTGAGACTCTCCTCATACATCTGTTCAAAATACTTCTAAGAGGAATCGACAAAAAACTGGATTCCTACTCATCTTTGTTGACATCTCTTTGACCTTCGACACACAGCACAGCACAGCACAACACAGCATCTTCTTAAACCAACTAACATTGGACTTCACAGCACAACCTTCAACTGGTTCCAATCCTACCTCACTGACAGAAAACAAAATGTCAAAGTTGGTTCAAACACCTCCACTCTGTTCAACACAACATAAGGAGTCCTGCAAGGGTCTTCCCTGCCTGCCCTTCCTACTTACAACCAGTTTGCAGCACAAAATTAACTATGCCATTTATGCAGATGATATCATGGTCTATTCCCCTCTCCATCTCCACACGCCAGACTATGCAGCTATCAATAAATGTCTACAGGAGATGAGCAACTGGCTGGCTTCCAACAATCTCCAAGTCAACTTCAAAAAATCCGAGTCGCTATTCATAACAAGGGTCTCTTCTGTTACCCCCCATCATAGGTCTCCATTATGGACACTCTAATCCCAGTAAAAGAGGAAGTACGCTACCTTGTTATCACCCTTGATCACTTTCTAAACTTACAAGCCCACCTCAACAGAACCTCCAGGTATGCATTCCAAAAGCTCGCTATTATCCAAAGACTAAAACCCCTCTTCAGTCTGGATCACTTCCACATGGTCTATCAAGCAGTTTAATTCCTATGCTAGATTATTGTAACTCCCTTTGTCATGGTCTTCCAACTCAAACCACACATCCCTTGCAAGCAGCCCAGAACAAGGCTGCCCACATCATCACAGGATCTGCCAAACATGATCAGATAACACCGCTCTTACATCAGCTTCACTGGCTACCAATTACCTCACTTCCAGATACAAAACTGTCTTGACTGTCTTCAAGATAAGAAACAACACATCAGCCAGAATTCTACAGGAACTGATATGCACAAAACTAAACAGCAGACCTAAGAGACAGAGCACCAGAGACACCATTTCAACTCCTAGTTCTTACACCAACGAAGAGGGCTCTTTCATTAGTGGCACTCACCAACTGGAATTCTGTCCTAGTGATGGTCAGGACAACCAAGGACTTAAAGGACTTCAGAAAACATCTCAAAACCTTCCTTTTTACCAATCACCTCAGAGACAATACCTAGTTCTTGCCCCTCATCTCACCTGCCTAAAAGAATATCTAACTCTTGTACATATGTTGCAATGCATATGTTTTGCCTCTGTGCAAATCCTGCATGTCACCCCTTCCTAAGTTTAGACATTGAGTTCTCAGCTCCGGCTGCGGATTACCGCTGCCGGACACAGACTCGGGCCAGCAAGCCAAGGGTTAACCTTGGTGGTGGGCGGGAAGGAGGGGGAGGGCGACGCAGCGTCCGGCTATAGAAGCACCGGTCGCGCTGCGTTTCGCCCTCTTTCCCTCCTCCCGGCGCAGCACGAGCGGGCAACTGGGCAGTTTCCTCCTCCCGGCGCATCTCGAGCGGTTTTTCTCCATCCGGCGCAGCACGGCGATTGATCGATTGACCGCGACCGTGAGGATCAGCGGAGCCGTCAGCGGGACAGCCAGATTCGAAGAGGGAGAGTGAAGCCAGCTTCATAAAAAGGGGCGAGACGCAAGGGAGAATGGGGGGATGGGGGAGGGGGTCGAAGGAATTAAGGAGGCTCTACTCCGGGTGCTCAGGATAGTGCGGATGGCAGCACGAGCACGGAGAGAGGGGATCCCGCGGGGCGGCCAATGCGGCCTAGCGCGTGTGGGAGTCACTCGGGGCAGACGGATCGCCATCGGCAGAACCTACCTGATGCCATAACCATCTGGGGAGCAAGTCATGCGGCACGCACATGGAGGGAGGTGCTGGCCGACAGGGCACGGAGAGCAATGATTTATGGAGGTCAACGGGGCTATTAGCAAAAACGAGAAATGTGCTGGGGCACTGGCAAAGGTGTATAAGGGTTAGGTTTGAGCCATGCAGTATGTGTGTCTTTCCGGTTGCTGTAACGTAGATATTCTGGGATAGGCATAAGTGAGTTATTTTGTTGTACATGTGCTGATATGGGGCGCCATCTGGTGGAAAGAAGTGGAGTTACACAATCAGAAAGAATATATTGAGTTGTATTAGCTGGGGTGTTGCGTCATCTGGTGGGAGCACATGGGATGGCACAAGGAAAAAAAAAAAAAGGGAAGGGCTGCATATGGATATTGGTACTGTAGTGTATATTCGTAGCACAAAAATAAGTTAGACTCTCTGTTGTTGTCTAGGGGAGATAGCTACTAATATACAGCCCAAAGTTCGGTGAGTTATTCTGGCAATGAGCCACGAAAGAATTCTGGTCTGCAGATATATATATTAGACTTTATTATAGGCAACCAAATAGAAAAATATACATACACATATATAGCTAATTAGAAACATGAGGTAAAAAGTTGTTATGGTACAGATGTACACTTGGACAACGTAATAAATCAGATTAGTAACCAGACGTCACTGATTCTCTCTGCACTGAGGAAAAGCAAGAAATATATTGCTAACCCCTTTGCCCATCCAGGAGAGGAGAGATAAGCCAGTACCTTATCTCCGTCGGCACTCAGAAGCAGCTTCTAGCTAGTGCGGGCTCTAGCCTCGTCAGGTGAGCCGCAGTAAGTCCGAACCGGAGGTATCTGTGAAAGTCTTATCTCAGACCTGTGGAGGACGGCCTAGCCCACACGTAGGGGCCGTCTGGCGGAAGGCTCAGGGCGCAGGAATCAGGTACGCAGTGCACAGCAGCAGGACCGGTGCAGAAGTCTGTATGTCCAGGTGGGGAAAAGCCCCAACTCTCTCTTACTCTCCAACTTACAACTACAACTAAAGTTTCCAGCGCAGAATGCAGAATTCTGTGTGAGAATCCTCTGTCATAGGTCCGATGATTGGTTGGCACCAGGCAGTCTGAGGTTTTCTCAGCGAATCAGGAGGTAGATGATGGTGAGCTTCTTGCAAACAAAGGAGCCATGGTAAAAAGTCAGGCAGAAGCAACAGTATGTAACTTATGGGCATGTACAAGTGTCCAAGGCCAGCCACGGACAATAGCCTCTGTATGCATGCACACTTAGAAATGCTGATGCAAGCAGTTGCTTGAAGGACAGGTTTGTAGCTGAACACAGCAAAAGTGTAGTGAAGAATCCATCTTGTCTGTGCAGTTTGGTTCAGGCCTGAGTTGCTGAGCAGGCCGGAGATTTGCATGTAGAATTGCAGGGGTACCAGCCCTACATCTCCCCCCCCCCTTGTAAGATGGAGGATGCTACAAGGGAGTACACTCCATCGTACAAAGCCTAACTAGCAGTACTACCGTGCAGGTCAGAACCAAATGACAAATGATTGACTAATGCAGGAGAAGTGGATAATACTTCAAGCACAATATGCATGAAAGCAATACTGCATGAGGAATAATGCAGTGAAAACACTCAAGCAATAAAAGAAGTCAAAATAAAATGACATGGATACAGTCAAGTCAGTTCAATCAAAATAATGCATGGTAACTTCAAACTCAAGAATATATATATAGTATCCAAACCAAAAAGGCATATCAGTAATGCAATATAATGTGTTAGGGTAACACTAAGGTGAACACTCAAAAGTAATGAGAAGCCATGTGTAACTGTGTTAGTAAAATGAACACAGGCTATCTATGAAAAAAAAACAACGCAATTAAGAGTAATGGATAACTTTCAAAGAAAATGGTGACACTTATGCAAAAGTGTGACGTTCCAGCAAATCCTGCAGACGCATGGCAGGCAGCAGAGGTGCAGGATGCATAGAGCGACGAAGAGCACGAATCTGTCTCTGTTGATACAAAGAGATAAGAAACTGGAGCACCAACAGAAAGAAAAGACCAGGAACAATGACATGTGACATAAAATCAGTTTGTAAAATGTCCACATCACGTGAATCAAAGTTATAATCAGCAATGGCAAGGGCGGCCTGGTCAATGGACAGTTCAACTGTGTGAGAGTCCTTATAGTCCAAAAGATAGGTCAAGGCTGCAGGGAAGTCAATCTTATGACCTCGAAACACATCCAATATCTGGAGCTCTGTCGAAACAGGGTCAGCATCAAGATAAAACAAGGAAACTCCACCAACATTAACAATGGAGTTCTTGGGAACATCAATCAAGCAAACATTGCAGGGTATTATGAATGTCATGTTTATTCATGGTGACCAGGAGTTCACTCAAAGGGGTACTAACCAGCCAAACATTGTTGACAACAGCAACTTTCGTCTCTGAAAAGTCATCGTACTTGGTCATGGTAACTTTACATTGTTCTTTCACATTTTCAGCAGACAACCCACAAAGAGCTGTAGAAGTGTCCTTCAGGAAAGGCTTACCAGGACATAACCAATGAATGTCTTTAGAGCGTTGGCACATGCCGAGATTAGGTACCACTGTTGTATATTAGTGGTGCGTGTAACAGACGAATCAAAATGTTTCTGTAAAACATGTCGGGGATCTAGGGACACAAAAACTTTCTGTGTGACAGTCTGGGACTGTGTAATCAGGAAACCAGGCGCATCCTGTAGAACGACACCAGAAGGAGGGCCAGGTTCAATCAATCCGGCAACCTCGGATCCCGCTAACATCAAAATCAGGAACAGGACCTTCAAAGTCCGGGACTCCATCTGGAAAAGAAAACAAACAGGCTATCCCGCCTCAAGGTTAGCATCACTCACTTCAGCAAGAGGTTCTTCAGGAAAGAGCTTACTGGGATGACACGGTCTAAGCTGATTAATGTGGACCCATTTAAGGGAGTCTTCCCTCTCAGTACCTGACTTCATTCGAATTTGATAAGCAACAGGGGAGGCTTTATCCACAATAGGAAATGGACCGTTCCAGCTAGGTAGAAATTTACAGTCTTTGACCTTATTCTTACCAAAATTGTAGTAGAATACCTTATCGCCAATCCGGTATTCTTTAGAGGTAGTCCTCAAATCATAGTAGGCCTTCCTCCCCCTAGCAGCAGTGTCCATATTCTTTTGGGCAAAGGCAAAGGCACTTTGCAAGTGTTGTCTTAAATGGGCAACATATTCATGAGCAGTTGTAGCAGCAGCGAGATTCACATCATTAGTCCTGTAAAGAAGATGAAGGGGTAAAACCATGTCCCTACCTGTCATCATCTCAAAAGGGGACATACCAGTAGCACGATGACGTGTGGCTCTGATAGCCATCAGGACCAAGGGCAGTTTGATGTCCCAGTCCTTCCCAGAGGAAGAAACATACTTTTTCAAGATACTGATGATAGTTTTGTTTGCTCTCTCCACTTGTCCAGAGGATTGTGGACGATAAGCAATGTGGACTTTGGCCTTCACACCTAGTACCTTCCACAGATGCTTAATGACTTGTCCCGTGAAGTGGGAACCCTGGTCGGATTCCACTCGCATGGGGAGGCCCCACCTGCTGAAAACATGGTTTAACAACAAGGTGGCCGTGGTCTCGGTGGTACAGTTGGGTGCTGGGATGCACTCGACCCACTTAGTAAATAAGCAGGTAACTGTCAACATATATTTGTTGCCTCGAGAGGATCGGGGCACGGGGCCGATCCAATCAATCTGGAGATCAGACCAAGGCATGGTCAGACCTCTGTTTCTCAAAGGTGCTCTATGAGAAGGAGCTGCAGGTTGAAATCTGCAACAGGTCAGACAACCTTTAGTATACAATTGTACATCTTGGTACATGTGGGGCCAGTAGGCCACTTGTTTCAACGTTTCATAGGTTATTCGGTCACCTCTATGACCGGCACAAGGTTCATCATGAGCGTGCTGTAACATGACTCCTCGGAAGGCCCGAGGTACCACCCATTGCACAATACCATGCTTATTCGTCCGTATCAACAGATCTTTCTGGAGATGGAACATGTCCTTGGAGATGTAGAGGATCCTCAGTTCCTCATCGTCCTGACAATCCTCCAGAGTTAATGGGTGTTCCTGGGGGTTCTGCAGAAAAAGGTAGAAACGTCCAAGAGTAGGATCTTGTTTCTGGGCTTGCACGAGGTCGAGATCTGTGCTCTCGCCACACCATGGAACCACAGGGGGCATGGTGGATAATTGAGCTTGTCGCCGGGTAACCGCCGTCACCATTTGAAGCCCATTGGTCTCGGGAGCCTCCAACTGCCAGAGGTCTCCAGAGACAGCACCCTCCTTGGCAAGCTGATCAGCTAGATCATTTCCTATCTTGTCAGGGTTATCAACACGGGAGTGACCTTTCACTTTCTTCCAGTAGATGGTCATGTCATTTTCATGAGCTACCTTGTCCAAGGCCAGAATCAATCCGGCATGTTTGACAGGTTTCCCTTTGGAATTCAGCATATTGTTAGATTTCCAAATGGGTAAGTGGGAAACAAAATTCTGTCGGACGTAGTCTGAATCAGTACAGATGGTTAGGGTGTGAACCCCTCCCTGAGCAGCGGACTGGAGAGCTGCCAGGGCTGCAGCTAGCTCTGCATACTGATTAGTCTTGGTACCCAGACGGTACCTGAAGGGTTCACAAGGGTGGTTCTGGTTCCAAACCACACCTATACCTGCTACCAGTTCATGGTCAGGCTCTCGACGGTAAGCACAACCGTCCACATACACCTGGGGGTAGCCTTTACAGAGGTTCTCATCATAAGGACGATGATGAGAAGGCTCAGGCGTACATGACTCCATTTCGGTGTCTAAATTACCCACGAAAGGTTCTCTGGCAGTGCAATCGTGCAATTCAGCCAGGCCCTGTGCGGCGGCATCCTTGCGGTTTTGAGCATACCTTACTTCTAGGGGCCAGCCCTGAAGTGCTAAGGTCCAGGAGACAATGCGACTGTTTGACACTTGTCCCGATTTAATCCGATCACTGCCTAGGAACTTGATGGGTTGGTGATGAGTCTCAACAACCAACCTCTCACCTTGGATATAACTGCGGAAATATTGGAGGGCCCAGACTGTGGACAACAAGGATTTCTCACAGTCAGAGTATTTCCTCTCCATGTCCGTTAAAGCTTTGCTGGCATAGGCAATAACTTTCCTATCTGTGTCATGCATCTGGTACAGAACAGCACTCATAGAGTGATCGGTGAAACCTAGTTCCACGAAGAATTCTCTGCCACTCTCTGGATAGGCAAGACAGGGAGCTCGACTCAAAGCTGCCTTCAACTCTTCTAGAGCTGCCTCTTGGTCGGGATTCCATACCCAAGGTTCATCTCTTTTGAGGAGTTTGACCAGGGGTCGGGAAATCTCCGCATATTGATCCACAAATTGGCGTGAATAATTGCAAATGCCCAAGAATGAGCGCAGCTCACTCACGTTGGTCGGACGTTTGAGTCGTTGCAAGGCCGCAATTCTCTTCCTTTGAGGCCGCAGTCCCTCAGCAGAAACTTCGTAACCCAAATAATTGAGGGATTTCCGACACCATTGGCCCTTTGACAAGGACAGCTTTGCTCCCGCAGCTAAAACATGCTCTATTTCTTGCAAATGGTCAGTGAAACTGGTGCTCTTCACCAGAATGTCGTCTACATAGACGAGGGTGCCTCTAGTCTCAGCATCAGGCAAAGCCTTATGCAGGAAAATATTGAAGTCTGCTGGGGCATTCAAATAACCAAACGGTGTCCGATTCCAAGTATATTGTCGCCTACCGAAGGTAAAAGCCAGCTTATGCTGATCTTCTGGATGGACAGGTATAGTCCAAAATCCTGAGGCCAGATCCAGGCTTGTAAAGTACCTTGCACCCTTAATGGTGGCTAAGTTCTGTTCCAGATGTGCCATAGGCCATCTGGATAGAGGTACCTTTTTATTAAGCTGGAGATAGTCCAAAGCTAAGCGCCAGCTAAAATCCTTCTTGATGACAGGCCACAGTGGGGCATTGTAAGTACTGTTGCATTGACGTATAATTCCCTTTTGTTCCAGGGAATTAATGATTTCCTGAACGGATTCATAGGATGCCAATGGGATTTTATACTGCCTCACAAAGACAGGTTTACTGTTGGGATCCGTAGGAATACGGGTGACATGTAGGTCGGTGAGACCACAGTCATAAGTATCAGTGGCAAACAGGTCCTTGTGACGGTACAGCAGTGCTTTTAATTGGGCCTTTTCTGACTCATCAGTGCAGGCGTCTGCTTCAGCAAGTTTTCCCGCAACCATTTCATCAAATCCCAGAACAGGTTTGTTTGAGGGTATTTCAACCTTCTCCTCAATCTCATCTTGGAGAGAGGAGACCTGGATGGCTTGGACAGCATGGGGCTCCCCCCCCTGGTGGGTGAGGGAACTAACAGCCTCATCGAGTTTACTTGACAAAATCAGATGGTCAGACTCGAGGTCCACCTGTGAGGTCACAGCACTATGTGGCCAGACAAACTGTAAAGTGAGGAGGCCTCGGGGTGAGGATCGAACACACGCAGGGGTCCCCCCCCCCCCTTCACAGATGTTCCAGGAAACAGGGGCTTCCCCAATAATCTGGAGACTCAATTCCACACTTGGGAACGATTCTCCCACTAGGAATCCCAGGGGTTCGCCTTTCACAAGGTGAATGCGATCTGGATTTGGATTGGTGAGCAATAAGTGTAAGGAGGGAGCTGTGGCCTCCATGCAGGGTATGGGACCCATGGCTAGGCCCAGCTCCTCAAAACGGGAATTTGGACTGAAGAAGACCAAGTTGTCTGAGAACACATGTCCTCGGGTCACCTGTATCGGCAGGGGACAATCCTGTACCCTCCCAGGTATGTGGATGTCTTCTGCACTGACCACTTCACAGACTTGAGGAATAGTCTGACCAGCCCGTAGGGATGGGCGGGCACCAGAGAAATCCACCGGATCTCCTTCCATCCTACTCCAAAGGATGTTGTTCACAAAATCCACATAAGTTCCCAGTCGAACAAGGCAATCTGAGCCTAAGGAGTGGGGCACCTCAAGTCCTCTGATGATGGAGAAGGTGTGCCGAAAACCTTTGACCCCAACTTGCAAGGGCAGATTGCAGTAGCCCATTAATGTCTTGAGCCCTTCCCCAGGCACTTGGAACGAAGTCTTGGCTCCCATTACCCAATCAAGGGTAAGCTGTTGTTTGAGCCGATAGAAAAGTCTCACTGATGAGGGAGTGGTCACAGTGGGGTAATAGGTAGGCCCTTTCCTTTTGTGACATGCCCACCTGTACATATATAAAGGGACCTTTCTCAGCCGAGAATATGTCCGTCAGTCTCCTAGGGTGATCTAGGCAGGGATGGGATGGAGGAGGGGTTTGCACCTCACAACCTTCCACAGGTTCCTTCAGGAATATCTGCAGGCAGTCAGTATCAAGGACAATGTTAGCTACTGAACCCACTGCAATGGAAACCACGTCGCTGATGCCCTGATCCTCATCTCCAGCCCTTTCATACTGGAGCTGAAGGATTTGGGGATCAGCTGACCTCTGGAAATTAATCCTGATGGACTTGTTTGTGCGTTCCACCGAACAAGGACCACTGACTCTGCTGTCATGTTTTACCCTAGCATAAGGTATGGGATGTGTGACCTGTGTCCAGATCACTTCCTGGACGTAGTCCAGAATGGGGCGTAACCGTTTCAGGAGCTCATTGCCAATCAAGAATTCTTCCCCAGGGCACTTGGTAATGACTACAGGATGCTTCACCTGTAATTTTCCAATTTGGAGGTTAAGCCAGACCTGCCCCATAGACTCTATGGGCTGATTCCCATAAGCTGCGAGTGACAAATCACTGGGTGTGACGTGTAGGGTCCTCTGACTCCCCAAGGAAGCAGTGAGTCTATCAAAGAGACTCGAGGTAATCAGGGTAGCCTCAGAGGCTGAATCTATCAGGCCCTCACAGAGAAAAGCCTGATGAATTGTAACAGGAACAGTATACCTCTGTCCTTTTGGCTTGAGTTTACCCAGAAAGTACTTGTGCTTCCTGATGGTGTCAAAGGCTGGACCCTCGCTGTCCATTGCAGGACTGTCACTCTGTGTCCATGGGGTGGCATCTCCAGCTGGTCTGGATGTCTGAACTGGCTGCACCTGTGCAATAGTGACCTGTGGGACAGAAACAAAGTCGGTTAGTCATTCAGTCTCATTAGAAGGGGAAGAGGAGTCAACCAGTTCCTTCTCTGGCTTCTGAGGCTTTGCTCGTGGCTTAGGAGGCACACTACTAGCAGGAGCCGCCTGTGAGGAGCTGAATGCAATGGTAGCCTTCATCATATCTGTCAGCTCGCTTATTCTCTTCTCCAGCTCCAGGTATTTGTCAAAACCGGGCTTTCTCTTCCAGTTCCGGTTCTGTGGAGTGAAACGCTGATTCCCAGAGCGCTGCTTAGACCCAGATGACTGGTTATTCTGGGGTGGCCTGGGAGGATTCTGTGGAGCAGAAGGAGAAGAGTTATTTTCTAACGAAAGAGTGGATTTTACAGCACTAACACACTGTTTTGGCTCTCTGGCTTTGCTGGGAGCCCGGACTGTGCTGCCAGTATTGGTTGCTCTCATGTTGGGAACAGCTTCCCAAATCCACTCAGCATGTTCTATCACACGTGACAGGGGTCCGTGACACTTGTCAGACATATAAGGTTTAATAGATGGAAGGAGCAACTGACAGAAAAGATTACGAAACTCCTGATGGTGTTCTATTGTTTCCCAAGAAGGGTCACTCTGGAAGAAAGTCTGCCTAAGTCTGTAAGCAAACTCTCGGGGCGTTTCATTTTCCCTATGAGTCATACTAAATGCTGCCTGCTTTGCAGCAATATCATCAGGGTATGGCCCATAATGTTTCTTTAGTGCCTGTTCAAAAATGACAATGTCCTTCTTTTCATCGTCTGCCATGGCCCGAATGAATTGCTGACAAGGCACATCAAAGGATCATGGAAGATACAGAACCATGTCCTCCCCCCTGGTAATGTTCAGTGCCTGAAAGGCATCTTTGACTGCAGCTAAATGTTCATTTATGGTGGCACGACCAGTTTTTTCAAAAGGGGTAACCATGCTCCGCAGGGTCTTGATAATTTGTAATTGTGCGGCAGAAGCGCCTTCATTTGTGTGTTTTCCTTGCAGGACACGGGGACATAGAGGATTTTGCATCCCTTCAGCTCCCTCTGGTGGTCGCTGCTGGTACAGTTTGCCATCACTAGGGAGACTTCCCACCCCCCTCCACCGCTCCCTGGATGGGGAGGGGTCGAGAGTAGGGTGTTTCACTCCGCCCTGTTTCTCTCCTGTGCTCATGCGCTGATGGGAGAGAACTGACTCTGTTCTGGAAAAGCTGCCGTTCTACACTGGACAGGGTTTCCAGTGGCAAACTGCCGTCATCTACCTTCCGGTAATCTGAGAAGCCTAGAGGGATCAAATTATCCCGGTACTCTGTCTCGTTACTATGAGAGGTAGTCACACTGGCCAAATCAAAACAATCAGCTTGCTGGATTTCGAGGTTAACTCTCTGTATTTCCTGCCCACATTCCTGACGTGCAACAACTAGCTGCCTTTGCAGATCGGCTGTACGCCGTCTCTCTGCACTGAGAGCAGACTCTGTGGCTTCGAGCTCAGCCATCAAAGCACTCTCTCATTGCTCATAAAGAGCAGTGACATCTGTTAGTCTCCGGGTCTGGGCAGCTAGTTCAGAGCTACACACTGTCAGAAATTGCAATTCCTTTTGATCCAGAGCATTCCGCTGCCTGAGAGCGGAAACCTGATCCAACCAGCCTTCTGTGTGAACCATCGTAAATCAAGAGCTGAGACTGTCTGTAAAAACAAACACAGGGCACCACTAGAAGTACTCTAATGCAGAGAGCCTGTAATGGGGGTTGCAAAGCCGTCTCACAGACAATGCTCTCTGGCCACAAAAAGCTCAGCATAAACAGCTGTGTTGACCACAATAGGACAATGCAGAAATATTACACAAATTCTGAGAGGCGTGGCACATTCAGAAATACTCATCCCGGACGAGCCCCCATATGTAGGGTATATTCGTAGCACAAAAATAAGTTAGACTCTCTGTTGTTGTCTAGGGGAGATAGCTACTAATATACAGCCCAAAGTTCGGTGAGTTATTCTGGCAATGAGCCACAAAAGAATTCTGGTCTGCAGATATATATATTAGAATTTATTATAGGCAACCAAATAAAAAAATATACATACACATATATAGCTAATTAGAAACATGAGGTAAAAAGTTGTTATGGTACAGATGTACACTTGGACAACGTAATAAATCAGATTAGTAACCAGACGTCACTGATTCGCTCTGCACTGAGGAAAAGCAAGAAATATATTGCTAACCCCTTTGCCCATCCAGGAGAGGAGAGATAAGCCAGTACCTTAGCTCCGTCGGCACTCAGAAGCAGCTTCTAGCTAGTGCGGGCTCTAGCCTCGTCAGGCGAGCCGCAGTAAGTCCGAACCGGAGGTATCTGTGAAAGTCTTATCTCAGACCTGTGGAGGACGGCCTAGCCCACACGTAGGGGCCGTCTGGCGGAAGGCTCAGGGTGCAGGAATCAGGTACGCAGTGCACAGCAGCAGGACCGGTGCAGAAGTCTGTATGTCCAGGTGGGGAAAAGCCCCAACTCTCTCTTACTCTCCAACTTACAACTACAACTAAAGTTTCCAGCGCAGAATGCAGAATTCTGTGTGAGAATCCTCCGTCATAGGTCCGATGATTGGTTGGCACCAGGCTGTCTGAGGTTTTTTCAGCGAATCAGGAGGTAGATGATGGTGAGCTTCTTGCAAACAAAGGAGCCATGGTAAAAAGTCAGGCAGAAGCAACAGTATGTAACTTCTGGGCATGTACAAGTGTCCAAGGCCAGCCACGGACGATAGCCTCTGTATGCATGCACACTTAGAAACGCTGATGCAAGCAGTTACTTGAAGGACAGGTTTGTAGCTGAACACAGCAAAAGTGTAGTGAAGAATCCATCTTGTCTGTGCAGTTTGGTTCAGGCCTGAGTTGCTGAGCAGGCCGGAGATTTGCATGTAGAATTGCAGGGGTACCAGCCCTACAGAACATACATACACAGGCTAGCAGAAGGTCACATGCTCAAGTCCCAGTGGAGCTTCCGGTCAAACCAGTGCCCAAAGAAGTAGTATATGCGGAGGTATTAGCAGATGTGTTGTGTTATTTGCTGGAAAAAAAAATTCTTGGCTCAGGTGTTTTATATACGAGGGACGGGATATATATAGATATATATGTTAAAAAAAAAATAATATTAATAAAAAATAAAAATAAATAAATAAATAATAATGGTTTGTTTTCTTCTAGTGCGAAAAGAAATGATTATGACAATTAATGGAAGGGATGAACATAATATCTATGTATATCTATATGCATGGACAGTTATATATATGGGGGAAGGGGGTAACATATATATATAATAATATATGAAATTATATTATATATATAATTATAAATTATATATAAAATTATGAAATATACAAAAAAAAAAAAAAAGGGGGAGGATAAGGAACAACAAAGGGCTCCACTGACTATAGTCATAATGGAAAGGTTCCGGGATGGTCTCCACCTTTCAATGGCAAAGAGCTTAAAGAGAGCACCCCTTTCCCATTGCTTTTCTCTTTGTAGCATTTTCCAACAGGGTACCATGCCGCGGAAAGTTACACAGAGCGGCGGAAAGGACAGCAGGATACAACCAGGCCCCGAGAGAGCAGGGGCCAGGCAAGGTGCACAACGTAGAACAACACGCGTTGCTGTAAAACGGCGGAGAAGACTACACGGCAAAGCAGCAGACGGGCCCCAACACGGCAACAAGCACCCGCCCCCTCGACAGCGACATCCAGTCAGGAGCTGGACGAACTTTTCAGACTCATATGCGAACAGGTGAATCAGCACGGCCTGAGCACGTTTAAGCAACGGCTAGAGGCAGCTAACACAGGATCTGCAGACCCACAAACAGTGAGCAACAGCATGCCCAGCACCAGCAGCATCATGCCAGGCACCAGCAGCAGCACGCCAGGCACCAGCAGCAGCACGCCAGGCACCAGCAACAACATACCGAGCACCAGCGCAACGGCCGGTAAGTCTTTTGGTGGGAAAGAAGCTTTTGTAGTGTATTCCTCATCAGAGGAATCTACCTCTGATACAGACGGAGATACTTCTTTAGCAACCGCAATGCGGAGCATGTTGAAGACCTTCAAAATGAAAAAGAGTAAATCCCAAAAAGGGAAACACTTAGCAAGGGTATGGGCAGAGCGCAGGGAAACCCCCACGCGGGGAACGGAGACCGGTGAGGCCAGTGTAACGGAGACGGCAATGACGGTCCCGGCTACACTGGCAAGCCCAGCAGCAGTGAGTGGAGACCCGCGTTGCGGAGTGAGCTCTCTAGCCAGCGCCGTGCCCAGGAAGTTAAAAAAGCGGATCTGGCGGAGGGAATTTATTGATATCTACTCTTTGCTGATCAGAGACCAGGATGGGGAATCCAATGAGAATAAGGATAAAGATAGGAGATGGGAGAGAAAACCCAAGATTGTAAAATCTATCAACAATTGGATCTCTGCCTTTCATATATTTATGAGCGTGGTTTTAGAACGGGAGCCGGAACTCAGCCAGTACCTGATCAAGTACCTTGACACCATAACCCAAGCGCATAAGCATCTAGGCGGGTGGGCCTGGCTGAACTACAATGTCAAGTTCAGACAGAGCATGGCAGAGGACCCAACCATGACCTGGCAGCACAGGATCGTGGATCTATGGCTGGAAGAAATGGCCCCCAACAGACCATGGACTCAGGAAGTGACCTCGCAGTCCTTTCAGGCGCCACAATGGCGGCAGAACTCCCAGCAGGTTGGTCGCAGAGCATGCCGGCAATACAATACGGGGAGCTGCACCTGGCGGCCGTGTAAATTTAGGCATGCATGTTCCAGCTGCGGGGACAATCACCCTGCCACCGCATGCCGAGTCAGTAGGGATACCAAGACATTCCGGCCAATGCTGCATAGAGGGAACGATGGGCATGGCCCCAACCCCCATCAGGCTTGACCGCATGCGTGCTTGGCTGAGGGCCTACCCCAAAAAAGACAAAGCTCTCAATATCGAGAACGGCTTTGCTCATGGATTCCGGATTCCAGCCTCAGTCACACCACAGGGGCAAGTAATCCGCAACTCACCATCAGTTAAAAAATTTTCATGGGTGGTGCAGCACAAAAAATAGAAGGAAATGGAGTTAGGGAGGGTGGCTGGCCCTTTCACCTACATACCCCTCCCGAACTTGGTGCTGTCCCCGTTGAGAATAGTTCCAAAAAAGGAGCCAGGAAAGTTTCGCCTAATCCACAACCTATCGTACCCATAGGGGAGTTCAGTCAACGACCACATTGACCCAGCCCTATGTTCTCTAAGATACTCGACGATTGATCAGGCCGTGGGCATCATACGGAAATTGGGGCGGCAGGCAAAGCTGGCGAAGGCGGATATCGAAGCAGCCTTTCGACTGTTCCCGGTTCACTCAGAGTCCTTTTCACTACTTGGCTTCACCTTCAATGGGGAATATTACTACGACAAATGTTTGCCCATGGGATGCTCCATATCATGTGCATACTTCGAGCAGTTCAGTACATTTGTACATTGGGTTGTGGAAGACATTGCTGGGCACAGCACCGTCGTACATTATCTGGACGACTTCCTATTCGTCGGAAACGGGGGGGAAGACTGTCAAAGGATCCTCAGCGTATTTGAGCACGTTGCCAAGCGCTTTGGGATTCCCCTGGCGAAGGAAAAGACTAGTGGACCCATGGGGACCATCACATTCTTGGGCATAGAGCTCGATGTAATAGCACAACGGTCTCGGCTGCCTGTTGAAAAAATCAAAAGGCTGCGAGCTGCCGTCCGCGACATTCAGGTGCGGACGAAGGCAACATTAGAACAATTCCAATCATTGCTGGGTCTGCTGTGTTTCGCATGCAGGATCATGCCAATGGGACAGGTGTTCTGCTGTCACATGGCAATGGCTACAAGAGGGGTCAGGAGAAAACATCACAAGATTAGGATTACAAAGGGCATAAAGGAAGACCTGCGCATGTGGGAGCTCTTCTTGCAATCCTTTAATGGCCTGGCATTCTGGCAGGAGCAGCCAGTGCCGAGGAAAGACCTAGACCTGTTCACTGACGCTGCAGGAGGGAGCGGGTTCAGAATCTATTTCCGAGGCACCTGGTGCTCGTAGGAATGGCCTTCCGAGTGGCAATCCGGGGGTATCACTAAGGATATTACTTTCCTGGAGCTATTCCCCATCGCGGTGGCACTATACATCTGGGCCCCTCAGCTAGGTAACAAGGCAATCATATTCCATACCGACAACGTAGCGGTGGTGTATGCTGTAAATGGAATGCGGGCTCAGACTCCGGGGGTCGTGGCACTCCTCAGGCACATAGTGATGATATGCTTAAAACATAACATAAATATCAGGGCGGAACACATCCCCGGGCAGCATAATAACATTGCCGATGCTCTCTCTCGTTCCAAGATCCCACTCTTTCGATCGCTCGCTCCCGATGCCGATCCAGCCAAAATGGCTATCCCGCCACAGGTATGGGAACTTGGCCCACCGAAGTTTGGGAGCTTGTTCTGAGCTCCCTATCCGAGCGGACAAGACGGAAATACCTGGCGGCATGGGAGAAATTTCAAGCCTTCTGCGGAGGAATCGGGATCGAGGACGATGGTCCCACGACGGAATCCATCCTGCAGTGGATCCTGCACTCTAGGAGTTGTGGAGTCAAGAAGTCAATGGTACAAACGCATTTGGCCGCAATTACCTTCTTCGCGACGGTAATGGGTAAGACCAATCCAAGAGCGGACTTTGTTATAACCAAAGTGATGAAGGGCTGGAAGACGGAACAGCGCCGCACAACAGACGGCCGACGCCCTATAACACACAAAATATTGCAGAGACTGATAGCGATCATGGGCCAGATATGCTTCAACAACTTTGAGACCCGGCTATTCAGATGTGCATTTTCATGGGCATTTTTTGGAGCATTCAGAATAGGTGAACTGGTAGCCTCGGCGAGCCGCAAATCTGCCGAGGGAGGGATTCGGGAGAGGGATGTCAGCCTGCAGGATGGAAAACTCATACTGCATATACGTAAGTCGAAAACGGACACCGAAGCAAAAGGCGCACAGATACTGCTAGCCCCGCTGCCGGGGGACCCATCCTGCCCAGTAGCAACCTTCACCGAATACAAGCATATACGCCCAGTAGGGGCCGAGCAATGGCTGGTGCACCCAAATGGAGCCCCCCTCTCGCAGTTCCAGTTCGCTAGGGTACTAAAGCTAACACTGGAGGCAGCAGGTTTGGAATCGTGCTTTTACGGCACCCATTCATTCCGTATAGGGGCCGCTTCCACGGCGGCCAGCATAGGTATGACGAGGGAGCAGATCATGAACATCGGGAGATGGCGCTCCGAGAGATACAAATTATACGTACGCCCGGTTTGACGCCGGGTGTAGGTCGGCCCGTTTGTTAAGATAAGGTATATTAAAATTTAAAAAAAATAAATAAAATTTGGTTTACTTAAGGGAAATTTCAAGGGGGATGCGAATTCGGTTGTATGCATTATAGATTGCTGCGTGTAATATGCGACATAGACCCGTTACTTGTACCATTGTATTGCTGCACCCTAAATGTGATCTTAACAAGCTGTGTCTTGTTTCTCGATAATAACGCCATATAGGTGCCAATCCCCATTGCGAGGCGTGGATCTGCGGTCATTTGTTTGTTCATTGGGCTGAAAAGAGGACGAGACTAAGACCGCAGGGGCATAATTTGGGCTTCCCTAAGGAGCAATTGATAGTGAGATGGATGGGCCGTCGAGGTATGGTGTGGGACCAGCTGATGCCATTCCTCTTACAGTTGAAGAGGGCGGGTGGACAGCCATGGGCAATAGTGGTGCACCTTGGAGGTAATGACCTGACGGGTACGCTCAGTGTCGAGCTCACCAAGAAAATGCAGAGGGACATGTTGACACTGACGGGTGCCTTTCCAGGAACATTACTGGTTTGGTCACACATCACATTACTGGTTTGGTCACACATCATACCGCGGCGAGTGTGGAGGGGTGAGTGGTCGCATCACGCAATGGAAAGAACAAGGAGAAAAGTGAATAGATGGATGGCCCGGTTCATGGAGTCAATCGGAGGATATGGCATCGTCCACGACTTGATAGAAGAGAACTGCCCCGGATTATATCTCACGAATGCAACACATTTGTCAGATATTGGGATGGATGTGTACGTCTGTGCAATACAAGACACGATCTCGCAGAAGTTCCCCCTTTACCCCTCCCTGCTGTGGCAGAAAACGCGGGTTGGCCACAGCAGGGAGGGGTAAAGGGGGAACTTCCCGGCAGGTGAGGGGTCGCAGCCAGGAAGGATTGGCAAGAGAGATAGGGACCCCATCCTTATGAGAGAGCGCACAGCCCAGACATGAGAAGGGGGAGCGGGGCACATAGGAACTGACGTGTCCCCCAGAGTACAAAGATGTGGAAGCAGCTACAGTGTCCAGAAGACCTCCCAACGCTTTCACGGCGGGAGAGACGAGCATACAGTTTTCTCAGCGTACCCCTGCGCATGCCTTTGACGGGCCCTGGGCAGAGGTAGATACGGACACTGCTGCAAAGAGTAACGGAGCCCTGAAGGGCCGGGGGGTTAACTGAAGCGCCCCTTGTCCATTGTCATGTTAGTTGGGACCGACGGCAGTGGGGAAATGGCTTGGACGGCCATTTTCCAGAATATCCCTGCCGGGCGTCAGAAGACCTGATGAAAGTGGGCTGTGCCTCTCGGGGAGGGATGAGGCGAAGTGTTAAGTGAAGTTAGAATTATGATGTTATGATGTTTATGATGGAATGCTGTTGTAATGCTGTTATAAATGTTTGATGTGATAATGTTTGATGTTGTTAAGTTATGCTGTGGCCAACAGTTTTAATACTGTATTTTCCACTTGTTGTTGACAAATAGAAATAAAGACATCTTTGTGGCAAGTCCGGATGCAGGCTAGTTATTTTGGGCAGGGGAGAAGGGGAGAGGGGGGGAGGGGAAGGGGGTAGTGACCCGAGGCTGTCATGCTGGTCCCCTGGCTGTGTAATGTTTATTTTAATGTACATCGCTTTGATTGTACGAGAAGGCAGTATAAAAAAAGTGTTAAATATATAAAATAAATTGTCCCCTCATTGCAGAGCTTGCTTTCAATCGAAAGAGGCTCTCCACCTGAGCATTTATGCCACGGAGATATTTAAACATCTCTGCCGTAGTTGTTGTTATGGAAGGACAGACTAGATAGGCCATGTGGTCTTTTTCTGTCATGTTTCTATGTTTCTATCTCCTCTCTCTCATCTTTCCTCCAAAATATTACTACTGCTACTCCTCGATATCTTGTCCTAGCTTGGTTTTAAGGGATCTGTACTGTCCTGGTTCTCCTCTTATCTCTCCCATCGCTCTTTCAGTGTTTATTCTAGTGGATCCTCCTCTGCTGCTATCCCACACTCAGTTGCAAGGATCTGTCTTGGACACACTCCTTTTCCCTCTCTATACCCATTCCTTTGGTGCACTCATCTCTTCCCAAGGCTTTCAGTACCATTGTTTCACTGATGACTCCCAGATCTACCTCTCTACATCTGTAATCTCTCTGGCAATCCAAGCCCACATCTCTGCCTGCCTTTCTGACATTGATGCTTGGATGTCTCACCGCCACTTGAAATTGGACATGGCCAAAACTGAGCTTCATATTTTCTCTCTAACCCTTTTCTCCCCTACCTCCTTTTTCAGTATCTCTGGATAATAAAACACATGTCATCTGTCATCTAGACTACTGTAACCTGCTCCTTGCTGGTCTCCCTCTAAATCATCTCTCTCCCCTTCAATCTCTTCAACACTCTGCTGAGTGGCTAATCTTCTCACGTCACTTCATTGCCAAACTACCACTCCTGCTGACCTATAAGTGCATTCACTCTGCAGCTCCTCACTACCTTTCCTCTATTTTCTCTCCCTTCACCCCTTCTCGTGATTTCTGCTCTTCTTGCAAACCTCTTCTATCTGTGCCCTTCTCTTCAATTGCTATCTCCAGATTTCGCTCCTTTTGTCTTGCTACTCCTTATGCTTGGAATAAAGTACCTGAG
Source organism: Ichthyophis bannanicus (assembly GCA_033557465.1). Lineage (NCBI taxonomy): Eukaryota > Metazoa > Chordata > Amphibia > Gymnophiona > Ichthyophiidae > Ichthyophis > Ichthyophis bannanicus. Next base: position 163,611,930 of record CM066045.1, read on the forward strand.
TCTGTACATAAGACGCCTTCACTGGCCCTTCTCAAATTGAGGCTCAAAACTCACCTCTTCACTGCCACTTTTGTATGTTGAGTCGCCTGATCTCTTGTGTTTCCTTACCATTTCCCCTAGCTGTATCCCATGTCTACAGCTACTGTGTTGTCTGTCTTGACTAGATTTTAAGCTCTGATGAGCAGGGACTGTCTTTTACATGTGTCTGTGCAGCGCTGTGTATCTCTTGTAGTGCTATACAAGGGTCTCAGTAGTGTGTATAGAAAGGAAGGGACAAATGTTTCTGATGTTGTTATAGAGAACGAAGCGACAGGTTTTTGCTATCTTTTGGATGCTGCAGAGAAAGAGAAAGTAGAGTCAAAGATGGTATGGAAGGGAAGAAGTGATAGGCCATATGGACTTTATCTGCCATCATATTTCTTTGTTTACATATAGAAGGTGCCTTGAATACTGGCCAGTTTGTAATTTTTTAATTTTAATAAAAATTGCTTTGCCATTTTATATGAAAGGAGATACATCAGGAGATCATGAAATGAAATCATGTAAGAGATTAACTTTCTCCCTCTGTCATATTATTCACAGCTGATTGGTCAGAGATGTGGGATAATCTCAGAGCAGGGATTTTGGGATCAGGAAACCCAGAAATACCTCTGTGGTACCAACACGTGATTAGTGCTTTCTTTTTATGTCCATCAGGTGACGGGGTCACACAGGAAAAGAAGAGAGTGGAGAAGAGAGAAGAATGGGTTAACTCTTTCACACACGAGGTGCACCCAGTACTCCACCTAAAGTCTGAAATGCAAGAGAGATGTTTTACACCTACTGAGTGTGAGAGCGGTTTCAATCATAGCAATTGCATAAGAAGCCAGCTGAAAACACACACAGCAGAGGGAACTAACCCAACAGAGAGGCCTTCTACATCTTTTAAAAGTCCTGAATGTGCAAGAAATTTCACTCTTAAGAAATCCGTAAAAATGCACCAGAAAATCCACAGGAGTGAGAAAAGATTTCAATGCAGTGAATGTGAGAAATCTTTCCTCAGAAGCTCAAAACTTGTGGAGCATCTTAAAAACCACACCGGGGAGAAACCTTTTAGTTGTACTGAATGTGGGAAATGTTTCCTCAGAAAAACATATCTAGTGAGGCATCATAGAACCCACACAGGGGAGAAGCCTTTTAGTTGTACTGAATGTGGGAAATGTTTCCTCAGAAAAACATATCTAGTGAGGCATCATAGAACCCACACAGGGGAGAAACCTTTTAGTTGTACTGAATGTGGGAAATGTTTCCTCACAAAAACATATCTAGTGCAGCATCCCAGAACCCACACAGGGGTGAAACCTTTTAGTTGTACTGAATGTGGGAAATGTTTCTTCACGAAAACATATCTAGTGTGGCATCACAGAACCCACACGGGGGAGAAGCCTTTTAGTTGTACGGAATGTGGGAAATGTTTCCTCACAAAAACAAATCTAGTGACGCATCATAGAACCCACACAGATGAGAAATCTTTTAGTTGTACTGAATGTGGGAAATGTTTCCTCACGAAAAGATATCTATTGCGGCATCACAGAACCCACACGGGGGAGAAACCATTTAGTTGTACTGATTGTGAGAAATGCTTCCTCACGAAAGCACAACTAGTGCAGCATCATAGAACCCACACAGGGGAGAAACCATTTAGTTGTACTGAATGTGGGAAATGTTTCACCGGAAAAGCACATCTAGTGCAGCATCATAGAACCCACAAAGGGGAGAAGCCTTTTAGTTGTACTGAATGTGGGAAATGTTTCCTCACAAAAGCATATCTAGTGCGGCATCACAGAACCCACACGGGGGAGAAACCTTTTAGTTTTTCTGAATGTGGGAAATGTTTCACCAGTAGAGCAGACCTAGTGCGGCATCATAGAACCCACACAGGGGAGAAACCATTTAGTTGTACTGAATGTGGGAAATGTTTCACCAGAAAAGCACAACTAGTGCAGCATCATACAACCCACACAGATGAGAAACCTTTTAGTTGTACTGAATGTGGGAAATGTTTCCTCAGAAAAGCACATCTATTGCGGCATCACAGAACCCACACGGGGGAGAAACCTTTTAGTTGTACTGAATGTGGGAAATGTTTCCTCACAAAAACATATCTATTGCGGCATCATAGAACCCACACAGGGGAGAAACCTTTTTTTTTTAATTTATAATTTTTATTAATTTCACATTTAAGTAAAACAAGAATGACAGAAATAAGATGGTACACTACATTCAACGAGAAGCATAAGAAAAAATACAGAAAAATCTATCATCATTTTTAGACCACAATAATAGGCAATACTAGTGGCATCAGGTAAAATTTAACATCATAACAGAAAAAAGAAAATTTAAAGCAAGGATGAGAGTATTCACCACAATTTCCTCCCTAGCTACCAGAAAATCTAGTAACTGACTGGGCTCAAAGAAAAGAAAAACTTTATCTTTGTAAGTAATCATACAATGAGAAGGAAATCGTAAAACAAAACTCCCCACTAGAGAAAGGACTCTAGGTATTAGACCATGGAATTCCTTCCTCCTCAGCTGGGTTACACGAGAAAGATCAGGAAACATATAAACTTTTGAGCATAAGAAAGTTGCATTGGCAGGTCACCCCTCCCCATGCCTTTGTTTAGAGGTGTGCCCACCACTCCGTGGAGGTCCCCCCCCCCTATTTGTTCATATATAAGAGATAGTTATGTTTATTTTGATTTTATCCTGTTGCTATAAAGGGATCCACCGTGTCTCTCCCATGCCATTTTGAATTTTGTCACTGTATTTGCCCCCACCACTTCCATCAGGAGGGCATTCCAAGCATCCACCACCCTTTCAGTGAAAAAGTATTTCCTGACATTGCCTTTCAGTTTACCCCTTGCAGCTTCATGTTATGCCCTCTAGTTTTACAGCTTCCTCATCTTTGGAAGAGGTTTGTTTGTCCAATAATACTCTTTAAGTATTTAAAGATCTGAATCATATCTCCCCTGTCCCTCCTCTCCTCCAGAGTGTACATATTTAGATCTTCAAGTCTCTTCTCAGAAGTCTTCTGACACAGGCTTCAAATCATTTTGACTACCTTCCTCTGAATTATTTCCAGTCTTTTTATATTCTTTGTGAGATATGATCTCCAAAATTGAACACAATCTTTTTACTTCTTTCCAGATTTGCAGAAGGAATACTCCAATCCACACTGAGTAGATTAAAGTCACCCAATATGATCACATGCCCCTTCATAGTTACCTTTGTGTTCATAATCAAGTCTCTATTAATTTCTTCGGTTTGAGTTGGAGGCCTGTAGACCACATCAGTATGGATGACAGTGCCATCTCCTCTTTCCAACACTTTTCCCCACCTGCTATCTGTGCCCATTCAGCTGAGTGCACTGGGCTCAAATTCCACACTCTTGCAGACTTTCTACACTTCAAATTCATGCTTTCCCTTTCCAATCAGTCATAGCTCTCACCAAACAAGAGTGTTATGTCCATCTGACAAACTCTGTTGCCTCTGATCCTTACCGTCTCTTTACTACTCTCAGCTCCCTCCTCAAGGCGCCTCTGCCTCCAACCCCTTCCTCCCTTTCTGCCCAAACCCTGGCTGACTATTTCCATAGCAAAGTCCAGAAGATAACCCTCCATGATATCAGCTACTTCCCCTCCTCCCCCTCTTCACTCCCAGCTTTACCCCCTACCACTTCTACCCTCTTTTCCTTTTCTGTGACCTCTAAGGAGGAAACTACACACCACCTTTCCTTCTCCAAACTCACTACCTGCTCATCTGATCCTTCCCAACCCATCTCCTAAGCCCCATCTCCTCCACTGTTGTCTCTTCCATCTCTCATAGTCTAAACCTATTGCTCTCCACTGGAACTTTACCTGCAGCCTTCAAGCAAGCTGTGGTCGCACTTTACTAGATCCTACCTGTCCTTCTAACTATTGACCCATCTCCCTCCTCTCCTTTGTTTCTAAAGTACTTGAACGTGTGGTTCAATGCCACTGCCTCAACTTTCTCATCTCTCAAGCCCTTCTGGATCCTCTACAATCTGGCTTTTGTCCTTTACATTCTACCGCAACAGCTCTTGCCAAGGTATCCAGCGACCTGATCCTGGCTAAATCCAAGACCCTTTACTCGATTCTCATCCTTCATGACCTTTCTGTTGCTTTTGACACTGTTGACCACAACCTTCTCCTCAATAACTTGTCCTTGCTTGGTTTTAAGGGCTCTGTGCTATCCTGGTTCTCTTCTTATCTCTCCCATCACTCTTTCAGTGTTTGTTCTGGTGAATCCTCCTCTATTGCTATCCTTCGCTCTGTTGGTATACCCCAAGGATCTTTCGTGGGTCCACTCCTTTTCTCTCTACATACCCAGTCCTGTGGCTTTCAGTACCATCTTTACACTATTGTATTTCCTTCTCAGATCTACCTCTCTGCACCTGAAATCTCTCCAGTAATCCAGGCCAGGGTCTCTTTGTGACTTTGCTGCTTGTATGTCTCACCGCTGCTTGAAAATGAACATGGCCAAAACTGAACTTATTATTTTTCACCTTAAACCCTCCTCTCCCCTTCTCTTTTCTCAGTCTCTGTGGATAACTCTCTACTCCTCCCTGTCTCCTTAGCTCGCAACCTTGTGGTTGCCTTTGACTCCTCTCTCTCCTTCTCCACACAGATCCAACTGATAGCTAAAACTTGCCATTTCTTTCTCTATAACATCAGCAAAATTCACCGATTCCTTTCTGAACACACTACTAAGACCCTTATCTACTCCTTAGTCACCTCCCATCTAGACTATAAGAACATAAGATATGCCATACTGGGTCAGACCAAGGTCCATCAAGCCCAGTATTCTGTTTCCAACAGTGGCCAATCTAGGTCATATGTACCTAGCAGTTTCCCCAAGGGACACAGGTTCCACAATGCTTGTATTGGTTCAAGCATTGATATCCTGGGTTCCTTCTTAATAATGGCTTATGGACCTTTCCTCCAGGAACTTGTCCAAACTTTTTTAAACCCAGCTACACTAACAGCCTTTACTACATCCTCCGGTAACAAATTCCAGAGTTTGATTACACGTTGAGTGAAAAAATATTTTCTTTTATTAGTCTTAAATAGTTTACCCTGTAGCTTCATTGCATGTCCCCTAGTCTTTCTATATTCTGATAAGGTAAACAATCGATCTACGTTTACCCGTTCCACTCCGCTCATTAATTTATAGACTTCTATCATATCTCCCCTCAGCCATCTCTTTTCCAGGTTAAAGAGCCCTAACCTTTTTAGCCTTTCTTCATAGGAGTAACCTCACTCGTTGTTCCCTTTTCCAGGTCATTTATGAATATGTCAAAAAGTAGCGGACCCAGTACAGATCCCTGGGGTACTCCACTATTCACCTTTTTCCATTGGGAATATTGGCCATTTAGCCCTACCCTCTGCTTTCTATTTTTTAACCAGTTCCTGATCCACAATAGTGCACTGCCTCCTATCCCATGACTTTTTAGTTTCGCCAAAAGTCTCTGATGAGGGACCTTGTCAAAAGCTTTCTGAAAGTCCAGATACACTATATCAACCGACTCAACTTTGTCTACCTGTTTATGCACACCTTCAAAAAAACATATCAGATTAGTAAGACAAGATCTTCCTTGTCTAAAGCCATGTTGGCTGTCTCCCATTAGGCCATGACTATCTACATGCTGTGTAATTTTGTTCTTTATGATGGTTTCTACTTGGTATATCCACCCTGACGACCAAGCAAGAGGTCAACTTTGAAGTTACCACAGATTGACCATAGATGTTGATCATAGTTTATACATTTCAAAAGTTCTTTCATATTGTCATAAGTCTCTTTCATAAAAGCTGCATGGCCAATAGGTATTGATGGTAGCAAGTTGCTATTATGCAGTAATACAGCTTTAAGACTTGCTTTGGATGAATCAATGAAGAGCCTCCAATCATCTGCATTGTAATTGATATTGAGAGCTGCCATTAAACCTTTTACGTTGTTGCATGCAGCAAGATCACCTTCTTTGAAAAAGAATGACACCAAGTCTTTCTGACGGTCCCTGAAAAAAGAAATTCGAACGTCACCAGCCAGAAGATTCCACTGCTGTAGACTGGGACCCAAAAGCTCAGCTTTATTCTTCGGGAGATCCAATTCCCTGACAAGGTCATTCAATTCACCTTGCGTTATGAGTTGTGGCTCATTAGCAGTGGCCAAAAGAAACTCTGGGTCATGTAAGGTTGACGGTTCATGACTACAAACTTTTCCCTCTTCCTCACTTGATTCTAATGATAATGATTCTGACAGTTTGGGAATCGGCAACCCTTCTCCATGAGGCACTGGGCGTATTGTAGATGGAATGTTTGGATATTGCACAGTCCACTTACTCTTTCTGGATATGCCTTTCTGAATTTGAGGAACCATGCAGAAGTAGCTATTGCTGACATGATCCATGGGCTCTCTCCAGATCATTGAAACTACAAAAGGCATTGATTGCCTTTTCCCATTCATCCATTGCCTGAGATTTGTTGCAGCTGCATTTTGGCTGTTGAACAGTGTTTTTGGGGGGCTTACCCAGTGCCCAGTGCACCCTCTCGATCTCCACATTAGCCCCGCGGGACAAAAGCTCCTCTGCAGTTAAAGGTTCTTTGGCTAACACTCGCACCACCTTGACCAAGTTCTCTGCCCCACCTGCAACTTCCGGTATGCCTCTGAAACGCGTGTTGTTTCTGCGGGCCCGGTGTTCTATGTCATCAATCTTATAAGTAAGTTCCATCGCCTGAGAGCGTTGTCTATCTGCTGTGCATTGCAAATCTGCCAGTATAATCCTTCATTTTAGTTTCCACCTCCTCCAACTGGTGGCCTAAATCCTTAATGTCTCCGCGGAGCTCCATGATCGTAGACGTCACCTCCTCCCGCATAGATCGAAACCCAATAGCAATTTCTTCAAAGCCCCTTCGGAGATCACGCTGTAAGAGATTGTGTTGAGGCTGTTTTGTTTGCTTGCTCTAGTTCACTTAGCATGTCCTCTCCAGATTCTTCTGACGCCAGGCTGTGCGGGGAACTGCCATGCGGTCCAGCCCTGCCCATCAGCTGCTGCGAGACGTTCGGCTTTTCCTTCACCTCCGGCAGTTTAGTATTTTTAGCCATTTGCTCCCAGTCACTTCTGGCACTTTCTACTCAAGTTTTTAGTGGCTCAACTGCCCAGTTTGGTAATTTTGGAGGCTTTTTGTCTCCTCGGGGTGGCGGTGAAAGTGGCTCAAGCCGCCATTTGCTTCAGTGATGTCACTTCTCTACTAAACTTTATGCTTTTGCTCTTCAGATGGTTACAGTTGTTTGTTTCCTGAGCTGGAGAATGAGCCTTAGGAAGGTTTAGCCAGCCCTCCCATGACAATCCCTCTGGGAAGGACTACATCTCCCAGAGTGCACTCTGGCACTCACATTCAATAATTCCTCCTAGGAAGGTCTACAGTTCCCAGAGTACACTGTAACATTCCTACATAGTAGTATCCCCTAGGAAGGACTGCAGTTCCCAGAATGTACCTTGGATACTCCAACACAGTAATACCCGCTAGGAAGGAGTACAGCTCCCAGAGAGCACTGTGACATTTACACACAGCAATACACTCTAGGAAGAACTACAGCTCCCAGAGTGCAATGTGACACTCCTACACAGTAATATTCCTAGGAAAGACTACAGTTCCAGCACTGTGACACTCTCACATAGTAATCCCTTCTAGGAAGTACTACAGCTCCCAGAGTGCACTGTGACACACACACACACACACACAGCAAAACACTCTAGGAAGGACTACAAGTCCTGCACTGTGACACTCCTGCACAGTAATTCCCCCAGGAAGGACTACAGCTCCCAGAATGCACTGTGACACTCCCATAGAGAAACTGTAGTTTATTTGTAGGGCTCTTTGGCTGGAACTTGTTCTGTGCATATAATATCTTTGTTTCTATAGATCAGACATGTGAAATCCTCCAGGGCATTCTGTTGTTTGTAACTCCTCTCTCCTTCCCTCCTTTTATCTGCCTGACTATCTCAGGAAGTGGATCTGTGAGATGACTCAGCATTAGTACAGCCCCTTTCACAGGCTTCCCAGGGTTGGGGGAGGGCACTCGGTCTCCAGCCTCCCTCCCTTTGTCTCTGTTCTCACTTCCTCCCACTGAAGCCGCCAGGAAAGAGGCTTCTTACTAGCAGCACCAGCAAAATTCACACCACCAGCTTTGCAAAGAGGGAATCAAGGCGTGTTGCAGAGAAGGGCAGGAGAATGGCTGCAGGGTTTTCTGCTCAGCAGGTAGGAGACTGGCAGGAGGCGGGCAGCAGGGGAGGCAGTGCCACGATCCAGCCTCGGGGCAAGCAGAAGGGGAAATGAATCCGGAAATGCTCAATCCAGGAAAGAAGTTCAAGAAGTTCTGCTCTTTATTCCTTGCAAGCCTCTGAGGCTCTTCCTCCTCATTCCCCTCCCATGATTCAGTTTCTGTTTCCTGCAATGTCTTTGGATTCTCTTTTCCCCTCTCGCTCTTTCTTTTGCACAATTTCTTTTGTGTTAATTTGCAGAAAATAAGACCCAGATACACATGCACATAGGTGGACATTCAGATCTTTACACTTCATTCTCTGCACGCATCCAACAGACAGCTAAATCATGTCTCTTCTTCCTCTGTAACACTGGCAAAATTTGTCCCTTCCTTTCTACACACACACTAAGGGGTATGTTTACTAAAGGGTGCTAATGTGCGCTTGGTGATAATGTGCAGGATGCCATGAAAGGAGTGGGCGTTCCAGTCTAAACGTAGCAAACCGGGAGTACCGTGCGATAATGTGTGCGGCGCACATTATCGGGCGAAAGAGGGAGCTGCGCACGTCAACGCTCGTTAATCTTAAGTAGGCGCACTGACCTACAAATACAGTAACAGAGCTGTAGTACAATGACAGGGGTGTTTGGACCCATAGGTGGATTATGTACCACCACCCAACCCCTCTATGGCTTAGGGTGGGATACAGGATTCCCCCACCAACAGATCCACATTCTACCTCCCTGCAACAGTGGCAGTGGAGGGAGGGGGAGGGGGAAGGGGGGCAATCAACTCCAGTCATGCTGGGGAACAGACACCCTACAAGGCAGCCAATGCAGAGCTGTACGCATCCCGAAGGCAATGGCAGAAAGAGAGTAGGCCTGGAAATGCTCAGCTGCCCCCACCACCATCTGACATTCTCCAGCAGCAAGCACAGTGAGTCACCAGCCACTGCACACACAGTGCATGATCCTGGAGGAGATGTGTGCACCAAAAGCTGGGATGTGAGTACACCCACCAAGCAGATAAATCAGTGATTAGGCCCCAGAGAGAAGAACCTATATATTTCACTTAAAAGAAATACAATATAGCACTATGGGGGAGCCTAGTCATGTCAGTGCAGGTTGTGGCCAGGCACTACAATGTCCAAGCCATTGCCCTATGCCCTGTGCTGACGCATCCAGGCCAGACCACCCTGTCCAGGCTATACCCACAGTACTTTGCTCCTCATTATGCATATTGGCAGGCCAATACTGGCAACAGTGCTAGCAGTGTGGGCTGAGGAAGGTGTTGGCAGCCACCACACACTGGATAAACAGACACACACTCCCCACACCTATGCCAGCATTGTGCAACTATAGAGGTGTTTGGCAGCCCTGGCCTCCGCACCAGTCCTGGGCACAGTGCAGGCATGGCTATGGTACGCAATACCTATGGTCACTCCCAAGGGTGGTAAACACTGTCAGACACAAGACCTGTAGCACACTCCACAGACATCCGAAAGGTTGCTATGATGCAGCTCAATCAGAAAATTGCACTTAACTTCGGAATTGCTATCTGTCAGTAATCATAGCAACATTTTGATAGATGTGTACCGTATTCCCAGGTTTAGGATGGCATTGCTAAGGTATGCAAGTGCTAGTACTGGGAGATGCACACAGGGCCCAACATCTTGCCTCTCCAGGAGGCTTTGGATAATGGAGCCTGTGGGTGCGTGTGTGTTTCCCCTGTTGGCCGCTGCTCTAGGGCAGAGGTTCCTGGTGGGCCAAACACTGTTCGGGTTTTTGTTCTGTCCATAATGAATATGCATGAGATACATCTGCATACCATGGGGGCGGTGCATAGAAATTTTAATTTAATTTAATTTAATTAACAGTTTCTTATATACCGCACCTTCCAGTGATCAAGTGCGGTTTACATAGAACAACATGGAACAGGCCAATGGCTGTTTTTACAGTGAACATCTTAAAACAATAACAACTCATTTCATTACATGAAACAACTGGGAACTATGTACAAAAATCAACATTAGAGCTATTTACAGTTGTAAGTAAGTCATGCATGAATCATAATGTATACGTTTTAGTGTCTCAGATATTTGTCATATCCAATTTAGTTTAGGCAAACTGACATTGTGTTATCCTTTTTCTGGTTGGGAAGGTGAATTTGTTGATGGCCCATAGTGTATTGTGAACAGGTGTGTTTTAAGTTTCTTGCAGAATTCCATGATTTCAAGTGGTGATCTCATTTCTTCCGGCAAGGCGTTCCATAGAATAGGGGCTGCATGTGAGAATGCTTTTTTGTTTGTTATCTTTTTGGCTTTTATATATTCCTTTGGGGTCCTTAATTTGTTTATTCGATCTCTCCTTTGAAGGTTTTTAGTAGGTTCTTTAGTGATAAGGTTGTTTAGTGTGGATGGTGGATGTTATTTAGGGTTTTGAAGGTAGTTATAAGGGTTTTATATTGTATTCTACTTTGAATTGGAAGCCAGTGTAAGTTCGCTAAAAAAGGTGTTATATGTTGGAATGGGGGGGCCTTCATGATGGTCCTGGCTGCTGCATTTTGTGCTAGTTGTAGTCTTTTCAAGTTTAGCTTTGTTGCACCTAGTAAGGTTAAATTTGCGAAGTCGAAGTGGGGTGTAATTATAGCTTGTATTATTCACTGGAAATCTTGTAGGTGCATTAGAGGGCGTAGTTGCTTTAATATTTTGAGTTTGAAGTATACTTTCTTTGTTATGTTTCTTATATGTGTGTCCCATACTAAGGCGTGAGTCCAGTATTACACCTAGATAACGTACTTCAGTTTTTAATTTGAAATCATTGTTTTGCAGGGTAATGTGTGTAGGGGGAACGTACATTGGGTTTTTTGTTACAATTAGGGCCTCTGTTTTTGCGTGATTGATGAAGAGGTTATTTTCATTTAGCCAGGTGGTTATTTCATTAAAGCATTCTGTGATTAGTTGCAGAGGTATATTGGGGATCATAAATGGGATATACATCATTATATCGTCCGCATATAAGTGGTAGTGGACGTTGAATTTTTTAAATATATTGTGAGTGCGCAAGGTACAGATGTCCTAGACATCAAAAGGGTAGACAGAATTTGTCACATTGCTCCTCGATTCTCACCACCACCAAAAAGTTGTCTAATAAGACAACATTTTGGTGGTGGTGAGAAGCGAGGAGGAATGTGACAAAGTCTATCTACCCTTTTGATGTCTAGGACATCTGTACCTTGCGCACTCACAATCTTAAATGACAGAGCTGTAAGGCAGGGGTCTCCCAATCCAGTACTGGAGGGCCCAAACCAGTCAGGTTGGGAGGATGTCTCTAATGCATATATATCTCATGCATATTCATTAGGGCTATCCCAAAAACCTGCCAGGATTGCGGCCCTCCAGGACAGGTTTGAGGACCCCTGGTCTATCCAGTGTGTGGTGGCTGCCAACTCCTTACTCAGCCCACACTGCTTGCACTGTTTCCAGTGTTAGCCTGCCAATGTGCATAATGAGGAGCAAGGTACTGAGGGTATAGCCCTGATAGGGCGGCCTGGGCAGGATGCATCTGCACAGTGCACAGTGCATAGGACAATGGCTGGGACATTGTAGCGCTTGGCCACCGCCTGCAAGGACAGGGTGGCCACAGCATGTCCTGCTGGGAGGTCACTGTCACCCTGACTGAGCAGTGACCATGGCATGGCTAGGTTCCCCCATAGAGCTATATAGTGTTTCTGTTAAGTGATATTTGTGGGTTTTCTTTTCTGGGGCCTAATCACTGACTTATCTGCTTGTTTGGTGTGCTCACATTCCAGTTTTGGGTGCACACATCTCCTCCAGGAACATGCACTGTGGACTAGCTAGCAGACTGTCTGCAGTTATATGTGCATGGCTGGAACACCTTACAGGGTGCAGCGGCTTGGGGCTCACTGTGCTTGCTGCAGGAGATTGTCAGATGGTGTTGGGGGGGCAGCTGAGCAGTTCCAGGCCTACTGTTTGTCTGTCTGCCATTGCCTTATGGATGTGTACAGATCTGTGGTGACTGCCCTCTAGAGTGTCTGTTCCCCAGCAGGACTGGGATTGATAGTCCCCTCTACTGCCACCATTTCAGGGAGGTAGAATATGGATCTGCTGGTGGGAGATCCTGTTTCCCACCCTGAGCCACAGAGGGTGGGTTGGGTGGTGGCACATAATCCACCTATGGGTCGAAACAACCCCCCTTCACCAACAGCATGTGACCAAGGGGCCGACACAGGATATGCACTATTCTGGGTGTATCATAGCCCATAAGAGCTAGACTGTGACTCAGAAATACAGATGGACCCTAGGTGTGTCTGTAAGAACTACCTATCTCTCACACACACTGGCACTGATGGAGACCTGCAGCATGGCCTACTTCAGCTATGAAAGGTGCTGTGGACCTGGTGCTGGCCGCTCCACCTCATCCTCAGGGTGAGCACAGTACCCACACAATGTGACGGTCTGTAACTTATCTGTTCCAGTAGCACGCACGGCCGGTACCCCCAACCAGGCCGAGGTGCTGTGGGGGTGCACACGGTCAGTTCCCCCTACCAGGCCGAGGTGCTGTGGGGGTGCATACCCCATCTTGTGAGCATCTGTAGACTGCTGATTTGCATGTGCAGTGCATCATGGGTACGGGTGGGTTAACCCTATCCTGGCAACCACAGCAGACAGTTTGTGTGGTGACCTGCAGTCCTTCTGTAGCCAGCCAGGGGTATATTGGTAACTATAGAGCTGTAGCCCACTGGTTGCTTCACTGCCTGTAGAGCCAGAAGTCATGGGTTTGATTCCACAGTGGTGGTATTTGATAGGGTTGTCTGAAGCATTTCCTTTTTTAATGTAGATTAGTGCTGCCAGCAAAAACACTCTCAAAGTGCTGTAACCTTAAGGTGCCTCATAAGGCGCCCCATAAAGTGCCCTATAAGGTGCCTTATAAGGCGTCCTATAGGGGACATTATAGGGTGCCTTGGTGGACAGTGCACTTTATAATGTGCCCTCTGGAGTGCCTTATAGGGCGCCTTATGCGGCACCTTAGGTTACGGCACTGTGAGGGTGTGTTTTCTGGCAGCACTAATTGGAATAAAAATAAAATGCCTTAGACAGCACTGCTTAAATGTAAAGGGTGATGCCTCAGACAGCCTTATTCATTGTGGATTGAACTGGGGGATTGAACCCATGACCCTTGTACCATCAGTCCATGTTTTAACCATTGTGCTACACCTCTGCTGCTTTGTGTGCATGTCAGCGCGCCTACTTAAGATTACTGCACGTTAAGAGAGACCACATGATGCATGAGCGAGTGAGAGGTCTCTCTGCTCGCTCCGGGGCTGCCTCACCCTTATTTTGATTTTTTCTTTGTCTTATCCCCAATAAACCTTTTGGCAAAGCACACCATTGTGAAGCGGGAGAATTTAGAGGCTGCTAGTGTAACCATCAGCTTCTCACATGCCTCTCTCAGTGAGAAAAGAGCGAGAGAAAACTTCAAAGGCGGGAGCGACCTCGGCAGGGACGCCGGTCTCCAACATGGCGCAACCACGTTCCCCAGGTATGGAAAGTGTGGAGTCTGGATCGGAAGAGCTGGCCAGAGAAGTGGCTAAACTTTTGGAGCCGAAATTTGACAGGATCCTTCAGAAACTTGAAACAGTAGGTGAGACTCTGACGGAGTTTGGTCAGCGTGTTGAAGAGCTTGAGCACCGCGTGTCCGAGCTGGAGGATGCCGAGGGGAATCGCGCCTGGGAGAAGGCCGCGCTGCAAAAAACCATTGAGACACTGAGAGATAAAGTGGATGATTTGGAGAATCGCTCCCGCAGGAACAATATACGGCTAGTGGGTGTTTCTGAGTCTAACACTGAGCCCATGTTATTGCCTATGGTGGAGTCCTGGCTTCCACGGGAGTTGGGGCTGGAGGACCTTTTCGGAGAAATGAAAGTAGAACGGGCCCATCGTATTGGGCCTAAATTGGAGGCTAACCAGAGACCAAGAGTGATTATAGCGCGCATATTGAATTTCCACCACAAATGGAGAATTCTACAGGCCTCTCGGAAGAAACGGACATTGATGATGGACAACCAGAAAATTCTTCTCTTTCAAGATTACTCAGCCGCCGTGGCAGCCCAGCGGAAGGCTTTTTCTCCAATTTGCTCGGCACTATTTCAAAAGCAACTCTGCTTTACTTTGGCATTTCCTGCGATGCTCCGGTTCACCACAATGGAAAAAATCATGTCTTACTTACTGTAGCCGAGGCCAGGAAATTTATGGAAGATTTGGAGCGACAAGAGCAGCGGAGAGGCAGTGATACTTGAAGGGATGATCATCGCTCCGCGGGCTAAAGAATGGGACAGTTAGAACACACGTCAGGAATTGAGGCAGGAGTGGCGTGTATTTCGAAGTTTAAGTTGCAAGTTACGGGTTCGGCAGAGCAACAGATCTTTGCAGCTGCAAGATCATGAGTGTTATTATATTTTGTGTTTTTTGAGATCTGATAAGGATGTTTACGGCAGCAATGGTTGTGGGGTTAATTGTGCTGTTTTTGGAGGGAGGGACTGGGTATATTTTATGTAAGTAGTGTGGAAATTGTTGTATGCTGTATTGATTTGTCTGCTCATAGATAGTGGGCGGGTGGAGTTTAATTTTTACTGGAAACACAGCTATATTTCTACAGGTTATACTACTGCTTTAAGTTTACAAAGTATGGTGGAGGGGGAGTTGACTGACACAGATGGGGGGGAGGGGCGGGGCAGCCCTGTAGCGCCCGAATGTGGGATCTGAGCCTGGCTGACATAGCCGGGAGATGTGGGGAGATTGTGTTTGGAAGGGGAAGGGGGCATTTGGGACAGCGGAAGAGGAGGGGGGGGGCTGGGAAAGGGAAAGATAGGGTAGTGGGTAGCGGGGGGCGAGTACGGGGGGAGGGGGAACATGGGTGTGGCTGGTTTGGGACCAAGATGGGGGGATAGAGGGGGGACTGGGGGGGGAAGAGGATTGGAATACGAGTACAGGCATATGGACTGGGACTGGGGATAGCGGCTATAGTAGATGTTAGAATGGCGGGTGCTCGGAGGGGCGGGGCGGTGTGGGCCTCAGGCTGGGGGGGCACACACAAAAGGGCTGAGCATTTTTTTTTTAACATCGGTTCCTTCTCTGAATGGGGGATAAATGACTAGGAATATAAAGATAGGGTCCTGGAATGTCTGTGGATTGGGATCCCCTATAAAAAAATACAAGGTAATGCAGCAGTTAAAACGGAAGCAAATAGAAATTGCGATTCTGCAGGAAACACACCAGTCTTCTCTAGAACATGGTAAACTGGGGAGAGGGTGGATTGGCACGGTATATGGGGTGCCGGCAGTGGGGAAGAAGCGGGGGGTTGCCATTTTGATTGCAAAGCGGTCTGGGTGGGTGGAAGAAAGAGTGGTGACGGACACGGAGGGTAGATATGTGTTTGTGTGGGGTGTGTTGAATGGGCTGCGAGTAGTCTTGGGGTCGGTATACGCGCCCAATAACTATGAAGCCCCTTTCTATAAGCGACTCTTATCTCGGGCATAAACGGCTACAGCTTGATCCTGGGAGGTGATTTTAACTTGGTGATGGACGAAGACTTAGATAGGTCGGGAAGATTAGGACCTAGAGATAGAAGGGGGGCACGGCGGATATTGGGAATTTGTGATGGGAATAATTTGTTAGATATTTGGAGGACTCTGCATCCGCACGAAAGGGAATACACTCATTTATCTAGGGGTCATGGGACGTGGTCACGACTAGATTACTTCTTGATCTCGGATGAGCTGTTTAGTTGGATTCCTAAGGTGGAGATTGGTTCGTCGGTCATCTCGGATCATGCGATGGTGATTTTGGAGATGAGGTCCAAGGCCGTGGGCCATAGTCGGATATGGAGATACCCGCTAGATCTGGAAGGGGATGTTTTATTCGAGGCCCATCTGCGGGCTAAGTGGGGGGATTACCTAGATGCTAATGCTCAACATAGAGATAATCCTGTCCTATTGTGGGAGGCGGGGAAAGTGGTCCTTAGGGGGGAAATCATCAGCTACTATAGTTCAAAGCGTCGGAGGATGAACTGTAGAATTTTACAATTGGAGAAGGAATTAGTCAAGGTGCGGCGTGTATATTCGCAAAACAGGAGGGGGACGAGTAAACTCCATTTTCTGGAGGTGCAGGCGGAGCTGGACGCCCTGTTACACCAACGAGCTAAGAAGTTGATGCTGTATTATAGGCATCGGTTGTATCAGCATGGGAACCGGGCCGGGAAATTGTTGTCTTCTTTAGTGCGTGCAGAGGGGGGACCTAGGCACATTGGGGCGATACGGCATAGAGATGGGAAGCTTAGGAGTAAAACGGAAGACATTGAACGAGTATTCTGCGAGTATTATCAGCAGCTATATGGAAAGGACAGGGGTGCTGCTGATGGGGGGCGAGATTTCCTTCAGACTTGCCAGTTACCAAGGGTGACCGAGGAGCAGCTGGGGGTCCTGAACCGACCTGTATCCCCACAGGAGATATTGAAAGGGATTAAACATTTGAAGAAAAGACGAGCCCCTGGAATGGATGGCTTGCGAGAGGAGTTTTACAGGATCTTGGGAGAGAAAGTGGTGGGCCCACTGGGAGATTACTTTGCAGGTTTAATAAAGGTTGGGAGATTCCCATACGAAAAGAATAAGGCCTTAGTTACAATATTGCTCAAGCCTGGTAGGGACCCCCTTTTACCTGGTTCTTATAGGCCAATTTCCTTGTTGAATGTAGATATTAAAATATTGGCGAAAATTATGGCAGATCGACTTGCGGAATACCTACCGGTCTTGGTGCACGAAGATCAGATGGGATTCATGAAGGGGCGGCATGCTATGTTTGGGGTACACAGACTCCTGGCTTCCATGTGTGCGAGCCGTAGGGACCATAGGACATCTATGCTTATCAGTTTTGACGCTGAGAAAGCGTTCGATAGAGTGGATTGGGAGTTCATGTACCAAGTATTGCAGGCTGTGGGTGTGCGGGGCTTCTTTGTAGATGTGGTAAGAGTACTTTATGCGGACCCTATAGGAGCAATCATGGTAAATGGAAATATGTCCTCCGACTTTCCGATACAGAAGGGAACGAAACAGGGGTGTCCACTGTCGCCACTGTTATTTGTGCTGACCTTGGAGCCATTATTGTGTAAGATCCGATCCTCAACTGCTTTTCGAGGTATTTCTGTTGGGAAGTCTGAATTCCGGGTAGCCGCTTTTGCGGATGATTTGTTGATACACCTGGATGAACCCCAGGCAGGGTTGCCGGCTCTGTTGGAGTTAATGCGGGCCTATGGGAAACCATCGGGTCTTCGGTTAAACTTAGATAAATCCGAAGCACTTCCGCTGGATCCAGCACTGGTCGCTGGGTGGAAAGAGGGGTTCCCCTTGAAATGGGCAGATGGGAAATTTAAGTACCTGGGGGTTTATATACCGGCTGATTTGAGAGAACTCTATCACATTAATGTTCGGAAAGTTCTCCGTGACGTGTTGGAGAAGGCGCAGAAATGGAGGGATATTCCTCTGTCGCTGGGAGGCCGGATCGCTTTGTTCAAGATGACGTTATTCCCAAAGTTGCTGTATATGTTACAAACGATTCCAGTGTTCTTGAAGCGTCAGGACATCCGCCAGTTTGATAGGGTACGCAACACGTTGCTCTGGAAGGGACGTAGGCCTAGAATTCGCATAGGTAGGCTGCAGAGGGCCTGGGGGCGGGGGGGGGGGATGGGCCTTCCAGATATCCAGCAATATAACATAGCTTGTCTGCTTCGTTATGTACGGGATTGGGTCTGGTGGGTTGGGGACTATACGCCGCTAGATATGTTGGAGGCGCTGGTGCACCCGTTGAGCCTGGGTTATATCTTGCATGCTCGGTCGGTGGCCGATGTGGACTTGGTGACTAAAGAGGTGTTGCTGGACCCAGTGCGGAAAGGGTGGAGATACTTGTGTGGGAAAGTAGGGGTGTCGGCTTTATACTCGCCCTTTCCTCCCACTTCAGGGGAACAAGGATTTTGTGCTGGGGTTCATAGGGAAGGATTTTCTACATTGGAAGCGAATGGGTATC
Source organism: Ichthyophis bannanicus (assembly GCA_033557465.1). Lineage (NCBI taxonomy): Eukaryota > Metazoa > Chordata > Amphibia > Gymnophiona > Ichthyophiidae > Ichthyophis > Ichthyophis bannanicus. The sequence continues at coordinate 163,630,345 of CM066045.1, forward strand.
ACAACGCTAGAGCACGTGCTTAGGGAAGATGGCAGTTTTGAGTCCTTTCCCAGGCTGAGTGATCATTATGGACTGTCAGGAGTAGATGTGTTCCCCTATGTTCAACTCCGTAGTTACATCGGAAGTCTCCCGAGGGTGTCGTTGCAGGGTGCTGTAAGCTCAAAAATGGAAGAAGTGTTAATGGGAGGGGAGCAGGGGGTGAGAGTGGTGTCGCTGCGCAAAGCTTTGGAGGAATTGGGGGTGGGGGAGGATGAGGCGGGTTTGGCGGGAGTGTGGGCTAGTGAGTTAGGTGAAGAGATCACAGGAGAGGGGATCGTGCAAAGTATAGCTGCAATCCCGAGGCTTAGTATGGTGGTGGCTCATAGAGACATGCAATACAAGTTACTTAGAAGGTTGTATTACGCCCCTAACCGGGCATGGAAAGCGGGAATTAGCACGTCCAATAGGTGTCCGCGATGTGGGGTAGAAGCGGCCACGTTGGGACATATGTTTTGATCCTGCCCCCATATGGGGGGATTTTGGGGGGGAGTTCAAAGGCACTTGTGGAGATGCATGGGTGTGGGGTTGACTTTTACAGTGGCCAATTTCGTGTTGGATATTTGGGATGGTGGATGGGAAGAGCGTCTGGGTCGCATTGAATGGAGGTGGGTACGATTGGTCCTGGTGGCTGCGCGTATGACTGTTTTACATGCATGGCTGGAGAAGGGAGGCCCAACGTATGGGCAGTAGAGGATTAGACTGCATAACATACTATTGTTTGAAAGGTCTAGGGCCCATGGTCATCCGGTACAATGGGATCATTTTTTGCGGGGTTAGGGCCCACATCTTCAGTCGCTGCCGGCTCGGGCACTCCATAGGATTCTGGGGGGTGACAGTGGGTAACTCAGTATTCTTGTGGTCTGTATGTCTGTTTACTTGGATGGTATTGCTTGAAGCTGATGGGGGGGTGGAGGGGAGGGGGAGGGGGGGGAGGGGGAGGGGGAGGGAACAGTAGGGCAGGAGTCTTGTGCTGGGGAGCCTTTTGGGGTTAGGAGAAGGAATACCCCTAGCCTCTTGCTACCAATGGATGTGCACAATGGGGGGTAGTGGGGGTGGGGGGATAGGGGGGTATGGAGTTGGGGACGTGGAGGGGGGGGAATTAAACTACTTACTTGGTAGGGATAGCCCTCATTGGCATGGATTGTCACCCGCTGTGCAGGCTGACTTTACAATTGAGTGCGGTGGATTAAGTCCTGGTTTACAAAGCTCTGGTTCCCTATGGTTTTAATGTTTTTAATAGATAAGAAATGGATGTTTGTCCTGAGGGAAAGGGGCGGGAGATGAGGCTGTTTCTGGTTTGTGGGTGGGGGGCTTTTGTCACCTTTCTTGATGGCTTTATTTTCTGAGGGAATAGTAGCAGTGATATGGGGGAATCTGTGTGTGTTTCTGTATTTTGTTGTTTATTGCTGTGTACATTTGAATAAACAAATTTAACCATAAGATTACTGCACGTTAACGTGCGCTGCTCCCTCTATCGGGCGATAATGTGCGCAGCGCACATTATCGCACGTTAACGCGCCTTGCTACGTTTAGACCGGAACGCCCACTCCTTTTATGGCATCCTGCACACTATCGCCGGGCGCACATTAAGACTGCTTAGTAAACATACCCCTTAGGCTCTGCTGTCTCTAGATGCAGGACCATGGAGTGAGATAAGAATCTGCATGAGATGACGGGCATTTATCCCAGGCAGTTTTTGCAGAACACTTTTAGAAGCCTCTATAATAATTTTCTGATCATTCTGTAAAAATAACAATTTACATTCTTCTATCAGCTCTCTTCTGTGTTTTAAATTTAAATTGAAACTCTTTGCTGCTACTAGGCCCTGACTGATTTAACAAATACACTGGGTTCACAGATTAATCAGCTTTAATCTAAAGAATTCCTTTTTCCACAAGATTTAGAGAAATTCCCAGAAGTAATACTTACAATTGCAGATCTCTCTCCAGAAGTAGCAGTCCCCTTTTGCAGGTGTTGAAGGGGGCATATAGCATTAGGTCATTGGTGTATAAGTGGTAATTTATGTTGTGACTCTGAATGAGTTTGCAAATTGGTTGTATGTACAGGGAGGAACCTTGGGGTATGACACTTAGATGTTTAACCGATTTGGAAGTTTTGTCCCTCATGTTAAATTGCTGCATGCATGCTGTCAAGTAAAACTGGAAGCAGGAGAGGGGGGTACTGTTTATTCCTATTTCTGTCAGCCGATCTTCAGGATTGCAGACCACCGACTGCCCACTGTCGCTCTGCCTCAGCGACGCCCCTTCACACCCACATCAAAGCCTCCCTGTAAAACACGTTGTTGGTATAGAAGCGGTTTTGCCAGGGCCGGCAGGGGAGCGAATAGCAGGGATCGATGTTCCCGCTATTCACGGGACTGAATGACCCCCAGAGTGTTTACAAGTGAGGTGAGCAGTGTTTGCACATTGCATTTTGGTCTAAACTCATGTTGTTGCATGTCCAAGGTGGCGGAAGTGTTATGAAGTCCTGTAGCTGTAATTATACTGCCTTTTCTATTATTTTCGCTAAATTTGGAAGTATCTTTGCATTGTATAGATACTGTTATTGACATATGATGTGTTCCCAGATGGATGACAACATCAGTTTTAAACACCCTACTTTCTTTTGGGACTTCCCTAGCAAGCTGGTTCTTATTCCTACTGGCTGAAGACTCTGGAAGGCATTTTCTCACCTTCTGACCCTGGAACAGAGTTCCTGAAATTAATGCCTCTGATATGGAATCACCTAGTATTAGCAGTTTTCTGTTTTGAAATACCTTAACAACACCTGGGACATTTCTCTTACACTGTATGTCAATACAAAAGCTGTGTTGCTCATCAAGCGGCTAGCCTTGCGGAATTCTGTGGGGACTATGAGGGTGTTGAGAGTTGAGGTATGATGGAGCTATATTCTTTAGAAGTTTGGATGTGATCATGAGTAACTTGTATTTCCTTGTCGTTCCTCCAGTTCAGTCCTCAACCTCTGGGTAGTCAACCTCCTCCTGCAACTTGGAGACTGGCATGTCAGAATCATGACATCACTGGATATAGCCTGTCGTACACTCTCATCAGCTCCAGTGTGACCAGTCTCCATGCAGCAGGAGAACATCGTAAGCCCAGCAGGGCTCACTAGAGGAATGGATAAGGAGTAGAGTAGAGAGTTTAGTTGGGCTATTCAGTTAATTTCTTTAACTTTTCCATTTGAGGCTTTGTGCCTTTAAAAAAAAAAAAAAAAAGGGGGAAACGTTTTGAAGTCAGCCCAGACTTTCTTCACTGCTCTCTGCCTAGCCTCATTAAGTTTAAGCAGGCTTTGCTGTTATTTCTTGGGGCATTCTCTTCTCCCGGACTGCTCGGAGGAGAGCTCCCTGGCCAGACTTTGAGCAATCCAACACCGCGTCGCCCGCACAGAGCTTGACTGCGGGGTCCGGCTGCAGGACAAAGTGCATGAGGGTACATGAAAACCTGTAAGTACATGCCGGCGGCACTCTAGGACTTGTCAGAGTGCCGCGCGGTGGAGAGAGGCAGCTGCGAAGGAGGCAGATTTACGGTGCAAACGGGCTCCGGGTCTTAGGCTGCTTAGACTGTGGGAGCTCTATCGGGCAGGTTCCTGGTCAGTTCAGTGTTTTTGGCGCCCTTTTTTCTATTTCATCTGCTCGGGCGGCCATTTTGCAGCAGAGAAGAACTGACAGAACCGCGTGGCTGCTTTTCGGCAGAAGGGCGCGCATGCAGACATTTATTGGAGTTTCCTGGTGGCGGTATTGTTTCCTTCTATCTTCTTTTTGCTTAATTTGTTTTGGTATTGTATTTCAGTGGTTTCCTTTCCTTTTCGCCGGAGGGTAGTTTCCGGGGGGGGGGGGGGATTTTTCCCGCGCTTTCTAAATACTTCCAGACCTTAGGTGGGTTGTCTGTCAGGGAGCGGGTTAGGGTGGAAGGTGTATAGCACTTTCCTGTTTGGAATAAAGAAGTGAGTAATTAGCTAATAATAGTTAAATAGTTAAGTGTAAAAAAAAAAAAAAAAAGACAAGGAGGAAGACGTAGTCTCAACTCTCAGGGGGGTTGTATCTAGTTTCTCCTTATGGCGGCACGCCCACAATGTGTGGTCTGTGGAACCTGGCGGGGCACGGTGGCCGAGTCCGGAGTTTGCCGCGGCTGTGCAGTTCTTTCTTCCGCAGTAGAACAGCAAATGGACTGCAAAGATCTTCCCGGGGCGCAAGATGCGTTGGGGGATTCGATGGCTGTCTTGGCACAAGGGACCAAGGAAGGGTCGCCTGCTGCAGAGGCGGCAGGGTCATCAAAGTGCTTTCAGCCTCGGGGTCTTCGGATCTCGGGGACTTCTGCCCGGATTTTGTTCTACTGATGCACCAGGCATTTTGCTTGCGGCGGCAAGTCAAGTTGCCTGACCCAGGGCCTCTGTCTTCCCTTAATCAGCAGATTTCGGTGGCTGAGGGGGGCCGGGGGGATCCAGGCCCTCCGGTGCCTAAGAAACTGCGGACTCACGTATTCTTGGGGACGGATAATGATTGGTCGGAGGTTCAAGGGCCCGACTGGGAGCAAGAGGAAGAGTCAGTGGATCTCAAGGAAGGTGAGATCCCGGAGCCTGAGGACCAAGCTAAGATCATTAGGATATTCCGGAAGGAAGAGCTGCCCGCATTAATCTCTGAGGCTCTTCAAATGTTGAACCTAGTGCATCAGGCTGCGGGTGAAGAGGAGGTAGAAGATCCTGATATTCAGGCAGTGAGGCAGACACAGGTAGTGTTTCCAATACATAGAGTGGTCGAAAAAATGATACAGGACGAATGGGACCATCCGGAAGCGGGGCTTCGCGGGATGCGGACCATGAATAGGCTTCATCCTCTCGCTGAGAAGGATAAGGAAAAGTTTCGGTCGCCACAGGTGGATGCAGCGGTGGCGGCGGTTACAAAGAAGACCACTATCCCGATGGAGGGTGCTGCTGCATTAAATGATGCGCAGGACTGAAAGGTGGACAGTTTGTTAAAGCAGGTGTTTGAGGCAGACACGTGTTCTTTACAAGTGTCCATTTGTGGACCTTGGGTGGCATGGGCGTGCCTGCGCTGGGTGCAGCGGCTGCGTCGTTCTCCTCACCTGGACCAAGAGGAACTCAAAGAGCTCAGTCAGTTGGAGTCTGGAACGGCGTATTTGGCAGACATCCATTATGACTTGATTTGGGCTCTAGCGAATAGTACAGCATCCGTGGTAGCAGCTCGCAGATCGGTATGGTTGCGTAATTGGGCTGCTGATGATTCATCTAAGTCCCGTTTGGGGAAATTACCATTTAAGGGACGTTTGTTATTTGGAGAGGATCTGGATATTTTAGTTAAGAACCTGAGAGAGACTAAAAGTGGTCGCTGCCAGAGGATAAGCCAAAACAGGGGAAGTCTGGGCTGGGCTTTCGGGGTCAGTTCCAAGACTTTCGCAGGTTTCGCATGCCCCGTTTCTGGAGTTTTCAGAGAGGACGAGCCCCTTCACGAGGTCAGGGCTTCAGGGGCTTTCGCGGAGCGAATAGAGGTTTCTCCGCAGGCTCGGCGGCAGCGACACGAAAGCCGCAATGAAGTGAGGTGGGTCCCGGTGGGCAAAGCTTCCACTGGAGGAAGACTTAGGGAGTTTCTGCCTGCTTGGACCCAAATCACGACCGACCAGTGGGTGCTGGAGATAGTCAGTCAAGGTTACACCCTGGAGTTGGTGCGACCCGTGCGAGATTCGTTTGTCATGTCTCCTTGCAGAGGCTCGAGGTAGACACTGGCGCTTCGGGCTACTCTACTGCGGCTCATACACCTGGGAGCGGTGGTAGAGGTGCCGGAGGCCAAGTACGGCATAGGTCGGTATTTTATTTATTTCGTGGAGCCAAAGAAAGGAGGTGCGTGGCGGCCCATCTTGGATCCGAAGGGCATAAATTGGTGTTTACGGGTGCCTCACTTTCGGATGGAGACGCTGCAGTCCGTCATTGTAGCAGTGTGTCAGCGGGAATTCCTGACGTCGCTCGACCTCACTGAAGCTTACTTGCATATTCCCATTTGGGCAGAGCATCAAAGGTTCCTGAGGTTCGCGTTTCCTTGGGGGCACTTCCAGTTTCAAGCGCTGCCCTTTGGCTTGGTGACGGTGCCACGCACGTTCACCAAGATAATGGTGGTAGTGGCGGCGGCGTTGCGCAGAGAGGGAATTTTGGTACATCCCTATCTCGACGATTGGTTAATTCGGGCAAAGTCCAAAGCAGAGAGTGTGCAGGTGACAAACAAAGTAGTGCGGTTTCTGCAGAGTCTAGTTTGGGTGGTCAACCCAGTCAAAAGCCACTTAGTGCCGTCTTAAAACTTGGAGTATTTGGAGGTTCGGTTCGACTCGACTCAAAGAATGGCAAAGTCTTTTTGCCGGAGGGGCGAGCGCGAGAGCTCAGGCAGTTGATTCGCTCCTTCCGGTCCTCTCCGGTTCCCTCGGCTTGGACTTACCTGCGGGTGCTGGGGACCATGGCAGCGACGCTGGAGGCAGTGCCGTGGGCCAAGATGCATATGTGACCTCTGCAAAGGTCGCTTCTCCGGCGGTGGTCGCACCAGTCGGACTCGTTGAGCAAGCGTCTTCCGTGTCCAGTCAAAGTCAGGCGGTCGCTTCGGTGGTGGTTGCTCCCGGCATCGCTAGCGGCGGGCATGCCGCTGGAGCAGCCGGAGTGGCTTCCGTTGTTGACGGACGCCAGCCTCGGAGATTGGAGAGCCCACTGCGAGAGCAGATTCGCGCAGAGGTGGTGGTCGCACCTAGAGAGCTCGTGGTCGATCAATCGCCTGGAGCTTCGTGCAATTTTCAGGGGTCTGCAAGCTTTCGAGCAGTTGGTGACGGGTCGTGCAGTTCGAGTGTTGTCCGACAACTCGGCGGTGGTCGCCTACATCAATCACTAGGGCGGCACGGGAAGTGCAGCCATGGAGGAAGAGGTGGACTTGTTGTTCGCCTGGGTAGAAAGTCGGCTATCGGCAATTTCGGCGGCGCATATCGCCGGAAAGGACAATGTGACAGCCGATTTTCTCAGCAGAATCAGGGTGGATGCAGGGGAATGAGAGCTGCAGATAGTGCGCCGGTGGGGGACTCCCATAATGGATCTGATGGCGATCTTCCAGTCGGCAAAGGCCAGTCGTTTCTTCAGCAGGAGGCGAGAAAGGATGTCGGAAGGCCTGGACACGCTTCTGCAGCCTTGGCCGGTTTCGGGTCTTCTCTATGTGTTTCCGCCTTGGGCGTTGATCGGTCGGGTGATCCAGCGAATCGAGGCTCAACCGGGGAGAGTGATTCTGGTGGCGCCAGATTGGCCAAGACGGCCATGGTACGCAGATCTGGTGCGGCGCCTGGACGGGGATCCCTGGCGACTACCGACCAGGGCGGATCTGCTGCTCCAGGGTCCTCTGTTCATGCCTCAGGTGGATCGATTCTCGCTTACGGCATGGCCATTGAAAGGGCTCGGCTAAGAAAGAAAGGTTATGCACCGGCGGTTGTAGCTACGTTGCTCAAAGCTTGGAAGCGCTCCACGTCTCTAGCGTATGTAAGAATCTGGCGAGAGGATTGGTGTTCTCGCTGACAGCTTCGGGCGTCCACGGTGTCCATTCCCTCGATCATGAGTTTTCTGCAAGATGGTTTTGATAAGGGACTGGCGGCCAGCTCTTTGCGGGTTCAGTTGGCTGCTCTTTCGTGTTACCGCGGTAAGATCCAAGGAGTTGGGCTCAGCTCGCATGCTGATGTGTTGCGATTTCTTAAAGCAGTGGCTCGGTTACGACCATCGCGTAGAGTTATGGTGCCGCCTTGGGATCTTAATTTGGTGTTGTCGTCTCTAGCCAAGCCGCCCTTTGAGCCATTGCGTCGGGCTTCTGTGAAGGATTTAACGTTGAAGACTGTGTTTTTGGTGGCCATCTGTTCGGCTCGACGAATGTCAGAGTTGCAGGCGTTGTCGTACCGGGAACCGTTTTTGTCATTTTCTAGAGAAAAGGTGGTACTGCGCCAGTGCCATCATTCTTGCCAAAGGTGGTTTCTCCATTTCATATAAATCAGTCGATGTCCTTGCCAGTGTTGACAATCTGTTATGGTCAACTAGTTTATGAGTAATATTGCAATCAGCTGATTAATAAAAGTATTACTCAGACAATACCTTTTAAAGTGCCAGAAATTATTTGATAAACTAATCAATGCCACCACCAAATAATTATTATAACTATTTTTGTTGTTAACCGGGTCTCAGTATCCCATGGAGCTATGGCATAAACATTTGCGCCAATAAATGCTCCTGCTTCACATCAATGACCCATTTTTTTATATATTTCTTGAAACTTGCTTAAAAATGCATAAAGTTTGCAGATGCATAAAGTTTAGGCTTATCTTAATGTGTGTGGTCCCAACGCCAACACTCAGCGCTGTCGCGTTTCACAAACCAATGTTCGTTTCCTCAGGGGCTTGTAAGCCTTTTCTTTATGTCTTTTGCCACTCTGGAAAAATAAGGCATATATACAACAAATTACTTTGGAAAATGGTATACAGAAGATATATCAACTGGCATTCATGTTACTTACAAACAGAGCTCATCGCTTGTGTTGATCACACATCTTTTTACCGGATGTCAAAAAAACGCCGCGCATGCGGCTTATGGGAGTCAGAGAGACATTTAAATATCCAGAGCCATAGAAATGCGCATAATGATATCGACTGTTTAACTAGATGCAGAGAGCCCAATCAATTTGAGCATTTAACCCTCCTGGAATCACAGTTTGCAGTTCAAAAATCCACCGTTGCTCATGGTATGTGAGGGTTTGATCTAATGTTCGTCCACCCGTCGCCCTGATAACTCTCTCTATACAAAAACATCGAAGATCCGTGAACTTGTGTTGAAACGTTATACAATGGGCCACTAGAGGGGCTGTCATGTTCTTACAATGCAGCCTGCTTCTATGCTCTATCAAACGGGTCTTAAAAGATCGTAAAGTCTTTCCAATATATAACAGCTGGCATGGACATACCACTTGTGTGGTTTGACAATTGGTGGAATCATTAAGATTATAACGTTTACCCCCATATTCAAAACACTGGATGGTTTGATTAATATCACACATCATACATACACCACAACAGGAATGTCCCAACTTTGATGTTCCTGGAGTGTGTGCGTCTGAAATGGGTAAAACAGTGGGACTGACCATCTCCTTGAGATTTCTATTGCGAGTCCATACACAGCGGATAGATTTATCACAAAGTTCTGGGATACTATGGATCACATTCATATGCTTCTTGATAATCTTCTGAATAGCATTACTATATGGAGAATATTGAGTAACTAAATTAATTGACATATCCTTCTCCTTAGGGGGTTTAGGCTGCAAAAGGTGCTCACGGTGATTATAAAGAGCTCGGTGATAAGCTTTATTTATAATCTGGACAGGATAACCACGATGTAAAAATTTTTGTTTTAGCAATTGAGCTTGTTTTTTGAAATCATGAATGTCAGAACAGTTCCTTCTATAGCGAAGGAACTGTGACAATGGAAGGCTGTCCTTCAAATTCCGTGGATGTAAACTGTCATAATGCAATAAAGCATTTCGATCTGTGGGTTTACAAAAAACATTGGTGATCCATCCAGTGTCCCCTCTTCGTACTTCCACATCTAAAAACGGGATCTGAGTTTGGCTCTGGTTACTTGTAAAGCGAAAGGAATTCTCGCAGGTGTTAAGCCACCCTACGAACTCTTGTAGGGATTGAATGGATCCTGTCCAGATGACAAAAATGTCATCGATGTAACGACACCAAAGACGAATTTGATTAGACCACTCAGAACGTTGTAACCATTCAGCCTCAAACGCTCCCATGTAGATATTAGCGATAGAGGGGGTGCATGTGGCACCCATCGCCACCCCTGTTCTCTGATGGTATATCTTGTTTTCAAATTGAAAATGGTTATGGTATAATACCAATTTAGCAATGTGATCCAAAAATGTTAGATGCCCAGTAGGAAGATCCGATCGAGTGTTCAACACAGCCATCACCTTCATGTGAGCTCGCTCCTATGGTATATTGGTGTATAAAGCATTGACGTCCAAAGTTACTAGCCAGAGGTCAGGTTCTGTCACTATAGGTGCTTGAGTCTCCAACAATTGCAAGAAGTGCATTGTGTCTCTCACGTACGATGGAATCCGTGGTATTAATGGTCTTAAAAAAGAGTCAAGATATACCGAGAGGGGTTCTAACAATGTCCCTCAGGTAGACACTATCGGTCTGCCCGGGGGATTCTGAAGCCTTTTGTGGATTTTAGGGACTAGATAGAACCGTGCTAATACTGGATTTCAGCAGGAGGCGAGAAAGGATGTCGGAAGGCCTGGACGCGCTTCTGCAGCCTTGGCCGGTTTCGGGTCTTCTCTATGTGTTTCCGCCTTGGGCACCGTGCTAATACTTGCCAGTGTTGGGCACGTTGGACGGGAGCAATTCCGACCACAGCTTGCATCGTTTTGATGTGAAAAGGGTGTTGCGTCTGTACTTGAAGGTGACTGAAGAGTTCAGGAAATCGGATCGGTTGTTCGTGCTGTTCGGAGGGGTGCGCAAGGGCAAGGCGGCAGCGAAAGCGTCCATTGCGAGGTGGATTCGGGAGACGACTGTGTCCACCTATCTCCTCCAGCGTCGAGCGGTGCTGGTGCAGTTGCAAGCTCATTCCACTAGAGCGCAAGCTTCTTCTTGGGCGGAGTATGGGTTAGTTCCACCAGGGGACATTTGTAGGGTGGCGACGTGGTCGTCGTTGCATACATTCAGTAAACATTACCGGATGGACGTGGCGTCAGCGGAGGATGCCAGGTTCGGTTCGGTGGTGTTACGTGCTGGTTGGAAAGGTCCCTCCCACTGATTACTGCTCTGGTACATCCCAGAGGTTGAGGACTGAACTGGAGGAACGATAAGGAAATGATAATTACACTTACCTGGTAATTGTAGTTCCTTGAGTGACAACAGTTCAGTCCTCATTCCCACCCGGGTGTATGGCCTAGTAGCAGGCTGCAGGGGTACTTCAGGAAGTACTGGTAAGTATATATTGTTTCCTTTGTACTCTTTCATTGCTCTTTCTCAAGGCTTGGCAGGGAAGGGTGTAAGAAAGGTTTTAATAGTTAGACAATGGTTATGTTAACGTGTTATTATGGTTGCTACTTATTTGTTGCTCTTTTGAGTCTGCTTAGTTCACACTGGAGCTGATGGGATTCTGACATGCCAGTCTCCAAGCTGCAGGAGGAGGTTGACTACTCAGAGGTTGAGGACTGAACTGTCGTCACTCAAGGAACTACAATTACCAGGTAAGTGTAATTCATATAATATGGGTGTGAAATATTAAGTTCTATTAAATTTCCAAATAATTCTGGCAGCCACATGTTGGGCCATCTGTAACTGGCTTATTGCCTATTTGGAGAGGCCCTGGAAAATGCTCTTGCAATAATCAAAGTGTGGGGTGATCATTGCCTGAACGACAGACCGAAAGTCATAGCTTGATAGCAGTGGACTCAATTGCTGAATCATCATTAGTTTTTAATAGATCTTACCAGGTGTTAATTTTATATGGGTGGTCATGCTAAGGGATTGATCTAGAGTAATGCCTAGGAATTTCACCTCGTTCTTTTCCTGTAAAGCAGCTTCTTTTAGGTGTAAAGTTGAGGGAGGTTTAAAGTCATGGTTCCTGGTTACCTATAATCTATCAGTTTTCTATAAATTAATCAGCAGATTATGGAAGTTCAGCCATATTGGCAATTCACTGGAAGATCCTACAGATTGGCTGGAGATGAATGTTAAATAAATGTTAAACCAGCCAATGACCTATACATACTGTTGTCAGTAATCATTAACCTCCTTACCTATCTTTCTTGTACTGTTGCCAGTAACTATATATACTGTTGTCAATAACCATTATACTGTTGCCAGTAACCATTATACTGTTGCCAGTAGCCATATATACTATTGTCAGTAACCAGTAATTTCAATGTAAATACTATTGTCAGTAACCAGTAATTTCCATACTTAGCCCTCATATACTGTTGCCAGTAGCTATATATACTGTTATCAGTAACCATTAATCTCCCTACCTATCTTCTATGTACTGTTGCCAGGAGCTATATATACTGTTCTCTGTAATCATTAATTTCTCTACCATTCCATTAGACTTCCCTCACACAGGGCTCTTCTGCACACAGGGCTCTCCCTCAAAAAACACACAATGTCTCCTACAAAACTTATAAGCCCCCCCCTTACCCTCCTTCTAATAGCTCTCCTGACACATTTATATATACAAAACCAACCAAAGCCCTTATAATAACATCCCCATCATCCATAATCATTACCGAAATCCACTACACAGCTCAACATACACACACTCACACAATCATTATTCAAGTCACAATTCCGACAAACACCATCATAGACTCATCCAAATAAAGCATCAACCCTACAACGATTTAAATGACAATGCAAACAATGCAGACACTAAAATAAAACTCATCCTAATAAACATTCGATCCATACGAAACAAGATACCAATAATCAATGACATGATAAAAGACAAAAACCCAGACATTATCTGCATTACCGAGACATGGCTCACACCCACAGACACCATACTATTAAACCAGCTAACTACACACCAATATGACATATTCAGCTGCCATTGGGATGTAAAAAGAGGAGGTGGCGCTCTCATACTCACCAAAAAAGACCTACAATACACCCTAACAAACATAAATAACATAGACAGAATGGACATTATTAATATAGAAAATAAAACCCTTGCACTCACCCTCACATATAGACCCCCATCAAATGACCAAAAAAACCTCACCCCCATCCTTGAACACGCATGCACAGCATCACAAAGCAAACCACTCATAATACTAGGTGACCTGAACCTCCCATCCCTGAACCATTCCCAATCAGATAACTTCATGGACGCTATGACACAAATGGGATATACTCAGATAATTCATACTCCCACACACATAAAAGGCAACACATTAGACCTCATCTTCCTCCCCTCCCCTCTTTATAATCAACAACTACATAACCCTCCAATTATAACCGAAGTACCATGGTCCGACCATCACCTTATAACACTCCATCTCCCGGCAGAAGCTCCATTAAATACAACAAGCACAATACCACATATATCACGCTTCACACACTTTGACAAAGATGCATTCCTTGACAAAGTATTACCCATACTCAACACAAACTTACCAGACATCAACTCAACCATAAACCATTGGAATTTAACAGTCCAAAAAGCAGCTGCCCCCACACAAGTCATACACAGACAAATAAAAAAGACAGAAAAATGGTTCACGAAGGAACTAACAAAACTAAAAAAAACAATTGAGGAAACAAGAAAAAAGATGGAGGAAAACAAAATCAGACGAAAACAAATCCCAATACATGAACATACTCAACGAATACAAGAATGCAATTAACAAATCAAAAAAAGATTACCATTCTAAAGTAATAAATTTAGCCGTCAACCGCCCTAGAGAACTATTTGCGATTGTAAAAACATTGACAAAAACAAAAAACTCCGAGCCTAAACAACCAGCAATAAGTGTACAAACATTAGCAACACATTTTGCCGAGAAACTAAAGAGCAAACCCTTTACCCCGACAGCAATGTTACCTCCAAGCACAAAAATTAATAACGAATGGACAACTTTTCACATGGTAGATCAAAAATACCTCCTTAAGATCATAACAATGATCAACACCACAACTTCCCCACTCGACCCATGCCCTGTGTCATGGATCAAGTGTACAAAAGATGAACTGGCTAAAAATATTCAACACATATTTAACCAATCCCTCTCCCAAGGCATCATGCCCGATGCCTTAAAACTCACAACACTTCGCCCAATAATAAAAAATAGTAAGCTCGACTCAAAAGACCCAAATTCATACAGACCCATAGCCAGCATTCCATTTATTGCTAAAATAATAGAAAAAACAATTCAACTACAATTACAAGAGCACATTGATGAGCACAAACCCCTAGACTCACACCAGTTTGGATTCCGCCTCTTCCATGGAGTAGAAACTCTCTTAACCACACTAATGGACTTCCTCATCAGAGGTACAGATGACAACAGCCAAGGCTTCCTACTCCTCTTTATAGACATTTCTGCCGCTTTTGACAACATCAACCACCTTACACTAATCAATAGACTGGAGGAGTGGCCTAGTGGTTGGGGCAAGGTACTTCAGGCCGGAAGGTCGGGGGTTCAAATCCCACTAGAGGACAGCAACCTTGGGCCGGAAGGACTGGGGTTTCTAGTCCCACAGGTGCTCCTTGTGGTCTTGGGCAAGCCACTTAACCCTCCATAGCCCATGTTCCCTGTAAAATAGTTATCTCCAAGTTATAATGCCCTGTTCAATGTAATTTCAGTTTGTTCAATGTAAACCGCACTGATGCAGAATAGCATGGTATATAAGAGAATGTAATAAATAAATAAATAAAATAAAAAATAAATAAAACTTAGGAATAGGAGGGACTGTCCTCAAATGGTTCAAGTCATACATCACACACAGGCTAATACGAGTTCAAATAGGCCAAGATGCATCAGAAACATTCCCCCAAGGACAGGGAATACCCCAAGGATCAGCCCTTTCCGCCCTCCTTTTCAACTTGTACCTACAACCCATTACAAACATATTTAAAAAACACAGGATTAACCATTTTATCTACGCCGACGACATCATGCTCGCTATCCCCATAACCACTAACAACCCCACATATGACACCCTATCCGAATGCATGTCTGAGGCCGCCTCTTGGATGGAAACTAACTACCTCAGCATCAACCTTAAGAAAACGGAAGCAATGTTCGTAACAAGAACACCTGTGACCGAGGACACTTACCCAACAACAATCATAATCAACAAAACAATCATACCTGTTAGAAAAGAGGTAAAATACCTAGGTGTAATAATAGACTACACACTCACCATGTTACCACACATAAAACAGACAGTAAAAACCATATTCTACAAAATTAAAACTATACAACACCTAAGGCCTCTCCTTGACACACACGACTTTAGATCTGTAGTCAGCACACTTCATCACCCCCCACTTCGACTATTGTAACAGTCTCCTAATCGGCCTTCCACAAAAAAACACATATCTGTTACAAAGAGCCCAGAACATCTGCACAAAAGTAATAGCTAAAGCTCGCCTAACAGACCATGTAACCCCAACACTGCTAGAATTACATTGGCTGCCTATCAATAGCCGAATCAAATACAAAATACTCCTAACAACCTTCAAACTCCTAAACGACATCGCCCCCTCTCATCTGACCACACTACTGCACGCTCCATCTGAATCAAGAACACACAGACAAAACGCAGCCCACTCCCTTAACGCACCAAAAACCTTCAGGAAGACTAAGAAAACCACAAGCTCAAGAGCTTTCACATTCACTGCCCCCACGCTCTGGAACGATCTCCCAATAACCCTTCGCATCATAAAAGATCTCTCTCAATTTAGAAAAGAACTCAAAACCTACTTATTCTCTGAACACTTTGAAATCCCCTACCCCCAAACCCAGCCCCACTACAGCCACAGCCACAGACACACTAACACAAAAAACCCGAAATTTATTTATTTATTATTTATTTATTTATTTATTTATTTAACATCTTTTATATACCGCACTATTCATAATCAGCGCGGTTTACATAGAACAAGAAAACATCAGACAGAATACAATTATCTGAGTATTTTACATATAACAGGAACAATAACTTGGGTAACCGGGGTAATTATTTACAACAAATAGTAGTCAGTGTAACTATTTACATTTGGAAGATATATTGTATACAAAAGAACCTTGTTAATATGAGAGAGAGGTGTGAAGTATTGTGGAAATCACAATTAACTAACCCCAGTCAGACCCCTGACATACACACACCCGACTTACGATAAAAAGGAAATAAATTCCACTATCTACACAATTCTACCACTCTATATAGTCTTTTGTAGATAGCCAATGTAAATAGTTTTGACAGTTGTTTGCATTGTTACCTGTACAAAGTTGGTTTTACTGTTACCTGTACAAAGTTGGAATTACTGTTCAATGTAAATGTATACAGAAGTATACAAGATTGTTAATTGTTCCATGTAAACCGCCCTTGATCTCTGGAAGGGGCGGTATAGAAGAAAATTGATAAATAAATAAAAGGGCTGATAGAGATGATCATTGACGTAAGCCCCTCTCTTTGTCTATTATGGTTTAGATGTCTGTAAACTGATGTCAAATTTCTTGTCTAAGGCCACCTCAGTTTCCATTAATGGAGAATCCTTTTTTACCAAGGCAGAGAAGGTATTCTGCAAGGGTATCTCGAGGTGGAGTTGGTGTCTCCGTGTAATGCGTCATAACCGGCCAGAACCACTGTCATCCATTTATTCTTGCATTGCTGGATGTTTTGAGGGAGTTGCATGGATTGTTTGCAAGATGTATCATAGGGGAGGTTTGTTTCATTGCAGCTAAATCTTCCCTCAATTGAATCAATTCTTTTTTCCATAGTAGATAGTGTAAAATGGATAGGACAAGCTCAAAGGCTCCAAATAGTTTTCCTGAGGATTAAAGCACCACAGCTATTGCACCCATTAAAAATAACTTTGATTAGTGTGTGGGGGGATGTTGGTAGATGAAAAAGCAACAGAGATGCTTCTCTGTGCACTCTCAGCACTCCACTTCCACTCCCTCCCCTTCAGTTTGCGGTGTTCCCCAGGGATCTATTCTCGCCCCCTTACTTTTCAATGCCTTCCTCGCCCCACTTGCCCTGCTCATCCAACAATCTGGTATATCCTTTTACATTTACGCCGATGATATCTTGTTGATTCACCATACCTCCTCCTCCGCTCCTGACCTGACACCACTTAACCATTGTCTGTCCTCTATCGCTTCATGGTTTGAGTCTAACTTTCTGCATGCTAATCCCGCTAAGTCTTCCGCAATCTGGTTTTCCTTTGGTCTTCCCTCTCCATGTTTGTCACCTGTAATGTCTTCCCTTCCAATTCCCGTGGTTCCTACTCTTCGTTATCTGGGTGTCACCCTGGACTCATCTCTCTCCTTCCACCACCATATTTCTTCTGTTATCCGTACCTCTTTCTTTCATTTACGTAAGATTCGTGCCGTTCAATCATCACTCCCCTCTGCCTCTGTTACCACCCTTGTCCTCTCTTTAATCATGACCCGGTTAGATTACTGTAACGTCATCTATGCAGGTCTACCTTCCCTACAGCTTCGCCGTCTCCAATTAATACAGAATGCTGCCGCTCGTCTCATTACCGGTTCCCCAGCCCGCTCTCATGTGTCACCCTCTCTCCTTGCCTTGCACTGGCTCCCGGTTAGGTTTCGCTTTATCTACAAGGTTCTTATCCTCACGCACAAAGCCCTCCATTCCAGCACTCCCCAATACCTGTCCGATGTCATTCACCTCCAACCCTCTCCTCGCCTTCTCCGATCTTCCTTCGGCAACCGTCTTTTCCTTCCTTCACCTGCCCAGGCCCGTTTAGAGCACACCCGACACTCAGCTTTCTTTTTCCTAGGTCCAGCCTTATGGAACTCACTCCCTTCCTGCCTTCATCTGGAACTTTCCTATCCCCGCTTTAAAACTCTCCTTAAAACACATCTATTCTGTCAAGCCTTTGATCTCCCTTTCTCTGACAATGGTGCCTCGTCCTCTGGTCGCCCTCCCCAACCTCCATAAACCTCCCTTCCCTGTCTGTTCCACTTCCATTTCCCTTTTCCTCTTTCCGCCCCCTGCCCTTCGCCTTCCCTGCCCTTCTGGGCTCTTTTCCCCCTTCCGACTTTCTTTCTACCCTGTCCTGTCCTATTGAATTTGGCGTTCCTTTTCTGGCTTTATTTTCAGTGGCCCATTTGTTGTACTGTACACCGCCCTGATGCTTCGGCCTGGGCGGTTCATCAAATAATGCAAATAAAGATAAAGATATAAAGATAAAGATGTGCTTTCCACTAAAGTTAGGACAAGCGACTGTGTGTCTTGGGGTGACTAAGAACATCCAGCCCTGGGGTGGGTGGGTGAGGGGAGGGAGGGTAAGAAATAAGTGGCAGTAAGCTACGAGTTTGACTTCCTAAGACAAAGACCCTGTAGAGCAGTCGTTACCTAACAGAGCATAGACAGGCCAAACATATTCTTATAAAGCTACTTTTCTAATACAGGCAGAAAATTTGAACTCTTATTAAAAAAAAAAGCTAGGTAATTCCTATATTGCATCCACTATTTTCTCAAAGGCTAAAGAAATCTACATCGTGGATGCTTGAAATACCCTCCTGAAGGAAGTGGTGGGGGCAAATACAGTGACAGAATTCAAAATAGGATGGGACAGACACAGTGGATCCTTTTATAGCAATTGGATAAAATCAAAATAAACATAATTATCTCATGTATATCATCAAATAGGGGTGACCTGCACAGAGTGGCAGGTGCAGCAACTCTTGCCGCCTTGCTGAGCAGACCAGATGAACCATACTGGTCTTTATCTGCCCTCATATACTATCTTACTATGTTAAACAAAGGCAGTATGTAAAGCAGTGCAAGTACAGTAATTCCAAAAGACCGACGTGGTACAGGCAGCTAAAACTATTCAAAGCATCAAAATAAAAATAATAAAAACTTATCCAGAGAGATCCACTCAATGTGCTGCCACCCCCAGTGCTCTGGAGACCAGTAATAGCTTCAGGGTCTGTTCCTACAAGTTTTAAATGCAGAGCTCCCTTGGATTGCTTGGGGAGGAGAATAAAGCCAGCCAACATCTAATATACTCTGAGCACCTCCACGTGTCCCTGAGTGTGTTTCTGGTTTGTGTTTCAGATGCGGGTGACGTTTGAGGACATCGCTGTCTCTTTCTCCCAGGAGGAGTGGGAGTATTTAGATGAAGGGCAGAAGGAGCTTTACTGGGAGGTGATGAAGGAGAATTATGAGACTCTGATCTCCCTGGGTAAGGACTGTATGACTGTATCTGCATTTCTAGCGACAGTGAGGCTGATCTATTATACTGTATCTACCATTCTTCCAGGTTCCAGAGATAGGACACATCAAAAAAATGTGCTTACATAGCAATTTCCAGACAGATTAACACCCAGTACCCACCAGGTACAATAAGCAGCATTTTATAAATAATCAATATATAATTCAACTCTAGATACAGAACCTGCAGAGCGGAGTGGGGGATGAGTCTGGTGAACTCTGGGGTACTGGGTTCAAGGCTCCCATAGGAACAGTCCTACCTTCCTCCATACATATATAGATGGTTCCTATAACTTCATCCCTTGAGGAATATCCTAGAACATTACTTAAAAAATAAAATAGTCTATCATATCTTCAGTTCTACATTGCCTCCTGTTGTGCTCATGTATATTATCCTCCACAGCACATCTGTGTTTGTTCCCTCCTTTCTGGAATTCAGATACTATCCTCATCTCTACTACATCCACTGTGAGTTTATTCCACGTATCTACCACTCTTTCCATAAAGAAATAGTTCCGCATATTACTCCTGAGTCTATCCCCTTTCACCCTCATCCATCAGGCGATGCAGGACTGCACCCTCGGATCCAGAGCCCCGATCGGCATCAGGAAAGAGAGCGGGAGGCTGAAACCCCTCTCATTCTACATCTCAAGGTGAATCAGGGCCCACCACAGCAACTTTAAAAAAGAAGTGCCATCAGGTACACCCGTGCCTGGTGGGTCTGTGCCAGAGAGAACTTTCACATGGCCCTTAGGCATGGAATGCAGGCAGGTATGCAAAAATCAGCTCAACCCAAACAAAAAGCTGCCAAAACTAAGCCCAAAAACCTCGAAAAACCTCAACAACCTCGAAGACCTCGCTGCTGACCTCATCCCTATCAGATCTATTCACAAGCAGGCAACTCTCTCACCCCACACATCTCCTAGACACCTTGGATTGTATTAGGACACTCTTTCAGAAAGAAAACTACAAACTGTGGAACTCACTGCTGAAAGAGCCCCACCCCTACCCTCCTATGATTCTACCAAAAAGCATAAAACTACTTTAATGCCACAGAATCCAATTTTGCCAGCCAACCTATTATTTATTTTTTATTTATTACATTCTCTTTTATACCGCGCTATTCTGCATCAGTGCGGTTTACATTGAACAAACTGAAATTACATTGAACAGGGCATTATAACTTGGAGATAACTATTTTACAGGGAACATGGGCTATGGAGGGTTAAGTGGCTTGCCCAAGACCACAAGGAGCACCTGTGGGACTAGAAACCCCAGTCCTTCCGGTCCAAGGTTGCTGTCCTCTAGTGGGATTTGAACCCCTGACCTTCCGGCCTGAAGTACTTGCCCCAACCACTAGGCCACTCCTCCACTCCTAGTATTGTATACCCTTCTTCTCCTCTGGTTCCTACTCTGCCACTCCTCAACAGCTACCTATACCATGAACATACCCACAAGAGCCCTACAACTTCCCCTATTACACATCCCTTGCCAACCACACATATGGATGAACCCCCATAAGCTTGTCAACAGGCGAACCCCCAGATTAATAAGAATTCAAACCAACACTCACACAACTTGTTACCACACCCTACACACACTAATCACTCCAATTAACATTGGGCTAATCAATGCTAGTTCCATCAGATACAAAACAAACACCATCATAGGCTATATTCAATATCACCCAGACTGACATCCTCTGCATCACCGAATCCTGGCTATAAAGCCCTGACCAGGTCATTCTATCTGAGATCACTCCACGATCCCATACTGCCTTCAACTGCCCGCACACCCAAAAGAGAGGTGGTGGGGCACTTATCCTTGTGCAAATTGATCTTAAATTTAAAATATCCTAATCTGTAAGCCACAAACACTGTGACTTAATCACGATAGAAAACAGATATATAGCCATTTGTCTTACCTACAGAGCTCCAAATGCTCCCGCTGAAGAAACATCCAACATCCTCGAAGCCATATGTTTGGCCAGCTCTCCTCATAAGCTGCTTATAGTACTAGGCGATCTAAACCTGAGCTTCGCACCTAGCAGAGGAGAAGCTACTTTTACAAGACAATAGAATCACGTAATGTCTGCCAAATCCTCAAGGTACCCTCTCACCATTCAGGCTCAACTCTGGACCTCATCTTTGTCCCAAAGAACCTTCACTCACAGGACAGCATAATGACCCCTCTTGCCCTACCAATACCCTGGTCAGATCACCATGCTACACACTTCAAGATTGACCTCCCCAACAAGGAAAATCACAGAGAATACCCAACTCTGAAAGAAGATTTAAAGTATATAACGAAGACCAATTCCTGAAAGATATCCTTCCCAGCCTCTCCCAGTACTTTGCAGATACAAATGAGGCAATTAAAACCTGGAGCTCCACCATAAATGCAGCAGCGAAGGCTCCTTACCACCCAAATCTTGGAAACAGAGAAGAAATATCCAAATCCGCCCCGTGGTATTCTGAGGCAATAAGAGAAAAGAAACAAAACCTTTGCCAGCTAAAACATAAATGGAAACACGACTAGTCACAAGCCACCCTTCTTCAATACCAGAAAACACAAAGAGACTACATTGATCTGATCAACAAGCACAATCGAGAATACCAGACCAACCTTATCTTAAAAGTCAGCAACAAGCCTCGAAAGCTATCTGAAATTGTCCGCGCTAATGAAGAATCCATCCCACAAAGAAGACACTATCCATCCCCAGATCTTTGCAGATTTTCTCATCAACAAGAATAAACCACCTTTAAGAACTTCACTGCTAAACACCTCCAATGCCTCAACTGCAGAACCCAACATCAAACACAAATGGTACTAATCTACGAGCAAATATTCCTCATCATCGCTGCCTTAATTAATTAATTATATTTATTTAATGTCTTTTTTATACTGCGTTCTTTAGAATCAGTGTGGTTTACAGATAACAACTCATGCCGTGCCGGCAGGACCTACACTGGACTTAAAATGAACAGGGGTTTCTAAACGGGACTGACAGGGTAACTATGTACAGGCAAGCTAGCTGTCACAGGTGACATGGTCAGAGCACAACTATTTACAGATTGATTAATTATATACAGATTGACTAGTCAGAGTATGTACACCTTCCATCTGCAGAATGTCTCGTGATCTAGTGAGTAGGGTTGCAATCATGCAGGGTGGCTGCGCAGTACAGTGCCCTCTGAACCCTGCCCGGTCATATGGATCAAATCAGTCAAGGACAAAGCTGTCAACTGCTGTCAAACAAGGTAACATCTGACTCATCCAAAAAAACAACTCAACAACAGCTCTGATCCTGCAACTTTCCATCCTATTTCCAGCCTGCCCTTTCTATCCAAAATAATTGAAAAGGTGATGCAGAGACAACTGCAAGACCATATTGACCTGTAGGCTTCTCTGGATCCACACCAATGTGAATTTCATCGTAATCATAGTGTTGAGACTCTCCTCATACATCTGTTCAACATACTCCTAAGAGGAATCAACAAAAAACAGGATTCCTACTCATCTTTGTTGACATCTTTGACCTTCGACACACAGCACAGCACAGCATCTTCTTAAACCAACTAACATTGGACTTCAACCTTCAACTGGTTCCAATCCTACCTCACTGACAGACAACAAAAGGTCAAAGTTGGTTCAAACACCTCCACTCTGTTCAACACAACATAAGGAGTCCTGCAAGGGTCTTCCCTGCCTGCCCTTCCTACTTACAACCAGTATGCAGCACAAAATTAACTATGCCATTTATGCAGATGATATCATGGTCTATTCCCCTATCCATCTCCACACGCCAGACTATACAGCTATCAATAAATGTCTACAGGAGACGAGCAACTGGCTGGCTTCCAACAATCTCCAAGTTAACTTCAAAAAAACTGAGGCGCTATTCATAACACGGGACTCTACTGTTACCCCCCATCATCAGTCTCCATCATGGACACTCTAATCCCAGTAAAAGAGGAAGTACGCTACCTTGTTATCACCCTTGATCACTTTCTAAACTTACAAGCCCACATCAATAGAACCTCCAGGTGTTAGTTGTTAAGTGCCGTTGAGTCGGAGTCGACTCCTGGCGACCCTCTGGATAGCTATCCTAAATTGTGTTCGGTCTTCAGTCAGGTGGCTTATTGTTGACAAACTGGTACCCGTAGCTGCTGATATTGTATCGATCCATCTCATTGCTGGCCTTCCTCTTTTGCGTTGACCTTCTATTTTGCCAAGCATGATGTCTTTCTCTTATGATCTCTCTCTTCGCATGATGTGTCCAAAGTATGAAAGTCGAAGTCTTGTCATCTGAGCTTCTAAAGAAAGCTTAGGTTTGATCTCCTCTAGTACCGACTGGTTTGTTCTTCGGGCAGTCCATGGTATACACAGTATTCGCCGCCAGCACCATAATTCAAAGGCATCAATTTTCTTCCTATCTGTCTTTTTCACTGTCCAACTTTCACATCCATATGATGTTATTGAAAATACCACTGCTTGAACAAGTCGAATCTTTGTATGGAGAGAGACATCTCTGCTCTTGAGAATCTTATCTAGGTTTTTCATAGCCATTCTGCTAAGAGCAATGCGTCGTCTGATTTCTTGACTGCTTGTTGCTTCTTTATTGATAGTTGATCCAAGTAGATTAAATTTGTTCACAATTTCAATTTCTTCTCCTTCAACGATGAACCTGTTGATTATGCCAATTGTCATGATGTTTGTCTTCTTTACATTAAGGTGCAGGCCCATTTTGAGACTATGTTCTTTGATTGTGAGAAGCAAATGTTTCAGATCATCTTCACTTTCAGCCAGTAATGTAGTATCATCAGCATAGCGAAGGTTGTTGATGAGTCTTCCACCAATCTTCACACCTCTGTTGTCTTCATACAATCCTGCTTCTCTGATGATTTGTTCTGCATATAAATTAAACAGATAGGGAGAAAGTATGCAGCCTTGTCTTACACCTTTGCTTATTTTAAACCATTCTGTTTCTCCTTGTCCCGTTCGAACTGTTGCTTCTTGATCAATGTACAGATTGCGCAAGAGAACGATCAGATGTTCTGGTATACCCATGCTTCTTAATGTGGCCCAGAGTTTCTCATGGTTTACACAGTCAAAAGCCTTGCTATAGTTGATAAAGCACAAATAGATATTCTTTTGGTATTCTTTAGTCTTTTCAAGGATCCATCTCACATCCGCAATGATGTCTCTCGTTCCTCGCCCTTTCCTGAATCCTGCTTGCACTTCAGGTAGTTCTTGTTCCAGGTATGGTTGTAGTCTCTTTTGAATTATCTTCAGTAGAATCTTGCTGGCATGTGGGATCAGAGCGATTGTTCGATAATTTCCACAGTCAGTTGGATCACCTTTCTTTAGTATTGGTATAAACACAGATCTTTTCCAGTCAGTTGGCCATGTTGTTGTCTTCCATATTTCTTGGCAGAGCCTTGTAAGTATGGTAGCAGCTGCATCAGATTGCTGTAATACCTTTATGGGAATGCTATCAATGCCTGGTGCTTTGTTCTTTGATAAGGCTTTCAATGCTGCTTCAACTTCTTCTTTCATCACCAATGGTTCCCAATCATAAGGTACAGGTTGAAACGGCTGTTGGTCCACTTGATCTTTATCATATAAAAACTCTGTATATTCCTTCCACCTTTTCTTGATCTTCTCAGCATCATTCAACATGGAACCTTGAGCATCTTGTAACATTCCAATTTGAGGCTGGAACTGTTCTTTAACTCCCGTAGCTTTAGGAAAGCCGATCTTGTTCTTCCTGTAATAGTTTCTGCTTCTGTTTCCTTGCAAGTGTCATTGTAGTACTTTTCCTTGTCCTGTCTTGCTGCACGTTGGAAATCTCTGTTGAGTTTTGCGATTGTCCAGAAACGCAGAGAAGCTTAAGCCAGAGGAGAAAGAAAGACAATTTTCAGAGTTTGTTCCGTCATCCATTTTGGCCGTTTTTGCTTTTTCACCTTTTGTAGAGACTTCTCGCTTTCTTCCAACACAACCTTCTTGATGTCATTCCATAACTCTTCCGAAGCTCTGTCATTTGTATTTAAAGCAGCAAATCGATTTTGCAGGCAGTCTTTAAATTCCAGTGGTATATTCTCAAGGTCATATTTTGCTACATTCATGAGTGGTTTGCTCTTTTTCAACTTTAGCTTGAGTTTGCATACTAGTAGTTGATGATCTGTACCACAGTCAGCTGCAGGTTTTGTCTTGTTGATGTTACAGAGCTTTTCCATCGTTGACTTCCACAGATATAGTCAATTTGATTTTTACACAACCCATTGGGTGAAGTCCATGTGTACAGTCGCCGCTTGTGTTACTGGAAGAAGGTGTTTGAGATGAATAGATCATTGGTCTTGCAGAATTCTATCAGTCTTTCTCCAGCTTCATTTCTGTTGCCAAGTCCATATTACTGTATATACCATTAAGTTATTCTGTACATAGTTCCCCCGGTTGTCCTGTTGTTGAAGTTCCCTGTTCAATGTAAAACTCAATGTTACTTGTATGCATTGTAGTATGTTTCTTGTTAAATGTACACCGCACTGATTGTAATAGCGCGGTATAAAAGAATTGTTAAATAAAATAAATATTTTCGAACTACTTTGCCTTCTTCTTTGTTGCCAACTTTTGCGTTCCAGTCACCCATGACTATCAGGATATCCTGTTTGCATGTTCTGTCAATTTCAGCTTGTACTTGTTCATAGAACTCTTCAATTTCATTCTCTTCTGCAGCTGTTGTTGGGGCATATACTTGAATTATAGTTGTGTTGATAGGCAATCCTCGTAGACAAATAGAGATTAAGCGTTCGCTGACTGCATTGTATTTCATTACAGTTTTTGCAAGTTTCTTCTTTATTATAAATGCAACACCATTTTTTCTTTGTCTTTCATTTCCAGCATAGTAGACCATGTGATCATCTAATGCAAAGTGCCCGATGCCAGTCCATTTCAGTTCGATGACACCCAACAGATCAAGATGCACACGTTCCATTTCATTCTTGACCACCTCCAACTTCCCTTGGTTTATGCTTCGCACGTTCCATGTTCCAATGTGTAAGACATCTTTACAGCTTCTGACTCTCATTTCACGTGCAGCTACATCAACTGTCAGACTTCCCGAGGGCTTTGATCCAACCACATCATAAATGCTGGCTTTACTCTGAAAAGTCTTCAGCTCTTCCCCAGTAGCTAGTTGAGTGCTTTCCGACCTGGGGGTCTCATCTTCCAGCACCATAGCACAATTTGTTTTGTTGTAACTATCCATTGGGTTTTCATAGCAAGATACAGAAGTAGATTGCCGGGCCTTTCTTCCGCGCAGTTTAAGTTTGGTGTTGTTGCCGTTGTCACAAAAGTGTGATCCTCCGCCGTCAACACTATCCCATGAATCTGAACCTCCAGGTACGCTTTCCAAAAGCTTGCTATTATCCAAAGACTAAAACCCCTCCTCAGTCTGGATCACTTCCGCACGGTCTATCAAGCAGTTATAATCCCTATGCTAGATTATTGTAACTCCCTTTTTCATGGTCTTCCAACTCAAACCACACATCCCTTGCAAGTAGCCCAGAACAAGGCTGCCACATCATCACAGGATCTGTCAAACATGATCAGATAACACCGCTCTTATATCATCTTCACTGACTACAAATTACCTCACCTCCAGATACAAAACTGCCTTGACTATCTTCAAGATAAGAAACACATCAGCCGGAATTCTACAGGAAATGATATGCACAAAACTAAACAGCAGACCTAAGAGACAGAGCACCAGAGACACCATTTCAACTCCTAGTTCTTACACCAACGAAGAGGGCTCTTTCATTAGTGGCACTCACCAACTGGAATTCTCTCCTAGAGATGGTCAGGACAACCAAAGACTTAAAGGACTTCAGAAAACATCTCAAAACCTTCCTTTTCACCGATCACTTCAGAGACAATACCTAGTTCTTGCCCCTCATATCACCTGCCTAAAAGAATATCTAACTCTTGTACATATGTTGCAATGCATATGTTTTGCCTCTGTGCAAATCCTGCATGTCACCCCTTCCTAAGTTTATACATTGAGTTCTCTGTAATGTTTATTTTAATGTACATCGCTTTGATTGTACGAGAAGGCGGTATAAAAAAGTGTTAAATATATAAAATAAATTGTCCCCTCATTGCAGAGCTTGCTTTCAATCGAAAGAGGCTCTCCACCTGAGCATTTATGCCATGGAGATATTTAAACTTCTCTGCCATATCTCCTCCCATCTTTCCTCCAAAATATTACTACTGCTACTCCTTGATACCTTGTCCTCGCTTGGTTTTAAGGGATCTGTACTGTCCTGGTTCTCCTCTTATCTCTCCCATCGTTCTTTCAGTGTTTCTTTTAGTGGATCCTCCTCTGCTGCTATCAGTTGCAAGGATCTGTCTTGGGCACACGCCTTTTCCCTCTCTATACCCATTCCTTTGGTGCAATCTCTTCCTAAAGCTTTCAGTACCATCGTTTCACTGATGACTCCCAGATCTACCTCTCTACATCTGTAATCTCTCTGGCAATCCAAGCCCACATCTCTGCCTGCCTTTCTGACATTGCTGCTTGGGTATCTCACCGCCACTTGAAATTGGACATGGCCAAAACTGAGCTTCATATTTTCTCTCTAACCCTTTTCTCCCCTACCTCCTTTCTCAGTCTCTGTGGATAATAAAACACTTGTAATTTGTCATCTAGACTACTGTAGCCTGTTTCTTGCTGGTCTCCCTCTAAATCATCTCTCTCCCCTTCAATCTCTTCAACACTCTGCTGCGTGGCTAATCTTCTCACGTCCACTTCATTGCCAAACTACCACTCCTGCTGACCTATAAGTGTATTCACTCTGCAGCTCCTCACTACCTTTCCTCTATTTTTCTCTCCCTTCACCCCTTGTCGTGATCTCTGCTCTTCTTGCAAACCTCTTCTATCTGTGCCCTTCTCTTCAATTGCTATCTCCAGATTTCGCTCCTTTTGCCTTGCTGCTCCTTTTGCCTGGAATAAAGTACCTGAGTCTGGAAGGACTGGGGTTTCTAGTCCCACAGGTGCTCCTTGTAGTCTTGGGCAAGCCACTTAACCCTTCATAGCCCATGTTACCTGTAAAATAGTTATCTCCAAGTTATAATGCCCAGTTAAATGTAATTTCAGTTTGTTCAATGTAAACCGCACTGATGCCAAATAGTGCAGTATATAAGAGAATATAAATAAATAAAAATACATCAAGAGATCATGAAATGAAATGAAATGATGTAAGAGATTAACTTTCTCCCTCTGTCACATTATTCACAGCTGATTGGTCAGAGATGTGGGATAATCTCAGAGCAGGGATTTTGGGATCAGGAGACCCAGAAATACCTCTGTGGTACCAATATGTGATTAGTGCCTTCTTTTTAGGTCCAGCAGGTGATGGGGTCACACAGGAAAAGAAAAGAGTGGAGAAGAGAGAAGAATGGGGAAACTCTTTCACACACGAGGTGCACCCAGCACTCCACCTAAAGTCTGAAGTGCAAGAGAGACGTTTTACACCTACTGAGTGTGAGAGCGGTTTCAATCATAGCAATTGCATAAGAAGCCACCTGGAAACCCGCACAGCAGAGGGAACTACCCCAACAGAGAGGCCTTCTACATCCTTTAATAGTCCTGAATGTGGAAGAAATTTCACTCTTAAGAAATCCGTAAAAATCCACCAGAAAATCCACAGGACTGAGAAAAGATTTCAATGCAGTGAATGTGAGAAATCTTTCCTCAGAAGCTCACAACTTGTGGAGCATCTTAAAAACCACACCGGGGAGAAACATTTTAATTGTATTGAACATGGGAAATGTTTCCACAGAAAAGCAGAACTAGTGACGCATCATAGAACCCACACAGGGGAGAAACCTTTTAGTTGTACTGAATGTGGGAAATGTTTCCTCACAAAAAGATATCTAGTGCTGCATCACAGAACCCACACGGGGGTGAAACCTTTTAGTTGTACTGAATGTGGGAAATGTTTCCTCATGAAAGCATATCTAGTGCGGCATCACAGAACCCACACGGGGGAGAAACCTTTTAGTTGTACTGAATGTGGGAAATGTTTCACCAGAAAAACACAACTAGTGCTGCATAATAGAACCCACACAGGGGAGAAACCTTTTAGTTGTACTGAATGTGGGAAATGTTTCCTCACGAAAAGATATCTATTGAGGCATCACAGAACCCACACGGGGGAGAAATCTTTTAGTTGTACTGAATGTGGGAAATGTTTCCTCATGAAAGCATATCTAGTGCGGCATCACAGAACCCACACGGGGGAGAAACCTTTTAGTTGTACTGAATGTGGGGAAATGTTTCCTCACAAAAGGATATCTAGTGCTGCATAATAGAACCCACACAGGGGAGAATCCTTTTAGTTGTACTGAATGTGGGAAATGTTTCCTCACAAAAGGATATCTAGTGCGACATCACAGAACCCACACTGTGGGAGAAACCTTTTAGTTGTACTGAATTTGGGAAATGTTTCCTCATGAAAACACATCTAGTGCAGCATCACAGAACCCAAACGGGGGAGAAACCTTTAAGTTGTACTGATTGTGGGAAATGTTTCCCCTGAAAAGCACAACTACTGCTGCATCATAGAACCCACACATGTGCGGAAAACGTTTTTTTTAATTTATAAATTTTTATTAATTTCACATTTAAGTAAAACAAGAATGACAGAAATAAGATGGTACACTATATTCAAAGAGAAGCATAACAAAAAATACAGAAAAATCTATCATCATTTTTAGACCACAATAATAGGTAATACTGGTGGCATCAGGTAAAATTTAACATCATAACAGAAAAAAAAGAAAATTTAAAGCAAGGATGAGAGTATTCACCACAATTTCCTACCTAGCTACCAGAAAATCTAGTAACTGACTGGGCTCAAAGAAAAGAAAAAAAAAATTCTTTGTAATTGATCATACAGTTAGAATGAAACCTAAAAACAAAACTCCCCACAAGAGAAAGGACACTATGTCTTAGGCCAAGGAATTCCTTCCTCCTCAGCTGGGTTACATGTGAAAAGATCAGGAAACATATAAACTTTTGAGCATAAGAATGTTACATTGAAATTTCTAAAGAAAGCCCGAAGAACTAATGACTTATCCAGCTCTAGTGCCAGGGTTACAAGCAAGGTCGTCCGGTCAGTGAACACTTCCACAGAGTCCTCCTGAAATGCAGTAAGGTCTCGGGTCTTTGAAACGGATTCTCAGAAGCGGAGCCACGAGAGCCGGGGCCCACAGACAAATACTGTGCTCTCACAATGGGAGGCAAATTATCTCCAGGAAGTTTAAGCTCCTCCAGAAAATATTTGTGAACCATCTCTGAAGCAGACATAATAGGAGATTTAGGAAAATTCAACAATCTCAGGGGAGAAACTGTTTAGTTGTACTGATTGTAGGAAATGTTTTCTCAGAAAAAGACATCTAGTGCTGCATCATAGAACCCACACAAGGGATAAACCTTTTAGTTGTACTGAATGTGGGAAATGTTTCCTCACGAAAACACATCTAGTGTGGCATCATAGAACCTACACAGGAGAGAAACCCTTTAGTTGTACTGAATGTGGGAAATGTTTGCCCAGAAAAGCAGAACTGATACTATTGGATTATAGAACCCATAGAGGCGGAAACATTTTAGTTGTACTGAATGTGGGAAATGTTTCCTCACAAAAACACATATAGTGCAAGAGGGATAAATCTTTTAGTTGTACAGATTGTAGGATATGTATCATCATGAAAGCAAATCTAGTTACGCATCATAGAACCCACAGGCAAGAAAACTTTTAGTTGTACTGGTTGTGGGAAATGCTTCCCCAGAAAAGCACAACTCCTAATTGTTCATGGAAATCTACATATTTTGCACCCATGCCCAGCTAACAGCGATCACTGCCAGTGTTACCAGATAGTAACATAGTAAATGAAGGCAGATAAGGACCAGTATGGTTCATCTAGTCTGCCCAGTAAGGCGGCAAGAGTAGATGCGCCTGCTGCACCAGGCAGGTCACCCCTCCCCATGCCTTTGTTAGAGGTGTACCCACCACTCCGTGGAGGTCCCCCCTATTTGTTCATTCATATATAAGAGATCTGTTTATTTTGATTTTATCCTGTTGCTATAAAGGGATCCACCGTGTCTCTCCCATGCCATTTTGAATTCTGTCACTGTATTTGCCCCCACCACTTCCATCGGGAGGGCATTCCAAGCATCCACCACCCTTTCAGTGAAAAAGTATTTCCTGACATTGCCTTTCAGTTTACCCATTGCAGCTTCATGTTATGCTCTCTAGTTTTACAGCTTCTTATCTTTGGAAGAGGTTTGTTTGTCCAGTAATACTCTTTAAGTATTTAAAGGTCTGAATCATATCTCCCCTGTCCCTCCTTTCATCCAGAGTGTACATATTTAGATCTTCAAGTCTCTTCTCAGAAGTCTTCTGACACAGGCTTCAAATCCATTTTGACCACCTTCCTCTGAATTATTTCCAGTCTTTTTATATTCTTTGTGAGATATGATCTCCAAAACTGAACACAATCTTTTTACTTCTTTCCAGATTTGCAGAAGGAATACTCCAATCCACACTGAGTAGATTAAAGTCACCCAATATGATCACCTGCCCCTTCATGGTTACCTTTGTATTCATAATCAAGTCTCTATTAATTTCTTCGGTTTGAGTTGTAGGCCTGTTGATCCACAACAGTATGGATGACAGTGCCATCTCCTCTTTCCAACACTTTTCCCCACGTCTGTCTTCCACTACCCACTATCTACAGTCCTGTGCCCATTCAGCTGAGTGCACTTGGCTCTAATTCCACACTCTTGCAGGATTTCTAAACTTCAATTCATGCTTTCCCTTTCCAGTCAGTCATAGCTCTCACCAAACAAGAGTGTTATGTCCATCTGACAAACTCTTGCCTCTGATCCTCAGCGTCTCTTTACTACTCTCAGCTCCCTCCTCAAGGCACCTCTGCCTCCAACCCCTCCCTCCCTTTCTGCCCAAACCCTGGCTGACTATTTCCATAGCAAAGTCCACAAGATCACCCTCCATGATATCAGCTACTTCCCCTCCTCCCCCTTTTCACTCCCAGCCCCCCCCCCTCCACTGCTACCCTCTTTTCCTTTTCTATGACCTCTAAGGAGGAAACTACACACCACCTTTCCTCCTCCAAACTCACTACACAGCTCCTCTGACCTTCCCCATCCATCTCCTAAGCCCCATCTCCTCCACAGTTGTTTTCCATCTCTCATATTCTAAACCTATTGCTCTGCACTGGAACTGTACCTGCAGCCTTCAAGCAAGCTGTGGTCGCACCTCACTAGATCCTACCTGTCCTAACTATTGACCCATCTCCCTCCTCTCCTTTGTTTCTAAAGTACTTGAACATGTGGTTCAATGTCACTGCCTCAACTTTCTCATCTCTCAAGTCCTTCTGGATCCTCTACAATCTGGATTTGTCCTTTACATTCTACCGCAACAGCTCTTGCCAAGGTCTCCAGCGACCTGATCCTGGCTAAATCCAAGACCCTTTACTCGATTCTCATCCTTCGTGACCTTTCTGTTGCTTTTGACACTGTTGACCACAACTTTCTCCTCAATAACTTGTCCTTGCTTGGTTTAAGGGCTCTTTGCTATCCTGGTTCTCTTCTTTATCTCTCCCATCACTCTTTCAAGTGTTTTGTTCTGGTGAATCCTCCCTCTATTGCTAATCCTTCGATCTAGGTTGGTATACCCCAAGGAATCTTTCTTGGGGTCCAACTCCTTTTCTCTCTACATACCCAGTTCCCGTTGGCTTTTCAGTCACCATCTTTACACTACTGATTCCCAGATCTACCTGCTCTGCACCTGAAATCTCTCCAGTTAATCCAGGCCAAGGGTCTCTTTGTGACTTTGCTGCTTGTATGTCTCAAGGCTGGCTTGAAAATGAACAATGGGCCAAAACTGAACTCTATTATTTTTCACCCTAAACCCTCCTCTCGCCCTTCTCTTTGCTCCAGTCTCCTGTGGATAACTCTCTACTCCTCTCCTGTCTACTTAGCTCGCAAAACCTTAGGGGTTGCCTTTGACTCCTCTATCTCCTTCTCCAAACAGATCCAACTGATAGCTAAAACTTGCCATTTCTTTCTCTATAACATCAACAAAATTCAACCCATTCCTTTCTGAAACACAGTACTAAGTGACCTTATCTACTCCTTAGTCACTCCATCTGAGACTATATGTGATGATAAAGGACCTTCAGCTATTCAGAAAAGAACTCCAAAACCCACCTCCTTCACCGAAACATTTTTGAAATTGTCCCCCTACCTCCCCAAGAGCCACACCCGCAGCAGTCAGAGAAAACAATCCCACCAACCTCCTGAACC